>CM068707.1:46700257-47900257 GCA_035079005.1 Fraxinus americana
AGTGCAAGAATGTTGTACACGGCATGGGCCGATTTTCCAGGGTGCATTGCAGAGATTGCGGACATTGTATGCGGGCTAGATTTAGACAACAAGACATGGACGTGAAGTTATGAATTCGAATAAGAGAACGGTGACAGAAGGTAAGAAAAACGATCCAATAATAAAATAATGAAATTTTACTTGTCAATTCAAATATGATGTGCCTGCTAGGGGTGGACACATTGGTTTGGGTGATTTTTGAAATATTTTCAAATCAAACCAGTTCTATCGGTTCGGAAAAAAAATTCAAACTACAAACATTTCATTTTGAAATCAAACCATTTTACTGTTCGGTTTGGTTTCGAACCACAATTTTAATGACATAAAAATATCTACTTTCGAAGAATGAAAAAACCAAATGATATTGGTGTGAAATCATGTAATAACGCTAGAATTGAAACATTCTAAATTGGGTGAACGGTTCTGTTCAGTTTTTACCAATTTTGTTATAATTGAAACTTAAACTAAACCATTTCCAAAATTTCGATCGATTTTGAAACGTTCGAAACCTAAACCGCCGAACCCAAACCATCAGTTTCAAAATCACTATTTGATTCAATTGGCGGGTTTGTGGGTTTTTTTGTTCACCTTGAGTACGTGTAGTCATCAAATTTAAAATATCACTAATTTATTAATCACCGGAGACATAAATCCAAATTTATCATCAAAAGTCCCAACATTTAACCAAAACACAATATATGAATCTTTTGACTTAAATAGCAAAACCGGCCACTGTCGAAACTCGATCGAGAGAGAAGAAAAACCAGAAATAACTGCAATTGTTCAATCCTGAAATAACAAATTTTAAGGACATTCCCTAATCAGTGTAATCTTTTGTAAGAAAAAGCTTTTCTTAAAAATAGTAGTTTTAAAAATATAAATTACAAAATGCAAATATTTTAGAAAGATAATTCAAAGATTCTTTACTTGAAATTTGTCTCTTAATAGTACAAACCCGCCAACAAAAATATGTCCATTTGCGACAACAAAATCAAGCTTTCCTTTTATTTGGAATAATAGAATCCAGTTAAGAACAATAGAAGGAAATAAAGATTTCAAAACATTTTAAGAAATTCCAGTACAAGAGAGATTGTGTCCAACAATATATTCTTCTAGAATATTTAAGTTCTATGTCTTGTTTTTTCAGGACTATTTAACATGAAGTTCATAAATCAAATAATATTACTCGTACATAAAGAGTTACATAATAATTTACAGATGACGTGCTAAAAAGTGAGTGATGGAGTTTTTTTTTTTAATTGAAGAAATTCTAACTCAATTAGGATATGTTATTTTTACCATTTTCAAGTCGTTTTCTATTTTCGATTTTTCAAAAAAGTAAAAACGCCTTCTCTTTCCTATTTTCGAAAACGCATTTTTTTAAAACAAGTTAAAAATTTAAAAAGAAAATCTAAAACCACAAATTTGTCGTTTTCGGTATTTTCAGTTATAATCAAGTCAAAATTTTTAAAACGCGTTTTGGATGTTTTCAAAACAATTTTTCAAAATACCAAAAAAAAAACACATTTTCAACAATCTCAAAACACAAAATTCAAAATGAATTCAAAACTCAAAATACAAAACTGAAATACAAAGAGAACACCCCCTTATATTTTACAAAATCATATATATGTAAATCATTATATAAATGTAGCACAACCGTCAAAAATCCTTGACACTTCTATGAAAATGAAAAAAAAAAAATTTTAAATCCATACCTCTGCTAAAATTGGTTCATTGTGCAAATTTTGTTTAAAATTTAGTGCATTTTATTATTCTAGAAAATATTCTATAATTGCTAGTTGCCAAAGGCAGTGAATCTTGAAACTACTTTTTGGATACGTTGTCGGCAAGAGAGAGAAAGAGTCCAGGTGATGAGACTTTAAGAGTGATTTGACGTTGGAGCACGTGAAAAACAATGTCATGGACACCTTTTGTCTAAATGCACACAACTTTACGGAAAGGTCGAAGTTTAATTTTGTAGTTAAACTTTCACGAATTCACTCGATTAGTATTCAGCCACTTAAAAGTCAAACAAATTTGACAAACATTCACTTGTATCGCGGTTTTGTTGTGTCAATCGATATGATTAGCGTTGAAATTTAGTGTTATCAATCTAAGCCTTGTCGCTTGAATCGTAAGGGTCGGGATCACCTAAATTGATGCTTAGTGTTGTATAATATTACTCTAAGAGTAATTGCCACATACGACAAAACGTCTTTTTTGAAATTAAAAGTGCATTTTAATCAACAATTTTATTAAAAAAAAAAAAAAAAACTCCTTTAAAATCGGACCGCGTAGTAATTAAAAAAGACAAATAGATGGACCTACCTTCGTCTCAGTGCACAATATTTAGCCAAGAATGTGACAACCTATTCGGTAAACGTGTCTTTTTTTCTTGAGGACCAAACGAATGGGCATTGCGGGTTAAAAGTTGGACCACATCTTGGATGTCAAAACGAAACAAAATGCAAAAATCAAGAAAATCTGGAAGATTCTTGTATATATTTCAATGCAATTAAATAGTCTGCAAGTTGGCTCATGTTGTTCTAGTACATGTTTGTCTATTATGGGGATGTTTGATAAATATTATTGAGGAAATAATGTATTTTGAATAATGATATGATGAAAAATGTGTGGTTAAAAAGTAAAGAAAAGTTATCGACGTGATTTAAAAATTATTTTATTGAAAAATGTGTGGTTGAAATTGAATTTTAAAAGAATGTGCGTTAAACATAACAGTTTATAAACAATCCCGAAACATGCCTTTAATCTTTTGCTATAGCTTTATCCCATTACCTCCCATAAGTAATTTTCTAGTTTTTACCGTATGTATCATGTGAAAGTTTTTCACATTTACATGTTTCATGTATTTGAAAAATAATTATGTTATTTATTATTAATGGTGTTTTACACCCCGAGTGGGTAGCATTATACCACATGTCCTATATTTTTTTCAATTAATTTGTACCTATACTGTAACGTCACATAAATTGATGTTATAGTATCAATGGTACTGAATAACGTTATTCATTAAGCACTTGTGTCGTGAAATGCAATACTAAAAGTGAGATTTGATCAACGTGGCATGTCATGTTAGATTTAACGTCTAAAAAACTGTCAAATGAAATTATTTAGTTGTTGCATAGTAAAATTCCGTTGCGATGCTTTCATATAAAAATTGATTTAGGTGATAATACTAGTACTATTAATAAACTTTTTTACTACTATTTTATAGTGTTCGATATCACTTCACTCTCCGTGTTTTTTTTTTTTTTTCCTTCTCTAACTTTGTTTCTAAGCAAGGGGTTTGTGATATAAAATATCTAAAGACGAGTTACTTTCATTACACTAAAAAAATTAATAATTGATGCACAAGTGGTGGCCTTTTTTTCACGTGTAAACAAAACGCCGCTTTCATCACACGCATCGAGCAAAACGTGCCACCATAATTTAAACTATCAAAATATTTATTTATTTATTTATTATTATTATTATTATTTTTAACCACACATTTATCTCTATTTGGTGAGGATTAAAATCGAATTTTTAATAGATTTAATTGATGAATGTGTGATGGAAAAGTTGTGAATCATATCGAATTTGTGGTTAAACTTAATTCTTAGCTTTGATTTATATTAAAATTTTAATTTTAATTCCTACCAAACAGGGCTTGATTGGAAATCTATAACTTTTATTTATTTTTTAAACACAAATTTCATTAAGCCCCGTTTGGCACCCATTTTTTTTCATTCTCATTCTCATTTTTTTTTCTCTTTTTTCATTTCAACCACACATTTTATCAATAAAATAATATTACACATAAACCTAAAAATTCTCCTTACTTTTTAACCACATATTCTTCCATCAATCACTATTCAAAAATACATTTTTTCACAAAAATGGGTGTCAAACACCCCCTACCAACTTTTAACTACATAAAAATGCACTAAATATCCTCACCATTATCTCAATACGTACACTTAAAACTAGGAGAAGTAGGGTGTGTTTAATAGGGAGCCAATTCCATAGAAAATAGATTTTGTTTTCCATTTGCCCACTTTTTCTTTGTTTGATAGGTTTTTTTTCTAAGCAAATGTTTTTCCCACTTTTCCTCACATACTCACATTTTCTTGATTTTCCTTGAAATCATTTTCCAACCAAAGTGGTGGGAAAATGGTTTTCCAAGTTTTTTTTTTGATAATTAGAAAAAATTCTAGATACAATGATAAAAAAATTTATCACTTTTATTGACAATTTCCATACAAAACAAAACAAAACTAATAATATTCAGTATAGTAAAAAAAAATTGTAATTTTTTTGTTATTTTTTGGCAATTGGAACAAATTCTAGACCCAATGGTTGAAAAAATTATTATTTTAATGAATAATTTTCATGAAAAATAAAGTCAAACGGATACCAAACTTTCAACATTTTTCAGGTGGAAAATTATATCAATCAAACACAATTAATTACAATTCCTAGTAAAATAATTTATAGACAATTCAATTTCTTGGAATTCATTTTCTTTCCACCCATTTTTCAACTTTGCAATCAAACGGACCCTTAGGCCGTGTTTGATTGGGTTTTTTTTCTATGACTTTTGTGATGTTTGACAGCACAAATTTTCCAAGGAAAATGTTTTCCCTCCCACCCCTCCACGCGCCAATTTTCCACTTTTTGGCTGAAAATGTTTTCCCACCATTTTGGTGGGAAAATGAATTCCAAGTCCGGCCACTTTTTTTTTTTTATATTACTTTTTTTATATTTTTTGGCAATGGTAATAAATTTTATAGCCAAATTTAAAAAAAAAAAAAAAAAAAAAAAAAATTCACTTTAATGGATAATTGCCATGTAAAACGAAGCAAAACGAACACTAAACTTTGATTAAAAAGGTGAAAAAATAGTTTTCGAGCAAACTTTTTTTTTTTTTTTTGACAATGGTAACAAATTTTATAACAAATTGTAAAAAAGAAAAAAATTTATTTTAATGAACAATTTTCATGTAAAATAAAGTCAAACGTGAACAAAAAGATCCAAAATTTTAAAAAATTTTCGGGTGAAAAATTATACCAATCAAACACATTTGAAATCATTTTCCCCACAAAATATTTTCTAAACAAATCTTTTCCTTATAAAATATTTTATTTCCACCTATTTTCCATCCTTGCAATCAAACGCACCCTTAATGTTGTATGACATCAAACATCAGTCTAGATAATGGTAGATTGTAACGGATGCTACATAGCTTTGCTCAACCGAAAGCCTTGCTTCAAGTGTGATCGACCCAAATCCAATAGAGTTAAGATGGAAATCAGCCTATTGACTTATAGTGACTATTCATCAATCTTTGTTTGCTTTTGTTTCTACTTCTTATAGAATAAATGCCTAAGAAAAATACCCCAATTAATTTTTGAAACCTAATTTTTAAAAAAGTTTCATCTTTCGAAAGAGCTTTTAAAGGAAAATCATATTGTGACAACTTTCTCTAAAACATTTTTTATAAAATAATC
The DNA here is from genome assembly GCA_035079005.1 of Fraxinus americana. Lineage (NCBI taxonomy): Eukaryota > Viridiplantae > Streptophyta > Magnoliopsida > Lamiales > Oleaceae > Fraxinus > Fraxinus americana. The sequence continues at coordinate 46,705,810 of CM068707.1, forward strand.
AAATAGACTTTTCAAAAGTCATGTCAAACAAATTCATAGTCTAACTATCTGTTCAATTCCTTTACCTATAGAAAAAGGGATGGTACACAATTCATTTTTCTCATGCGAATTCATTAATCTATCAAATCCGAATCTACTTTGCTGGTTTAAATAAAAATATGATTTTTAGTGAATTTTGATAAAAATTGATGAAAATTGTGATTGAAAAATTATGTATCTTATAAAATGTGTGGTTATAATTAATTGTTGACTTGGATTTAAATTTTAATTCATTTTTAAAGTTGAACCAACCGTGAACTTTTATGTATTTGTATGTTGTAGTGGACAAATGATTGGTGTTATTTATTGATTATTTTTAAATTAAAATAAATTATACAATTTATTTTTTAAAGTAATTAATTTTAAATATTTATTATGGTAAAATTTACTTTGTATAATATCTGTAAATTGTTTATATAATTTTATTACAATTTGAACCTTAACTTGTTATTAAAATAGGTGTAATAACAGATAATGTTAAAATACTACGGTGGATTAAGGCACTAAGTGCCTGTTTGTTGTAGATTAAAATTAAATTTTTAATAAATTTTGATAAAAATTGATGAAATATATGATTAAAAAGTTATGAACCTCATGAAATGTGTGATTAAAATTAATTCTTGACTTTGACTTGAGATTTTAATCCGAAACAAACAGGGGTTGAATGAGTTCGTCCAGATTATTTGAAAATACAATCGCCGAGTAATTGGAGTTTTGCTGCTGGCGGCTATTTCTAGAAACTCCAAAGCTGTTGACAGATTAACTTTTGCCATGGCTTGATTCTGCCACGTAACTATTTAAGAAAATATATAAATAAGTATTTCAGAAAATTCTGAAGGATTAATAGTAGGAATTTTTTGGACATACTTTTTATTGCAATAAAAAAAATGAAATAAGTTGACAAATATACAAATAAAAGTATAAAATATAAGTAGAAAATGGCAAAAGGAGTCGATAGAAAATCAAAACATTCAAAATTTGTTATTTCGTCAAATTTTTATACTACTTATCCTATTCATAATGGATGACAAAGATGACTATATGACATGTAAACAGTGGATAAACGATATTTTGTGCAGAGTTTGATATTTATAATTTATATGAACAAATGTATGTATTTAGCCGTCGTGTTGCATTCAATTTTGACGGTAGACTGTGTGAGCTTTATAAATGTTCGAAAAATTGACCTATGAAATTTTCTTTATGGCACATTCCATTGGTTTTTAACTTGAATTAAGCTCGATCTTCTCCTTTCAACATTTGAAATAGTATATGCTATTTAAGAATATTTTTTCATTACTCATAAAGTGAAATATATGCTATTTTTAAGTTATCTTTTCAAAACATAATGAAGAGGTAAAATCCAATTAATAGTTTGTATGACCAATAACAAATTGAAAAAGTAGACAAAACTAAACCTTGAGGCTTATATTGCAAAAGCAACCTAAAAAGGCTAAGTTTAAATATTTTCTTTGTAACTAAAAAAAAAAGTAAGTTTAAAAACTTAAACAAATCACTTATTTTTGATAGTAAAGCAAAGTTATTTTTGAAAGAAATAATTATTTCACTTAAAAGTAAAAAAAAAATTATGGCTGAGATTAAAAGTTACTTAAAATAATTCTTCTACATTTTAGCTTAACCGTTAAACCAAAAAAATAGAAAGAAGCATATTTTAAAGGACTTTCTAGTCGATTATGTTATGTGAAATATCTCCAAATCTTTATACGTACTTTGAATGAAACGTTGAATAATAATTGCTAGGGGCATAATGAGATTTAAATTTGTGAGTATTACACATTTGTGAGACATTAATTGTTCAATGAAACAATAAGAAATAATATCAAAACTCCAAACAGAAGAATCTTCCTAATGATGATTTATCCAATTTTAACAATCGTAGGGAATGGAAGTTGATCTTCTTTGAGAATTTCCTAAATCACTTGGTTTAAACTCGAATAATTAATTTATTATTTTATTCCCTCCATTTACACTTTTTGCCCTTTACTCATTGACCCTTTAAAGAGAGAAAAAAAGAAGAAAATTTAAAAATTTAACATATATGCCAAATTTTATTTCTTACTTAATATAAACATTAATTGATCCACCTCGATATAATAATTAGAAAAAGTGAAAACTGATATGAGAAAAAATATAGAGGAGATCACGTGCAACACACATGACCAAGTAATTTTGTTTTTCCTATTTGGGTTATAATTTATAATATTGCGTAAATTCCAATTTTTTTTCGCATAATTAACAAAAGTTTGTTAAGACGTTAAATTTATTAAGATATATATATATATTTTTTTTTAAAAATTATTATCGACGAAAAATTCTATCGTTAATATAAAATTTTTATTTTTTTACCTAGTGTTTTTCATTGATAACATATATTTTTTATTTTTAGACAAAAAAAATTGTTCGTAAATTAGATTTATGAAATTTTTAATTATCGTAGAACAAAAATATTTAAAATTGAATTGATGTCGCATTACTCATATTTTACCACTTATTGAGGTAATTGAAATAAATTTATAATTTTCATAATCAATTGTCACATATAAAAGACACATAATAGCAGAGTTTAGAGTAAGCGGAGTGAGTCTTAAGAGTAGAATATAGCGCCGGCTTAGAGTAGACGGCTCGATTAAATCGGCGGGCCCTTAGTAGAACCCACCATTTTTGTCTCTTTGTTTTATTCCCAACTAAATTCAGCTGAAATTCATCTCAAATAAATCCCACACCTTAGCTCAATTTCATCCCCTGAAACAAATCCTCTCCCTAGTTTTCTCACCACCACTAGCCGCCCCCTACCACCTTAATTTTTCTCTCTAAATTTCCATATTTACCATTTTCTCTCTTCCCGTTAACCTAAAATTTCTGGGGATATTAAAGATTTGGTAACTAGTACTAAGTTTGTTGTTAGGTTTGTCGTGTTTGTACGCCAATTTCTTGATTCAATTTTTTGGTTCAGTTTATGTAATGATTTGTTGCGGACTGCCGACACCCAGGTAGCGAAATACGATGAATCTATGGACAGATAGCAGTATAACAAAAACAGCAGCGACAACAATTACGACTACAGACGATAACGCGTCGATGATGGAGGCCTTTATGTCATCCTCTTCCGATCTGGGTTCTTTTTGGCCCGCTCCGTATGCTCCAAATCCTGCTGACCCACCCAAGTCCTCGTCGTACGTGTTGGCGACGGATTCCACGGCACAGTTTTTCAATCAAGAAACGCTGCAGCAGCGTTTGTTGGCGTTGATGGAGGGTGCTCAGGAGAGCTGGACTTACGCGATTTTCTGGCAATCGTCGGTAGCTGAATACGGTGGGCCGTCGCTGCTGGGCTGGGGCGATGGGTACTATAAAGGCGAAGAGAATAAAGTGAAGCGGAAGACGGCGGCGTCACCGGCGGAGCAAGAAAACAGAAAGAAAGTGCTGAGAGAGTTGAATTCTTTGATTTCGGGCCCGCAATCCTCGGTCGATGATGCTGTTGATGAAGAAGTGACTGATACTGAGTGGTTCTTTCTAATCTCTATGGCTCAGTCCTTTGTTAACGGGTCCGGGCTTCCCGGTCAGGCCTCGTACAGCTCGAGCCCAATCTGGATAGCTGGTGCGGATAGGTTGAATGCTTCTCCCTGCGAGCGGGCCCGCCAGGCTCAGATCTTTGGGATCGAGACCATGGTTTGCATACCTTCTTCAAACGGCGTCGTGGAGCTTGGTTCGACCGAGGTAATTGTCCAGAGTTCGGATCTCATGAACAAGGTTAGAGTTCTGTTCAATTTCAATGGCATGGAAATGGGTTCGGTGGCTCCGGCCCCGGGCCGTGGATCGGCATCCCGCTCGGGCTCTTGGGCGGCCTTGGCGGAGAATGACCCTTCAGCCTTATGGTTAACCGACCCCACGTCCTCCGGTGTTGAAATGAGGGATTCTTTGAATAATAACAATACTAATATTAATAACAATGGTGTGGGGAGTTCAATCCCTTCGGTTAGTGCTAGTAAGCAAATTTTGTTTGGGAATGAAAATCCTAGTACTAGTACTTTAACAGAGAATCCGCGCCAGCAGCAGCAGGCACCGGGGGTTTTTCCAAGGGAGTTGAATTTTTCCGAATATGGGTTCGATGGGGATAGTGTTAGGAAGGTGACTTGTAAGCCGGAATCGGGTGAGCTTTTAAATTTCAGGGAGAGTACAAAAAGGAGTGCATGTAGTGGTAGTGGAAGTTTGTTTGGTATTCAAGGGGAGAATAATAATAATAATAACAATAACAATGTTAGCAACAAGAACAAGAATAAGAAGACGTCCCCAACCTCAAGGGGGAGTAACGAGGAGGGCACATTTACTTCAGGTGTGATTTTGTCCCCTTTGGGTGCTGGGAAGACGAGTAATGGTGGTGGTGGGGAATTGGATCATTCAGATCTTGAGACATCTGTGGTTAAAGAGGCGGATAGTAGTAGAGTAGTCGACCCTGAGAAACGGCCTAGGAAAAGGGGTAGGAAGCCTGCAAATGGGAGAGAGGAGCCTTTAAATCACGTTGAGGCCGAGAGGCAGAGGAGGGAGAAGTTGAACCAGAAGTTTTATGCACTTAGAGCTGTTGTACCAAACGTGTCCAAGATGGATAAGGCTTCACTACTAGGGGATGCTATATCTTATATTAGTGAGTTGAAATCAAAGCTTCAAAATACAGAGTCGGATAAGGAAGAATTGAAGAGCCAATTGGAGTCAGTGAAGAAGGATTTAGCAACTAAAGAGCCTCGAGGTTCAGCTCCTCCACCCGAGCAAGATACCAAAATGTCAAGCCATGGCGGTAACAAGATTGTTGATGTTGAAGTAGAAGTTAAGATCATTGGTTGGGACGCGATGATACGGGTTCAATCTAGTAAGAGTAACCACCCAGCTGCAAGGCTGATGATGGCCTTTGAGGAACTAGACCTGGATGTTCACCATGCTAGTGTGTCGGTGGTGAACGATTTGATGATCCAGCAAGCCACGGTGAATATGGGAAGCCGATTTTACACAAAAGAACAGCTTAGGGTTGCATTGACATCAAAAGTTGCTGAAAATCGATAAATTATGTAACGGTGTCTAGTTCTGTACGATATCGTGTTTTACTATTTTACAGCTTTGAGGGCAGAAATTTGAACGGCTGCTCTAATTCAGCTCTCCATTTTTCTTTTGCCTTCTCTAGTTTTGTGGTTAGTTTCCAGCTCCTGTGTACATATTTGTAAACCCAATAAAATTTTTTGGGTTCGTATTTATGTTATTAGACATGATAAGCCGTTCTTCCTGTTTGTAAGATTGAATCTTTCTGTATTCTTTGCTTGTGATTTTTGGTGGATGGATGGATAAACTCACAGATACAAAAGGTACTGCCACCACCTCTCTGTCCAAAAATTATAGTTCATAGTTCATGCACAATTTACACTATAATAAATTATGGGAATCCACCCCAAGCAAAGCCCTTCGACTATACTATCCTGTTCCAAGTATGTGCCTATATCATTCACACAACCCACTCAACCAACCAACCAATGGAGATGCTTCAGTATCGACTCGACTATAGAATCCCCATCATCGACTTGAATAGGGGCGCTCAATTACGTAGGGTATTGTCATCACTTAAATTATGACTTAGCAGAATGGAATCCACTTCATTTGGTCCCAACTTGCTTCAAGCACGTTCTTGCATAATGAAGAAAGCTCAATTGGTATCAGATGAACGTGAATGTGAGGTTTTTTCAATAGTTGGAAGACAATGGAAAATACAAGTAAATGCCCCTACAAAAATGACCTATCTAAAGCATAATACTATTAAACACATTTTTGGAAATCTGCCAATGGTATCTCTGTGGATTTTTTTGGCTTTTTGCATGCATCACTGTCAATTGTCAACTTCGTTCGTTTATGATAATTGCGGGTTCAAATTTTTTTATCACGTGGAGATGCATGAATAATTTTTTTACCAATGTTATACATTTGTTCATTGAACCTGTCCTTTTTATGTAACTTAATCTCGATTGTAGTGCCTTATTTCAACCATTGGAAAATCCGACTTGTTATCATTTTGACTTTAGCAACCTACATGGACTCATGTTGTATGTGGTAAAATTGTTCACTCAAATCGCGAGTTGTAGTGCTTTATTTCAACCATTGGAAAAACTGATTTGTTATCATTTTGACTTTAGCAATCTTCATGGACTCATGTTGTTCGAGATATAGTTGAGCAATCCAACAAGTAAACGTGGTAAAATTATTCACTCAAATCACGGGTTTTAGATTTTGAACAACACAAATCACGATACTACAGATGTTGTGTGTTTAAAAAAGAGAAAGAAGTTAAGTGATGGAATTGTCCCACTTGTTATTCTTATGATGCTATTTAGGAACTGTTCCTTTTTGTGCACAAAAAGAATGTTGACTTTTTTTTTTTTTTTCCTCATTGTTCTTTTATTGGGTTACTATTTTATTTATTTATTTAATTCATTTCTCTTTTTGATGGAACACAGACATGTATGCATGAAAATATGAAATTGAGAACACAGTGACTGGTTGCTGCATATTTTTTTATGGTGGGAATTAGCTCTTAATTTACCTTATTAAGGATATTATTTTAGATGTCAATGAAAATGTGTACGTAGTAATGAGGCACGAATGAATTGACTTTAGAAAATATTTACTTGTTTTTCTTTTTTAGTATGGTCCAATATTGTACATTCTATTTTTTAGTAAACTATCTAATCTAGATAAAAGTCTGTTTTAACTAAAATAGTATGCTTAACGTAGGTTTAACTTTGGTTTGGCGAATAACATAAATGCTAGTAAGCATTTTTCTACTCTATTATAAGCCTACTAAAAAATAAAATATAGAGAGAGAGAGAGAATTTTCTATTTGAGACACAACACGATGAATTTGAGATGTTAGAAATCGAAAGATTATGTCATATCAAATGTGTAACATGACTAAATTTTCTGAAATGAGAAATTAGATGACTCGAGATATCTTAGTAGAGATGTAAACTTGAATTGGATAAAGCTAAAGTAACATGATCGCATTATTGGCCCTTTTTTTTTCTTTTTGGAAAAAAATTGGCCTTTATTATTTTTTATTAAACAACATTATTTGTTTACTAATGAGATACACATGATAGTGAAGGAGAAACTAATGACATGCTCTCCATGTGAAAAATTTGTTTATCTATCTATCAATTAATTATAATTTATTATTCATATGACCCACCTTTGATTGTTTGTTATACTTTTAAGCAACTTTTTTAATTTATAAAGTTAATTAAGTGGTTTAAGAGGTCAAATGCATTACAGTTGTTGATATTTTGTTTTTTAATTTACCTGATATTTTAAATAATTTAATAATTGCATCAAACTCCAAGAATTAATATACAAAATGAAAAGATATATAATAATGACAAAACAAATTGTGAGATATAAAATAATTAAGAATATTCTTGACATCACACCCATTATTATTTACATTATTAGTCAAATAAAACCTATAATAAAACCTATAAAGATAGTACATCCACAATTTTTATATATCTATTCATATTAAAATTTCTTTAAAAAAAAAAAATACTATTTTCATTCACGTCATATTCCAATATTGTTCTTATTAAATTCAGTCTTTTAAACTCTATATATCCACATCATTTTTATATACATGTCGCACCCTAAATCTATCACTATTACAATTTCAATTTTTTTTTTTTAAAAATACTCTATTCATCCCTTTTTATAAACAAAATGGTGGATGTAAATTTTCTAGCTTGTCTCTTACATTGTTGTTTTATATCATAGTAAATTAATGTAGTATCTCAGGAGGTTCCATTGTTTTATATCATAGTAAATTAATGTAGTATCTCAGGAGGTTCCATGCTATCCTCAGTTTCGCCGGTCGATAATATTGAAATCAAACTGTTAATTCTTCTGCATTTTGTGGCTGCGTCGATTTTGAAATCAAAACTGTAAATCCTCATGAAAATCTTCATCTTCTGCATTTTGAAATCAAAACTGTTAATTTTCTGCATTTTGTTGCTGGAATCTGGTCTCTTCTCAATTAATACAATCTTCGAATTTTAATTTGCATACAATCTTTGATGTAAATTTTCTATGATGTAAATTTTAAAAAAATACTATATAAATTTTCTCTAATAGTGTCTCTTCCATTGTTGTTTTGGCTTTAGTTAAAGATGATATTTTATGACTATTAAAGTTTTAGTTAAACACAAATTCTAAAAGAATATAATTTTTTATATTAGAATTTAATGAAATAAATATTAGCGGATAAATAAATAAATAAATAAATAAATACACACACGGTTTTGATCTCCTAAGCCTTAGCTTATGCTAAACACCGTGCTTGGTTGGCAAGGCTAACTAGCTTATTAGTTATCCATCAATTGAAATATATTTATAATTAATAAATTAATGCAAATAATTAAATTAAAACAAAATTTAAATTAATAACAAATCATTACAATTAGAGACCCACTTTAATAAATACACTTACATACACGGTTATCCCCAATTCTTCTTCTTATCTTGCAATTATTTGAATACATAATTTTAAAAAAAAAAAAAATGGAATGGTAATAGCATATGAATCTGTTTTCAGAAAGATTGGCTGTTGTCCTTAATTGAATTTAATTAATTTGTTATTTTTTTTGTTGATTTGGCCTATATTCTTCAATTTGATTTCATGTAATGGTGTGTATATCTTTGCATTGTTCTTTGTTCAACTAAAATCACCTATATTAATAGTCATACTCTTGCAAGGTTTTTTATCCATTATTAAGAAAAAAGAAATATATCATGAAGAGACATAAGGAAATTCCACTTGGTTTAATTGAATGCAAGATAGAGATAAGAAAAGTAGATAACTAAGTTTGTTTTTTTTTTTTTTTTTGAATAAAAACCCATATATTCCAAACAGCATAAACTGGATACAAGGAGATAAAACTCTTACACAATGCTCTCCTCAGAGAGATTCAGTGTAACCCAAGGCAGAAGAACATACATCACAACAAACAAGAAACAAAAAACAACCAAACAAGACTAAAAAACAGGAGAGGACGCCGACTGACAGAGGATGGAAAACTGTCTGGGGATGAGCCAAGGGCGAAGCAGAACCAGCAACACCAAAATTCCTTCAGCCGAACACCAGAACCGCACACAGGCTGAGGCTTGAAAATAGTAGCTGAGAACCAAACCTGAGCTTGGACAGGAATCTCGCCGGAAAGGAGAACCTGCTCACCCTCACCCAGATAAAGTCACAGCAATAGAAAGACATCTGAAACTCAGGTCCAAACCCACGCCATCAGCAGGAAAAATCGGCATCAACCAGCCTCACATCGCCACCACAAACCCATAGCAAACCAAACACCACCAACCAAAACAACCAAACCAAAACCTCAACTGGCAAGAAATCAGAGAGGGAAATCCTCCACCAATCGAGGCCAGAGAGGGAACCACCTCCACCGCCCGAAGACGGGGAGAAAGAAACTACGACTCCGAGGAGCCTAGAAAGAACCTCACCTCTGCAACCAGAGGGAGGACCGGACAAAACCAACACCAAAAGAGGCTGCTAAAAGGGAAGTTCTTTTTTATTGCACTTGTATGTGGCTTTTCCATTTATCCCAGCTGTGTTCACAAATGACATGTAGTTAGGGATGACAAAAAAATCCGATACCCGCGGGGTCCCGCCCTGAACGGGGCGGGGATAACCCGCTTAATCGGGTATTCGGGGTCGGGACGGGACGGAGAATTTTGCCTCGAGGGGCCTGCCCCGTTAAATTTTTTATTTTTTTTAGAATTCAATACTTTAAATGAAAAAATTCACAAAATTTCATTAGTTTTAATAAAAAATAGCAACTAATTATTTGTCTAAATCTAATGAATATGAGCAATAAAAATAAATTATATAAAAAAAAAAATTTTAAACCGGGCAAGGCCCCGCCCCGCCTTAAACGGGTAACGGCGCGAGGACTGGACGGAAAATTTCTTAGCGGGGGGCCTCCCCGCCTCGTTGCCATCCTTACACGTAGTTTGTGATTGTCTTTTTTTTTTATTACGATGTTCACAGATTTGCTGGATCTTCTGTTTGGTTATATTATTTTATGTATTTAGATAATCAAGATTTTCTTATAAATACATCAATTTAATGTGGAAACAATAAATAATTAAATTGTTTTTATTTTGTAGGTTACGTGTGTAACCTTATTTATCATGGAAGACGAGACTTCAATTGAAACATTCACACCACAAGTTGCGGAGGAAACAACTGAAGGTGCGTATGAATTTTATAACAAATATGCAAGAAAAGCTAGATCAATGCTAGATTGTTTTAACAATAAGAAGAGGCCGGGCACGAACAAACGCAATTGGAAACAATTTGTTTGCTACAACGGAGTGACAGATGACAAATATATAAAAAAATTAAATACACAGGTGAACGTACAGGTGAAAGACATCGAGGAATCATTCGGGTGGGTTGTAAGGCTAAATTAACTATGAGTAGTGTGGATGACAAAAAAACCTAACAAACCCGATACTCGCGAGCCTCCTCTGAATGGGGTAGGGATAACCGGCTTAATTGGGTATTCGGGTCGGGGACGGGGTGGGGAGGGAATTTTGCCCCAAGGCGAGGACGAGTGCCCCGCCCTGTTTAATTTTTTTTAGAATTCAATACTTTAAATGGAAAATTTTATAAAATTTCATTAGTTTTAATAGAAAATGACGACTAAAATTATTTGTCTAAATCTAATGAATGAGGACAATGAAAATAAATTATCAAAAACTTTTAAAAAAATTAAATGGGGTAGTAAATGGGGCAAGGCCCCACCCCCCCCCCCCCCCCAAACGGGTAACGGGGCGGGGGAGGTTGCCCCGACTATGCCCCGTTGCCATCCCTAATGAGTAGATTAAAATCATCTCCAAATTGGATCGTTGTTGAGTCTCATAATCATACACTCACAACACCTACTAAAGTTCACATGTTAAGATGGCATGTTTCAAATGCTTACGAAAAACACATCTAAATTTGTTATTATTTTTTTGTGATGGCAAGTAGCTGCTTATTGTTGGGATAGCTAAGTTGTGGATCAAAGAAGCAAACTTTGATATGGGTTGATTATTTTGTAATACGTTAATCAACTATCTTTGGAGTAGTAGTTCGTACTTTTGGCATATTGCTATCAACTTTTTGAGTAGATTAATTATATTCTTAGTGATTATTTAAATTAACTTTACATTTTCGTAAATTGTATTGGATCGCACTTAGTATTTTTGTTCATTAAAATTATGGAATACATGATTATATTGGACTGATATACATAATTTTGTTTTTTAATTATTATAGGTTTGTTGGTAATCAAATAAATAATTAATTAAAAAAAAGAAAAAGAAGTCGACATTTACGACTTGCAATAAAAGTATGCCGTAAAAAGTTCATTAATGGCGTGCTTCTCCTTTTTTACGGCGTGCATTGCATGCTATAAAAGGATGTGAGCATTTACGGCAAGGCTTTATATGACATGCACATGTACGCCATAAAGAAATTGCATGCCGTAAAAAGTAAAATTTGTTGTAGTGTATGTTAACCTACTTAATATGTGAAAGACATGTCTGAAAGCAGGTTATTTTATTGGGATTACGCTTATAGATTCAATTCATTTTCAATTAGTTTAACCATAGGTACAAAACTTTGAATTGTTGAGGATTCTTTTGATATTGTTTCTACTTTTGCAACCATTGGTGATGGTTGGTGGTGGTGGTTGATGTACGGATTATAAAAAGCTCATGGTAGTAGTTCACGTGCGGGTGGTGGTGGTGGTTCTACATCAGATGAGAGTGGGTTCTCCGGCCATTTCTCTGGAAGTTCCGGTTGATGTACCTCATTTCATTTTGTTTGCAGAAGATAATGAGCCTCCAATAGTTGGACTTGTTAAGAAATATAGGGTTATTTTATTTTATTGTTTATTAATGATAGAATAGTATTTTCAATTTCCCTTGTTTAGTCTATATATAGTTTTTTTGTTTCTAAGTTAAATCATCTTTTTGTATTCAATTGCATTATGCAAAATTAATGAAACCTTAGCCTCCTCTTCATTTTCTTTATTTTTTTGGATTGTTTAACATGACTAACTATTTTCTGTAATATTTATTTATATTATTTCGAACTTTAAAATTAAGGACTTGAATGGATATGTTTGCAATTTCATGTACATTGTTTGTCAGTTTTTATATTAAACCAAAAAAAAAAGTTTGTATATTAAAATTTTTAACTTCACATTTTTTTAAAAAATTTTTCGAGTTTAAACTTTAATATACTAAGTTCCAAAAAAAAAAAAATAATAATAATAATAATAAAAATTATATATATATATATATATATATATTTTATTATTATTATTATTATTTTTTTTTTATTATTATTTTTTTTTTAAAATTTTGATAGAAATAACAGCGGAAGTTCGTTGCTAATTACTGGTGCACTTAATACATAGGTAATTTGCGATGAAAAATTGTTGCTAATGTTGTTGCTAATTAGCTCCAAAAATAACTGTCGGTGAACACCAAAGAATTATTTTCTCTCTAATTTTCCGACGACCAAAAAAATCTGTCAATAAATTTGCAACGAGGATTTCACTATCGATTTTATTGAAAAATTGTTAACTACGGAATTTAAGAACTTCAGCAAGGAAAATTTCGTCTCTAAAATTGCAGTTTTTTGTAGTGAATGACAAGTTTATTGTATTGGATACAAGAGTTAAGTGATTTTATATTGTAGTATATGTAGAAAAAAAAATTGATGTAAATTTGGAATATTTTAATTTTAATGTGTGTTGTGTAATTTCCTCTATTAATTTGCAGATGGACTCGTCCATGAGATTAGACTATAAGAACTTTTAATTCGAATTGCATTTTCACTGCAAAAGTTTTGGGAATTTTTTTTTTCCCAGAAAACACGAGAAAATACACTGCAAAAGTTTCACCTACAAATTGTTAAATAGACAATTATTTCACGAAAAAATAGTAAATATTGTTAAGAAAATAAACAATTATAATAAAAGTTTTGGGATTTTTCAGAGAAAATAGCACAAGAAAAACGCTGCAAAAGTTTCACCTACAAATTGTTAAGAAAGTAGACAATTATTTCACAAAAACAAAAAAATAGTAAATATTGGATTTTTATTTTTTATTTTTAGATTATTTTGGTTGATGGGTCTGAGTTTTGGGATGAGATTAGCTTCTTGAAATTGGATTTTTTTATTTTATACTTTTTATAAAACTGGGGCTCTCTCTCTCCAATTTTTATTGCATTTCTCATGTGAGTTCTTGTGAAAATTGATTAAAAAGACAAAAATGATTTCTCATATTGGCTTCACTTTAAAAAAAAATAAAAATACTTTAGTTACGTAAGTAAGTTTTAAAATAAATAATTTTTTAATCGATTAATCAATTAACACTTGAAAAGAATAATTACACTTGATATCAATCAGTTTTCACATGAAATGATAATCGTACAGTTTTCCTCCATCGAAGTTATATTTTCGATTAGATTGTTGTTTTTTTTCTACTCGTCGAATTAATAAATAGCAATTTATCATCTCAACCAATGACTTGTTCATCCAAAATATTTGTTTATACTTGCTATTTAACTGACTAGTTTTCATTTGATCCAAATAATTAAGAACCTACCAAACTTAATGGTCGACCTTCGGTATAGGATTAGAAGCACAAGTAAAGGCTAATATTAAGGAACGAAACATTCTCCACGCAGGAAAAAGTTGCTCTTTTCAACCATCTATTGGAGCACTTTTTGAAACTTCAACCACATGAAATTCTTGTCCTACAAATTACACAATGAGTCTAAATTGCCTGCCACGCCAAAGATCAGACTTGAACAAAGAACATAGTAATATATTCAATTTGGAGAAATCAAATTTCAGCCTGTGTTTGGGGAGGGTAGAGAGAACCTGGTCAGGAGATTTGGAACCCAGCTCCAGTTATGACAAAATAAGAAGTGGGTCCAATCTCGGGCCTGCGAACAATGCCAAGAATGGTGGGGGACCCACGCCTTTTGACACAGGGGTCGCCACGCCGAGGCTAGTGAGGAGCAGTGGGATGAGAAGAGATTGGAGCTTCGAGGATGTAAGAAGAACGGTTCAAGGATAATAAGAGATTAGATGATTTTTTAGAGTAGTGTCCGTTGATTATTATGTCACTTTCTTCTTATCCTGTATGTATTATCATTTTTTGCTCTTGCATCAAAATGGTAAAACATTTGTTCGTGCATGATTTCGTTTTCTCCGTATTTGGAGACGAAGAAATAATGCTTGTACATTTAGTCGTCGTCATGTCACTGTGTTGACGTTTCTAGCCGGATGCTCGCGTAGGTGTTTGAAAACACACCAACTGTAACTGACAAATGCTTATTGCTTATTGATTGTTTGTTTCTGATTTTCTTTTTTAATGTTATGCCATCATTTTGCTTAATTACAAGAGTCCATTGGCCTCACCAACTTATGGAGTTGGACCTAGGATGTCGTCCACACATTTGATAGGATTCACAGCTTATAAGTACTTAAAATCAAAATCAAACAAGTATGAATATCAAGTTCAAGTCGAGGTCTTGTATAACCATGAATATACTTAGTCATCGACCCGCACTTTGCTCACGAAGTAGATCTGATAGTCATGACAGGTCTATAGCTCTATTTTATCACGTTTATGCTATGTAGAATATCCGAGTGAGAGTTTTGAATCCTGCAGAGCAGAGAGAGAGAAACAAAATCTGCAAATATTAGTATTCCATTTATAATTTTTGAAATGCCAAAGTCAGGGACTCAAAACTTCTGTTTATAGATAACATTAATTCGATAAATTTTCTGTTAGAATAGAAAACCTTAATAATCAATCAATACCTTGTTGGTAAACAGTTGTCTGAAAATATATAGTTTAAGGTGTAATAAAGACATGAACATAGGATGTGAAACTCAAACATCAATGAGAATGCACAAAGATACAATTGGACTGATATAGTATGATCTTTGATTTCTTTATATTATTGTGCATCTTATCATATATTGTGTTGTCTTATATAAAACACATAACCTTATTATAAGGATACGATTTCGATCCAAACAATGAATCCTGTTTGACATTGTCTTAAGGCCTGCCTGCAAAACTCTAGTATTTATTAATGATCTCAGCCCTCTTCTCCTTTTTCCCTGGCCGGCCAGAATGGTGAGTCTTTTCCTCGAAATTTTCTGTCATTACATCTCTTTTTTTGCACTCTGATCAGAAAACGATTCTTGGGATTTTGATTTTGTTAGGCAACATGCTGCAGAGAGCGAGTTGTATTGGTGGCAGTTTACGTAGAGAGGCCGAGGAGGAGGTTGCCCTCGAGTAATTACCACCACCACCAGCACTTCCACCAGGCTAATCTTGCTGCTGGTGGTAGAAGGTATAATAGGAGAGCGGAGCTTCTCGACTATGCTAGAGACCTGCGAACATCTGCACGATCAGGGGCGTCCTCACCAGTACATTCGAGTTCGAACATCATACAACCTCGTGCAGTTCAGATTACTCCCACTCGAAGAAAGACAAGAAAAACATTTGCTCCAACTTGTTTGGGAAAATGGAAGTTGTTATTACCGAGCTTTCTCACATCGATGACAGCCTCAAAAACATTGAAAATGAAGAAGAAAAACAAGGATAAAAACAGTGTATCCATAATTACTAAGATAACAACCGTGGTGAAACGCCTCCAGGTAACTTGCAGATTCCCTTAAAGCGTCCTCTATTATAAGCTACATCGTATAATTTCAGATTACCTTAAAGAATAATTTTTTTACTTTTCAGATGAAGAAAAAGAAGAGTTTCTTCTCAAAATTGTTTGCAACAATGCGGGATCATCACTAGAATGGAAATTCAGACGAAACAAATCCATCGATTTATTCAAGAACTCGTATGAAAGTATGCAACTCTCTCTTAAATCTAACTTGTACAAGAACAGATTGTTATGAACAAGATTATGATAATTATTGTTGAAATAATTCATATGCCTGCAATCAAATACATTATAAAAGACTAATAGCAGAGAATCAAGAACTTGACCATGGAAGAACTGACATCAAAAACCTAATGTGCTGCTCACGGAGACGGCTATAGGAACTCTAACTACATGATTGTTATTCCCCTCGAACACCACCTCACCGAATGTGTAAGCATTAGTCATCTGAGTTGCGACCAAGAAAAGTGTAATGTGCCTCGAAGCATTGACGCTGATCTTAAAAGATTGAGGTTTCACGGTAATGTTCACTCCAAATGGTTCTCTCACAAGCACTGTGTACTTCTCATCCAACTCACCTACATTAGTCACCCTTCTAGTCACCTTCCTTGATCCCACCAAATTTGAAACTGTCACACTTGCTGTGTTCAAATCCGAACACCATTCTGTTTTCTTAGATGGGCACCCGACTCCCACTGCTCGTCTCACGGACATGTCGTCAACCCCCGGAACTGTGCATAAAAATTGTACGTAATGTTTGAAATAAACGTCAAATATGAGTCCTGGATCGATTGCTCTGGAAGGATTGATGGAACCTGCTCCAAAGTCGAACGGGGTGGCAGGAGATAACTTGTTTTTCTGTTGGGCCAGAATCGGAGCCCCAGAAGTAGCAGTGAAATTGGCCGTTGTCATCATTGCCGAAGTGATGGCCGCGGGGCTCCAGTCGGGGTGCTTTTGCTTTATCAGTGCAGCAATACCAGCTACATGCGGGGTAGCCATACTAGTTCCAGACAATAATGCAAAACTTTGCCCTGGAAGGAGAAGATATTTCGTAAACCAAAATTCTGAAGTCCAATTTAATAAGACTATATTGATTCTTGAGTAGAATTATTTTCACCTACCTTTGATGTATTGATCTCCATCACTATTAGGACTCCAGGCAGCCCATATCGAGGAGCCTGGAGCCATGATATTAGGTTTGAGGACATCTGCAGTCTCTAAAAGTGCATTGTTAACATCAGGACCTCTTGATGAGTACGATGCCACTACTGGAGCCTGCCCAGTATAAGTGGCATCCCTGCCATCTAAAATCCTTGCCGTTGCTCGAAAACCTATAGCAACTCCACTTCTGCTCCTTATCGTATTCGAATTGTAATATTCCCACAGAGCCTACATCAAAATAAAATCTATCTTGACAAATTTAAAGAAAGAAATCATTATGTTTTGTTTATATGTCAAGAGAGGTACAGAAGATGATTCCATATTGTTTAGAATGATTCCCGGAACTTGTAAGGTTACTGCGGCACCCTTAATCTCCTCAGAGCCAATATCAGGATCCATGGTTAGTATGAAACCAGCTGCCCCGGTTTTACTTATAGTGTCTGCAACTGTAGCAATAGTAGCTGCCTCAGATTCAAAGTCGAAGGTATAAGTGCAGATGATTAGCTTCCCACGAACTAAGGACCGAATGAATGGATCTGCATTCTGGCAGCTCTCTACAAGACCTGCCGTAATGTTCCTTTGACAAACATCAGCAGCAGCTGCGACCGGGAAAAACACTCCTCCAACCGTTGGAGCTTCAGTACACGGCAAAATTGACATTTTCAGAATTTTTAGAAGTAATTTCTGAATTGAAGAAACTGGTAAGTAAACTTACGTGCAAGTCCAGTTCCGATTAAGCTTTGGCCATCTCCCAATCTGATCGAATTATTGTATCTCCGATCAGTTATGGAGGCCGCAACACTGGTGATCCATGGACTAAAAGAAAGAATTGAACTAGAAGAAGGTCCTCCATTTCCAGCAGCTTGAACAACAAGAACACCTGCTTTTGTTGCAAACAGAAGTTCCAATTCCAGGACGTTTAAGAATGCAGAAGGGCCAGACGGCACCCTTGCTGGCCCTATAGAAAGACTTAATACATCAACCCCATCTTCTACCGCCTTTGAATAAACAAAAACTTCAGATAAGTTAATTCACTCTCTTTTCCCTAATAAACTACTGATATAATTGAGTACAACGAATAAACCTGATCAACTGCTGCCACAACGTCCGACATGTGACCTCCAAATGGATATACAGCTTTATACACAGCAATCCTGCAATGCCAATATAATGTATCACAATTCAATTCATTAAGATATGCAGCTTTCTGATTGTGATCAAACTTGAAGATATGAAAAAATGTCCGTATAATGTATCTACAAAGAGTTGAGTACTTATTTAGGAAAGATAAGAAAGAAATCAGTTTATTACTGCGCTCCTGGTGCCATGCCGCTTGCAAATCCATAGTTGAAGTTGTTAACTATCACCGGAATACCATGGTTTCCAGCTGCTGTTGAAGCTGTATGGCTGTTAAATTACACCAACTTCAATGCATTAAGACTCCAAAAAATTAAATTATCACTAATCAAAATGATACATGCCTTCCATGACCATCAGCATCGAAGGGAGAAGCAAAGTCGCTAGTGGAATTAAA
The DNA here is from genome assembly GCA_035079005.1 of Fraxinus americana. NCBI lineage: Eukaryota > Viridiplantae > Streptophyta > Magnoliopsida > Lamiales > Oleaceae > Fraxinus > Fraxinus americana. The sequence goes on from CM068707.1 coordinate 46,724,355, forward strand.
TTCTCCGGCAGCAATTGCAGCTCTTGCGAAGTACTGTGCTCCAACTATCTTGCCATTGCACGCTGATGGAGGAAATTGCTCACCGGTCCAACATTTCCCTTTAAACTTAGTTTTGGTAAATAAATTTGCAGGGCCCTTGAAACCTTCATTTGTAAAGCTTGGATGGAAAGGATTGATTCCTGTGTCTATGAGGCCGATAACCACTCCTTCGCCTGCAAGCATAGATCCACCTAATGAAGGCCAAACACCAGTAGTAATTCCTAAAAGTTCAGGCGTATGTGTTGTAAGTTTCTGCAATTTTGTATCTTCGTGGATCAATCTAACTTTTTCCGCACTTTCCAGCACACGAAGCACCTGCTGAAAACTACATTGTTAATGTTTTTCTGTCTGAAATGATATAACAGTAAAAATTGCACAGCATCTTGATAAAAATTTACCTTCTTGTCTGTCGCATAAATTGCAAAGCCATTCAACAAATGAGTGTAGCTATACAGCTTGATGTATGACCCTTTCTCTAGAAGCGATTCTAGGAAAATATCATGCTCTCTCGTCATTCTCTCCTTGTAGATTGCAATATTTTCATCATTCCTAATCCAAACAATGAATTGGTCAGCTATTGAAGCAAAATTTCCTATTAGAAAAAATAAAAAAAACATATGTTATTATTAATTAAGAGACCTAAGTGACATCATGACAACAGGGTCATCCTCCATCAAAACCACAAAGACCTTTGCTTCTACCGAGATGAGCTTCCATTTTGCGAGGAAAGAAACAAGGAGAATGAATACGAATGCGGGTTTCATGGATGAATAATTAAGCGAAAAAGTAAAGGACATGATTTGTGGGTCGAAAGTAGAGGAGCTGATATAATGCCAGAAGAAGCATGTCTTTTGCATTTTCAAACCACCCCACTCCATGCATTGGGTGTCAAATGGAGTGGATGAACAAAGTTCATATTATTGGTAGATCCAGTTTGAGTTTGTACAAGGTAAACAAATAATATGAACTTCTTTGTAAACCATTTTGTGCTTATAAGCTCTCTTAAGATTGAATGATCTTCCCATGAAAACATATACCAATTTATAAGGGATTGTGCTACTCCTCCTAAAAATGTTGACATTTTAGGATGAAACTTCAAATCTTAATATGGTATTAGAGCTCGTTAAGCTCCAACAAACGAGTCAAAATTCAAGGATAAATTTCATTTGCGGTAGTGGCGTCAAATTAGGTGGTCTAACATGGCGTGCTCTGTCTCATATCTCCCATTCCAAAATTAAAGAAATTGCTTAATTGATAACCATAATAGAACTACGACTTAATTGATATTTTAAAAATCACATGTGAACTTTTTAATCTAACGATATTGTCATAATGCTTATTTTATCATTTTCATTTATAGACCGTCACACAACGATTACAATCCATTACGTTTCAACTGTCAACTAAGCAATTTGTGTTAGTTAGGGGACTACTGATGATTGAATATGACTGAGTAATGAAATTTGATAAATTAATTATTAGTAACCCAATTAAGATTTCACTAGAGTAGGTCCAAAGACTCTGGATGAAATTCACCCTAAAATTCAATGACTAAAATGAAATCAATTTAAAAATTAATGGCTAAAAATGGAACTGCCCTAAACTCTCATAGTTTAACTCCTCTCGCTAGCCAATTTTTTTCAAGAGGGTCTAACAGCAGAGGAAATAGCTAGCAAGGAGCTTGAGGAATCGGAGTACATGCAGGTTATTCAGCGTTCTTCTATCTGATGATTGTGTAGATGACATTTTTTGCTTACAATTACATTAAAAATAAAATAAATTTATTTATGAATCCTCTGTAACCTATGGTGTATATTGACCTTTATTTTTCTGAGTTACAGTAGTTGATGTTGATTCCTTTCGTTTGTGTTTGGCCCAGATGACTGATGCTCGCTGCAACGGATGCATGGAGAAACAAGTGGGTTTGATTGATATTATTCACGCTGGACACAACGACCGCTACCAGGTTCCTACATTTCCTTTTTGATTTTTCTGCTGCCCAAATTATCATGTAATAAAAACCTATCTCGAATTTATAACATGAAGAGTGTTACTCATATAAATAATCGCTCCCTACGTGGAGGGCGAATTTTGGGGGCCCTACCCTACGTGGCAACCTTCTTCCTACGAAGTGGATTCTGGACGACCCCATGTGAATAGACTCCCTCGCAGAAGAGACGGTTTTGGCGAGGCGATGATGTGCCTGACCGATCTTATGATGAAATGATTGACAAGACAACTCACTGTCAAAGCCACCTCTATACACCTACACGGTCAAATCCCACTTGCACAAGCTAGGGCTTGTAGGTACGCAAGAGGTCTTAGCATTTAAAGGCCATGATTGATTGATTGATCAATTGACGCATATAACGAGAAGGGCTAGTTAATCTGATAAAGCCACGTGTCCTATTATCCAACGGGCCCCATCCTTCCTACTCAAGTATAAAAACTCACACTTATTACCATTCAAGGTTAATGCAAGTTTAGACTTTTAATCCAATATTCTTGCTACATACATTCGTGATATTATATACGAAACCGACCCCCACTTTTTGCTTCATCGGATCCGATCTACGCGGATGGGAGAAACTCCTGATATCTGTTGGCCACATCTTTGATACAATTTTTGGGGTCAACAAAGAGTACACACATTGTTTGTATATTCCTGTCCTTGTAATATGAGCTAAAATAATCAAGTCTTCTAATGAGCCCAAATTTTTATTTTACTGTTTTATCGTCATATTGGATTTCTTTCTCCAAATTTTAAGTTCTAATTCTTCCCAAATTTCAATAGTTTATTCTAAAGTGTTCTAGTCAGTATGTTATGAGGTTTTCGGCAGGGACAAAAAGTACGGTTTTTGGGCTCTTGATTGAATATGCATGAGTCGGTATAACAATCTTGGTCATGTGTTGTTGTTCCGGCTGGACTGCATCGCTTGTGGTAACACCTGGTATACTTCAAGGGACGATGCTCCTGCACTAACAATTGAAGAGCCAAATTCGGCAGGGATTGTAGGCACCGCACCATTAGCTACTGCAAAGTTTGAAGATATTGAGAAGAGGCTGTCGAGTCCCCGTGGTCCCGAGAAGGGAGCCGGTGACATCTTAAAGAAAACAACAGAAGCACACATTCCAGTACTGGACAATCAAAAATCAATCAACAAAATAAGGGCCGTTGATAATCTGCCCTTACTGTTGCACAGTGAAGTCTGGAGTACTCGGGGTAAGGAGATATTTTACAACCTAAATTTATTATAGGGCTCGTTTGGCGAAGCTTATACTATGCTTCTTGTGGAAGAGTTTCCCGAGTAAGCAACATTGAACCAACTTTCTTTAAAAGATATTCTAGGGAGACAAAGCATGTCCAGAAAATTATTCAAATACTTTAAAAAATAGCATCTCAGTCTCAATTCAGTTTTTGACTTTTCAAGCCCTGCCGAACGGGCCCATAGGTAGAGAAGGCTTAAATTAAAGGAAAAAGCTAATTGTACCAAATGTTTTACCAAATGTTTTACATAATTGACACATGGTGGCCATCAATTGGAGGGGCGCCTGGGCCCACAGGTTTTCCTCCAATTGATGGCCACCATGTGTCAATTATGTAAAACATTTGGTAAAATGTTTGGTACATGTAGCATCTCTCTAAATTAAATGCTTTGGCAACTATGGAAAGTCATTCAGGTTGTCATCATAAACATGGGGATGCTTATTCATTTTCTGGTCATTGGTTATTAATCTTGTTTTTATTTAGGGAAAGGACGTGAAGAGGTAGCAATTGAAGTAAGTTGTTATGATCCAACGAGAAGTATAATTTATCGACTCTGTAATAAGGATAAAGATTGGAAGGATTAGGTGGTTTTTATTTCTTGAGGGGAAGTGTTAGGCAAATTGTTGTCAAACGACCTCCCCCGGGCGATGATGAAATACGTTGTATTAATTCAGTCGGCATAATCCAAATGATTGAAAGTTAATCGAACACCACAATTGGTAAACCGACCCAAACTTGGATGGCCCACCTATGTTTTCTACTTGGGCCTTAGCTTGTCTTATTGGGCCTAACCTAGTTCTATACCTAATCCTATATGTATGGCATATCCATTACTATTTGTGAGTGTGAGAGACTTTGTGCTAACCTTGGAGAGAAAACCGTGTGCTTCTACCGTGGCTGTGTGCTACCTTCGTCCCTTTTTCTTCTCCTTTGCCTTTGTGGCTAGCTTGTGGTTACAAAACTCTCTTCACCATTAGAACTTCCTGTGTGGGCAGTAGAAAACAGGTGGAGCAACCGTTTGGAAGATTGGGTGTTTGGGTTTTCTCTTGAGGTTTCTGAGCTCGGTTTCTTGGTGCAAAACGGTGGTTTAACACCACAGGAAGGATTTTGTTTTCACCTAGTTGAGTTCCTTACAGAAAATGGAGAATTGAATTCATACATTTCAAGAATTAATTGCAAGGGAAAATTAAAATAAAAATCAATGAAGTGACAACCTGAATCTCTGTCTGTATTTTGTCATATGATAATTCAAAGAGATCAGGATCATCCAAAAAATAAAAAATGACATGCGACTTAGTCATTTAACCTCAGTCAAACATTTGAGAAAACTAGTTGAAGGCACGTGCAAGGCACGTGTTGAATTTTTATTGGGTATTTAATAGCGTTGATATATATTTGTGGATAAGGATTAATTATAGTAGGTTGGTTATAATTTCATTATTGTTAGCACGGAAATAGGATACAAAATTGAACTTGTAATAAAAACTTGATTTAAAATTAAATGAAATGTTTTTAATAGTGTTAATTATTAGCTGGGTTTTTGGAAGGTTGCTAAAGTTGTGGTTTTTTGGATTTGTTTCCGCTTTTTTTGTTGTGGTTTGGAGTTGTGTTGTTTGCATTTCTTTCCTAGTAATCATAGCATCAGTTATTTGTTTTTTTTATGTAAGTTGAAAGCTATTTGATTCACTGCCTTTTCGTTTCATTTTTCACTTACATAACAGCATTCTTTTGTGTAATTGCTAAAGCATTTGGTTTTGTTTTGGCTAGCTTGTTTTGGGGTGTGCTAGCATATAGTACCTATATGGAATGGAACTATATAATACTTTAAGAAGGAAACTATAGAAGCTTCAATCTGTTCACTTATATGGAACTAAATCAAGAATAAAAAACAAAGCATTCAGAGAAGATAATAGAATGAATATATTTCTGTTCATTTGTTATGAAATAATAGCTTCAATTAATTCTATTTATAAATTACTGTTAGTAACCTAAACTAAACCAGTAATAAGTCGAATATAATTCAAATTCCTGAAAGTTTGAATACCAAATAATTGTTTAATTGAGTAAAAGAATTTTGCTTTTGTAAACTTATATTGGAGTATCAACAAAATACATAAAGAAAAAGCATTATACAAAGAATAGATTCCAAACTTCAAGTTTGTCGTCCTTGCAAAGATACAAATGTTGGTTAAGTGCTTGCTTGTAGAGGTCAGGAAAATATTTGAAAAATCTTGGTATTAGTTTTGCAGGCAATTGATTCCCCTTCACGTCATTTGTCATTCGCGCAATTTTTCCTTTATGATCTCCCTTATTTTGCTTTCAAGAACAATCATAAAAACCAACAAAAGTAGTTTAAAAAAAAAATACGTGGAAACGCCAAAAAGAGTAATTCGTCAGACAAAAAGCATAAGCTTGATTGGATATAGGGGCTTGATTGAATTCAAAACTGCGTTTCACCTTATATGCAAAATTTTGAAAAGAGTATGTTGTTCTTATTTAATTTTGACTTCATTGATTATACAAGAAGGCAACTGAATTTCATACCTTATGTGCCGTTTGTACTTTTGTAACTTTGAACAAAGTAGAAGGGGTTATCCTTAACATGCGGTATGTTAGCTATGCGAAAGGCATAGTCGAGCAATTGTGGCATACAAATTGTTTGATTGTCAATTAAATACATAAATGTCAGTATTATTAGAATGTATAAATAAAGAAATTGAAATTAGAATTTTTTGCCAATATAAAAGACAATAAATTATAGATGATTGGGCTTTTGGGTGATTTAAACTTGGGATCAAAATTAGGCAACTGATCATTTAAGCAGTATGTTTGGATTGTTTTTAGCTTACAAGATAGTTTGATTATATTTAGATGTTACCCAAATTTGCTGCTGGACTTTTTATTCCATTCGATAATTGAAAAAGGAAATTAAGAAAGTGAGGTGAAGGATGTGTATTGCTTTAACTTTAGATTTATATTTTTGACACTGACAAAATATCTTTCAAAGCCATAACACCAGATGTTTATTAGAGTTAATACTGTATATTATTCACATAATTTTTCTTCTATAATATATGTAGCAATAAATAACTTCAGATACAAAGATGAATAGATAATGCTAAATTAACTTTTATACTGAAAACTATAATTACATTTTATTTTATTTCTATATTTTTCTTTGATGTTAAGGTTTACCTTCAATTTACACAATTTCCTGCTAAAATATATATATAACCCCTATATGTTTCCATGAGAGATTAAATAAATATATATATGCATATTAAGAGCATGTCTGATACAAATCGTTTTACAAATTTTTTAGCCATCGCTCGCAAATTTATTCTTGGAATCAATTTTAGAGTAAGTTTCTTCCTTATATCATTCACAGCTATAACTTAGAAGTGCAAGCATAATTGAAACAATTAACAAAAATAAGGTAATAAGATGTTTGCCAAGGGAAAAAAATGAAAGCAATTGATTAGTAAAGTGAAAATATACAAAAAATAAATATGGATTATAAAAAAATATTTTGATATATGAGTAGTAAGATTATACCTGTGCAAGATCTCCTTTATATTTTACATTTTTTACACGGATCCACATGCTCTTAGATATTGCATTGGACTTGCTCTTGATGGAGAGCAAATCATTTTGTTCCTCTTTTAGAATGGGCTAAACTAAGTATAATTTAGAAGTCTCTGGAAATGAAATAAGCTACTGAAGGGAACATGATGACCTAAAATTCTTACAGTATCATAAACTGGAATTGTCTACATGGTACAGTGATAAGAGAATTGCAAACCAAAATCTGGCTTATTAGGAGCAATTTCACTTTTCATGTCCTGTATAGGAAAACAAAATTTCAGTTGAAATATTACCTATAGCATGAAAATGAATAAAAGTTGGTACATAGAATTTATGTACTTAGAATGAATTAGTTCTGTTTTGAAATGACCACTATTAGAGAATGGGGTAACTATAACAATTTCATTATTTAGGTCCTGTACAAAGTCACACACGTGTGTGTAGATTAGTTGAACCAAAATAGCTTAAATAATTAGCAGAAGGTCTCACTGACATATTCATGATCTCGTGAACCAATATTGTCTTCAGAATGAGGAGCCTATATTTCAAGCTTACTTGTAATATTAATAATTGTATAAATGATTATAAAGTATATCATATACTAAGAGTTTTTAAGATAAAGATAAAATTAAATCTCAAGTAAATGAAATATATAATTAGTAGGAAATGCAGATTCATCATATATGTGAGACCTTACATTTTAGGTAAGTTGGTCTAAAAAACTTACCAAACTTGAATTGATTTTATCATTAAAAAATTAAAAATTAATATAAAAAATAGACATTAATCTGATTTCAAAAAGAAGTCTTGATGGGCTGTGTAATGATTTTAAGAATGATGTGAAGTGTCATTTTCATTGATGCGCACACGAAGAAGTTAAAGAAAAAGTTTTTGGCATCCAAATGCTTGCAAACTTGTTTTATGGGATATATTTGTTTTATGTGTTTAGTGTGGTTGAGAGGGAATGTGAAAGGAATGTTTTAAATTTTAATTAACTAAGAACAATCTCCATATGTATATACTGATAAAATTCTTCTTTCATCAGGATTTGAAAAAAAAGGAGTAGTGAGGTCAAGGATATAGTATAACCAATGATTTGGCCTACAATAAAATCTCATTTCTAATAAGATGGCTTAAAGTGTAAAGGAAATATTTTATATATGTGTCGAATTCTAACTGATAGAGCAATATATGATTAACAAGAATGTAACAAAAATGATAGAGCAATATATGATTAAGTTTTTCTACTATTTTCTTAGTCTTGTAATCCAAATCAAGTTTAAATCATCCAAATAATGACTTTGAAATTTATCTCTTCTTTGCTCTAACTATAGGTACACTTCTGAAAACCCATTGTACAAGCCTATTTTTTTGCAAGAGAGAGAAAACTGAAGTTACACAATTGATATGTTGAAAATTAAACTTTCATGTCAAAGACATGTGGTTTTATTTGGCTATAACTGATTTTCTTTTTCTACCACAATATATTTTCCAACTTTGTAATTAGCTAAATATCATGTAGTTTTATATAGACTTACTTTAATACTATCTCTTGCTGAGTCTAGATTTTCCCATCCTTTTGATCCCCTACTCCTTTAAACACCATTTTTCCTATGGCTGTCAACTGCAGAAGGGAAGATCTCAATTTCATTTGATTACTATCAATGTAACTAAACATAGATGCAAGGAGAAAAGCGAATTAATGAAATTCGTGTCTTTTGGGTATTAGTGTGATTTATTTCTAGTGAAGGAAAAAAATCTCAAAAAATAATAGCAAGAGTGAAGGGGGGATTCATCTGGGAGTAAACTTAACCAGAATTGCAATAGTTTTACCTTGATGGAGAAGTAAGTTGGACGCTTAGGCTTCCTGACATTGATACAAGGAAGATCAGTAGAATATGGCAAATTAATGTTACGGCTATTAACAAAGTAACTATAGATAGTTAATTCAGTGGTTTAAAATTTACCAAAGATCATCCTTGTTTTTTTGCTCCAATATGAACACAAGCAGTTGATAAAAGGGTACAATTTCAGACCCATGTGAAACAATGGAAACCAGAATAGTAAAAAAAATAATAATTAATAAGATGAAATGAAACAGAGAAATGATACAATTGCTCTTTGTATGGCTTGTCACTTAGTCCAGTAATTTTGTACTCTTGGTTAGTAGGGATTGTTGTTATGTTTGTATTCTTCAAAATATGTTTTGGTTGAGTGGTTCAAATTATAATAGATTTTGTTTGCAATTGGAAAATACTCTTGATTAAAGAAGTGGTTGAATGTAACACATATGAGAGGTAGTCCATTATTTTTACACTTCTGCTTATCTCACTTGGTGCTTCTTCTTATGAGAAAGGCAAAGACAATACGCTTTCTTCTTTGTTTAGCTGGAGTTTTCTCTAATCTTAAGTTTGTCATACATTAATTCACAACTAATTAACTACATATGTGGAGTTGTGAAGTGTTTACTCACCAGGGAGATTTTTTGGATGGGTGTAGTGTATCCCCTTATTAACTTCAACAGTCGGGATGAAATCGTCAATGAACACGTGTAGGTTTGATTTTTTTATCCCAATTTTTGTAGCTAAATGTTCTAATAGCTTTGTATCAGATGGATCAAATTTTACACCAGCAGGGAGGCCAGGCTATTTATCATCAACCTGAATAGGAGAAAATTATGAGTTGAGTTGAAGTTTAAATTTTTACCTACAAAAGAATTATCATCTTCTGAAAATATATATGATATAGCAGATAGCACAAGTGTCACGAATTCTCAATTTTCACTGAAGATTTTAAAGGTACAGATTAGGCTACATAGTTGCTTTGATATATTAATCTCTCAATGAGCCAATTGCTTCACAAGAGAATTATCTATTGCTCAAGTATGAGAAAAAGGAATTTATATTGGCAAAACAATTTCAGCTTACATCACTATTATGAATTCGATAATGGCAATTTGGGCATTTACGACAGTCCACAATATTTGATTCCAGATGCAGCAGCCAAGGTGGCATTTTTGAGCTTCTTATAAAATCCTCTGCAATTAATTAGTCAACTCCTGCATTACTTACATAATAATTCAAACTATATAAAAGAAACATACAGCAAACTTTAAGAAAATATAGTCACAACTAACAGAGGTAAATGAAAATTCAACAAGATAAATTCGATAATTAGATTAAATAAAATTCATTTTTTTAACTTTCTTTCTTTTCCAACAGTTTCTAATTCATGTGGTTTTGTTGGTTTTCTTATTATTCCGACACAATTGAATTAAAATAGTTAATTCTAGAACTATAAACAATTGAAACTAATTTTTGACTGATTTTATGCCATAGTTGAAAAATGAAAATACAAGTTAGAACAATTAATTATCATATAAATTCTAAGTAAATTGATATCATTTATAAACCCCTTTGTATTTTATGGAAATCCTGAATATCAGATTAGGAATGAAACTGTTAATGATGATAGACAAAAGTATATAGGTAAAATAATTTTTCAAATAAAGATTTGTTGTTTTACCTTATATTGTAGCTAAAACAGTTTCTTCAAAATTATAGCCAAATGAAGAAATATAAAAAACAATTAGAATCATGTTTTGTTTTGTTATACATGTCACTTAATTATAAGAGTAATTTATGACACATTTGGCAGGGTGGCGTTGTTTCGCTTTTTGTTCTTGTAAAAAAATTTATTGAAAAAGCTACATTAAGCTGAGTTCCTTTAAAACTCTTTTTAAGAAAATAAAATAGTTTCAAAAATTATGAATAGATACAAAAACAAATTTTTCATCCAACCATGGAGACATGAAGAAGTGTTTCTATCCATGTTTTCATCCTTGGATGGAGGTATTTCTCCATGCCTCCAGGCTGGAGACACAGTGAAAGATGGAGGTGTCTCAACAAAAAAAAAGAAGTATGGAGGCACATGGAGGTGTCTCCATGCTCCATCCAGACGCAAAAAAAAAAAAAAAAAAAACATAGTGCACCTCCATCCATGTTGGATGGTGGCAAGTCTCCTTTGCCTCCATCGAGGTCTATCCAAACCCAAGCTGGATGGAGGCAACAAGCTTGGATGGAGGCATTTTTCTATGCCTCTATCATTGGATAGAGTCATGGACAAATGCCTCAATTTATGGAGGCATTTCCATGGATGGAAGCATTTGTCTATGCCTGGATGGAGGCAAGGAGAAATGCCTCCATCTAGTGGATGAAGATATCGATGTCTCCATCCATGGCTCCATTGTTGGATGGAGGTATTTCTCCATGTAATTTTTTTTTAACTTGTTATATAGTAGTGTGTTGTTAGCCAGATGTGTGAAAGTCAAAACTTTACCATAAGAACCCATAAACAACTAAAGACTATATGCGAATCTTTAGAATAAAAACTCAAGACAAGCATCGATCAAGAAGTTCACAAAAGAGCTATACTGTTAACTAAGTCAATCACTGATGGTATCCAAAATCGATAGAACTTGTAACCTGCCGTTGGAGGCATGGAGGAATGCCTCCATTTTTCCCAGGATGGAGGCATTTTTGCATGCATCCATGCTAGGATGGAGACAAGGAGTAATGCCTCCATCCTAGGAGAAATGGAGCTTGGATGGAGGCATTTCTTCTTGCGTCCATCCAACTTAGAAATGGAGCTTGGATGGAAGCATTTCTTCTTCTTGCCTGCATCTAACTTAGAAATGGAGCTTGGATAGAGGCATTTCTCCTTGCCTCCATCCAACTTACAAATGTAGAGGCAAGGAGAAATGGAGGGGGAAAGAGAAATGCCTCCATCCAACTTAGAAATGGAGCTTGGATGGAGGCATTTCTCCTTGCTTCCATCCAACTTAGAAATGGAGAGGCAAGGAGAAATGCCTCCTTACCTCTATCGTTGGATGGAGGCAAGGAGAAATACCTCCATCCAACTTAGAAATGCAGAGAAATGGAGCTTGGATGGAGGCATTTCTTTTTGCCATCCAGGGATGGAGGCATTTCTCCTGGATGGAGGTAAGGAGAAATGCCTTCATGCAACTTAGAAAAGGAGAGAAATAGAGCTTGGATGGAGGCATTTTGGAGGCAAGGACAAATGCTTTGATCTATGTCTCCATTGGATTTCTCCATACCTCCAGGATGGAGAGACAGTAGAGGATAGAGGTGTCTCACGAAGGCGAAAAAAAAAAAAAGTGTACAGAGACGGGGGGTGTTTCCCTGCGCGCACAGAGGCACATGTGTACACACGGAGGTACCTCCATCTAAGCAAAAAAAATTGTGGATGTAGGTACACCGTGGATGGATATATGGAGCTAGGATGGAGGGAAAGATAAATGCGTCTATCCAACTTAGAAATGGAGAGAAATGGAGCTTGGATGGAGGCATTTCTCCATACCTCAGCAAGGAGAAATGCCTACATCCAGCTTATAAATAGAGAGAAATGGACCGTGGATGGAGGCATTTGTCCTTTGATGGAGGCAGGGAGAAATACCTCCATCCAACTTAGAGATGGAGAGAAATGAAGCTTGGATAGAGGCATTTCTCCTTGCCTTCAATTGAAAACACCATTTCTCAGTTATCCTAGGTGGAAAAGATCAATCTAACTTATATTGTATCTACAACAAAAGAACTTTAAATAAATACATTAAAATGATGGCAAAGGACAATGGTCATATGGTTTGAGTGAGAATACCTAAAAATTTAGAGAATGGATAGAGAAAATAAGATACCTGGGTTGCCGCAACTTGATAGTTCTCCAAGATGTGTGTGACAAGGTTTCTGGAACTTAGATGTCTAAGATGGCTGGAGAAGAAGCCAAAGGGAAGCTCAAATGTTTCGTAGAGCTTGGACGGAGGAATTTCTCCATGACTCCGTCCTTGGACGGAGACAAGGAGAAATTCCTCCGTCCACATGGAGAAATTCTTTGGACGGAGGAATTTCTCCATGTCTCCGTTCAAGGACGGAGGAATGGAGAAATTCCTCCGTCCACTTTGGAAGAAGGAATTTCTTCATTCCTGCGTTCACAAATTTCTCCATTCTTCCGTCCAAATGGAGGAATAGAAATGCAACTTTTAATTGTATCAAACATTTAAATAAGAGGTCATTATATAAGATGTCTACTACCCATACAGAGAATTAGATAAATGGATCAAAAAAAAAAAAAATTGTGTAGGAAAGCTAAAGATAAAAAAAAAATAGACTTGGATCTTGTGGTCTTTGAGAAAAGGATGACTGAAAGCTGGTTGATGGAAAATGTAGACAGTTAATTATATCTTCATCTGGACTCTATTCCATAATTAAAAATACATCAATTAACAAAGAAAATCTTTTCTTTCAAAATTAAATAACAAAAGTAGGAAATAATGTCAAACTGGTTATCTTATAGCGAGAGAGTGAGTAACTGTATTGCCCATATCGAAATAAAATTAATTTGATAAATTAGTATTAAGTGATGGAATACTCTATGGTAAGTTTATATATATATGCAATGCTTCAAAGTAGTTGTAAACATGATAGCACTTAGAGGATATATAAGAATGACAATCGAAACAACAGCATACAGTTTAGTATTGCAAGGATTTTCAGAAGTTCTAGCATGGTTTTGAAAGATTTGTTTTAGTGGAGGCAGGGGTGGACATTGTTTTTACACTTTGGTTGAAGCTTTTTACAGGGTGTTAGTTGACAGTAAAATGAAGAAATACCTTTTAGGTAGTGGCTGCGTCGGGGATGGACGAATCTAACGTGAATTTTGTAAATCCAATTGATGGATTTTTCTTATGCTTTGTTTCTTCTTCAACTTATCATCCTGCCAATTAAAGAAAAAGAAAAAAATTCAAACATGAAACTTAAGGTTGATTTTATAAAAATTGGAAAATTTTAGTACATCTTGTAGTAAGGTCTATTTGTTTCTCTTGTTGCGGATTTCTCTATTGTTTGTAATTTCCTTTCCTGCAATTTGTTTCCATTGGAAAAGTTCACACAACAGATCAATAAACAAATGATTCAACTATTTGCAATATCCCTGCTTCAAGATGAAATTTATCTATGCATTATTAGTGTAATTGGAAGTTGTAAACCCTGCATTTCTAAAAATAGAATTAAACACATAGATGTAGACATGCTGAAAGCACATAATTCCAAAATTAAAATCACTTGTGTGCCCATTAATGTTTTCCTAATTCATTGCTCAATGTGAGGTTTAAAAGTTAAATTTAAATCTCAAGCTGATCAATCAAATAATTGTAATCGTGATACTTTTACCTTCATAGCATACGGAAATAAATTGGAAGTTACACCACCCAAATTCCGGCAATTGAAACGTTTGTACTAAACAGTTTCACTTCAGTTTACCGATGGTTACAAGAAATCAATAAATGATTTGAACGTCGAAAAAATTACACAGATAAAGTATATAGAAATCAAATTTATGGTCACTGTTGTGCTATGTTTATGTACAATTAAGAAAACATTTGAAACACTAAAATTCAGAAAGACAATAAACTCATATTAGAACATGCAGAGAATGGAGATGATCAGTGAAAATTAGAACAATATGAGCTAGCAAATGTTAGGTCATGAATTACCTCTCAAAGCTGTGATTCTATTGGAGTATACGTTTTGACCATTTCCCAAAGAATTTGTGACTGATTTTAGGAAGAAGTTTCTGGGAACACTATCATAGGTTAAAAAACCAATTAAGTATCTTGACAAGAAGGTTCTTCTACATTTGTGACTGCAAGGTGAACGTCAAAGAGTGAGTAAATATTGACCTTCATGGAAAATTCAACTTCACTGATTGACAGGGCTTTGTTTTTTTCTATAATAACTTGCAAATATTGACATTCTAAAGAATGTATCAAGATTACAAATAAAATATAAAGAATATTTTCTCGATGTTGTCTTGGTTCTAATTAACCTAAAATGTTATTCTAAAATGTTTGAACATAATTTTGAAGTTATGGTACATTCCCTGAGAAATATATATAAAGATGAATAATCTTTTAATGTTCTAATGATACGAGATGGTGACAAGATTTTTGATGAGTAAAACACGTTCCTATAACAATATGTTCATTGAAAATTATAAAGCAAAATCAGTATGCTAGAAAAAGCTATTTTCACAATATGATGGAGTGATTATAAGAGTTAAGAAAAGTTAAATAGTGAGATACCTAACAACAACAATCTTTGATGAATTAAACGTTTGTCCAACCGGCAATGTTTGGCTTGTCTTAATCTTTATCATTGAAGGTTCTATCTTAATATTTCGTGGTTGAATTTGTAGTAATTGTGTATTAACAATGTTAGAAAAGTAAGAAAGTGTACTTATAGCTTATAAGAACAATGAAGTCATTTCGTAAAAAACAACCTGTTTTTGATCTACAGGACATGTACCATTATTTTGAACAAATTCTTGAAGCAATCAGCATGTCTTCACAATGGCAGAAATATTAGCACCATTGTTTGGATTAAAGAAGAAAAGCAGCTGGCGGACAAAATTAGAATCTGGACCAAAGCACTGCCTGAATATGCATATAATAAACGAAAAATATGAAACGAACAGATTTTTGACAGCATCAATAATAGAGCAGAAGTAAGTATGATGTTAAAAGAAAGAAAGTTTTAATCTTTGACTTATTGTAATGACAAATTGAAAAACTATACAATTACAAACAAAAAGGTGAGGGGAAACCTTGAAAATCCTTCAAAGGTTCTTTAAAGTTGCCAATTTCAAATTTGCAGCATTTCCAGCGATGGACCTTTTGGTGAAGCATAGTGCTGATGGAATTTCATTAATGTACTGAAATTACAATAGTTCTTCCTGTACTGACATGAAACTTTCTCGCTAATACAACTTGTTCCAGCTATTTATAGACTATGAAGTCATGAGTTACGGCATTAAGGTCACTCTAGATGATAAAAATATTAAACCTTAATATATAGACAAGAAAGGTAATATTTATGTAAAATGAAATTGAAATCATTTTTCTAACAAGGTGAGTAATAGATGAAATCCTTTTATATGTGGAATAAAGATAATCAAATTATTGGAAAAAAAGAGAAATAATATAAGTTCTATCTAACTTGTGGTATTTTATACACAAATAAAACTTCCTGCAGACAATGTCTCATAAGGAAAATCTTCACCAAGAAATGATGTCTTTATAAATTGTTTATCTGAAAAGTACATGACATTTATGGAAAATAAAATGTTACATAAGTCTTAGCCTTTTGGATAAGTGGAGCATATTGTGGATCACGAGGGTTGGCAAAGCTTGGCCTCCTTGTTTGAGGCTGTATCAGGTGCGGTTTTATCCTTTTTGTCATTCTCCTGAATAGACTGAAATATTATCAATAGAGAAAAGAATAGAAAGAAAGAACAAAGAAAGAGACTAAAGGATTTTTTTTTTTTCAGAAAAGGATAAATAAAAGGAATTAACATGTACCAGTGTTGAAGAATGACACTATGAGTCGGAAGTTTTTCCAATTGAATTTAAGTCGAAACATTTTTTTTAAGATGTCGTACAAAGTGCGATTCTTTGGAAATGTCCACTACCATCTTTCGTCTGTATAGAGTCATTTTGCCTGGAGAAACCAATTCAATAGGATATCCGAAAATGAAGCACTCTATATATTTTAGCAAAAAAACTCCACAATTTGGCCTATCAAAGAAAAAGGGAGATATTTTAATTAGAGCAAATCATGTATGAAATAAAAGTGAGGTGAGAAGTAAGTAAATAATATTTACCCTTTATTTGTACATGGTAAATAGGGCATGACTTCTACTTCCATTTGTTTGTTTCGATGTTTCTTTATAAGCTGGGTGATGGAAAGTTGTGTTAGTAGTAGTAGGTGGATCTATTTTAATGTTGGAGTTGCATGATCTATGACTTCGGTTGTGGTAAGAAGACTGTGGCTACAATCATATATTTGGAATTTCCATTCTTGTAAAGCCACGCGGTACGGATACCAATTGTTACCGGATAGAAGCACGGAATTAATAAGTAATTACATGTTAACCATGGGCAACCATTTGTTGGGAAGGTACCATTCACATATTGTCGTAGATGACGAAGATTGACTGGTGAATCTCCAGTTGGAATGTCTTCATTTCTGCTTTTATATATTGTGTATTCTTTAGCACATTCAGCTTGAAATCCAAAATCAAGAATTGCATATTCTTTTGAAAGATTAGTGTAACCTTCGTTGATACGTCGCCTCAACAAGTTTAATTCCATGTCAATGTTCTAAGAATGAATAGAATATATTAATTGATGAAATAAATAATTATAAATCAAATATATTAAGTGTAATAAATGGTGAAGTAATATTACTAACCTTAGTAGTTATATCTTGTCTTATATCCATTATACTTTTCAAGACTTCTCTACTGTGGAGATTGCCACACCATTCATCAAAAAATGATCTGCATAAGAATAAAATAACTGAAATTAGTTTTAAATGAATGAAATTGAAATGCAAATATTTAAGTTGAATTGTTTACCCTGGTGGATTCTTTGATATCCAATCTCTAAGGACAATATATTTTTCCATGTCGTAATCTTCTAAAGTATAACTTTCAAATGCAGAATCTGCCCAGGATTTTTGACGTTTTTTGTTTTTTGTTGATGTTTCAACATGTTGAATCCTTTGTTGAATTTCTTCTGCTTGCTGAGATGTTGAAGTGTCCTTTGGAGTTACACTTTGTTGAGAATGAATATCTTTCTGGATGGAAGCCATGATACTTTCCATATTTGTTTTCCAGTCTGATATTGTATTGGTGATATTGGTATTTTCTTCATCTATGTAACTCTTCACCGAAATGATACTTGTATCTATGTAATTCTGCATGTTAGACTGCATGTCCTGATATTGTTGTTGTTGTGAGTGGTGTTGTTGTTGAAACAAGTTTTGTTGCCATTTTTGCTGTTCTTCAAATAAATGTTGTTGGTTGCAAAGGATGGCTTGACAGCGGTTTTCTTGTTGTTGAATAATCTTTGTTTCCAGATTGTTGCACAAGTCTGACACATTTGATACTACGTGTTGTAACATTTTCTCCATATCTTCTTTTGTGACGTAGTTGGAGCTAGAACTTTCGTCAGCTGCAGCATTGTAATTTGAGCTGGAACTTGGGCCACATGGAAGCATATTTTGAGGCATTTCTTGTGTCAGATTGTTTCTATCTTTATTTGCAATGGCATCCAATAGATTATGTTGATTGTCATCTGGAAGTGAAAGGGTTGTATACCATGCAGTCTGCAACTCTTCTTCTGTAGGGTTTAAAACTGGAATTGGTTGAATCTGTAATTGAAATCGTCAAATAATTTGTTAGAAAAAGATAAAGAAATATAATAGCTGATGAAAAAATATAATTAAATAATTTGACTACCTCTTCATTATCTAGAAATTGCTTGATTATGTTCTCTGTCCAAAATTTATTTGGTTTCCATCTATTCATTCTTGGACATTGCAAAGTTTTGTATCTGCGTCGTCCAAACGTCTTTCCAATATGTGGGAAGGCTTCATATATCCAATACTGAGATAATTAAATACAAAAATTATGGAATTTAATATAAAGATTACAAGAATTAGATACATAAAGTATATTTGTATTTGTAAAAAATATATATATATATAAAAACATACCTGGAAAGCTAGTGGATATCCATGCAAGGCGTATTTACATTCATTTTGTTGATTTTGTTGTAGTCTTTGTGCTCTTTCAAGCTGAGACTCTCGCAGAGAATTTAATAGCACAAAATATGCTTTACGCCCCCATGGGTATTCAAGGAAGTTGTCAAGCTGGTCAACCATACCTAGTGTTCTATAATCAATATGCCTTCCTGTTGGTTTTAAGACACATTCTACTATCATCACTAATCCAAGCTTAAATTTATCATCTTCGTCTTCGCACAGATGGAATACTTCATTCAGCATATTCATGGTAATTCTTTTGACACCAAAAAAATATTGATTTTTAAGACGAGTATTATGAAAGTCAAGTTCAATAGATGTTTCATGACATGGTAATCCTGTGATAAGGCAAAATTCTTGTAGACCAAAACGTGCAAAATGGTTATCTAATTTTATCCAAAGCTCATTGTTTTTGCCAGAATGTATGACTCTCATTATGAACTCGTGAATCAATTTCTTTGCTAAGCTTGTTGGTTTTCTTCCTGTCTATAAATTACTCCATTTATGAATGCATGAAAATTGCCACACAAAGCATATTGGTCAGAATTGATAGAATCTACGAAATCTTTTATGTATTTATAATTGGGGAACTGAGTGATTGTAGCTGAAAACCACTGTCCTGTAGGTAATATGTATTCCAAAGACATCTGCATAAATCAGAAAAGCAAACTATTTAATTAGTGTGAAAAAATAGCTCTTACATAATAGTAAATGTTAAAGTAAAGTCGTCAGTTTGGTGAAGGAGGAGAAAGCTAATGATATATTCTGTAGAATAATCTAAGTTATAAGTGGAGTAAGGAGCTGTTTTATCTAGAATTATAATATGAATCCAATGGTTAACAGACTCATACAGCCGCTTTTACCTTTTTCTTTTTGGATGTTAAACAACGATTCTGGAATAGATAATAGAATGGAAAATAGAATCAAAATTCATGAGGTCTAGAAAAATCTTGAAAACAGGAAGCATCCGTGGTGGTACGCGGATGCATCATTATGTTGATGTTTAGGTTTATGGATGGAGATGCAAAAATGTACCTATGTGAATGGATGGAGGTATTTGTTCGTGGCTCAGCTTACCGATGGAGACACGGGAATATGCCTCCGTGCACGCTTTGCACGGAGGCGTTTGGTCGTGTGTTGGTTTATGGATGGAGATGCACGAATGTGCCTCCGTGCACGCTTTCGACGGAGGCATTTGGTCGTGTCTTAGTTCAAGGCTGGAGACACACGTATATGCCTCCGTCCACTATATATGCTTTCGTGTATTCTTATGCACGGAAGCATTTATGGGTGTCTCTGTTTAGGGACGCAGACAACAGGGTGTGTCTCCGTCCGGTGCACAGAGATGCGAAAAACGGTGCACAGGGAAACCTGATGATCAGAGGTTTATAATATAGCCATTAGTGGTTCTCATGTGAAGGGCGTTCGTTGTGTGTCTACTCGGAAATACACTGTGTTTTTAGCACTGATAAATTTACAAGAAGAAAACCTTACTTTTTTACCGGCGATGGGATGACAGCAATTGTAATTTCGATATGCTTCGGATGAAAGATTATGCACTATATGGGTTCCACGGGAATAGTAATGGATTAGTAGAGATGAAAAGATAAAAAGAGTGTTTAAGTAAGTAGTTGAGTGGGTAGGTGAAATAATTAATGTTGAATATTTATTTATATTTAATTCACAATTTTTTAAAAATAAAGCCTATATGGAATGATTTTCTTGTATTCACTTTTTTCTTAATTTCTCCCAACATGGAGGCATTTCTCTTGCCTCCATCCAAGGAGAAATTCATGTATGTCCATCAAAGGATAGAGACTAAGAAATTTCAATGGAGGATTTTGTGCAGATTTCCATCCTTAGATGGAGGGTAGAACAAATATGTCCATCCAAGAGATTTCAATAGAGGAATTTGTCCACACTTCTATCCTTGGATGAAGGCTAGAAGAAATGCCTCCATCCAAGCTTGGATGGAGAGATTCATGTTTCCATCGAAGGATGGAGGCTATAAGAAATTTCTCCATCTAAAAAGGAATTCAATTGTTATTCATTGGTTTTAAGTTTTAATGGAGATTAACAAATATAAAAGCTATAAATTTTTTTGTTTATGTAACTAATTATTTTAATTAGTTGGTTGAAATTATTGCTGTAAAATTGCAAATATCATTAACTTGAACATAAGTTCCTTATGAAATACAATGATGATAAAAGATATATTTAATAGTAAACAAAGTTCTTTTATATATTTCAAAATATGATAAACTTTATCAGATGAGTTATGACCCATAAACTAAACGCATGTTATTTTTTTACATCAACTTTATAGAAAAGTTGAAAACTAAGTTACAAGTCAAAAAGTGCCTTGAAGTTTTTTCCTGCATGATGCTACAAAGTAAAACAAAAACTGGCTGAATTGATTCAAATGAAAATAGCAAAACAAGCACTTGAATCTTTTAGGTTGTAGCATTCATGCTCTATCGAAGACTATGGTTAGTCCAGTTTTCCTTTCTCCGCGGCAGCATCTTTTTGTGGATTGGTGGTAATGTTTTTGGTGACAACATCCATGTTAGCAAGAGTTGAACGTTTGTAGGAAGATCTTTTTGCACGTCGTGGTGAGATGTCAGGAATATCAGAAATGTTGTCATCTGCAAGGCATGGAGATTTTCTTCCTTTATCACTTGTTTCTTCTATTGGATGAATAGTAGCAGGGATGTTGTCATCTGCAAGGCATGGAGATTTTCTGCTTTTATCACTTGTTTCCTCTATTGGATGAGTAGTAGCAGGCGATGCATCAAGCACAAATACAAGCTCATACTTATATTCAGCAGTGTTTGGTTCCACTTGTGTCACCTTCATGTAGAATATATATTCTTGTGCAGATTCTTCGATGTTTAAATCATTGCCCTAAAGATTTTATTTTTTTTATTATTATAATCAATAACTAAAATAAAAATATAAAACAAGAATAATATGTCTTACCTTTTTTGAACAATTCATTAAACTTTCAGCATCATGCTTCAGAAGTATCTCAGCAGTTTTTCCAATTGCATTTGCAATCAAGATTCCACTGGTGTCTTCTAGCTGAACGTTAGCAGTTGCTCTATAATAAAAAAAACTAATTTTATCATTTGAAGATCGAAACAAGTAAATATATATCAAATTGAACAAAATATAGTATGTATTAATAAACTATGTATTTATTATTACCTAGGAACAGCCTTAGAAGAAGGATATTTGCAATAGATACAAGCAAAAGTTTCACCATAGTCTGCATGGCTGACTTTGTTACAGTTAACACAAGACATATACCAGTAATTTTGTTTCCTTGCTATGATAGTTGCTTTGGCTTTAATCCAGAAGTATTTGCGCTGTTGAAATATTGATAAATAAACACAAATAGAATAAAAAACATAAATGAATAGTATTCATATAATTGAAATAAATTACCCCTAGTAATCTCCCTTTTATATTCTGTATTTCAGTGAAATTCTTGTCGTTTGGAGAAGACAGTTTGGTTGGAGTGATCGCAAGTGATTTCTCCAATGTGAATTCATTCAACTCTTCAATATGTGCCTCCACCCTTGTATTATTATATATAATTTATCAGCGTAACATATTTGATAATATATATGTAATGGAAAGTATATGATAATATTTTACCACATTCGAAGGTCTGTGACTCTGTTAAATGTAGCATCTATGAAAAACGTGCTGTTAATTTTTGTTGACAATGTAAGACCTGCAGTTTTTTATATAGATTAACATAAATTTTTCATGAATAAAAAATAATTACATAGAAAGGTTTAAGTGGTTACCATTGAAAGATGAAACTTTCAGGCGGTTGGCTAAGATAATAGGTTTCTTAACAATTTTTTCTGCAATGAGAACACATTCCTTTTCAACATAGCTGTCCCACATCGTTAAGATAATTGTATTGAAGTTTTTATCAATCAATACAATATCTTGTACATATGTTTGGTTTCCATATCTTGTCTGAATGAGACGTTTTGGCTTCATATCAATAGCAATAGCAAGGATGCCTAGATAATATTATATATAATAAGAAACCAATAGGTAATAAAGGAGAAAGTTAAAAGGAAAATAAAAGGTATAGATAAGAAAAAATCTAAGGATTAGAAACCTACTTATATCGTCGTTTGAATCCATGTATTTCTCGAGTTCATTAAAAGGAGTGAATGTATATGTCGAGAAGAGGAACTCCATATTGTTCTCATTCAATTCCTGGATTCGAGTCTTTCCAGTTATTGTCCATTGAAAATCAACATTTAAAGCTTTGTATTCAGGCTTGGTATCTTTCACAATTGCATTGGAGATAAGGTATGTTTTGCCTAAGAGTAACTCATCCTCAAATGCACTGATATTTCCATCATATAATGTTGTATGTACCATATTTCCCTATTATAGATAAGGAATAAGAAATGAAAAATGATATAAATATATTAAGTTATATGTTAATATTACAATAAATTATATGAAAAATATTTACGAAGGTGTTTATTATGAAATACACTTTATGAAAGATATTGATGAAGGTATTTACCGTGAAATCCATGAGGACTATATTTTGATATTTGCTATTGCTGTTTCTTGCTTGTTTAGGAGACATTTTCTCGGCAACAATTACTTTTGTACGCAGTTCTTTTCAGTTGGATTGATATCTGAAATGAATTTGTAATTCTCTGTCATCTTCTTCAGTGTTCAGTCTTCAGGGTTTAAAAAAAATTATGAACAATATGAAATGAGTAAATAAATAAATATTGAAAACTTATATAACATCAAGTTATTCATACCTTCTGTGGAGTGCAGGAATTTTTTTTCTTAGTGTAGAAGTAAATGTGAAGTAGCAAGGTACGTATATATATAGAAGTATTTCTAGATCTTTTTTTATGTAGATAAGATTGAA
This sequence comes from Fraxinus americana, assembly GCA_035079005.1. NCBI lineage: Eukaryota > Viridiplantae > Streptophyta > Magnoliopsida > Lamiales > Oleaceae > Fraxinus > Fraxinus americana. The sequence continues at coordinate 46,747,849 of CM068707.1, forward strand.
AGATAAGAAAGATAAAGTTAATCTTGTACTTTTTCCTGAAAATATGGGTCTAGGTTAAGAAGTTAGAGAGGAAGTAGTCAAAGTTATCAGGGTACAGCAGAAGTATAGATTTGTATATAATATTGAAGGTTTTCTGACGTGTTGTTTTTGTGATTTGATTGTCTGCAGAATTTATTTTTTCTATAAATTTTTTCTTAAAATGGAAGCGAAAAAATTAGCTTAACTGGTTGGAAATAAATACAAAATTTTAATAGTAAATGATTGAAAAAGAAGACGTGTTTAAAAGTAAAGTGTTGTGTTAATTAATTTCTATTCTATTTTTTATGTAATAACTTAATATCTTTCTAATAAAATTTATTCAATTTAATATGCAATATTTTCAAATAGATGCAAATATGTAATTTTTGAAAGCTTTATTATATAGATTTTTTGTTGCATTTAGTTTATCCTCTATTTTTCCTAGTATGGAGGTATTTTTTCATGCTCTGATCAAAGGAAAATAGTTAGGAGAAGTGGAGGCAATTTTGAATGCTGTTGCATGTTTTATGTTGTCTCTGTCCAGTAATTGAGGTATGTAGAAATGTTTCTGAAGCTTTTTCTAATGTTTAAGCTGTTGAGTTGTGATCACTGCAGACACAGAAATTATTACTTCTATTAAATTTAATGTACAGTGATGAAAGAAAAAGAAATGCGAAGTGTGAATCAGATATAGAAGTCTTTAACAATGTTAACACGAGAATGCTGTTGTAATTTAAATATGGTGTAAATGTTGCACAATGAAAGTCAAAAAATAAAAAAATGAGATGTAAATGGTAAATAATAATCTGGATATAGACATCAAATATAACTTGGATAAAGTTATACACAAAACTTTTATGTAGTAGATGAAGATATAAAGAAGTGTCTTTATTTAATCTTTATGCGGTTTGTATTCAATGATGGGGATAGTTCTTTATAGTTCCATCCTTGGAGCTATGTAGAAAAACTCCATGCACTGGATGGAGAGATGGACAATTACTTTCATTATTTTTAAATAGAGATATGCTATACAAATGTGTTCATCTAAAGTTGGATGTATTTTTTTGTCCCAGGATAGAAGCATTTTTTCAAGCCTCCATGCAAGGATGAAAGGATGAGGAAATGTTTGCATTTGTTCCAGGATAGAAGCATTTCTTTCAGTCTCCATCCAAGTATGGAGGCATAAGAAAATGCCTTCATTTGTCTCAGGATGGAGGTATTTGTTTTTCTCTGCATCCAAGTTTGGAGGTAGTAAGCAATATTTGCATACAAGCTGTGTCTAAGGTTGGATAGAAGTAGAGAGAATTGGTTGTTTTATCTAGTGTTCTATCTATTGTATAGAAACGTGTTTATATCTCTTCATTTACTTTGTGAGGCATATATCTATGTACCTCCAGGTAGGCAAAATTAAAAAAAATTATAGAAAGAAGTACTTCCAGAGTTGCAGTCATGATAGAAGTATTTATCCTTGTCTCGATCCTTGGAGGGAGGGACGGAAAAGTGTAGTGAATGGAGGCATTTTGTTATTGGATGGAAGCAATCCTCAATGCCTCCACCTCCATCGAAGAATGGAGGCATGAAAGACATCCAAGCTTGGATGGAGGCAATCCTCCACGGTTCCATCCTTGGATGGAGGCATGGAGGATTGCCTCCATCCAAGCTTGGATGGAGGCAATCTTCCACGCCTCCATGCTTGGATGGAGGCATGGAGAAATGCCTCCATCCAAGCTTAGATAGAGGCATATTCCATGTCTCCATCCAGGATGGAGGCACAACAAAAAACAGAAAAAAAAAACTTATAATGAAGGCTTGACTGTGCGAGAAAAGAAGAAAAGAAAAATTGAGTGTTAAAGCATGATATTTTAGAGCCTCTATCAAGGATGAAGACACAGCAAAAAAAGGAAAAAAAAAACTTATAATGAAGACTTGACTATGCAAGGAAAAGAAGAAAAAAAAATTGAGTCGTAGAGCATGATATTTCGCTCCAAATAGAAAAGATAAAAAGGCTTTTGCAAAGTAAATATTTTTTTTTTTGAAAAAGCAAGTTTAAAATTAAATCTAGTAATAACTAACTCATGAGAAAGCTAAATGTAAGATACAGTATGAAAGATGAATGTTAGTTTATGATTTTAAAAAAAGTTAAAATGTATCCAATGAACTATTGGTTTGCTTACACTATTTCATATAATTTATCTATGATGTTAACCAAGATAGATTATACAATAATTCTATTAAGATTTAACTCCCACAACAGGTTTTAGTTAAGAACAACATGCAGTACAGGAAACGTCCTTATAAGATTCTTATATATCTAGCAACCACGCAAATGAAGTTTTTTAGAAAGGAAAAATCCTAAATTTGGAGGTCCGAAGTTAACTGATGTAATGGTCACTAAAGAGATTGTAGCATGCATGATCAGCCAAGTCTATTACTGAGTATAATCTTCTTCTAAAATAAGCCATATTTTGGTGATGAAAAATGCTACCTACTATAATTTGTCTAGTATTTTCATTTAAATAAGGATAACTACAAAAACATAAGGTATTGAAGAAGGAAGAAACTTAGTGAAACGTTCCACCAAGACTTCGTTAAATTCAAAGAAAGATGAACAGTATACCAAAAATATTAAACTTGTATTTTTTATGACAAGAACAATTATTCAGTTAACTCACCTGAAACTTGGATTTTTCTTGATTGTTTATATAAGCAAGTAGTTTGTTTTGCGTCATCAAAGCTTCATGGACATCCTGTTCAATGGAAATTGTAGTAGCAAAAAAAAAAAAAAAAATTAGTAAAATAAAATAAAATAAAAATACTATACAATTGCTCTTTGCAAAGCCATTACTTAATCCAGTAATTTTGTACTCTTGGTTATTGCTAATTTCAAATTCTTCACATAGGTATTACATACAAAAAGTACCCAGACCTAGTTAACATCTTAGTATGTATGCAACCTGAGGTTACTTGTCTGAGACACGGACAGAAGTGATTATTCTATGGGATTAAGAATGTGCTAAGACAGCTAAATCCATCCTAGCCTGTAACATGAGCTATTGAGGTTTACCTTGGTAGAAACTCGATCAATATGAATGATTCTGGGGAGTTGTTAGAGCTCCCATGAAAAGAACAACATTTGGATGCTTCAACTCCAACATGATATCAACCTACATAAAATGAATGACAGTGAACAGAGTTTGAGCATTTACCTATTGTTCCTAAGGTATATAGTGCACAAGACAAAATGAGCTAAATTCGCACTTACTTGGCATTTCTGAAGCTTTTTCTAATGTTTAAGCTGTTGAGTTGTGATCACTGCAGACACAGAAATTATTACTTCTATTAAATTTAATGTACAGTGATGAAAGAAAAAGAAATGCGAAGTGTGAATCAGATATAGAAGTCTTTAACAATGTTAACACGAGAATGCTGTTGTAATTTAAATATGGTGTAAATGTTGCGCAATGAAAGTCAAAAGATAAAAAAATGAGATGTAAATGGTAAATAATAATCTGGATATAGACATCAAATACAACTTGGATAAAGTTATACACAAAACTTTTATGTAGTAGATGAAGATATAAAGAAGTGTCTTTATTTAATCTTTATGCGGTTTGTATTCAATGATGGGGATAGTTCTTTATAGTTCCATCCTTGGAGCTATGTAGAAAAACTCCATGCAGTGGATGGAGAGATGGACAATTACTTTCATTATTTTTAAATAGAGATATGCTATACAAATGTGTTCATCTAAAGTTGGATATATTTTTTTGTCCCAGGATAGAAGCATTTTTTCAAGCTTCCATGCAAAGATGAAAGGATGAGAAAATGTTTGCATTTGTTCCAGGATAAAAGCATTTCTTTCAATCTCCATCCAAGCATGGAGGCATAAGGAAATGTCTTCATTTGTCTCAGGATGGAGGTATTTGTTTTTGTCTGCATCCAAGTTTGGAGGTAGTAAACAATGTTTGCATACAACCTGTGTCTAAGGTTGGATAGAAGTAAAGAGAAGTCGTTGTTTTATCTAGTGTTCTATCTATTGTATGGAAACGTGTTTATATCTCTTCATTTACTTTGTGAGGGATATATCTGTGTACCTCCAGGTGGGCAAAATTAAAAAAAATTATAGAAAGAAGTACTTCCAGTCATAATAGAAGTATTTATCCTTGTCTTGATCCTTGGAGGAAGGGACGGAAAAGTGTAGTGAATGGAGGCATTTTGTTATTGGATGGAGGCAATCCTCAATGCCTCCACCTCCATTGAAGAATGAAAGCATGGAATATTGCTTCCATCTAAGCTTGGATGGAGGCAATCCTCCATGGTTCCATCCTTGGATGGAGGCATGGAGGATTGCCTCCATCCAAGCTTGGATGGAGGCAATTCTCCACGCCTCCATGCTTGGATGGAGGCATGGAGAAATGCCTCCATCCAAGGTTAGATAGAGGCATATTCCATGCCTCCATCCAGGATGGAGGCACAACAAAAAACAGAAAAAAAAAACTTATAATGAAGGCTTGACTGTGCGAGAAAAGAAGAAAAAAAAATTGAGTGTTAAAGCATGATATTTTGGAGCCTCTATCAAGGATGAAGATACAGCAAAAAAAGGAAAAAAAAAACTTATAATGAAGACTTGACTGTGCAAGGAAAAGAAGAAAAAAAAATTGAGTCGTAGAGCATGATATTTCGCTCCAAATAGAAAAGATAAAAAGGCTTTTGCAAAGTAAACATTTTTTTTTTTGAAAAAGTAAGTTTAAAATTAAATCTAGTAATAACTAACTCATCAGAAAGCTAAATGTAAGATACAGTATGAAAGATGAATGTTGGTTTATGATTTTAAAAAAAGTTAAAATATATCCAATGAACTATTGGTTTGCTTACACTATTTCATATAATTTATCTATGATGTTAACCAAAATAGATTATACAATAATTCTATTAAGATTTAACTCCCACAACAGGTTTTAGTTAAGAATAACATGCAGTACAGGAAACGTCCTTATAAGATTCTTATATATCTAGCAACCACGCAAATGAAGTTTTTTAGAAAGGAAAAATCCTAAATTTGGAGGTCCGAAGTTAACTGATGTAATGGTCACTAAAGAGATTGTAGCATGCATGATCAGCCAAGTCTATTACTGAGTATAATCTTCTTCTAAAATAAGCCATATTTTGGTGATAAAAAACACTACCTACTATAATTTGTCTAGTATTTTTATTTAAATAAGGATAACTACAAAAACATAAGGTATTGAGGAAGGAAGAAACTTAGTGAAACGTTCCACCAAGACTTCGTTAAATTCAAAGAAAGATGAACAGTATACCAAAAATATTAAACTTGTATTTTTTATGACAAGAACAATTATTCAGTTAACTCACCTGAAACTTGGATTTTTCTTGATTGTTTATATAAGCAAGTAGTTTGTTTTGCGTTATCAAAGCTTCATGGACATCCTGTTCAATGGAAATTGTAGTAGCAAAAAAAAAAAAAAAATTAGTAAAATAAAATAAAATAAAAATACTATACAACTGCTCTTTGCAAAGCCATTACTTAATCCAGTAATTTTGTACTCTTGGTTATTGCTAATTTCAAATTCTTCACAATAGGTGAAACCTCAATCACTATCTCTTTGACTAAACTGATGTTGTGTTTCTATTAAATCCAAAAAATAGAGTTCTATATCACAGCATTTATGATGAAAACAGTACTTGCATGTTTTATTTAAGTGAAGGGTCAAAGATAAACTATGAATCTCATTGACGACAGCTAGGCTAAAATGTGCATATCTAGTCCAACCATGTGATGCATATGTTATGATTTCGTGGGATATCTCCAACTCAGGTTCTTTCATTCATAAATAGGCAGTAGAATTAAGAAAGACACGATTCTGTGTAATAACTTGGCCTTATGAAAAGAGCTTCAACAATTTCATTTTTCCTACCCACAGGGAAAACGAGAAAAGGGAAAAAAGGAACTTATAAAACAGATAACACACAAAGGTATTACATACAAAAAGTACCCAAACCTAGTTAACATCTTAGTATGTATGCAACCTGAGGTTACTTGTTTGAGACACGGACAGAAGTGATTATTCTATGGGATTAAGAATGTGCTAAGACAGCTAAATCCATCCTAGCCTGTAACATGAGCTATTGAGGTTTACCTCGGTAGAAACTCGATCAATATGGACAGATTCTGGGGAGTTGTTAGAGCTCCCATGAAAAGAACAACATTTGGATGCTTCAACTTCAACATGATATCAACCTACATAAAATGAATGACAGTGAACAGAGTTTGAGCATTTACCTATTGTTCCTAAGGTATATAGTGCACAAGTCAAAATGAGCTAAATTTGCACTTACTTGGCATTTAAATTGTGCGAGTGCATTGCCTGTGATGTCTTGTTTCATTAATTTTTTGACAGCAACTTCCTGTCATGAAATAACATTAATTTAACAAAAGTAATTCAAAATAAGCTATGATATGCCTAATATCAGCACAAGGTAAATAATTTTCTATGCAAATGAAGATATGCAAACACTACAAAATGTTAGCCATGCCTCTATCCTGGATGGAGGTGTCTCACAAAGGCAACAAAAAAAAATAGTGCACAGAAGTACCTCCATCCAGGATGGAGACACCGTTGTGTTTTCATCCCAGATGGAGGCATGAAGAAATGTCTCCAAGAAATTCCTCCGTTCAACTTATGAACGGAGGCATGGAGTTGGATGGAGAAATTTCTCCATGACTCCGTCCACTGTGGATGGAGGAATTTCTCCGGAGACATGCAGAAATGCCTCTGTCTGCTTGGATGGAAGCACAAGTGGACGGAGGCATCTCTTCATGCCTCCGTCCTTGTCCCTATGTTATTATATTCTCAGAACTTGAATCATACAGATCAATTTTGACTGGTCTTTTGTCTTCTGATAGTCCTATTGCCTGTGAAAATGGTACCAGGCAATTCACTGTCAAAACGCAGCTTCCATGTTCTTCATCCAGAGCTCTCAATTTGATTTTGCGAGGGCCTAAAAGAATCATTTGTATCACATTTTAGTATATTAACAAAGTACAAAGTGCAAAAAAATCATTTAGTAATTAAAACATACGTAAATAGACAATAATAATCACAGTTAATTTTTGCTATAAATTTGAATCAACCATGAAAACTAATGAAAGTTAATTTAAATGGGTTGCAAAGCAATTTTAATTTTTCAAGAAGTATTGACGGATGGAGACATGAAGAAATGCCTCATCCTTGGATGGGATGTAGGAATTGGAACCATTGGAGGCAAGGATGGAGGCATTTCACCTTGCCTCCATCCTTGGATGGGATGGAGGCATTGGAGGCAAGGATGGAGGCATTTCTCCTTGCCTCCATCCTTGGATGAAGACATCGAGAAATGCCTTCATCCTTAGATGGGATGGAGCCATTGGAGGCAAGGATGGAGAAATGTTTCCATCCATGGATGCGATGGAGGCATTTCTCCTTGCCTCCATCCTTGGATGGAGACATGGAGAAATGCCTCCATCCTTGGAGGCATTGGAGGCAAGGATAGAGGTATTTCTTCTTGCCTCCATCCTTGGATGGAGATATGGAGGAATGCCTCCATCCTTGGATGGGATGGAGACATTGGAGGCAAGAATGGAGGCATTTCTCCTTACCTCCATCCTTGGATGGAGACATGGAGGAATGCCTCCATCCTTGGATGGGATGGAGGTATTCCATCCAAGGATGGAGACATGTCTCCATCCATGTCTTCATCCTTAGATGGAGGTATTTCTGTAGCTGAAATTAAATTATATCTAACGCACCTGAATCATCATTTCCCCAAAGCTGGTCTTCGCCTTAGCCATGTTCTCTTCCTTTTCCCATCCTTCCAATAAAATGGTAAATGTGTTTGCAATCCTAAAGTTGCCATGATAGAAGAAAAATAAAGATTCCCTACACATTATGCATTCAATGTAGATTTGTTACATTAACAATAACATAGTCCATATAGCTGATGAAACAAATTTCAATGACAAAAATAATTTGCAGCTCTTATTTGCTTTCAAACCACAGGAAAAGAGAACCAAATATTGACATGCAAAAAATATATTGCTTTGCTCATACCTATCCTCTAAACCTATTTGTTTGTACAAAACCACATCAACATCTTACACATTATGATATGACGGTCTGCACATCCTCAACTTTGAAAAACAAAATAGTGCTTTTTATTAAAAGCATCAAATATGCTATCAACAAATAATTACAGTTAAAACACAATAGTTAGATATTTCTAATAGGTCTCTCCATATCTATCTGAATGTTAGTTTCTAAAAAATTAAACTTGAGGTGTAATCTCTTAAGACATAAAAGATATGTTCCTGTAAAACTTAGTATCATTGTTTAATTATCCATATGTTCAGATCTGATAATACCATACCATATAAAAGGTATAATGCTCAAGCAACCAGACTAAACATAAATAAGTCATTGGAGTCATTGTAAAAATCAGCAACAAAGGGTTTCCCTTTCTTGGACGGAGTTGAGGTTACAATCTAAAAGAATGGAACTTAACCTTGCAAAAGGAAAATCTTAGAATAAAATTAATATAATTTTTGTACCTAAAAAGAAAATTAAATTGTCTTATGTACATCTAAAAACCAAAGCAGTTATTCTTATGTATTTACAGATTACTGTATCTTGAAATGGAGTTCTAGTTTCGATACTAATTACAGAATTTTAAGGACACTGAGTTGTGGATATTATCATCTGGACTAACAGTTTTTTTTTTCTTTCTGGCAGTATAGGCTTTTGCTTGGAGCGAGAAGCTACGTATGGGATTCAACATCAGCAAAGGGTGTCCGTCTCAGATAATTATTAGCCACTCTTTTAAATTTTACAGAATTTTTCCATGCAATAGAATTTTAAAATCCTATTTAAATACTATCTCTATGTCCATCAAGAAATTACAGGACAAGGATGGTACCTAAAAAATTAAGTAACACTAACAATAATGTTATTGATGGGAATGAAAATCAACTTCACAAAGAATCCAGCAGACCTTATAATTACAAACCCAATCGTTATTTAGGTCACCACTTTTGTGAATTCTACACATACATAAAAACGCATAAATCATATTACAATCGCAAAATTTAACCTTCGATAACAGAACTTTTGGTTTGTAAAATGAAAATACAAGAATTGTACCTTTACGATTAGACTTGTCTAGAGCTTCGTAGATTCTCTTCAGATTCGCCACGTGTCCCCTTTCCCCTTTCCCAACATGTAAATTAATTATACGATTTTATACTTTGGTTTAACAACAAGCTTAATTTCAATTCCACCTATAAATCAAACGAGAAATATTTTGTAAATATCTATAAAGATGTTATGAAAGCAAGAATTTCTCGATAGACAATATTTTTTGTGCATGTAGTATGCATATTAGATTTATTTAATGGCTTAATCAAAACTTTGATAGTTTTACTTGTTTTTGCTCTTGACAAAGCAACATATAATTGTCCATGAGAAAATACAGATTCTGGAAGATATAGTCCAACAAAGTCTAAAGTTTGACCTTGTGATTTATTTATTGTCATTGCAAAACATGAACGAATAGGAAATTGAGTTCTTTTGAAAGGAATTGAACTTTTGTCACTTTCAAGTGGTATAAATGGAATTCTAGGTAAAAATATTCGTTTTCCACGGTATTCTCCAGTAGCAATTTCTGCGTCAATTATATTTTTATCAAATCTTCGACAAATAAGTCTTGTGCCATTACATAAACCTTCAGATGGGTTAATATTTCGAAGTAACATAACAGGAGAATTTTTTTTTAAAATAAGTTCATGTGGTGGAATACCATTTGGAGTTAATGTATTTAGAAAATCTTCTTGAATACTTTGTTCAGATTTATCAATAGATTCATCAAAGCTATAATATGTAAATATTTCTCCTGGAATTTTTTTGAGTAAAATATTGTTTATTTGATCTACATATTCATTTTTTGGGGTTAATATAACTCGATTAATCATACTATCTAAATTTTCCACATAATTTTCTATATTTGGGAAAACAATGTCAATTAAATTTTTTAAAGATTGAAATTCCTCCTCAAATTTTACTGTTATATTAGCTGGAAGTGTAATCATTTGACATGAGTGTTCTTTTTCTGTACCATTTCCAATCCGAAGTAAATAATTACAAAATAATGGATCAAATTGAGCTCTCATATTTCGTACTAATGACAAACGAATAAAAGAAGGCCATAAATATGAAAAAACGAGACTTGCTTTCATTACATCTCCTTTGTTACCTTTTTGAACGATTGGTAAAACTTGTCTAAAATCACCACCCAAAACAATCACTTTCCCACCAAATGGTATATCAACTTCATTTATATCTCTTAACATTTTATCTAAAGCTTCTATAGTATAACGATTTACCATTGGTGCTTCATCCCAAATAATTAATTTAGTAATTCTAAAAAGATCTGCTAATGCAGACTGCTTACTTATTGAACAAAAAGTATTATCATTTATATCTAAAGGAATTTTAAATCTAGAATGTGCAGTTCTACCACCTGGTAGCAAAGATGCAGCAACTCCAGAAGAAGCTGTAGCTATAGCAATAAAATTTTTTGAACGTACAGCTGCTAATAAAGCTTTATATAAATATGTCTTACCAGTTCCACCAGGTCCATCAACAAAAAACATACCATTATCATTATTAAAAATTCGATGTAAAATTATATTATAAGCATACAATTGTTCTTTATTTAAAGAAGTTACATCAAAATTGTTACTTTGAATGTTACTATTTTTCAACTCCTCAGAAATCATAGTAGCTAATATTTCATCTTCTCCTGTATTTACATGGAATGATACCAATTTATAATCATTAATGTTTTTATTCAATGGTTCTAATATAGAATGTATATATCGTAATGCTTTAACTTCAGCGTTGTGTAATGACATACCTTGATGTACAAAATCTTCAAACATATAATTTTTGAACTTATTCCATAATAATTGTGGATTGTTAGGATTACAAAATGTTAATATGGTAGTAAATAATCTTCGTAATGAAAGAGGCATTTGATAAACAATTGCTTCAGCTAGACATAATTCACAGTTATTATCTCCGCTTAATAAACCATGTGAAAGAGCTGCTTCACGAAAGCTGGACATTAGTATACCATTTACATTTCGTAATTGCTGAAAAGAAGTCGATCCTTTAATATGGTTTAATAAAAGTCGTAAGTAATATCTTTCTCCTTCGGATGGATTAGCTGTAACTATTCTACCTATTACATTTTTTTGCTTTCGTGGAGTCCAAATTCGTCTATTTGCATCCCACACAAAATGAGAAGGAAAATCTTTATATGTAAGTGATCTACTTTTTTCATTTGTAATATTAGTAGAAAAATATTCGGTTAGTGTTGTTTTTTGTACATAATCTCTATTTATAATTGATTGTAAATTATCACTATCGCTATAAGTAATTAATTGATGGTCTTCAAGGTGTAATTGTAAGGAAAATACTGATGGAGACATTTCAGATAATGTAAATCCATAAATTCTCCACATCGCTTCTGGAGGAGAAATCCACCTAGCAGTTTGATACCTTGAAATTTCGTCAATCTCAACATCTTTCTCATTCTCATTTACAGAAAAATTTATTCGATCATGTCCTTTGTAAACATATTTATACAAATATTTAACAGCTTTAACAGTTGAACATACTTCAACATTAATATGACAATCATATTTAGATGTTAAATAAGGATTGTAAGGTACAATCCATCTATTATCTAAGAAATGTCCTCTAATTTTAACTTTTTGACCATCATTACGACGTTTATATCGTGGATATGAATCGTTACCAAGGGAAGTTATATTGGCGTATTCTTTAGGATATTTATTTTTGCATTGTTTATGATTTGACATGCATACATTATTTGGATTTAATATTCCACATGGACCATGAAACATATGTTTTACAACAATAGGATATAAATGAGGGTAAAAATTTTTGTCCGGAATTTCACAACAAACAATGTTATCAACAAAATCAACAGAAGTAATTTTTGAACCATATTTAAAAATTAACAAAAAATGAACATGTGGTAAACCTCTTTTTTGAAATTCAACAACATATATATATGCAACAACAGGACCTAAAATATGTCTTTTAAACAAGTCAATCTTTAATTCTTCTAACTTAGCTCTAAATATTCGTGCAAATAAATCAGGTCTATTTTGTTTCTCATCATTATGCATTAGTTCTTGTTCTATTTCTAGCCAATTAGGATTGCAAGTCATAGTTAAAAATACATCAGGTTTACCATATCGTTGAACTAATGCCATTGCGTCCATATAACGTTTTTTATTATCTCTAGGACCACCTATAAAGGAAGAGGGTAAAACAATCCTTTTACCAATCTTATACCCTCTATTTTCACCTATGTCAACACTATCAACAATTCCTTGATACAATTCAGATCGTATTTGTTTCTGATTATTACGAAAATAATCCAACCTAGAAGTTTCAATTTTTACATACATATCAACAACATATTGTTGAAATAATCTACCTGTATGAAGCAAAAAAGATGTACCTGAATCTCGAATTTGTAACTTGTAACAATAATACTCACGACAAGACACGTATAACCGCGTATTTCTTTTCTTCATAACTACAAGGGAAAAAAATAGTCACAATATAATATAATAAGCAAAATAAAAATAATAAAAAACGAATGGAAAAATAATTAACCTTTAGTTTCATTTTCAATCAATTCATTTGGAGAATTTATGGTATTGATGTTTACATGATTTGTTTCAGTAAGACAATGGTAATTCTGTTTATTCACTCTTTCAATACCTTCATGCCATCCAGATTGACCAAAAGGGAATAACAATGGATATTGAAGAGGATCATAACATCCAAAATAATAATGTACTCTATATGAAGTACCAGAATAACCATAAATCGATATATCACGAGTTTTGTTATTTGTAGTTGCATCATCATCAACCCAAACGGCAGCTACTTGTGATGATGTTGGAGTGTTGTATACTCTTTGATCTAAACCTGAATCACATTTTATTTGTATTCGACAATTATATAAACTATCAATATTGCTCAATGATCGAAAAAATTTAGAGTAAGGATTATCGCTTAAAATATTAATTAACATCTGCAAAGTTGATTCACAAAATTTTTCAGAAATATTTAATCGATTTGATAATTCATTTTTAGTATCATAAAAATATAATTGTAAATAAGTTGGATTACTGTCAGATGGTAACAATTGGTTTATATAATGATAAACTTGACCTTGAATTCTAAATGTGTAAATGCCTTTATTTCTTTTACACAAGTCTTTGTCATACTTCACACCAAAAGACGTAAATGCAAAATGATTGTTATAACTTCTTGCAATATTTTTAAAATGCAATGATTCGACAGAATTTGAAGTAAACAAATCATATAATTTATTAGGTACATTATGTATGTGTAATTTAATCTTACCATCTGAACAACAAAATCCTTTACTTTCTCCATGGAATTTTTTTGCACCACAATGTAAACAAAATGTAGGCTTTAATAGCAAATAAGATTCAGTAGGAATATTTTGCGTGGTTAAATTTGGAGTTTGTCGATTATTTTGTACGCTCTCATTATCAGATGTAAATTTATCTTCCACATAATGACTATTGAGATTTCCTCTAGAAATTCTAGTGGTCAAAGATATACCATCACTACAACCAGTCACTGCAATAAAAGATATTTGAATTAAAATTAATAAATACAAATATTGTTATTTTCTAATGCATAAAACCAGTTTGTTAAATATTATCTCCATGCAAGTAAAATAGCAAAAAATCTTTATTATATATATCATAAAATAAAAAGATTCTTAAAATGGCATACATATTTCAATACCCTTACAACTAAATTACTAAATCATATAGATGAACAAAATGGAATCAAATTCAATAGAAGAGCTACATTAAAAAATATATATATATAAATATATATATATATATATATATATATATATAAAGATAAAAAAATGTAACTATACAAGGAAAACAACATGCTTATCTCAATAATTTTATAACTAAATCACTAAACTATATACATAAATCTTGTAATAACATCTTATAAAAAAGGGAAAATCACATGCTTATTTCAATATAGTTTTACAACTAAATTACTAAATTATATACATGAATAAAATGGCATGTCTATTTCAATAATATTACAAATTATACACATGAATCAATTAAAATAAAATTTAATAGAACAGCTACATTAATAACATGAATATAAAATAAACTTTTTGAATAAATCCTGTAAATTATTTCTGTATATATAATACCTTCACCTTGAAGGTATTCTGATTGCGCTAATTGCTGTTTTGATTGGGCATACAGTTCTCGGCGGCGGGAATTTCGACTATCTTTTATTTGGGGATAAATTTCTCGCCGCCGTTTTCTTCGTAATTCATCACAACTATCAGTGCGATCCATAAGATAAACAGCTGAATATAATAAAATATAGCTTTAATAATAGATAACACAAATTCCTTCAATTCTAACAAAATAAACCATTCAGTTTCAATTAAACATAACATGGATACGTAAAGCATAATCTAAATTTACGATTTAAACAATAACATATATAAACATAAAGGAATCAATTAAAAAAACTACTTCAATATAAGTTACAATTTCATCAATTGAAAGATATGATTTAAGCTTCCTCCAAACTATTCAACTAACCTGCAATAGATTGAAGTCGATAGTTCAAATTTGTCACCGAAGCACGATTAAATACAGCCGGTTCAGAGTAAAATTCACCAAAGCAGAAATAATGCAATCGTTCTTCAGAGTAAAAATTGGTAACTTATTGCAATTTAGGACTTTTTGGGTTTATATTTTGACACCCAATTGAATCGATGAAATTCTCCTTCGCAATCTTCCCAAGAAACCAAATAAAAAACAATTTGTAGAAAAATGATAGACAACACACCGGAATCAAATTTCTCTGCACACAAAGCTTTCGAAATCGAGAGTAAAATCACGTCTTCAAATTCTGTAGTTATATCTTGAAACAGAAACCTTTTTCAGCCAAACTTTGAAGATATTGCCGATTTCCACCGTCAAAAGAAGTGATAATTTTTTCACTTTAGATTAGAGAAAAGAAATTTCGAGAAAAGAAGAAATGGGAAATTAAAAGAAGAAACGATTAGATGAAGTTGAGAAAAGAGGAAATACCAATTGAATTGGATTTTGGACAGAGTAAACATAAAACCCTAGATTTCAATGCTTTAATCTAAGACTCGACCACTTCAACAAACGAGCGCTTAACATTGCCTCGCGAAACTCTCCTTCCATTTTCTGATCTGATAATAGATGGAGAGAATGGATTGGTTTTGGTAAGAGATGCAGGCGGTGGAATTGACGAATTGAAAGAAAACACACTGAATAACAAAACGGCGTCGTATTGGGCGACGATGACGTGGCAAAGTGGCTCTTTTAGTATAGTTAGGAAAAGTGTGGGATAGCCGAGCCATTCTTCTTTCTTTATGATACCAATCCGAGCTATACATGTAGAAGTAAAATTGTTTAGTAGCATTATTTGGTTTAATATAAATTCCGTCATTCTGGTATTTCTTCGTATGATATAGCATTTGCCAAAAAGTTGTATACTTTGAAAGAAGCTTGTACAATTTTTGAAAGAGTTTTGATTGATAATATATACACACACTTTAGCACAATCATACATAATCCCACTTGGAAAGGATGATGCTATTATAGCAAAATTGATTGCATAGAAGGAAATTTGACCACATTAAAATTACTTTATTAGGACATCGGTTTGATATCCAAAAATTGCTAAGCATGTTTTAAAGGTATAAGGTGGAATAAACACGACGCCTTATAGTTTAACTCTTCTTTTTTTCAAGTTTGATAACGAGGAAAGAACAAGAGAAAATAAAATTCATAGAAAAACATGTCAACTAGAAAAAGTAGAAAGTTAAATTCGGAGAAACGGTGAACGAAAAGTCTTACATTAAGGGTTAGAATTTTCGCCTAACACAATTAGCACTATTTCGATTATGAACCCTTTACATGTAAAATATTGAGCATAGTGTCGACTTATCGATATCAAGAAATGTAGAGAGAAGAAATGCAGAAAATTAGATTTTGGTTCGAAGTAAGAGTCCGATTCTGTGTCTTAAGATGATGATGTCCCGTACATGTGTTAATTGTTTTTCGACACTTATCTTCCAATATACAATGAACATCTCCCCAAGATATGAGCACTTTAAGTTACGTAGACCAAATATTTATTGATATTTAAAACTCTCTTTACATGAAAATCGAACTCAAATAAATGTAGAAAATATTTTGAAGTGAATATGCAATAATATAATAGTGCAAGTATGAAGTGAAATGTGTATGATTTCTGCAAATGGAGAGTCCTATATATGATAGATGGAAAATTGCATGTCAAAAGACACAAATGTTGAAATAAAACATGTCTAAAAGACGTGTCCTTTCTACACAATTTTTATTTAAAAGACGTAATTTTTAATATGAAAAGACATTTTCAGTTAAAAATATTCTAAAATATTCCATCATTTGTCACATCCATATTTCACCACGATAATTGCAATTTTCAACAATTTGTTAAACGTCTCACTTTCGGTCTCTACTTGTAATTTTCCTAAATCTGATTCGAGAAACTAAGCTCATGTCTGAGACCCATTTCTTGGGATAGATATATTTTGGAATAATGATTTTTTGAAAAATGTGATTAAAAAAGTTGTGGATGATAATTTCTAGAGCAATTCAAAAGACCGTTCGATACAATACGATAATCAGTTATAGAAGAAAAAGAAAAATAAATGCCAACAGATATCTCTCAATCGGCCTACCCTCTCGACTCCAAGTTTAAATACTATAATTCATATTTTAATTCGTGTATGATATTTTCAAGTCTTGATAAGTAGCTATAATTGTTCGACATGGGAAGTGATTTCATCTGGGCAAGATTGTGCTTGAAGAAGCTCCAATCGCGTGAAAGGTTGAGCAAACTGCAAGATGTAGTCTTCATCTACAGCCACGGAATGGGGTTCAAATCAATGACTTTAAACACACATCATGTTGAGTAAATGAACAAAATTGAAGACGATCAAACAAAGTCAGTCGTAACTAATCGAATTGAATGTTCTTACTCTCTTTAACTGTCCCATAAAGCCAGCATAACACCTCATCAGCAAATGCTAGGCACACTCCTCCCTGCCAGAATCCCAACACGAAGGTCAAGTTATGAATATATTTGGCACGGTTTGATGCACACGCCTAAAGATTAATGTACACATACATTTAATGCTGCATGGAATGAGAATGTGGCGTGATTCGCAAGGACATGATTTATACGAGAAAATACTAAAAATCATATAAGATAAAAAGAGAAGAACAATGAACATACGCAGACATCAATTTACCTGCCAATAGTTTTTCATCTTTACTCTCTGTGTTATATCTTTGGTTCTTAGTCTTTCAGTACGGACAAGTCGGCCAGCATCATCCCTGCATCAAGAAAATGTCAACAAATATGAATATGTCAACGCCCGTACAGGAGCGGATTGCCGATGGATGGAGGCGGCTGCATCTAAGAGTTTAGTTACGCAGACACGAGGAAGAGGGAAGCGAAAGGTTTTTGTTTATTAGGTTGCAGAAATTATAGTCATCCATACAGGATACAGAAAACAAGAATTAGTTAGAAATTAAAAAGCATATAACAATACCTGAAACCAATGACAATATATGGTACACCAGCAAGGAATGACTGAATCTGCAGTAGCAAAGATAGAAATGATTCCAAATCCGATACAAAGAAAGTCAAGGTACATGTCTGACTATATAAATTCCAATCAACAGATAAAATTTAAGAACTTAACGAGCTTTAACTCAAAGCAGTGATGGGCTTCCCCAAGTAAATCAAAGCATTGAGTTCCAAAATAATGGCAGATCACAAGAATATGTTGTAAAATAATCAAAATTTAGGGAATGTACTGGACAGTAACAGTAAATGTGTGTTTTCATACTCAAAAGTAAGCTTCTAAAGTCACAATAACAAAATTTACTAGATCATCAATATACACGATATCGAACTTCCATTCAGCTATAGTCATCTCTCGAATAAAGAAACAAATTATAGATGGCGTTTAACCCAAAGAGTGAAGTAGTTGAAAAATCAGAACACCAAATGGACGATAACTAGAAATTTATGGACTTGCATCACCAAAATGTTACAAAACCAAGTCATTACAAAACAAGATAAATTTCCTGCCAAAACTTGCTGATCAGGGCATTATATTATAGTAGTACATACAAGGCCAGACGAAGACTGCATGTAGACCTAAAATAAACTTTTAGCACTTGATGGAAACAGGCTTCCCATATTAGATGCATGACTTTGAATTTGTTGGTTAAGCCTTTGACATTAAATAGAATTGATTGCTGCAGCTTCAGCAAGCAAAAATAGGAACTTGTTCTTAAGAATTACCCAAACCATTTCAAGTTCCCTGAAACATCACTACTCGGGAATCATAATTTCTCATTGATGTATAACATCACTTATCAGGTAAGATAAAACAATATCATGCATTATGTCTTTCATAGCTACTATTGCTAAGATATCATTTATAGTCTAACAAAACCGTGGTGACACTTTTACTTCCTTTCACCTCGGCAGTTCCCTTCAACAAGTTTTTGATAACCGAAAGTACAAAGCATTCAAGAACATAAAAACATGCATCATCTTAGAATTTCAGTTACACTAAAGTCTCCCTCTTTAAAGCTCCCAGCATTTAGTAATGAAACAAAACAGATTCTCCAGCCCTGCGAAATTCTTTCCTAAGAAATTTTTATTTCAATTTCTTGTTTGAGTAAGAAAGCAGACATCCAACTTAATGAAACCAATGACCTTTATTTGTGTGAAAAGATGGCAAGCGTTTGGATTGCCTGCTATAGAGGATAGATGACAGGCATACGTCCAATTAATGAAGACATTTACTGATAATTTTAAAAAGACAAGCATGGAGATGCAGTCATTCATGCACAGATGAAAAGGAGTCTTGCAGAGTGCAGATATTCCAAAGTATTGAATATGAAAACGGGGTTCTCTGAAGTATATACAGATCAAGCAGACTTCTCCATGCAAACCTACATACTACTCACTTGATAAACAATCACATTTACAACATTGAAGGTGAGAGGAAAAACATAAAAAGAGAAGGAGAACCATGGGGGATATTAATGTGAAAGGAGGAATATCCATACCCAGAATTTGAGTAATTTCTCCCTCTCATATTTTTCCTCAGTATGATAGTCTAACTGCAGAAAGTAAAAATGAAACAGAACATGGTCCAAGATTACAAACTACAAAAGAGGAAACAAAAGAAATCAGCAAGTATGCCAACCTCACGACTTGTTTTAAGTTCCACATAGAACCTTCTACCCTCATCGGTTGAATCACAACAGTCCATTTCGGCACCCATCAGGATTCGATGGGCCCCTAATTTGGTTTTAATCACAGAGCAGAATTCAGCATTGGCATCAACATGATGTATCCCTTCTCCATCAGCTCTTCTTGGATCTTCAGTGGCAAGAGCTTCAAAACAATAGCCCCAGTAACATCTATTGGAGGAAGGAGACATCACTTACAGATATAGAAAAGGAGAAAAGAAATTTAAAGAATAGCCATTGATATAGCTGCATAAGTAAACGATGTGAGTCGACTATTCATCTATTAAATAGCAACCCTACAATGAAAGTCCATTGTACTCTACTTTGAACTATTAATTACTGCATCTTTTCACATTGGAAACAAATAATTTGGTCAAACTGGAATATATACTTTCATGTTACTCTAATTACAAGCCTGGTGATATTAGACCTACTGGATCTGTTACTTCCTCACAATAATAACACACCACATCAGTTATATCCATTGCCTTCTTTAATCCTTAATTATTCACCCTTCGGAATGACACATGCCAGCTTTCCACTTCAGTCAGCAACTCCAAAAGTGTTGTGCCATTACTTTCTATTTTTTATTTTCTAAGAGGTGTTGTGTCCTCAACTGGGAATATAGTGGATTTTAAAAGTCCTTGTAATACCAGGCGTCGTGTCTTCAATAACTCGTGTATTTATAAGGATTTCATAATAAAAGGGATTTCAAGCTTAAAAATTCACAAAACAAACTCTTTTGAAATTTCACTTTTTTAATGAGACTTTTATGGATTCTATAAAAATCTTTACAATTCATGAAATTCATTAGAATTTATAATCTTTTAAAATCCATTAAAGTCCCAATTGAGGACACCCTCCAAAATTGATTTGGAAGAAGAAAATTTTCAGAATTACCATAAATCTTTTCAAAACCATAAAAGACATTTGCAATCTCCATTTCAACGGAAAGGCATATAGGAAAAAGCTGAGAAGATAAAAACATAAAGGGGCTTCCCATGCATCCTACATAAAACCCCATAAATATGTAACTTGCCCCCAGGGATTGGAGGAAAAGAGAGAGCCCCATACCGTGAAGGAAAGTTTTCAAAAAAGAAGAGAAATGTACTCCTTTACCTTCTACGATCCAGTTCACTTTTGGGCCTTTCTGGTAGTTTATGCACATTAAGATAGATGACCCCTTTCCGTTTATGCACTCCCATTTCCCAAGGCTCATGCCTGATATATGCTGTCGCTAGTATCTACAGATACGAAAATACAAGCAATTAACTGTTATTATAGGAGTTTGCATGATATTACTTTAGAGACCGGGATGATCAACATGAAATATTCAGGTCCATGACAAATAAAGAAATATTATAAGAAACAGAAGTATCTTTGTTATGGGAAATCATTCAGTCGTCTAGTTTGACCAAAGAGTATGAACATGGGCATTTTGTTGAATGGTTTGCAACTAGCACTTAGGATTGAGTCAAGGTTCTGTCTCAAGTCCACATCTTTTCCTCTAAGTCATGAATGAGCTTACACAACATATTCAAGATAGTCCCATTGGTGTATGTTATTTGTCAATGACATAGTTTTAACTCTTAATTGATGAGACACAAGAGTTTATTTTGTAAGTCAGCATTTTGGTGTACTTTGTAACGTAAAGGTGCTGTAAAACCAACAAAAATACATGCAATGCCGCTTCGGTAATAATAAGGATTATACGGGATTCACAATAGAAGATCGAGTTATCCTTAAAAACAATTGCTTTTGGTATTCTGGTTTGATTATCAACAAAGATATATGAATTGAAAAGAACGTAAAGCATATGATTAGAGCAAGTTGAATAAATGGAGATCGTGTTATCCTTAAAAACAATTGCTTTTGGTATTCAGTTTTGATTATATTATTAAAAAAGATAGATGAATTGAAAATGTAATGCATATGATTAGAGCAAGTTGAATATCATGGAGACGTGCTACACACTATGTGACAAAACAATGACTATAGATTAAAAGGTCAGTTCTACAGAACAATTAATAGATGTTGGATGTATGGTTACAATATGAGAATTTTGGGCACAACAATACCTATAAGTTCAATCGTTGATGTAAGACAATTGTTCTGAAACTGCTAAAAACCCATTTCCCAAGAGAAATCTTGTAGCAAAGTCCAATTCTAGGAATCTTTCAAAGAATAGGATCTAGCTTTTCTCTTTTAGACACTTTGTTTAGCGCTTTAGTTGATCCCGTCTCAGTCTTAACCAAACAAGTTATCACTGAAGAGAGATATCCAACTGTTGTAAGACTTGAACTTCAGTTACCTAACCTTTGCTACTATAGGATAAATACTGCAGAGAGAGCGGAGTTGAATATATAGATATTCTAGTGAAAGGTTTCACTCACAATGGCCTAATTCTTGTGTAGTATGTGTTTACTCACTCCTGTGGACGAATCTTGGAGAATGTGTGGATGGTAGCGTCATCAGCAAAATACAATTTGGTATAGGTTCCGCACTCCTAAGCTAGAAGACAGGTTGGATGAGCTCCCTCGTTTTATGTGGTTAAATAAACTTGCTTAGTGGTTGCTATTATATTAGAATTCTACATGGAGATAACAGAAAACAGCTTTCAAGACTTAAGATGACTTGTATCAGTCGATATTTATGTCTTTAGAGTGTCAAAAGTTCATCGTACTTTTATCAAAGGGACCATTAACTAGAAATCTTTGCCTACTTTGATGATATTCTCATTTATAGTAAGTCGAAGCAAGAACTGCAACATCGCCTTACAAACTATTTTCATATCCTTAGAGCCAAGAAATTGTATGCCAACCTTTGGAAGCGTTCCATCATATAAACTCAATTTGCCTCGAGTGCTTTTCTCAGGTTTCATTACATGTGTTGAAAGGATTTACTTCTTTTATAGATGACATGTTAAGGATCTTAGAGCCATCATTATACCATACACCCAATAAAAGGATTCCTAGATATAAAATAGAAAATAATAAGGCCCTAATTTAAGATATCCTAATTATGGGTTTTGAGATAGATTGTGATGGATCAGGCGATTGTGATGGATCAGGCGAGGTAGCAGGTAATGTATCTAGCCCATCACTGTTCATGTCGGTGAAAAACTCAATTAGACTTAATTAGGGCTGGGCATGGTCCGGTTCGGTTCTTCATAGACCCGAAATTTTCGGGTATTTAATAAGTGGAATCGTCATGTCCAAATTTAATTATGGACCCGTTCGGGTTCGATTCCATTCGATTCGGTTCGGTTCCCGAGTTTCACATAATAATTAATTTTTTTAATATTTACAACGCTACATTAATTTAATTAATGATATGTTCAATTTTATCTCTTACAAAATAACGTAGTTCAATCCCGCGATATCTTTTACACTTCTTTTTGTTGAGTTTTTCATAATTTGATTGTTAAAATACAAGAATAGGAAGATAGTGAGCTGACAATAATGAAGAAATGGATAGTCAAGCTTTCAATTCGATTTTTCCAGGACAACACTAGGTAGAATAAAAGATTGTGGTAAAACTTAGATCAATTTGATTAAGTTGGGCATGAGACTTTAAATTAGAAATATGGAAATCATGTTTTGAGTTTGGGCTAAAACAATTGGTTAAAAAAATTTATTTAGAAAAAAATAAAATAATTTGATTTATTTAAAAATTTAAAAAAAAATTAGGGAGATTCGGTTCTCGGTCTGGAACCGAGAACCGAACCGAACATTTCGGGTCTCGATTCAGGTACCCGTTCGAGTATTTAATTTTAGAAGAACCGCTCAATTCGGTTCGGAAGTTTTGTCCAGCCCTAGATTTAATGATGATTCTTCAAATTTTAAGCAGTTCGGTTGTACTATGTGTTACCTCACGAGTTTGTCCTTTATTCGCATCGTCAAGCCCTTTTTTACCTAAATCTCCAACAATACACATTGTTCCAGGAATCTGCACCATAATATTAATTATTGTTAAGATTCTCCTCCAATCGACTTCTCTCTCTATATACACTCTTCTCCAGATCTCTCTCTCTCTCTCTCTCTCTCTCTCTCTCTCTCTCATATAGCTTACATCTTCCTTGTACATGACGTTAAAATGTAAGGGATTTTTAAAGATAAACCTCAGAATACACTCCGATGGCATTATTTGATATCAATTACTTAGTGTGTTTAGATGGAGAGAATTCTGAGAATTTTCTACCAATAAGCTTCACTGTTTGTTTTGTTACAGGCTAAAATTTTTATGGTAGCATAGTTGTGAGCTTTGGTTGATTTATAAAGGTAGCAGAGAGATGCATTGACCTAACGAGTTTATGTTCATAAAGATGTTTTGTTACACAGGAAAAGCTAGTCTTCCTCTGCTTTCACTGATCCGAAAACACTTTTCCCCGTAGCTTTCTAGGTTTCCTGACAGCCGAAATATTTAAAACAAAAGGCAAAAACTAAAAGCAGCAAAGGAGTTACCTTATTAAGGTTGTTACGATAAGTCTGCAATGAAAATGAAGACATGAAAAAAATTTGAAGTCAGCAGACTCGAAGCACATTCTTGGCACATGATAGCTTGATATATAGCACAAGTCTTACCACAAAGTGCATGTTTTGTAAAGGAATACTTTTATTTCTTATGCAAGTGAGAAGGTCTCCAAAACCTTGAGAACCTAAATCTGGTGTGAAAACAAAAGAATTGGCAGTACAAATCAGCTGATATTATTAAATAAGTGAAACTAGACTCGAAATCATAGACCATGAGAAGAATTTTATCCTATCGCATACTGTTTGATAGAAGCGTACCTTTTTTCTCAATGTAAGTATCAAAACCTTCATTCAAGTCAGCCCCAATATCTTCAGTGATAAAACGCTTAAAAAGCCTCTAAAAATGTGGAAGACTAATCCAGATAAGCTGAAAATTAACATTGACTGAGACTCTTGAGGGAAGTGTAACAAAAGCTCACCAAGCTGCGATCATCAAAGAAGACATCCCCACCTTCGACACGACTATAGCAAGCAAGTTCAGATGGCTAGCATGCAAAATCATCAAAGAGAATGTATCAGAAGACATAGTCAAAATTCATAAATCATAATATGTGAGAATGAAATTATAACAAGCCTTACTACCCCAATTCACCACCCCTTATTGCTCAGTTTAAAGCTCCTTCCACTTCCATTTTCTTTCTATCCTCAAGAAAAGAGAGCTAGACCTGGGGAGTTTTTCAAATATTTTTATGAATACTAAAAAGTATTATTAAGAGAAGCCAAACCCTATCTTAGCATGTTCCTCCCACCCGCATTACTATACCCCTCACTTTCTTGTTTCTTCAGCATTTCTACCACCAATTATACAACCTCCTCCCACACACACGTGTGTGTGTGTGTGTGTGTTTGTGTGAGCTCATACAAACTCTTCAATATCTGAGTCAGTAAAGTGCGATTATTAGAGCATGAAACAGTCTTTTGAAAGTATCTAGAAGCAACACTACTGCCCCATTCACCAGCCAAATATATGACTTAACTCCTGGAATCATTGACTTGAATACATTCATCACCATGACTACAACTATTCGAGCATGAGATTCATCAAATTAAAAACCACACTAAAGATTTTAAAGGATGCAACCAACTTATTACAAGCTCTACATAACACCAAGGTACTTTGACCTTGTGAAGGCTTGCCAGCTATGAAGACGAGAGTCACTCTTACCTCCTGAAAGGCTGCACATTTCCTTGCTAAAGTTTCTTCACTCTTTGATAATTTCAATTCAGAAACAAGACGCTCGTCACGAGGACCGTTAAAGGACCTGTTACCATAACCATAGTTCTGCCTTTGTGGATAAGGTCCAGGTCGGGGAAGGAGACCAGGTCCTCTATCATTTTGCCAACGGCCACGACCAAAACCCCCTCTTGTGTGATTGTTCGTATTTCGTATAGCGGGCAGAACTGCAAATACAAGATAAGAAGAAATAGGAAATACAGGAAAGAAGATAGCAGCAAGGAGATAGTGGTTTTGTATCAATCATTTAAGCATTATAAGGCTCATTGAATCAGATTTATTGGGTCATCCTGAGAGTCTAGTATGTTCAGAGGTTAAACGAACTCTCCACAAATTCTTTCCCCTTTCTTTGAATGTGCAAGACTATTAGATGATATAGATTAATAAAGCAAATTCTCAAAAAGTAACCAGAAGTTTACACTCCAGTACATGCATATATGGTTGTCAATTGATGGCTGGTGTAAACCACAGTCAGTTTTACTTGGTTTCGGTAAATTCCAATAATCTGATTACTAATTGCATTTTTTAGACTTGGTAATACTACTTAATAGCAATGCACCTAAATACACCTCTTGACCAATGACAAGTATTGCTGCATCTTGGATCCAAACTTCTAGTTAAGTCAAGCTTGAAGGCACTTCCCAAGTTTGTTGAAGTAATCTCATACTTATAATTTACTCGTAAAGAACGTCAATTCATCAGTACAACGTGACATACATCACATTTAGTATTCACAAATTTATTGGTCATAATAATTTCTCTCTTCTGCTCTATTAACTCAGACTGTAATCCAACTCTAGCATACAACCTACGCAACTAGTCAAATGATTTCCTTCACATCAAGCACATCTGAGAAAACCATAATTTGTAGAAATATCTCCGTGAATGTCGCTAATTAATTCTGTAGCCTTCCCTATTAACTTTAGTATGTTGATAATCAACTCTTTATCATAAATGTTAGACACCATACATAGAGCTCAACACCCCCTCAAAGCAGTTTCAAAATCTTAAAAATGGAGCAATCAATAGAAACAAAGTGCATATGCTTTGAATGACAGCAACTTAGCTAAAAGATAAAGTTACACTATAAAAACCCAAAAAGAGAATACTCCGAAACTGTAAAAGGGTGTCTGTGATCTGCTCCATTCAGTGGAAACCAATAAAGAAAAGCAAAAAAAAATCATAAGGAAGCCCATTCTGTAACTAGTTAATTAAAAAACCGAAAAGGGCTGAACCAAAAAGTGACTAGTAAAGAAATTTTCCTTCGATGGGTGCCTTTGATCAGAGTATAACATCCAGAGAGGGCAATCCAAGAAAACAATCAACACAAAATTCAAATGAAAGCAACTCCAAAAATCCAAATTAACGCATCAAAAACCTCCCTTAAAATCAAATTTTCAAAAAACAAAGGGGAAGGACAATCAATAAGAGGAAGAAAAAGATATTTACCAGGCACGAAGTAGGTACTAGTGGCAGGAGTTCTCACATATTCCTCATTATCAGAGCCAAACAGATCCTTGTCATCCTCAACCTCTTCAGTCTCCTCCTCATTCTCATGATGGTAACTGTTCCAGTTATCATTATTTTTATAAGAAGACCTCACTTCGCCATGATTATCGTCATTTTCATTGTCATTGTCATTGTCGCTGCCGCTGCCGCTTGCACTTCTGCTCCGACTGTCGGACGAGGAGGATCCGGATGATGCCGATGAAGACCCGCCAGACGATGAGGAAGAAGACGAGGATGGCGATGAAGAGGAGCTCTGTTGTTGCTCTTTTTCTTCTTCACCGTTGTTTGAATAGTTATTGTTATTCTCCTCATCCTCAAATTCTTCATCTTCTCCAAACAAATTCGAGGCTTGCCCCGCAAAGTCCATCTTCTTTCCGCTGCTGCTGCTTCTGGTTCTGGATGGGATGGGATGGGATGGGGTGGCTTGGGGGCGGGGTGGCTTGGGTGGGGCTCTCTGGACAATGTGATTCTTGTGAAGTAATTCCGGAACGAGTACAATGTTATTTTTGTTCACTGAGAAACGAAAAAGAAGAGGTTATGTTGGGCCTACAAGTTGATGCTAAATTTACACATATAGCACTAATATAAGGTTCCATCAATTCAGATAGCCAATAGCAAATAGTGCATTGGAACATAATCAACTTTGCACTTATTTGGGCCCCATTTTGAGAGAAAAGATACATTTTTTAATATTATTTTTTCTGAAGAATGCGTGGTTAGAAATTAAAAAAAATTTCGATTTACGTACAATATTAATTTATTGGAGAATATATTATTTAAAATGAATTTTCAAAAAAATAAGACTCAAACAACCCCTTAATTTGTAATAACCAAGGACTAAACTACGATGGAAGCTATATAGTGGGGCTTCAATATTCTCTTTTCACAAGGAGTAAAATAGTATGATTCGTTCTAAACTTCGCTCATAGGTATCACAAAGTTTTGGTAAACTAGACTCAGATGCAAACGAAAATTCAAAGTACACAGCATGGACTAATTGCTTCGAATTACACCCCCACCAACATAGCCTGAACGCTTTACAAACAAGAGACCTGCACGGAGCCATGGCCTCGGCAACAACTAAAGCAAAGCCCCTTGCCGAATGTGAACCGTGGCTGCAACAACCTTCCCCTTGTGATCTCTCATCATAGCTTCAAATTCAACAATAGTTATCCCACACAATTGCATCTGTATTTAGTTTAAACCGTCCACCTTGAGGCACTGCCAACCAGTCATCCTCACCCCACTTGATTGATTCGCATTGTCTCCCACCCTTTTTCACCCATATGATAAACACAGAAGTTAACTCCACTCCCACTCCCACTTCTCTTTACTTTCCATACACCTATATCATCTATAGGACCGGTAACACATCTTAAAGAACCCCACAGCCGGACTTTACTACTATTTTATTTTACATGAGATGCCCCCAATTTTTCTTTCACCTAATTGGTAATTTTGTAACTAGTGTTGAAAAAAAGGAACCAAGAACCAATGCATAGACTTAAAATATTTAAATAAATATCTGTAATACTTATATATTTAAAGAAATTATATGATGTTTGATATTCAGAACATTTGGTCACCTATGGTGATGTAAACGAATTGCTTATTGTTAGAATTTGGGAGTGACTCGAATTCCTTGTTGAAATAATTAAAGAATTCTAATTGAAGTGTACATCAAGAAGAATTCAGCTTGAAATGCTATTTGAATCCTATGTCAAGTTGAAATTTTATTTTGGAAGCCCACTGAAAGTTATAATTTGTTTGGATTCGATTTTTTGGTATCATACTTCATCAACAACTTTACTAGGAGGGTTTGGATATCCGCTACATGTTTCCTATAAATACTACACTCTTCTATACAATTTTATGTTGTCAGAGAATAGATTCCTAAAATTATAGGATCTATTATAATTTTTCTTTTTTCTACATTATTCTTGAATTAATTCTCTTAATTCATTTGTCATATTCTTATCTTTATTATTTTTTTGCTTGATCATATATTTCATTATTATTTGTCATATAATTTCAACATTTCAATCCGGTGGTTTGTTTCATGATAAGTGTAGTTTTTATACTTATTCATGACGCTAGATCATGATATTTTATTGTCTTTTGAATTAAATTTTACCCAACTTATGTTAAATTGTATTTTGTACGTAAAACTTTATGTTTAATGAAGAATTTAAGAAAAGAATGGAAAGTGCCAAAAAATGGAAAAAGTCATAGTTCGAGACTTGGAAAGAAGATTTAATTTAATTTGATATTGAAATTTATTGGACCTCAATTTGGACTTTTAAAATTGGATTAAACAGGGTTGCAATATATATATTAAAGATAAACATGCAAAAAGGGAAAAAAAAACACGTAGAAGGAGACGGACAGGAGAAGAAAAAAAGATAAAAAGAGAGGAAAAAAATAAGAAGAAAAGGGAAAAGAAAAGTCAAAGCAAGAGAAAACACACGCAAAGAGAAAGAGAAAAAAAAAAAAAGAAAAGAAAATGAAAGGAAATTGCAAACACCAAAATTTTTTACGTTTGGTCAATTTTTGGTGATGTCTTTTCACTTTTGCGTGTTTAAATTCAATATTATGAGTGACTAAATATTTTTATTGTTAGGATTGATAATGTAGTTTAATGTTTTTATTATACGTTTAACTTCAAGATTTTTCATATCATTTTAATACTTGTTAAATTTTTTTCATTATTTAAAGGAAGGAAGGCGGTACCTCCGAGAATTTATTAATATGTCCTCACTTGTGGCGAATGAATACCGTAGTTACAATTGAAATGAAACAAAGCTATAAATGGGGAAGTACTATTTCCCTTACAGCAGAAATAAAGTAAAGTAGTAAAAATAGAAGTATTACTTCTCTTACAATAGAACCTCATTACAACTACTAAAAACGAAAACAAGGCAAGTTATAATTATCCAAGCGGATGCAACCAAGAATATAAACAGGAAAACTAGAGATTGATTCTAAGAAGTCTGAACTACCTTGAGCTCCAAGTCGTGCTAGTAAGTTTGCCACCTGGTTAGCTTCTCGATAAATATGTGATATATCAATAGACATAACATGAGCAAGCTCCAAAATATCCTCTCAAATAAGACGAATAGACCAATGTATGTTAACTTGATGATGAAACCAATGTACCACCACATTAGATTCTATTTCTATTGCAATCCTTTCTATGCCCAGGACATAGCATATTTGAATGCCTATTCTCAGAGTTGATACATCTGCTAAAGTGTTGGTTCCAACCCCTAGAGAGTGATAGAACCCAAAAATAACCTTCCCCTTCCAATCCTGAAGCAATCCACCACAACCAGTCGGGCCTGGATTTCCAGCACTTGCACCATCAATATTAAGTTTATAACAACCATGTTGAGAGGGTACCATTTAACTAGGAATGGAGTTTTTACTCGTATTGGAACCGTAGGAATGTGCAATATTTGTGAAAAATAGGAGGAAAGCGACATTTTTTTTGGTTTAAGAAAACCATTCAATTCGTGTAGGCAACGTTTAACTTTACCACAAATTTTGTGCAAGTTAACTATCCCATCCTTAAATCTTGCAGAATTTCTGGCCAAGCACAGCTCCCATGAAAGAAGTGGTGGGACAAGAAGAGCTAAAAGATGTTCTTGTGTTGACCCATCAAAATGAGTATTTCAAAGTAATATTATAGACCGCCAAGAAATATTTGTAGGCACGCGAACCCCAAATAAATTTCCAAAATATTGCCATGTTTGAAGAGCAATAGGACTGGTGGCAAAATTATGGTTTGTTGTTTCTTCATGTCCCTGTGAACATCATTTACATTTGGAAACAATAGGAACCCCACAACGCATAACAACTTCATCCACTGGAACTACATTAAGCCAAGGCGCTAACAAAAAATAGAGATTTTTGGTGGCATGTTAGAGTTTCAAATGATCTTACACGGAAGAGCATAAGATTTAGTAGATCTGATAAGAGACCAAGCCGAGCTTGTAGAGAATAAACCATTGCTGCAAGGGCACCAAATTAATTCATCATTACCTCTGCGGAGTTGAGCTTGTGAATGTTGAATATCCTCTACTAAACCTGAACTACCCAAAGAAAAAAAGCTTATCCAAGTTCCATTTGCCATTGAAGACTACGTCATGAAGTCTTAAATTTGGAGTAGTCCAACCAAATGCAGACAAACTACCCGAACCCCTCCAATTGTCGTACCAAAAAAGAGCACGACCATCTTGGATCAACCATCTGCTATGTTCTAAAATGAATGGAAAGTGATGTGAAAGATGTTTCCATATAGATGAATCTTTAATACTTATAGGAATGTTGGCCAAGTTAAGGTGATGACTGAGATACTTTTGTCGCAAGAAATCAGCCTAGAGAGAGTGTGAAGAAATAATTATCCATGTCATTTTACATTGAAGCGACTTGATCATATCAAACAGACTGCGAATACCCAAACCTCTTTCCTTTGTGGATAACAGATGTTATTCCAAGAGACCCAATAACATTTAAATCCATCTTCAGATTCTCCCAAAAAAAAGTTGGCAAAAAGAGCTTGTATCTCTTTAACGACTTTTATGAGAGGGGTGATTATAGAAAATAAATAGATAGGTATGGAACTTAATACTGATTTTATCAAAGTGAACTTACTACCCATGGACAGAAGCTTTCCTTTCCAACCCGCTAATTTTTTCCTGATTTTATCAAGCATCGGGGTGAACATGGTGGAGATGGGTTTGCCTAATGAAGAGGGGCTCCAAGATAAGTAAACGGGATGGAGTTTTCTTTGAATCCTGTAGTTGTTTCAATGATACGCTTTCTAGACGTTGCAACTCGCTTGTGTACTATAAAAGAACTCTTAGCCACATTAATTAATTGCCCAGATATCATTTCATAACGCCGGAGAAATCCCATTAAATTATTAAGGCTACGTCGAGTGCCATTAGTAAACACCAAGAAATCATCTGCATAGAGGAGGTGTGGTATGGGAGAACATGTAACATGCACCTGCTATGGAGAGGTACTACCATCTTCCTGAAGTTTTGTTAGACCCCTACTGAGAGGTTCTTCATTGAGGATGAATAACAATGGAGATAATAGATCGTTTGCCTAAACCCACGGGATGGAGTGAAAAATCCAGCTAAAACACCATTAATTTTAACTGAAAATCGTGGTGAAGAAATAGCATTTTTAATAAGGGAGACCCAAGTATCTGCAAAACCAAATGTCTTTAACATTTCTAATAAGTAGCCCCAAGAGACCCTATCAAAAGCCTTTGCCATGTCTACTTTCATGATCACATTAGCGCCTCGGGAACGCTTATTCAGATTGTGAACTAACTCCTGAACCAACGCAACATTTTCAGAGATCATTCTACCAGTAATAAAGTCACCTTGATTCATAGAAATTAATTTAGGTAAAATCAGAATCAAACGGTTGGCTACCACTTTGGATATGATTTTGTAGAATACCAACATAAACTTATAGGTCTATAATCCTGAAATGTCTTGGGATCTTCAATTTTAGGCACCAAAGCAATGATAGAAGCCCCCACTATATCATTCAGTTCTTTGCCCCAAAAAAAGTCCCAAACTATCGTTACAACATCTTCAGCTACCACTGGTCAAGCATAAATAAAAATAGAAGAAGTAAAACCATCAGGTCCCTGAGCAGAATCTTCAAAGATATCCTTAACTGCAACAAGTACTTCTACATCTGAAACTTCCTTCAAAAGCATATCATTATCAGATGGAGTAACTAAACTTGGTATAAGAGATGTCATCTCCCTGTAATCTGTTGTAGAAGTATCATCAGCTTTGAGATGTTTTCTAAAGTAATCAATAGCGGCTTCCTGCGTATCATCTTGGTCGGTGAGAATACCGGCCTTAGTATTGATACTGCGAATCATAGCTTTCGATCTATTTTGCCTAGCAGAGGCATGGAAGAAGGCAATATTCTTATCCCTAGAGGACAACCATTTAATCCGTGAATGTTGCCGTTTGTAAATCTCTTCCTGTAGTAGCAGTCTGTCCAACTCCCCCTTTAGATCTATGAGATTAGCATCTAAAGTGTGATCAGATTGCACACTGTTTTCAAGAATAAGGATTTTGTCACGAGTTTCGTTGATTTTCTGAAAAATATTCCCAAAGACAATTTTGTTCCAGAGTTTTAAATCAGCCTTTAATCTCTTCAGTTTATAAGATACCCGAGCTATACCAAAAAGAGAGCAAGACCTCGTCCAGGATTCTGTCACCATAGGGAGAAAAGCTGAATGTTGAAGCCACATCCTTTGAAATCTAAAGCTTACGGGTCCCTTGTTATAATCTTCCTCTGTGCGTAGTAGAAGGGATGCATGATCAGAATGGTTTTGCTCAAGATGCACCACCATAAAGATTGGAAAAGCAACCATCCAGTGATGGTTGACAAGAGTCATGTCAAGACATTCCCATAATAACGAACCATTCATGTTACAATGCCATGTAAACCAAGAACCTATGAAAGGAACATCATACAATGAATTTGTATTAATAAATTGTACAAAATATTGTTTAGCAGCACACAAAACTAGACCACCTCCAAGTTTCTCCTCATCACTTTTCACAATGTTAAAATCTCCTATCAACAAGATGGGAAAATTAGTACACATAATTGGCGAAAGGGAAGACCAAAGAGTTCTCCTCAATTGGTAATCATATTTAGTATACACAACCACCAACACAATAGTGACTCCCTTCCAATCCAACGTAACTACTAGAAATTAATTAGTAGCTCCCAGCAATGTGAAGCTACGATTGCCAGGGAGACACAACCAAACATGTCCTCATTCACTGTCATTGGAACAGACCTAGGAGAGCCTAACTTTCTAGCAAAATGAGAAACTTTGTTAAAAGGTAACATAGGTTCAAGAATGACTAAAAATGCAATATTATACTTTCTATGAATAAATTTAAGGTGACGGGTTGTTGTAGCATTGCCAACCCCCTAGCATTCCATACTAGGAATGCACTCATCAGATAAATTGTTGAGGGTTATCTCTGAACAGCAAGTCAGAGATCGAACTGAACTTCCTATTACGACGATTATTGGCTCTGATATCTAGAGTATCTGAATCTGAGTGATAGACATCATCCCTCTCAGGTTTTAAAGTCTGATCACCACCTGTGTGCCATGGGGCCTCCAGGTTTAAAGTATCAACTAAAGCATCAAAGAAATTGCCAATAGGAATGCTATCTATATCACGAATTGGGATCATGTTCTGGGGTAAAGCCAAAAATCTCCTTTTAACTAGATGAAAATCCCCATTTAGAGTAGCTCCTTTTTTAGCAAGTATTACTTCCTTTCCTAGTTCTTTATTGAGACTCCTTTCTCCTTTGCAGTTGTCCTTAATCTGGATGTTTTCTTCCATAATTGTATCATGTGTTGCGAGAGACTTATCTTCATGTCCTACATCCTGTAATTAATACTTGTTAATTAATTATTGTGTGTTTAATACTATTATTTGTTTGCGCAATAATTAATTGATTTAAGGATAATACTGATATCGATAGGTGATGTATAATTCAAGCTCGTGCAATAATTAATATAGACATTATAAGAGATCGAAAGATAATTATAAGCTATGCGATCTTTGTTGAATTCCTATTGATAAATGCGTTTATATGTGTGTGAATTTACATAGAGATATAGTAAGTTTGGGCGTATAAATATGATTAGTGTTACTCGAGAGAGATCACTAAATATATCAAGTTAATTCGATCATTGACATGTATGAAAAATGTGTGAATAAATTGGAATTAAATGTATGATAAATAATTTAAGTGAAATCGAAAATTCTAACTATCTCATCACATAATCTTTTCTTCAGTTTTAATTTGAATTTGTTATTTTATTTATTAGAATTTCGCTTAGAAAACAAAACTTGATTTGATCATTAATTACTATTTAAATTTAAATTGAAGTTAGGTTAGTTTAAAAATTTATAGTAGATAGTAGTCTTCACGGGATGATATTCGAACTTAATAAATCAACTTTATTATTTGTCACGATTCGTACACTTGCAAAATTTTACGAACAAGTTTTTGCCGCTATTGCAGGTGACTAGTTTATTTGCTATAGTGAAGAAGAATACAAAGCCGATGATAAAGTTTAGAAGCATGAGAGACGTAGCTGAAGATTTAACGTAGACAATTTGGTTAAGTCAAGCTAATGACGTTAAAGAAGCGTTTCTTGGGAGGCAACCCAAGCGTTTTTCCTTTTTATTTATTCTATTTTTGTGTTTTAGAATAGTCTAATTTAATTTAAATTTATTTAGGATTCATCATCCCTACCCCGTTTTCCCTTTGGTCTTCGTTGTTTTATTAGATGTTAGAACTAAGTAACACTTATTCCAATTATTTGATTTTAATGCTTTATTTGATTCTTTAGGAATATGACATCGCAGAACATTTAAACCAATTTCGACCAAAGAGCCAATTGAAGTAATAGGAAAACTAGCCATTGAATTACACGACATATCAAGTGAGTCATTTCTTCACTTTCTTCCCCACCCCTTTATATGCAGATTTAGAATTTAAGATATTAAGAACAATATCTAGTTTAAATTTGAGGGTGGAAAAAAGAAGTTTTTATTTTTTTTTATGTATTTTGTGTGTGCTTTTGTTGCTTTAAAAAAAATTAAAAATTTTCAAAAACATTTTTTTTTTGTGTTTGTGTGAGTTAGTTGGCTTGACTGACAATGAGAAATATATTGAATCATAAATTGATCTATGAATGATGACTAAGTTGTATGTTTAGATTAATTTTTACTTTTTCATGTGAAATTTGAAATATATTGAACACGTAAATTAAGTTAAACATTGTGCATGAATGTGTTGAATTCATAATTTGATAGATTGAAATAGTAGACCATAGATGCTAAACTCAAAACCACAAAATTTTACATCTTTGGACCAAAATTATAATAGTTTGATGGATTTCATTGTTGTTGGAAGATATTGAGATAAATGAGGATTCAATGTATAGAAAAAAATCTTATGTAGATTGTCTAAGGTCAATATGATGAAATTTGGTGAAAATCTCAAGTTAGAGGTTGTTTTTCTTAAATTGGTGTTTAATGAAGGATATTGCACTAATCAAGGCATAAAATTAAAAAAAATTATTTTATTTCAAAATTTCTATTCGTAGCATTTATGACTTGATCAATTAAACCTGCAAGGATTTTTAAAACTTGGTGCCCTATGGACATCTGACTTGAGAGTTATCGGCTGAAAGTTTGTTACTTAGATCATTTAGAAAGTTTAAGGGTAAGAATACTTCAAATAAAGAAAAAATATTGAAAAAAAAAAGAAAATCAGAAAAAATAGGTGTATGAAACAGAAGACGCACCAAATGTCTTGGTTATGTTTCAAACACTTATTTGGGAAAAATTGATTTTTGATCAGGGATTATTAGCCTAGTTAAGTCATAGATATTGAAGTAATGAAATTATGGAGATCCTTGTTTATTGACATATTGACTAACAATTAGTGAGACTTACGTAAACTAGAGAGGTGATGATAGCATAAAATTCAATATTAGTTCACACATTTGAAAAGAATGAAAAGAATAAGGTAAGGGTGTGTGAATTTTACGAGTGATGAAAGAATATATTTGACCATTGAGGGTCGGGAATTGAAACTACTTATAAATTCATAATGATATACTTAATTCTTCACACACACACACACACGTTGATTTTACATTGTAAAAGTAGATTTTAATTTCTGTATTGTGATTTTGAAGTTGTGATTAGATTTAATATTATGATTTTAATTTTGAGATAAAAAGTTAGGTTAGCTAGCTAAATCTTTTTGCTTTGTTTGATTGATTGACCACCAATTAGGTAATAAGCAATGCATGTTTTTGTGTGTGTGTGTGTTAGGTGTTAGTTTTGTTTGAGGACAAACAAAAAGTCAAGTTTAGAGGTGTGATAAATGTAGTTTTTATACTTATTCGTGATGCTAAATCGTGATATTTTATTGTCTTTTCAATTAAATTCTACCTAATTTATTTTAAATTGTATTTTGTTGGCAAAACTTTATATTTAATGAAAAATTGAAGAAAAGAATGCAAAATGCGAAAAAAATGAAAAAAGTCATAGTTCGAGGACTTGGAAAGAAGATTTAATTTAGTATTTAAATTTATTGGACCTTAACTTGGGCTTTTAAATTTGGACTAAACAGGGCTTGCAATATATATATATATATATATTAGAGATACACACGCAAAAGGGAAAAAAACACATAGAAGGAGGACGGACAGTCGGCGGACAGAAAGAAGAAAAAAAGATAAAAAGAGATAAAAAGAAGAAGAAAAGGGAAAAGAAAAGTAAAAGCAGCAGAAAACACACACACACACATAGAGAGAGAGAGAGAGAGAGAGAAGAAAGAATGAAAAGAAAGAAGCAAAGAAAAGAAAATGAAAGGAAATAACAAACACCAGAAATTTTCATGTTTGGTCAATTTTGATGATATTTTTTCACTTTTGCGTGTTTAAATTCAATATTATAAGTGGCTAAATATTTTTATTGTGAGGATTGATGATGTAACTTAAGATTTTTATTCTATGTTTAACTTCGAGATTTTCTTGTCATTTTAATACTTGTTAATTAATTATTGTGTGTTTAATGCTATTATTTGTTTGCACAACATAATTGATTTATGGATAATACTGAGACTGAGAGTTGATGTATAATTCTAACTTGTGCAATAATTAATATAGACATTATGAGAGATCAATAGATAATTATAAGTTATGCGATTTTTGTTGAATTCCTTACATAGAGATATAGTAAGTTCGGACGTATAAATATGATTAGTGTTGCTCGAGAGACATCACTAAATACATCAGGTTAATTCGATCGTTGACATGTAAGAAAAATGTGTGAATAAATTGGAATTAAATGTATGATAAATAACCTAAGCGAAATCGGAAATCCTAATTACCTCATCGCATAATCTTTTCTCCAGTTTTAATTTGAGTTTGTTATTTTATTTATTAGAATTTCGCTTAAAAAACAAAACTTGATTTGATCATTAGTTACTATTAATTTAAATTGAAGCTGGTTAGTTTAAAAATTTGTAGTAGATAGTAGTCTCTGTGAGACGATATTCGAACTTAATAAATCCACTTTAGCTCTTGTCACGATCCGTACACTTACAGAATTTCACGAACATTTCACAACAATTGGTATCAGAGAAATTCTGATATCTTGTTTGTTTTACAATAATTGGTATCAGAGCGCCAGGTTCGGTAGTTCCGCAAGAGCGTAATGTTTGATTTGTTCAAGGTTTTTTTATTCGTTATGGCTTCCATGAAGTATGACTTTCGGTTTTGGATTGGAGCACTAGATTTTTACTATGACATGTTAAGATACGTACAGTACTCGTATAGCTGGATTTGGATGATGCGTTGCTGTGAATTGACAGGATGCCCATAACTTTGACCGCGGAGGAGAAATTATGGAAGGATAAGAAGACAATTTCTCACATTCATCTTTATCTATCCAATACTATTTTTCAGGACGTTTATAAGGAGAATTCAGCAGCTGTTTTATAGTTGAGGTTGGAGTAATTGCGCATGACTAAAGTCTGACAAGCAAGTTGAACCTCAAACAGCGTTTATACTCTCATCGAATGGCAGAAGTAGGATCATTGGAAGATCACATGGTTGTATTTAAGAAGATCGTTGCTGATTTGGAAACTTTGGAAGTAGAGTATGATGAAGAAGATTTGGTCTAGCTCCTATTGTGTTCGTTGCCATCTTCGTTTTCTTCATTTAGAGACACGGTCTTGTATAGTCGTGATACTCTCACCATAGAGGAAGTGTATGATGTTTTGTATTCAAACTAGAAGATGAAGCATCCGATTTCTGAGGTCAGATATGGAGAAGATCTGATTGTTCATGGTGGTTCTGGAAGGGGTAGATCGAAATCTAAGTTCAGTAATCAAATTTGTAACTACTGCAAGAATAAGGGGAATTTGAAAAAGGATTGTTACAAATTGTAGAATAAAGAAAGGATAGCTGCAAGTAAATATTCAGATACTTTAGGAGAAATAGACATCGCGGAGAATGTTGTAAGTGATGGAGATCTCTTAACTATTTCTGACATTAAGTTTAAACCAGAAGATGATTAGATTCTTGATTCAGCATGTGTATTTCATATGTATCCTAATAAGAACTTGTTTACTACATATGAATCTATTTCCAAATGTGTCGTGGTTATGGTAAACAACACATATTGTCGGGTTACTGGAATTTGTACAGTCAGATTGAAGTATTTGAATGGGACAATTACAACACTGGCCAGGTTCGACATGTTCCAAATTTGAAAAAAATCTCATCTCGTTGTTTATCCTTGGTTCAAAAGGTTATGAGTTCTTTGGTGGATGTAGAGCTTTGAAGGTTTGTAAGGGTGCCCAAGTTGTATTGAAGAGACAGAAAATATCTCAATTATACATCTTGCAGGGTCGTGTAGAATTTAGAAGAGTCGATCAGCACAAGTTCAGGACCGTGGTGTACATTAAGTTTGGTACAATACTTTTAAGAGCTCATAAATGGTCGGATTTAAAAAATACAGTTTAGCGGAGTTCAGGAGATATGGATAATACCGCTTTACTACCATCACCTGCAATGCTATTGTATTCAATTACTAGGGACGGACCCAATGGAAAATGGTATGCGGATGCTGATTTTGTTGAGCATGCTTTAAGTGGAATAGAAGGTGTATAATCTAGCAATGTACCTTCTTTAAAAGTATTTGGGTTTGATTCTGCTTTGGGGTGTGTTACAACCCATTTTAATTAATTTAAAATCATTATGATTTTTTTGAGAATTTGAGATAATTTTGCAGAGTAGTACTTGGATTCATTGGAAAAGAAAGAGTATTGAGTTTTGTTGGAGAAATTAATTTTTTGGTTATTGTTGAAAAAGTGAGTTCACTCTTTAGTGGAATTCGTGTCCAGATGGAGATCGTTAGAATTTGGGTGTGACTCGAATTTCTTATTGAAGTAATTGAAGAATTCTAATTGAATTGCACATCAAGAAGAATTCAATTTGGAATGCTATTGGAGTTCTTTGTCAAATTGAAGTTTTATTTTGGAAGCCCATTGAGAGTTGTAATTTGTTTTGGACTCAATTTTTTTGTATCTTACTTTATCAACAACTCTACTAGGAGGATTTAGACATCCCATGTATGTTCCCTATAAATACTAGACTCTTCTATACAATTTTATTGTGTGAGAAAATATATTACTAGAATCATAGGATCTATTAAAAATTTTCTCTATTCTCCGTTATTCTTGAGTCAATAAAATCTCTTAATTCCTCCACCATATTCTTGTCTTTATTATTCTTTTGTTTGATCATATACTTCATTATTATTTGCCATATAACTTTAATATCTTAA
Organism: Fraxinus americana; assembly: GCA_035079005.1. Lineage (NCBI taxonomy): Eukaryota > Viridiplantae > Streptophyta > Magnoliopsida > Lamiales > Oleaceae > Fraxinus > Fraxinus americana. The sequence continues at coordinate 46,788,129 of CM068707.1, forward strand.
TCCGATGATTTGTTTCACAACACTTATCATTAGACTAATGTGTTGATACGAGGGATGGCAATGAGCAAAGATTTTTCTTTCTTTATTGTTTGGTTTCCCTTTCCCGCCACCATATCTTCTATTTATTAAAAGTGGATATGTAACGGAATTTCTTGTTTTTAACGGAAAAACTAATAGAATTTGTTGTTTTAACGGACTATGTAACAAAATTTCTTGTTTTAAACAGGTAGCTACACCTTCTTTCAGTATTTTTATCATAACTTTGTATTCCGATATCCGATTGAGGCGATAGCTAACTCATCTGGCTACAACTTTGATTCAAACATATTCTCCAATTCGATCATTTTCTATGCCAAAAATAGGTCTCAATATGAGACTAATACATAGGAGCTTAATTTTTCGGTTGTAAATTGATTTATGATCATCTTTTGACTAAATTTGATTCCATTGACATCTTCCTTTATCCAATTGACTCCGAGCACTCTCAAATCTTCATCGTGAGGTTTGGCACAACTTTTAAGTATTTACATTTTAGTCCCCCGAACTTTGGATCCCTTACAATTTAGTTATTTCTCCAAATTTGTCAACTTTTGCTTATTTTTTTCGATCTCACCAACTTACATCACAACATCAAAATGACACATCTAATTATTTATCAATTACATAAACATTACATCATTAATTATTTAATTAACCAAAAAAATTATATCTTTATTAATAACAAATTAATTCTTAAATAAAATTATTAAATATAAACTAGGCAAACGAGTATTGCACGTTGCTTGCACCTAGTATAAACATAAACGGTGGCGGAGTTCTTGTGCAAACCAAGCGTGAATTTACAAGTGGAACAATTCTAATAGCTGGAACTTTGTTGCTGTTTGATGTTTTAGCAGTTTGTGAAGGTAAGATTAAGTGGCATTGTGAATATAAATTTTTTGAAAAGAGCGATTTGAATGACTTAACTTTAAAGAAGTATAGCTTTCACTGCAATTGCCTATTTTTGTTTTCGGTAACAACACGTTAAAGCACCATGTGAAACCTTCATTATTGTACCAAGAACTTGATTTCACGACCTTAATGGCCCTTTTGAAATTTGTCACGAACTTGGTTTGTTCAAAGTGTCTTATGAAAATGAATTTTAATATCGCCATTAAGATATGGTACCAAATGTACCAACGAGATGCACTTGATTCCATAGGACCACATAGATCATTGAATAATGCCATCTAGCATCACCAAATGTTGAATATCAATTTATGAGTCATTAATTAATCATATCATTTCAAAATTAAGAAAACAAGCCCCATTTAATATGACTTATCGTTTAAAAATACCTGAACTAATGCTATATAGCATTGTTTGTAGAATACTAGTGCACATACTATGTGGTATATTTTTTCAAGAAAAATGCCATTTGTCCCATTGGAATCATCCCAAAGTCATGTGTAGTGAAAATGTGGATATGATACCCATTTATTTGATCTTACAATTTGATACCACATCACATTGAGATAATCCCTAGCACTACTCGTTTAAAATAGAAGGAAATCAGCAAAGAGCAAAGCCAACTATTATTGGTTAGAGCTTGATGGCAGAAAAATATTGAAGGAACCAACTAATCAATGAACATTTCTGTAAACACTAATTTACACAAAATTAGTGGAAAAATATAAGAGTGACCCAGATTTTCACTTCACTGTTACTCCAATATTTTTTTTCTTTTTCCCCAAAAAACTGTTTCCAGCAATTGCGATGAGAACCAGTTTATTCCATAGAAGGCGAAGATGACCATAAGTTCAAAAGCCAGCCTGCCACGATTCCGATGAGTCCAACAAAAAGTGCAAATCTAATTGAGACACCTTGATCACTTTGTCGACTTCTTTGATTTTTAAGAATTTCCTACAAATGAAAAACAGAAATGATGGAAATCATTCTAAAAGGGCGATGCTTAAATTCACAAGTTCAAAGGAATGTAGAGGTTGCATTTGTTTCCATGATTCATAATAAATCTAACGAAGATGTGATGAACAATAGTAACAAAGTACAAGCAACTTGAGTGGAATTTCACGTTGAAGCTGATGTACATCAGACCCTCAAGCCCTCAAAGTACTCTAGTCTAAATGCATCAAGCAACGAATTATTAAATAAGAAAAAAAAGGAAATTAAAGAACTTTTTGGGTGGGACGATATTGACAAAGTTTTCAAGTAGAGTACATATCTAACTGAGAGAAAGAGAGAGGTTATCTCCGACTTACTCTATAAATCCAACTTTAACAATCTGGGCACCACCATCCCACCTCTCAAGCAAAAGAAAAAAGAAAAAGAGAATTCATAAAACAAGTCTCATATTAAACTTTTGAACAGAGTCTGTGTGAACTTTGACAGATGCATCTGTATATAGTTTGGATGATATAACTATGAGCATCTCAAGTAACAAGCCCACAGAACAAAGTTGCACTTCCATTTTCAAGCATTCTAAGCTTTGCTCTAAATTTAGCCTCTATTTGGAAAAAAATTATAATGGTTTTATTTATAAATAGATAGAAATTAGAGGTAGATAAGTGGATAATACTTGTGGGACCGAATGTGTGGCTGAAAATGAAATTTGACCATTTATAAATTAATTTGACTCTTTATAAATTGATTTATAAAGTTTGCCAAATGGAGGCTTATTTGCAAAACAACGTAGGATGATAAGAAACAGACCAAAGTTGAAGGGAAAGTGCAGAAATACACTAACCAATTCCTTCCGTAGCTGTTTTGTTTGCTGCACAGCTGCATCTCTTTCATCCTTGAGACGCTGCAATGCCTGATTCTACAACATAGATGACAGAATTATTTATCACAATTCACAATGACAGATACGAAGAAGTTGAAATCTTGGGTGTAAATTAGCAGATGAACCTTGCTGAGCTTGGTATTATGAATGAGTTAAGGGTGTATTTGATTGACTTTATTTTTCACAGAAAATGTCCCTTTTCCACCTAAATTCCCAATTTTGGGGTGTTTGATTGATATTTTTCCATGGAAAATATTTTTTAAAAGTTGGTCACGTGACCATATTTTCCTTATATTTTCCTCAAGAATAAGAAAAATATTTTCTTTAAGGAGGGGTATGATTTTATTTTTTGGACAATTCACTCTCTCTCTTCTCATCTACCCACCAATAAAAAATGGACAAGTATAACATTTTCTAATTGAAAATTAAATCAATCAAACACATTTAATTAATAATTTTCATGCAGATAAGTTCTAGGCAATTGAATTGTCTATAACTTATTTTCTTTCCATGCAAGGTTCATGCTTGCAATCAAATACGCCCTAAAAGTTTTCAAACTTGGCTCATGTACTCAGCAAGTTGAGCTTGAAGACTGAACGGAATTACTCAAACATTGTGACTAATTTACAATGGGTTGTATAAAATTTATGTAAACAAGCCAAGACAAGAAAATTTATGTACTTCAAAATTTGTTCAAGATCAGCTTATTACAATTTACAATTCTCATGCCAACCTTGAACAAGTTTTAGACAAACAGCTTGAGCATCCTGTGGTTGGCATTTACACCCCTAATTTAAATTTCTGACCAAAAACGGTATTTATTAAACTGGTTATTTCACAAATCAATTACACAAACACATGACATATTGTAAGCTGGTTAGGGGGGTTAAAAATAAGATTTAGCTTAGGATGGGGAGTTACTTGTCAAGGCAATTTTTAGAAAATAAAATTGAAATAATGTGTCTGAAAATTAAGAATAAAAAGGGATTGTAGGAAGTTGGAGGACAAGGACCCTAAAGAGTCGTGAGATCTAGGGCAGCCAGAGAGGATGATACCACTATGAACTTTATATAGCCTTCACTATCATCTGAAGTACTATTTAAATAAGGCTCAGCGTTAAGAAATTGTAAGCTTTGGACAGCCCCAGCCCCCTCCCAGGAGATTGTGACACAACCTCAGAACCTCACCTGTGTTTCTAACATTTAAGCTCAAACTTTAGTTTTACTTGAAAAAGCAACAGGTTGGATTTTAGTCCTAATACAGGACTACCACATGTTCACGCGACACATGCATTCATGTCTATATTTTTCCCTCTATTAGCTGAGCCAAACACTAAACTTTGTTCCTGGTACCAACAAAGTCTCGAATTCCGTAATTAAACTTTGTTCCTGGCACCTACAAAGTCTCGAATTCCGTAATTCTTTCCCTTTGCTCCCCTTATCCTCTCTCTCCCACCACTCACTTTGAAACTCTCAGCATTATGAAAAAAGCCATCTACAGGAATTATGTCGTGTGCCCCCACCCACCCACCCAACTCAAAAATTGAAAAGAAAAAGAACAGAATACTATATCAGATTCTTTTATCACCAACATGACTAGAGAACCAGGTAGGAAAACAGAGTCAATACAATAAAATATTCACTAAAGGAAAATTCAGAACTAACACTCACATCATCAGAGATTGCCGATCGTCGGTGCATCTGCAAACCAAAGAAAAATTAAATGGAAAATAGTTGCATAGAGAAAGTGCCCTTAATTTTTCGAAATATTATGCTTTGAAAACATTACACAGGAATGTCAAGAGGGGGATCAGAACAACATTAAAAAGTAAATAGTTTGCCTTACTGAATGAAAATAATAGTTAAAAAGATTTGTAGACAGACATCAGATGCAGTAAACAGAAGACGTGAGAAAACTTACTAGATTAGTATCAAAAGATGGTTTAGAGTCATCTTCTAAACTTCGAGGAGTTGAGTTAGAAGAAATATAGACGACCTTAAGCTTGCGCTCCTCTATTATTCGCCCACCCTCTTTATTGAACTTGTTGGATTAACATAAATATTTTTCCCAGAAAAAAAAAAAAAGACTTAGATTCTTATAGATACAATCAAGTTCACGGTAGGAGAGGACTATATGCTCACAGTATCTTGCGCAAGCTGATCAAAATCAACATTTGGAGGCACTATCGTGCTTTGCAGAAGAAACTTATCTTTACATGGAATATCTGGAGGGTATTCCCGTTGAGCTTGAAGGGTGACTAAATACAAATCAAAAGACACAAGAACATTATCAATCAAGTTTGGAGCTGTGAACATCAAGGGCAAAATAGTACACCATGCACATGAAATCGCAACATGATATGTATCTAGTAACTTAAGCTATGAACTTAAATTGAGTGGTTTATAATCATCAGGCGCAGAAGAATAAATCATGTAGAAAATGAAAGCGATATGAGGTAAAATATCCAGTTCATTGCTGTATGATTTCAAAGCACCAAAAGGTAGAAGCTGTTTTGTGAAGTCTAACTTTTGGAGTATGGAACTTGGAAATTATGTCTTATAAACTGCCCAAAAGAGGTTTCTTCTGAACTTGAATTTGGAGGAGAGATGGGTTGCTACTGGGATGCAAGCATTCGTTTGGTAAACTAGATCAAAACATTTTGGAATAACATAAACATGATTTATTGCTATTACCATGAAGGGATAATATCTTTAGAAATGTTGGGACTGCTCAATAACACCCACTTTATCATCAAATACATAAAAATTAATTTCGAAGAGGAGCTGACCATGTGTTCTTTGCTTTCAATATTAACACATGCATGTAACTAAATCATGTCTCAGTTTCTGAAGTGAATCTGCAACAATATTCGAAAGTCCAACATAGGTCAAACATGTGATATAAACTAGGCAATTGATTCAAGAACAAGTTAGTTTTTTATAAAATAATGATCAATTAATGACAATGCATATAGTCTCTGTTTCTGACTAAATCCAAAGAAACAGAGAACTATATAGAATATGATTACACGATATTAGTTTATAGTCTTCTAGGGATCTAGATTTAAGCACCCTTTTGCATTTGTGCCGTATAAAAGCTGCCACTGTTTTTACCCATTTAAAGAATCACATAGCATGTAAAATCTATTAATCGTCGCCATACATTGTAGCACAACAGTTCACCACTAATTGAAATATGAGATGCTGAAGGAAACCACCTCTTATGACAGACGAATCCCATGGATGTATGACACCAACATTTGGCCGCACAAAGTACTTCTTTGGAGAAGTAGTTTTCACCTAACAAATTAAGTATTTCAAATTAAAGAAGTAATACATAAAATATTCTAAAATACCATAATGTCAGATTGAAAAAGAATAAGTTATCTATTGAGTACTAAATAGAGGTACCTTGAAAGCAACATGGTTCGCTGTGTTGTTTGTAATTTTAAGATCACAATAACTTTGTTTCTCCAGCTCAACTGATGAAAGGAACAAACAAAGTCATACGTAATCACGAGTTTTAGCAATGCGTAATCTACTACAACATCTTGCTAGCTATCTTTTTCCTTAACTTTTCAATGCAATGAAAGACAATTCAATTAGGAGACTCTCATGTGAAAGATCATAATGAGCAGCCAAATTACAGGAAGATAATCATGGACATGTTTTTTTTTTAAATGCATTTTGCAGTATAAACATCAACGTGCTTTGTGTAGATATATGATCATTGACTTGAACGGGAAGAACATCCAATGACATTTTCACTATTGTAGCTGTAACAGTTCAACTCTGTTGCAAAAGTCTCTTAAATACAAGAAAAAGCACATTCCAACTACGTTCAGAGGCAGGGTACATTAGTCATTCTCTTCGTCCAGGGTCATTATTCCAGAAAAAGAAATCTTTTTTGCCCAGTTGAGAATTCCGTAATCATGGATTGTTGATCTTCCATTAGACAAAGTCATCCTAGCCAATTACCCATGTCATTCTTCTCACTCAGACCAAATAAATTGCATATTCTGAATTTTAACAATTTTGTATCTCTTACAACATACATGACACGTCTAACCCCCCCCCCCCCCCCCCCCCCAATTTGTCCAGCATTCTGCTGCAAAGCTTTTTCTGATAACATTTCCACTTGGTATTGCTTCATTTTAAATAACTAATAAATGTATTAACAAGTCCAAATAGCCTAATAGAAGTTAATTTTACTTGTCACAGCTGGATCACAGCCATCACCTAATAAAATGCATTAGCAATTCCAATGACCATGTATCACAGCCAACTGACATGCAATGAGTCATTTCTCTAGCATTCTGGCCACCGGTTTTCTAGGCTACGTGGAGGTGGTTCCACGAAAAAAAAAACAAAAGCATTGTTAACCTCAATATTCTTCACTTCAAAAATCTTAATAACTTTGCTTTCAATCTAAAACATTCACATTGCTGTAGAAACAAGCAAAAAGAAAAGCACACGGAGACATTAGAAAACGCGAGTGAGAAGGAGATTACCATGAAATTTTAGGTCCTCCGGATGTACGGAGACGAACCGGTTCGCAACAACCGACATTGTAACAACGGCCACACCAATCACTACCCAAAACAAGAACAGAGAAAAATTACCTCAACTAATCAATCGAATCCTTTATCGCAAACTATCACGCACAATCAACAATATTTAAAAAATGCAAACCCTAGGTCAAAAAATCTAAAAAGTTCATCAATAATCTCCAAACTGTAGAATAGAGCAAAAAGAAGAAACGAAAAATGAGGATCAGATTGAAGAATTAGAATACTAACAAATTTGGTGGTGGGAAACAAATGCCTCCGCCTCTAAATAGCTGCACGGGTCCGAACAATACAAATATGGAAATCTTACTTTGTTTTGTTTTCACCAAATGCCAATGTCATTTGAAGAGGGTGATTGAAATATATATACTGTACTCAGATCAGATGGTAGGGAGGGAGAGTAGAGAGAAGGAGGGCACGTGGCGGAATGAGATGGGAGAGGACGTCCGATTAAAAAGTGAAAGTTTGAGGACCAACGTCCCCAACCTATTTCCATGTTGTGTTTTTGTCCTCGTCCTAATAAATGTTGCAAGCATAGTTATCACATTTGCCCTACACATTGATCCAACCAAGGCCATGGATCATCGGGTTACCGGTCCACGTTTATCTACAATATTTAAAAAGAAAGAATTGAAGAGAAACTTTTGAAAGATTATAATATTCTCATTGATTTTGTATAATTCCCAAACTCATCATTAAGGGCGTGTTCGGTAGAGATTAAAATCGGATTAAAATTGAAAAATTAGCCTTTATTGTTGACTTTTATTAGATGAGTGAGACCTAATAACGATTATATTTTCAATTTTAATTGAATTTTAAACAAGATCGAACACGCCCTAAATTATTATTAAAATTTAGATAATTTTACAACGTACTATTCAATATTAGTGAATTTACAATTATTACTTTAATTTCCCTCTCATTTCCATTTCTACAATATTTTTAGGGTAATTATATTCACACCATAATTTTATTTTTTGCACCACATTTTAATTGTACTTAAGGTTCTTAATCTTTATTTGTTATGGTACTTATGTCCCTAACAGTTAAAAATGTTATTCTTATTCTCAAATTTTTCATTAGTTGACATATTTTATATTTGATAACAATTTTTTATCAAAAAGTCCGTTAAAATAACATAAAAATAACTTAATTTTTCATCATATTATTAAGAAAGAAATAAATAAAAGTGCAAAAAAATATGTTATCATTTCAAAGAATGAAAATAAAATATTTTGATATAAATCATCATCAAAGACGAGACATATTAATTAATGGAAGGTTAAAGATAAAAATTAAAAAAAAATTAAGAAAATAATTACTACAATGAGCGAAAATTGAATAACTTAAATAATGGTGTATCAAATAAAAATCATAATAATAATATAATCATCCTATTTAAAAATGAAGGATTGAGGACAAACTTTTGAAAGACGATAATACTCAAGATTTTGCCTTTGTTTGAGTCCCATTTAAAAAAAAAAAAAAACATTCTTGAATATTGTTTTGACTACATTTTAATTACACATTTTTCAATAAAATAATATTACACGTAAATTCAAAATTTTCCCTTATTTTTTAACAACACATTTCTCATCAATACACTATTCAAAAATATTTTCTCAAGCAAGCCCTTTGTATAATTTCCAATTTCTCCTTCAATTATTTTTAGAATTTAAGTAATTTTATAACCTACTATTCAATATTATAGGATTTACAATCATTACTTTCATTTTCATTTTATTTAGAAAACTGATCATTTTCAAAGCACAATAAGCACTCGTTTGATAATCATTCTTTTTTATCATATTTATTTTTAACTATACATTCTCATAACAAAATATTCTTCATGTAAATCGAAAAAAATTTCTTACTTTTTAACCATACATTCTCCCAAAATTTACTATTCAAAATTTCATTATTTTCAAAAAAATTATGTCAAACAAGGGCCAAGTTGATAAGTGTTCTTATCTTCCATAATATATCTAAAGCATATCCACAAAATTAAATAAAAGCACAATATTTATTTCTTTTTCTAGCTCTACTTATGCATAATTTCTACAAACTATAAACTAGTTCTTAATTTTTTTCCCCATTTCAGCAAATAGACTATAACGAGGCCTAGCAATACTCGACATTTAATATTTATTTTTATAGAGTTTTGATGGTGGATAATTCTCTCGATGCAAGTGTCATTTTGTCCAAGTTTATATATTCGATTCCAAATTTAGATTTTCAACTTTTTCATATACATTTAAACAATTATCTTTACTCCAATAAAAGAGAGTGGAGGTAAAAAAAAAAATAATATTTATCTATCTATAATATTTAAAAGGAAGGATTGACGAAAATTTTTGAAAGACGAAAATACCCTGATTTATTTTGTATAATTTTCAATTCTTCCTTCAATTACTATTAGAATTTAAATAATTTTATAACATGCTATTCAATATTATAGAATTTACAACCATTGCTTTAATTTCCCTTTCATTTCTATTTCTACAATATTTAAAAAGAAAGGATTGTGAAGAAACTTTTGAAAGAATAATACCCTCATTGATGTTGTATAATTTCCAATTCATCATTGAACTATTATTAGAATTTAAATAATTTTATAACACACTATTCAATATTATTGAATAAAATTATTTAAATTTACAATCGCTACTTCCATTTCCATTTCATTTGGAAAATTGATCATTTTCAAAGCACAATAAGTTGATAAGTATTTTTATCTTTCATAATATATTAAAATCAAATCCAGAAGATTAAATAAAAGCACGAGATTTATTTCTTTTCCTAAATCTATTTGTGCATAATTTGTACAAACTATAAACTTATTAGAAATGATATTTGGCATAACTCAACCTAACAAAATCGGCTTGTTAAGGGAGGATTGTCCTCACCTTATTAAGTGAATCGTGTAAATATTATCAGACAATGTGAGACTCTAATACGCCTCCTCATGCACAGCGTGGACCATGCCGACAACTGTGAACAAATAGATATTGAGTGCACCCAACATTGTAAAATTAGGCCTGCTCTGATACCATATTAGAAATGATATTTGGCCTAATTCAACCTAACAAAACTGACTTGTTAGGGGAGGATTGCCCTCAACTTATTAAGTGGATCGTGTAAATATCACCCATTAATGTGAGACTCTAATAAAAATAACCCTTAATTTTTCCCCATTTCAACAAATAAACTGTTACGTGGCCTAACAATGCTTGACACACAATATTTTATGTTTGTAGAGTTTTGATGGTGGATAATTCTCTTGATGAAGATGTGATTGTGTCCAAATTTAGATATTTCAACTTTCTCATATACGTTTAAACAATTATCTTTGCGTCAATAAAAGAGAGATGAGGTAAAATATATTTAGAGGCTAATTAGTATTTGCACTTAATAAAATCAGTATACCCTTACCCGTTACCCACTTAATGAAACATTTAGTTGGGATGAAGAGGCTGAGGAGTGGTGGGTTCAAACTAAATACAGATGCTGCCGTGAAGGTGAGGATAGGGACAATGCAGATAGGCAGTCTTGTCCCCAGAATGGTGGACGCTTCCTTTGCCAAAAGAGTCAAAAGTTTTTTTCTCAGTAGGTGATGCTGAGGCTTTAGCAAATCGAGAAGATTTATTATTTGCATGTCAACAAGGTTTCAAGATCGACTACATGGAGAGTGATTCCGTGTCTACGATCCAGAGTATCCATTCAGATTTTACTTTGACATCAAATGTGGTGTTTTTATAGGATATAGTTAGGTTACTTCAGGATATTACCAGTGTCTTTTGTTGCTGTGTTCCTTGGGAAGGCAACAAAGTGGTCCACGAGTTAGCATCTTTTGCTTATCCAGTACATGAGTCATTTTCTGGACTGACTATATAGTTTATTTCTTGCGCTGACGGTTTGCGGCAATATGCATTAATAATATTGTGATGGTTTATAATTATTTTTTTGTTCAAAAATCATTTTTTGGATGATTATAGCCATACTACAATTCAATTATTCCAATAATATCTTATTTTCGTTTTTCAATATGTATTTAATTTACAAACTGTAATAAATATTATAATTAATCATCAAGAAAAATATTATTCATCCCCAGTCTATGTGGATGTAAATGATTGATTAAATGATATGTGAAATTAAATGACTTATTTAATTTCACCTATCATTTAATGCCACATTAACGCCATATAGACTGGGGATGCATCCCCAGTGGAAATGAATAACATTTCTCAATCATCAATTAATTAACATTCACATTCATTTAATTAATATTACTTAAAATTTCACACTCAGCATTTCAACTATGACTAGTAATATGTAAATTTGAATACATGAATGTCATCAAAGTTGTTGTCGGTGTCCAGACATATGAGCCAGGTGTTGGGAACGTTGCATTCTTCCCCCAAGAACGCTAGATTTATGTGGGGGTTATGATTCCTCTATTTTGGACTATATGTAATATAAACAAAGAAACAATAAATATCAAATAAAAATAGGCTTGAATACAAGAATATATAAATACTTAACCAAGAATGTATTAACATTAGGAGATTATAGGTGATCTCAAGAGATTGGAAGTAGTATATTTATGGTGGCTGCAAAACAACGCTATCAATGTGTAGAATTCGCTGGAACCATTTCCACAATTGAAAAGCCCGTCGACACTTTAAAACCACCAGTCTTTAATTGTGCAATTGAGTGGCATTTATTACAAAGCGGCGTGGGGAGTGAATGATCAGTACTAGATAGTCGAGTAGTTAATATTAGCAACAAAAGTCGAGAAACCACCACTAAAATTCAAAGTTGATAAATTGTGGACTATTGGAAGTATTTGTGAATTTCTCGAAATGTGTGGATAAAAAGCAGTTTGAGTGCCGAACATAGGTGTACTAGATTTTGAGTTTATTGAATACTGTTGATGTGTCTGAATTGGTATCATAAATGCGGCGTGGATCAGCGGCGGATCCAGCACTCGGCGAGCTCCGGCGGCCGCCTGTGCTGGATTCGTCGGCATTCAATTTTTTTCGGTCAATGTATTTATTTATTTGGATATATAACTGTGATTTTCTTTTGTTCACATAATGATATGGTAGTTCAGTTGGTTAGAGTACCATCTAAAAAAATGTGATTTTGGGTTTAAATCTCAACTATAGCAATCCCTTTTAAAATTATTTTAGTTTAATATTTTTCACCATTTTAGAGCATATGGGCATTATAAAATCCGGTGCAATTGGAAAATTCAATCTTGCGATCACTGTTGGAATTAGGAAACACTTGACCACTATGGCATTTGGTGGATATTAACATTTCATGTAACAAAATTCTATATGATCTTTTATCAAGTAATAGGTATATTCCCTCTTTGTTTTTAAAATTTTTTTAACTAAAATTCGACTTTACAATGAGATTATTAAAATAGTCATTTTCTGTTAGACTGAAATTATTAGCAAATTGAAACAAGAAAGTAAATAATTGAACCCATTTTTCAAATTTCAAATTGTTACTCGTTAAACATTACTAGACAGGTAGATAACGTACACTCACATTTACAATTCGAACTACGATATAAGTAATTTCAGTTCACAACATTGGTTATTATTGCGGCCATCAACGATTGCCGATGCTCACTCAAAATCCTGGATTCGCCACTGGCGTGGATACATGTCCTTAACTTTTAACCTGCCAAAATTAATTTGCAATAAAGTTTTTTGCTTCCTCCTATTTCTTACCAGACTACAGGTATTGTTTCCTATTTCTTTCCAAACTACTGGTATTGTACAAAAAGAACCAATTAAGTAGGAATAGAAAAGACTACTTCAAGCCGGCTCCCATTCCTCACGCCCATCACTCTTGGTTAATGCTTTCTATACTCAATTGACACCAACTTCTTCTGCATAACTATAAAAAAGAAATGCATGATAATGGATATTTGAGAATTTATTTCTTTTTTTCCCATTTAATCTAGTTTGTTATTTGTAAAATCTTAACAAGAGAGAATGTGCATAAAACTTTCAAGCAATAATCTAGCATACGCTATTTCAATAGTAAGACTCTAGTCTAACGTTTTTCACGCTGGCTATATATAATTTGATATGACAAGGTTGGGCTCTTCGATTTTTAAGACTATAATTCAAATAGGGGCCTAATCTTACTTTTTAGTGAGTTTATAAATGATTAAAAACACACAAAGGAATCAAAAGGACTTCATCAGCAGGCTCCAATTCTGCACTCCAGTCACACACCCATTGCTCTTGGTTAATGCTTTCTGTACTCGTTGACGCCAACTCCTGCGCTGCATGATGCCAGTCGCACACCCATCACCCTGGTTGGGGGCTTGTCTGTAATTTTCCCCTATATATGATATTCTATCAATCAATCGTTTTAGCATATTACGAGATTCCTTTTATCTCAACCCTCAAAACCTTTATCTTCTCGTCTTCTGCGAGTCTAAAGATTGAAGTTTTTTATTTCTTCAACTGTTGATTGCATTCTCTGGATCAGTTCTCGAAATTTTAGTTGATTTGCAGCTACATCGACAGGAGAGAAATCTCTCTCCCACTCTTGTTGAGTTCGCGTGCGTTTGCTGAAGATTTTGGTGTTTGTTTGAGGCTTTTCTGAGAAACATACAATCTGAAGTCGTTCGAAGGAGTTTTTCACTTTTTCTTTGGTCAAGAATTTGGTGTTGACGTTTTTATAGGCCCTCTCCAATTTTCCTTTCGAAGAAGAGGATGCTTCAGCCTTTCATTGACCTTGGATATGCGAGATCTATATAATACCTGATATGGGGCGTGGAGCTTAGAGGTCAGATCCAGATAGCCAAGTATCTCGCACGTCCGAGGATTTGCAGTTGAGTTTTGTTGGAATAGCATATTCAGCTTATTAGTTCAACAGATCAGCAGCCTCTTCACCAGCACGTTCAGCATGCTTATTGCCTTCTTTCAGATCCTTCTTCAGTTCACGTTCAGCTCCTTCTTCCAGCTTACAAATTCTAGATACTTTTTTAGTTTGTTATGCTTTATAAACGCTGTAAAAATGATTTTTGAAAATAAGTGAATATAAAAAATAGTTAAAAAACTGTTTATGTGAAATGAACTTTTTATACAATTCAATTATTTATTTACATGTATGATAATAATTAACTCTAATTTATATATATCATACTATAATTCAATCAATTAATTCTTCAAGCTCATGCATGTACACTTTATATATTTTGGGAGCTGTTCAATTACTCTAAAAATACTACAATTCAATTATTTATGTATGTTTATATATACTAATTAACATTTATTTATGAATATATTTAATATAACATTAAGTCATCAATTTCATGTACACATGTTTGGGGAGCTATTCAATTATTCTATGAGTAAATAAATTATTCAAGTTCATTAACACGTATTTTTTTAAGATTATTCATTTTATCATAAATTATTCTATGAGCATATAAATTATTAAAGATCATATAATTTGGGAGCTATTCAATTATTATAGGAGTAGATAAATCATTCAAATTCATGTACACTTATTTAATTTCAATATTAATCTTTAATATATTATATAACGCTATTTGTCTAAGTGTAAATTATTTTTTTCTATATTCACTTATTCAAGTTAATTAAATTCCATATTGGTTCTTGTACACCCCCTTTGTTTAAATATATATAAATTATTATTTTTCTATATCTATTAATTCAAATTAATTAAATTTCATGTTGGTTCATTCACACCCATTTGTTTAAATGTATATACATTATTCTTTTTCTATATCCATTAATTCAAATTAATTAAATTCAATGTTCATGAATCAATTTGATATTCTCCTACAATTCAATTATTTATTTGCGTGCATGTTTAATAATTAATATTCAATTAAATGTATATTGAAAAACGAAAAGTAAAGTACTATTAAAATAATTAAATTGTAGTATGATTAAAATCGTCCAGAAAATGATTCTCACTTCATGCAATATTTAATATATTATAGATTTGCGTGCATGTTTAATAATCAATATGCAATTAAATGTATATTGAAAAACGAAAAGTAAAGTACTATTGAAATAATTAAATTGTAGTAGGGTTAAAATCGTCCAGAAAATGATTCTCATTTCATGCGATATTTAATATATTATTATTATTATTATTATTATTATAGATTAAGAAGATTTTGAATAAGTGCAAAGCATGTTCGTGTTGTGTGCGAGCTATAGATTTATATTATGTTGAATTTATTGGGACATTTTTCAATAATTAAGTTACATGGATCATTAATCTACCTCTCTCATGGCATTAATTTCTCCCTTAATTCATATAAAAATAATAATTAATGATTTCGAAAAAAAATAATTACAGTTTTTAAGCACAATAATCCGCCACTAAATTACTTTACTAGGGTAAATTCTTAATCGATATTGTGATTCAAAAAAAATGATCACATTACCTTTAAAGAGTTCAAAGATCCAATATTTTAGCTCGAAGAAAAGATTTCTTTTGAGATTTGAAGCCATAACCCAGCACAAAAATTATAGATTATATAAATGAAGGGTCATTTATACATTTGCTTTTAAATTTATTGAAAAATAAAATTGAATATATGTTATTCTTTTTCAGAATGAAACTAAAAGTTGCTTGTTTGATAAGCTAAATTGAACGCCATATGACTTGCATGATTGCTCGGAGCTCAATTGCTTGTCATATAATTTGGCTTCTTAACAGCTTTTCAGTAGCTTCTTCACTATTCTAGTGCATGAAACCATAGTCCTATGATCGACTACAAAAATTTGAACAAAAAAGAAAATATCTTCGAAGTTTGTTCGCTCTCAACCAACAACAGACTAATCGTAACATTCATTGCCATGTCCAATCCGACTCCATTAGCGTCAAAAAAAAAAAGGGGGGGGGGGGGGGCTTTTTGATCGGTGCCTAATTGCGTGCAAGCTATAAGACTTGTATATAAGGTATCTTGTTTGGACTCTATTTTAATGAGGTTTTTCGAAAAATATATTTTGAAATGATA
This sequence comes from Fraxinus americana, assembly GCA_035079005.1. Classification (NCBI taxonomy): domain Eukaryota; kingdom Viridiplantae; phylum Streptophyta; class Magnoliopsida; order Lamiales; family Oleaceae; genus Fraxinus; species Fraxinus americana. The sequence continues at coordinate 46,804,512 of CM068707.1, forward strand.
ATTTCTTGGAGAATGTAAAGTTAAAAAATAATGAAATATTTTAGGTTTACGTATAATAGTATTTTATTTTAAAATGTGTGGTTGAAAATGAGTTTTAAAAAATTATATTTTTTGTTTAATGGAGTCCAAACAAGGGCATATTGTCTTTATAGTTTCCCTAGACAATATGACATATTATGCATTTGACATGTTCAAATGTGATGAAGGAGGATCCGAGTCGGATGATACTGAGTTGTCCAATAGCTCGTTAATGGCGCTGAGGTACAATGAGTTGGCGGATCAGCGCAAAAATGGAAAGTAATCGACGATCTTTCTTAATTGGGGCATTTTTTGACATGTTTCGATAATTTGGCCATAACTTTGGCTGCAGTTATCAGAATCACGCTCATGACCCTAGTTCGGAAAACTCTTTCCGGCGCGCACATCGTGGTCACCCAGCTTCACTCGATGTGCATCGATTTCAAGGGTAAAATCCGTAATTTTCCCTTCCGAATCTTCAATTTTAGTTATTTATAATAGTATTTTATTTTAAAATGTATGGTTGAAAATGAGTTTTAAAAAATTATATTTTTTCTTTAATGGAGCCCAAACAAGGGCATATTGTCTTTATAGATTCCCTAGACAATATGATATATTATGCATTTGACATGTTCAAATGATAGAGTCGATAATTATGCTTAAATTCAATTTGGCCATTATACTTTAATTTTATCTCTTTGCATCACCCCCATTCAATTCCAAAACATTGACTAAAAGCAAACCCTTTCCCATTTTCTCCTTTTTTCCCGAAAATGATAAGAAACTTTTATAAGATTAATCACCTACGAAAAGCGAGAACAAGTACCGAATATAGTTCACCAATGACCGATTCACTGCAAAAATAGATGCTAGTAGGTGAGCAGTCCATTCGACCCTATTTCTATAACAATGTTTAGTTGACTGATTAGGTAATCCTCAACTTATATAAATTTTAAGTTTGTTGACCTGTTAAACCTAATAGGAAAAAGCTAGATGTACTCCCATATTGTCCCGAAGCCTTTACTTCAAGCTGACATGGCATGGGTTGAATATTCAAAAATGACGGCAAAGAGTTTTTAAAAAAAAAAAAAAGACGTGATATACTCCTTTTCAACCCCCAAAATCCCAAACCCCCAAATTTGCACTCCTCCCTCTCTCCCACCAACAAAATCACCCCCTGAAATCTAACCCGCAAAATCACCCCATCCCCTCCCCTTACCACTACTCTCTCTCTCTCTCTCTCCCGCCATCCAACGAAACCATCTGTGAAGTCGCCAGAGATCTTGTTGTTTGGGATAATAGCCCACTACCTCCGCCACGCCTTCCCCGCTGGCAATTTCGAGTTGCGCGTATATTTGATCCGAGGTACATTAGGTATGTTGGAGATGATGGTCTTGTATCTATAGCAATGAATTTTCCTAATCTGGCAATTCTTCATTTAGCTGATACCTCGGCCTTGTCGAATTTGAGGGGCGATCCCGAACACGAGGGATTTACGCAAGAAGGTGCGAGGATTAGTGTGCAGACTTTGATTGAAGTGTTTTCTGGGCTTCCGTTGCTGGAAGAGCTTGCTTTGGATGTTGGTAACAATGTTAGGGATAATGGTCCTGCATTAGAGGTACTCAATTTGAAATGCCCCAAGTTGAGGCACTTAAAGTTGCGGCGGTTTCATGAGATTTCAGTGCCCGTTGAGTTGAGGTTGGATGGAGTTGCATTGTGTGAAAAGCTCGTGTCTGTCAATTAGGAACGTGGGCGACTTGGATGATATGGGATTGATTGCCATTGCTCGGGAGTGTTGTAGATTGGCCAAGTTTGAAATTCATGGTTGCAAGAAGATCTCTTGTTGCAAAAATCTTGGGGGAAGACTCACAATCTAGCCTCAATTAGTGGAGAGACGTTGAGTGATCTTGGAGATCTAATTGTAACGAGTTCAAACCAAGATGATGAAAGATGAAAGATGAAATCTGCATTCAAATCAGCATGGTAGTTCAACAAACTCCAAATATTTAGGAATTCTCTGCTTTCAAACTTCTCCAATTACCAAGCTTTCAACGCAACAAATGAAGAGCATATCAGATTGTTAAACCAGAACAAGATTTTATGGGATTTCTGTTTTTATTTGATTTACAACTGAATCTTTGTATTTATATACTTCACTTGTACAACCAAAGTGTTCATGTTGGCATTGAATAAAATTCAGAAGCAAGTTCTAATTTACACATAATATTGCCCATTGTAAAAGAATTGATTCCTCTATTTTTCCTCGAATATGCCATATCTGTACAGCTATATATAGAGAAGCATTTACACTGGATGCCTACATTAGCGTGAGTAATTACAATTACAACTAGCAGTCCAGTCCCTGGGACAGCTGCAGCTATTCCTGATATTGTTAAACCAAGGACACCAGGCAAGGAAACAGGTAATGCACCATTGGGAATAAGCTGAGCAGCTAAGATTGGTGTCGATGCTGCACTCACTTTGGAGGCAGCAGCAAAAGCAGCAGCCTGAGCAAGGACTGCTTGGTGAGAAATTTCACCACCTGCCTTTCTAATTCCTTCATCTTCATCTTCTGAATCAGATTTATCCTCCTCAAATCCATATTCCTTTGCCTGTGCTTTCTTTGCAGCTCTCCTAACTTCATCCTCCTCTTCATTGAATTTAAACCCACTCCCACCATACCAAGTCCCATGTGCTTGCTCAAGCCCCTAGTTCACCTTCGCCATAAAGGGTTCACCGAAGTCTGGTTGCTGTCGTCCAAGACGCCGGCGACGTGCTCCATTTTCGCCTGCTTTTTCAGAGTGGAGGAGGCGAATGGAAATGACAGGTTCTAAGAAAATGGACCCTTTTTAATTGGTTTTTTTTTTTTTTAATTTGTTGTGTTGAATATTCAAAGAATAGCCACGTCAGTAGGAAGTAATCCATGTAGTAATTGGAGGAGTACGTCTAGCACCTCCCAACCTAATATTACAAAATGTGACATGCAAGTGCCAACTGTAAATCAATAAGTAGAAGAACATAACATTACATTTAACGTAGCAAGGACTTCACTTATTTCGTTGTTTTCATAAATGGATTAACCGACCGACGGATAATTTTCGTCAGTAAAGATCAGGGGCGGACCCACATGGGGTCATGTGGGGTCAAATGACCTCACAAATAATTTGAGTTTTTTTTTTTTGTAGTCAGAACTGGAGCAATTAAAACCGTTTGGCATCCATTTTTTTCCCATTTTTGAACAGAAATTTGTCAAATCTGTGGGCCCCAATGTCATTCAAGCTACTGAATGACAAAGCTGGAAACATTTTTTTACTTAAATTCCAGAAATGCCCTTATCTAAAATTCATTGTTCACAATAAAACGTGATTGGAGGGCAAAATCGGAAATTTCATGTTCCAACGGTCAATTGGAAAATTCATGTCCTCTGACAACATATGTACTGCTCCTGTTTTTTTAGTACACATTCACTATAGAGAAATGAATTTTTTCAAAAAAAAAGAGAGATTCAAACGGGCCGATTTTCAATTTGAAGAATATGGTCAGTTCTAAATACTAATTTTGGCATTAATGAATTGGCCAATATTCGTCAAATGACCCCATAAGGTCAGTTCATAACTATTAATTTTTGAAAGAGTGCATGGAGAGGAAGAGTCCATTAAGTGAAAATATTATATTATTAAATCAATTAAGTGGTGTGTATAAAAATTATATAAATTCAAATTTTGTTCTACAATTTGGTCTTCTAAACTATGTCATTTGTCCTAATATTGTTTTATATTTTTACCATCATTAAATTTATGGTCGAACTTTATTTGAGATTGAATATTTCATTTTGCTTATTGATTTATTGAGTTTTAAACTCATAGATTAGCTAGTTAAGAAAAATATGAATACATATTGCATACTTTAATTTAATGGACGTTTCAAGCCCTCAAAAACTCCGACATCGATTAAATTTCATCTGCATTGAACAATCTCTCTGGCTCAACCCTTAAATATTTGCATATGTTGTTGTTGCAATTTGTTATTTTCTTGTAGCATTCATTGTATATCACACATTTGGGATTATAGTTGATGACAATATTTTTTTTTCACTTGAAAAATCCAACCGACTTGTTGCAATGGCTAACATGTTCGTTGTTGTTCACATATTGAAAATTATCAGGTAAATCTTTTTTTTTTTTCGAAAATTTCCTACTCCGATTTATTCAACGAGTTATATTTTATCGTGTTTATTCATCTTTAGTTTTTGAAAAACTTATGTATATATCATGTCGATGTTTGACATAATAGAAACTTTGGGTGTAAGGCAAGGCACGATCGAGCACCAATGACTGAAGTCTACTGTCCTTGGAACGCCGGAGTTTCACTCGAGCTTCCTTAATTTTTGGCCCCACAGTAAAAATGGTCTAGGTCCGACCCTGGTAAAGATCATTACCAACAAAAATCCGGGTAGCAATGGAAAATATCAGCATAAGTTACAGTTTTATATGTCAAAATACATCTATTGCTTTAATCTTCTTAGCTTTCTTCAGTACCTCTAAATTTAAATGTTTGCTGGAACCGAATAAACCACTAGACGACACAAAATTAAAAAAAAAAAAAAATGAGATTATTGGATGATTGGGGAGCTATATCTTCAAGGTTAGGGTCGAATGGCCAAATCATTTTAGTGTAGAATTTAGAAGCAAAAAATTCTGAAAAAAAAAAAAAGAAACCAGTATAATCCACTCAATATGCACAATAGTTGAATCAATGTAAATTTTGATGACAATCGAACAAGATATAATCATGCAAATTTAAGAGCACTTACAATGAAACCGCGGTAAGGAATCAGCACAAGTCTAACCAATCAAAAAAACAGTGGTAAATATAGTTTTAACTTTATAATAAAGTAGAATTCCCGGAAAATACAAATCTAAGATTTCTACAAAGAGTGGTCTATCATTTGAAAGTGGAAAGCCTGGGAAGCTTGTCTCGCAAATAGTACAGTCTTGCTCTCCTCACTTTCCGGTGTTTGATAACTTTAATCTCTTTGATGTTTGGTGAATATCTGTACAACAAGAAAGAATTTATGAAGATAACGCCTTGCAATTTCGATTTAGAAAAAGATGCACAACGCATAAAACAAGAAAGAACGCTAATAGAGAATAGAGGCATCATTTGTGCCAACAAACTGTTCTCAGTGACTAACTGCATTTCAAATCCATGTACAAAACGCTCTTTTAAATCTAAATCAAGTAGCAGTTGTACGCAAAATGAACATCAAAATCAGAATAAAAAGACAACTTATGTGCAAACGTAGTAAGCCACGAAATATAGAATAATATCATCACGAGCAAACATCAATATAAACTCGTGCACACTTGAAATAACAACAAATTAAGAGAAAATATGCTTAAAGCCCTGTGTGAATCTCTATGAATTGACGCCACCAAGCAAAGTAACTCAACAGATGGAGGAAATTATCAGCTTTGAAAAATTCGATTAATAACACAGAAAACTTGCGTGAAAGAAAGCATACCAATTATGCACATCCTGTGTGCAGGAGGATTGGCATCGCATTAGGAGTATAACTAGAAAAATGATTGAAATTGCAACTGTGGGAGTGCGGGCAATGCTCCAAGGTGTAGAACCATGTATGTCCAATTGAAGATGAATGATTTTAGAAAAAATGATTGAAAGTACTATACTGTGTGTATTTACCCTGCAATGAAGTGCCCTTTTCTTTTACTTTCTTTGAGCAAGACATTGTAGTGTGTGGGTATATTTTGTTAGAAGGCTATTTCCCCTCTATTCCCACAGTTTTGAATGGACTGAATGGTGTTAACTGAACAGTGATGAAGAAACACAAATTAGAAGATCAATAAATGATGATTTGTTAAACTCAACCTATGGTATCGTGGGTTCTAGGTGGTGGTGGTTATTTCTGGATAGGATAATGGATTTGGAATTACAAAGATTGGGTGGCAATTATGATGAAGAAGAGAGAAACCAAAATGGAGTAGCTGAGAGAGAGAGAGAGAGAGCAATGGTAGTCTTCTTTGATCAATCACATTAAATGAGAAATCAATTTACAATATCATCCATTGTATCTTTCCAGTGGTGTAGACGAGTATAACTTGGGCAGATTTAAAGGTTCCCCTGCCCCCAATACGATTTTGCCCTCCCTCAGATGAGTATCATTCAAATGCAGAGTCTAGCTGTGTGATTAGATAATTGCGTATCCATGGAAATCAATACAATGCTTTTGATATAGCTCCATAAATCACAATCCAAGGGATCAATAGAAGTCTACACACCCTATTATCAGTCAAAAGTTTGTATGCTAAAATCTTCTTGCAATGCTTTATTAATTATTCTTAATGCACTTTGCATTTGAGTTGTTGGCATTCAGAGTGACTAAAGGAATAAATTTAATTAAGTTGAAGATGGTTGATGACATGGTGAAAATAAAGAGGATTGTCGTCTATACATACCAAAGCAGTAAAATGAAAGTTGAATACTTACACAGGGAACACAATCTCAACTCCAACACCTGCAATAATCCGTCGAATCCGTATTGTTGTGTGGATGCCAGCATTTTGCTTTGATATAACTATTCCTTTATACACAGATAACCTGCGCTTATTTTCAGAAAATTCCTGAAAGCCATATGAAAGAATTCCATTCAAATGGTACCAAAAATAAAACATAATACTTGCATGTACACATCCAAACTGAAAGTGTAAAATTATAAAAAAATATATAAATATAAATAAAAAAGACAAATGAAAAAAGAAAAATATGAGAACAAGTTACCAGTTTGATCTCGACAATATCGCCTGTCCGAAGATCAGGAGTAGGCCTTTCCTTGTCCGATGCTTCAATTGCTTTCTTATTCAATATCTAATCATACACAAAACAGAAAAATGCCTTCAAACTCTTACAAAAACTTACAAATTCAACTAATTCGTTTCAAAAATCTCAGAAATAAAAATTAAATAGTGAAAAATGGGGCAAAAAAAATGAGCTCAGTATCAGAATGCTGCAACATTCCAAACAAACCATTCTGTTAAGTTTAATGGCAGCGGCACCTCTGCCATAATTTGGAGACACTGCACCAGCGAATACCATCTTCAGCCCCTTAGAAATCTCTCCACCAACACCAGTACAAGCCCAGTCCCCAACCCCCCACTCCTACCCTGCCCACCCACCACCCAAATAAGACCTCTGAGCCAGGCCCAATACCATATCTACCACAAAGTGCTATAGTACCACCACAACAACCAAAAAATACATCCTTAGGCAGATTACGCATGCACATAGCAAAAGGAATTAGTACATGAACAAATCAAACACAGAGAGAATATAAGATGCTAACATGGAATATTATAAAGGTGCACAACCCTTCTTTAAAGACAAGCCAATATCCCCGATTACTAACCTTCTTTAAACTCTTGGATAGTTATACTGTAGCACAATCTGGTCTTGAATAAATTAACTTGGCCCAGAAGTTGCACTACTTTTAAGAATTAAAGAAATTGCTCAGACAAATAGAATGATTTCTCCATCCAATAAGCATTAACTAATCTAATTTTGATAGAGATTACTCACTCCAGCTTTAGAAAAGAACAGAAATCAGAATTTTAAGTGCAAGGATAATTTACACCATTTCACTGTTTCTGTTCCATTAATGGATTCATATTAGGAACCTTGGTTCCATTCCTTTCGCTATGCCATACCAGACATGGGATATTCAACAGAAATTCCACCCATATATTCCCAAGTGTATTCTGTTCTAATCAAAATCCCTTATTGGATCACTAAAGTTATTGTTACCGCTTTTCCTAATCTCCTGAAGGTCTCACTCATCACTATTCTCTTGAGAAGATCATTAAATTGTATGCACATATTTATTCATAAGTTTTTGATATAAATTCATCATCTTCTTTCTCATACTAGTCCCGGAATTCTCTCCACCACATGCCCTAGGGTAATGTTGCCACAATCAATGTCATTTTTCACTGACCATAGAAAGATACTGATTTAACCACGAAAGGAAATTAATGTCTAATAAAGCCCTAAGCCATTGGACAAAGTCAGTTTGCTCTAGATATAGTTCCGTACTCTGTTTTTTCTGTAATGCAAATGTTAATGTCACAATACTAGACAATGAACCATTAATTTGTGGTAAATATGATATATGATACACCAGCCAAAAAATACACATCAGAAAAAAATTAATTGAAGATTCAAGCGAGTACCCCCATAATATCTCCAAGCTTAATTCTTGGCGGTCTGGGTGTCTTCTCCTCGGACTGAATCTCAGCTTCTTCAGACTCAACAGCTTCATCATTCTCAGCGCTTTCTTCTACTTCAGCATCTGCTTCTGCCTCTGCCTCTGCATTCGCTTCAGCCCTCACAACCACAGACATATTTTTCCCCCATTTTGGAGGACTCACGCTAACACAACTTGGAGAACATCGGGAAAACAAAGCTAAGGATGAGGGGCGCGGGCCCACCGCCGCTGAAAAGGCCAGCTTTGTCTGTGGCAGTGTGCATTGCGCGGAAATTTTGGGAATACTTAACAAAGCCTGCAAAATTCGTTAAAGAAACCGTAAATTAATTTGAAAAAGAAATAATCAGCATCAACCGTAGAAGAAATTGGTACATTGATTACCTGAAGAAGAACAACGGAGCCCATGATTATGGGAATTGTGAAAGGTTAGAGAGTCAAGGTGGGTTTTTACGAGTCGAGGGAGGGCCTTATCCGTTTGCGGGATAGGATTATCTAGGGCATGTTTGGAAAAGTTTAAAAATATGAAAATTACTTTTTTTTTATTTTTAACTTTTGAGTATCAGAGACAATCATTTAAAAATTAACCATCATTTGGTTTGTTGTTTTCAGTTTTTACTTTTATATAACATTCAAAACTTTATTTTTTAAAAAAGTAAGGCCCTGTTCTCTTTGCCGTTTTCGGGTCGTTTTCTGTTTTCAATTTTTCAAAACAGCGAAAACGCGTTCTCTTTCCTATTTTCGAAAACGCGTTCTCGAAAACAAAACAAAAAATTGTACTAAAAACACAAAACGAGAAAAATCTCATTTTGGGCGTTTTCAGTGTTTTCTACAGTAAAATTTGCAAAACACGCGAAACACTGCTTTTGTCTTGGCTTCTCTCTTCTCAACTCAAACCTCCCATCTCTTCTTCTCTCCATCCCCTGCCGGCTTCTCGACGTCGGCGTAGGGCCGGACCTGAGGCGAGGTGGAAGAGGCTCGCCGGCTTCTCTCCTCGCTTCAATTTTCCCAGAACAAAACAAAATTATAAAACTCCCAATTTCTCACATAAATTCTATCTGACAATTGTGAGTCTTAAATTTCACACATCAAACTCACCATTTCTCACGTCAATTTCTCACAATTGTGAGCCTTAAATTATACAATTAATTGAGAGGGTTCAGAGGAAGAGCCACCGGCAGGTGGATCTTCTCTCTCCAATTCCGCCTCCACCAACGGCGGCTAAAGAGCCAAAGAAACTTGGAGAAAAGGAGGAGGTCAAAACTGAAGAGAAAGGTGAATTGTGAGGCTTGTGCTCAAGAAATCAGAAAGCGAATTCAAAGACTGAAAGGTGAATTTTTACTGTTTTCTTAAGAAAAATGGTATTTTTTAATGGTCTCTGTTTGGCTTCATATAATTGCCGTGTTCTTTGCGTTAATATTTCATCTCTAAATTAGGAACAATTGCAACTGCAGACATTCCTTTGTTGAATACGTAATTCAATTGTTCTCAAGTCAATTCAAGCTCAATTTGTTAAGTATTGATGCAAAAATTAGTCGTAACTGATAAGTAAAGTTGTTAAAAAATGGGAGTTGGGCCATAGAAATTGATAAAAGCAAAGTTGTTAAAAAAAATATATTTCAATCTTGAGGACCCAATTTCATTCTGCCATTGTCGCTTTGAAGATAATGCATTGCTTTTATAGAAAGCAATGGATTGGCTTCAGTTTTTCGGGTTTTTATGTATGGTTTAAGCTGTGAGTTAAGCATTTTCTGTGCAAGATGAGGGATTGAAATATAATTAACAACTGATATCGGTATACTAATCAAACTAAGGAATTAGTATTGCATGTTGAATTACCTTTATGTTAATGAGTATTGTATCTGACATTACTTATTGGTTAATGTTATTTAGGTGTCAGTTTTCTATGTCAAGTCAAAGAAAAAGTTTTCTTTTACTTTTGAACGCTTCGCACGCACCCATCTCTATTTGCGTACCGATTGACCAATAAAAATGATTTATTATTCTCGAATGAGTTTTTGTGTTGGTTGTGGGCTTTCCTATGGTAGTCTAGTCAAAATTTTGCCTCATATAACTTATATAAGCTATATTTTAGGATGTATTCCTCTATAGTCTCGTCGAATCAATTTCCTTGATATTTTTTTTCTTCCTTTTGCTGTTTTTAAACACTTTTATCATGTCCTCCATTGTATTTGATGCTCCTCTCATGTATAGCTTTATGGCACATCGACAAAAGAAAAAAAAATCATTTTCATTTACTAAATGTGGAGATTAAATCCTACAGTGTCACCATTCCTCACAAGGAAGCAGCACTTGCATGTTGTGATGAAGTTGATCCTGTTGCAAAGGTAATTGGTCATAGTGTCGTATTGTAGTGCACCTATACCATCAACAATCATGATTATCAATGTCATGAAGGGACTCTTCGCTTGTGTTTTGTTTTTGGGATCGCCGATAGGGGCGTTAATCGCATCGGTCAGCATCCCGATGGGAAGTTGGTTGGTTGCAATACGTACTATGTTGGTGCAATTTCTGCCATTAAGGATGGCCTTCTGGGTTTCTTCTATGATTTACTAGCTTAATGCACTGTTAATGTGAGTAGAAGCCGAGTGTTGGAGCTATATGGTGTTACTGTATTCGCATAATGGCTCTACGGAATTGGGTCGCCCTTGATCGCGGCTTTCTTATCGATAAGCACAGGGAGTAAGCGCCATTTCTTATGAATTTGTTCCATATGTTTTTTATGGTGCTTATGTTGATGTTCTTATGAATTTGTTCCATATGTTTTTTATGGTGCTTATGTTGATGTAGAAGGCTAGTTATGTGAATAGACAGGATGGTATAGAAATTGAATACACTAAATTTGGTACATTGGAATTCAGCATCTTGTTAAATTTCGTTTGTGTAATTCGTGGTGATGATGAAATATGAGCTAATAATGTGAAGAAAATCATTAAAATTATATCTAGAGAGTTCTTTCTATCCAAAAAAAAATGCTTGTTAAGTTACCATTTTTTTAGTTTAAGTTGCACATAAGAGTGAAACATGGTTTCCTTGTCTGAAATTAAATAGTTCGAAAAATTCGTTATCTTTGTATGAAGAATGTGATGAAAATAACATATGCATTTTTTTTTTTTTTTGTTCTGGACACAGAAATAAGACAAACCTTTGAATTAGACGAGAGAATTTTAGCAATATTAAAATTTATTGAATAATCAGATTTATTGAATAAAATATTAGAAAAAAAGATTCTCAAAATTTCAAAGTAAACGCGTTTTCAAGTTTTCTATTTTAAGAAACAGTTTTTCAGAATGACAAAGAGAACGAGTTTTCAGCAATTCCAAAACAGACACTCAAAACAGAAAACACAAAATGAATTCAAAACTCAAAACACAAAATTAAAACACGAAGAGAACGGCCCCTAAATTTTTAAAAATAATATTGCCCCTATTTGATAACCATTGTTTGGGTAAAATCGAGTTATGAATAGTGATTATTTGGTGAATGTGTGATTAAAACGAAGGGAAAATTTTGGATTTATGTGTAGAATATTTTATTGTGTAAATTTGTAGTTGAAAATAAGTATGTAAAAAATAATTTTAAAATAATGATTGTCAAATAGGAAATTTTTATAAAATAAAGCTCAAAAAATATTTTTGACGTTTAAAAGTTAAAACACTTAACGGAAAATAAGAGTAATTCAACCCAACTGAAATTTAGGGAAATGTCCAAATTAAAGCCATGTTTGGAATCCATTTTTATAAAAACTCATTTTTTAATACTCATTTTCAATCACGCGTTCTCTTATTAAATAATTTTGCACGTAAATTAAAAAAAAAAATCTTATTTTTTAACTAAGTATTCTCCAACTTTTAACTAATCAAAAATGCATTTTCTTGAAAAAAAATGGAGCCCAAACAAGGGCTAAGTATTGAACGTACAATTAGGTGAACAACATTTTTTTAGAGATGACAAAATTACTCAATCTCGTATTTTCCAGTGCTATCCCATTTCAAATGAAGAAAGGAATATCAACATGTTCAGCAATCGAGGTGGAGATGAGGAACGTCGTCCTAACTATTTTTTTTTTTATTTTATAATTTACAATTTTAATAGTATTAAAAATATTGAATAAATAAGTTACAACTTTTTTTTAATCCCAACCATCTCTACCTCGCCTTACCCATCGCGCCTTACCATGATGTCATCCCTACATTTTATATAGAATAAAATCTAATTTTAATCTCAAATCCAAGTTAACAATGACTAAATCTCTAAACTTCAAAAGTAGAGCACACCGTAGAGAAGGGAGCATATGTAATTGCAGGAGTGGACGAAAATAATAATAATAATAATAATAATAATAATAATAATACAGAAAAATTACCAGTTCGATCCTAAACTTACAAATTAAAAAAGCAACGAGTCATTTTTTAATTATTCTATATGTTTAATCAATCAAGTCAATTTTATCATATACTTAGTTTTTACAATAGTAATTAAAGCAGCAAATGACACAAAGAATTGATGACGAAGCAAACCCTAATTAGGTAAAAACTCCGGAGTCAAGTTAGTAGTTTTCACTATAAATAATAAGAACTTATAGTATGATTCAACCTAAAAAATTCACCAAATTCGTTGATCTAATTCCTGCAATCTCCAAGACCCGTTCAAACGTGCTTCACTCACACTTGCTTCCGATATTTTGGAATTGTCTATTTCATGTGGATCACTAAGAACACCTTATTTTTGTACTCTTCTTGTATATTTGGTTCAACCTCTCTCAAATTTCAGCATTTAAAAGTTATTGAGAAAGTACATTCTTAATTGTGTTTAGGAAGTTGGTATTTTGAATTATTTGGCTTTGATGTTTTTCCCAACTTGTAGTTGATTGATTTCAAGAATCAAAAGTTTAATCTTTATGTTTGGATGTATTTTTAGATCTTGGATTAATGTTATGAGGATGTAAAATGATGATCAACCACCCACGAAAACGTAATGGTCATTGTATATTTATAATAAGAGGTATTTGGGTAGTATAAGATAAATAGATTTCTTGAAAATCGTGAACTATGATTTCTCAAAAAATATCGTCGCTTGAGTGCCAGGCTAACGACGGTGTTCGTTCGAACGAGAGACGGACGACAATAATTCTTTTTTTTTTTTCGCTCGATCATCAACTAGGCGACATGCTAGCTTAAATCCGACGACGCTTTCTCATTTTTCCATACTCGAACCTAAAGACTCCTAATTCATCTATACAACCTCCAAAATATTTCTTGATTTTTACAACTTGTTTATAACAATCATATTCTTTTATAATAATCTTTTTATCTAAAGAATTATCAATACAACTAAAAACCTAACAAATGCTATTTATCTAAATGGTCAACCATTTAGGTATTAATTATGTTTAAACAAGTTATTGCACCTGCATAAATATAAGGATCCGTTTGATTGTAAGGGTGGAAAGTGAGTGGAAAGAAAACAAATTTTAGGGAAAGTAATTGTCTAAAACTTGTTTTACAGGGAATTGCTAATTAAGTGTGTTTGCTTGGTATAGTTTTTCATTTGGAAAAATTTTGAAATTTTGGATCTTTTTGTTCACGTTTGGCTTTATTTTATATGAAAATTGTCAATTAAAGTGAAACTTTTTTTTTTTTTTACTATTGGTTATGAAATTTATTACCATTGCCAAAAAGTGTTTTTAAAAAAAATTTGCTTGAAAACTATTTTTTCATCAAAATTTAGTGTTCGTTTGGCTTCGTTTTACATGGAAATTATCCATTAAAATGAATTTTTTTTTATATATAATTGGTTATGAAATTTATTTCTATTGTAAAAAAAAAAAAAAAAGGCTAAAAACTGGAATTCCTTTTTCCCACCAAAAAGTTGGGAAAAAGAACTCCTTGTTTTGCTGGAAAAGGGGCGCGTAGGTGGGGGGTGGGAAAATATTTTTCATGCCAAATTTTGTATATCAAACAAGAGTTAGGGTGGAAATGGAATTTTTTTTTTTTTCCATTTTCCATGGAAAAAGCACTTTATCAAACACAGCTAATGGGTTTGTTTGAGTGGAAAAAAAAATGATTTTTTGCAGAATGTGTAGTTAAAAAAATGAAAAATTTTGGATTTACATATATAATTATGTTATTAAGCCCCTGTTTGTCTATCGTTTTTCAAAAAATTGTTTTCTACAGTAATCAATATCTACCACATATTCAAATAATAAAATATTCTATACATAAACCGATAAAGTCTCTTTCGATTTCAACCACACATTTTCCAAAAAATGCTATTCATTACACTATTTTCTTCTCAATAATGGTTGACAAACAGGCACTAAATGAATGCATAATTAAAAATTAGTTTAAATAAAAATGAATTTTTAAATAACAAGTCTCTAGGTATTTTCTATCTATCCACCTATATAGGTTTCAATTTCGAATTCAGGTACAGGTACCCTAATTACATCAATAATGTTAAATATACACTCTTTCCTTTACATTTACTTTCTTTTTGGAAAATTGTGGGTTGGAAAACTATTTTTGTTTCTAAACTATGCAACGATGTTTTGTCATTTGACACAATATAAATAAAGATATAAAAGTTAATGTACACGTAACATGATTGCGATTGCAACCGCCATTGCGAAGTTTGTCCAAAGACTTCAATTGATATGAGCAAGAAATGGGCCAATTCACGGTTTTTGTTCAATTTTCAATGGAGTCAAGTTATCGGTTTAATTCTCGTATGAATTGTTCAACATCAAATGCTATTACTCGTGGATAATGTCCGCTTGCCACGTCATGGCATCCACCTCTTTACTTCAGACATTTAAGGCATCTTTTAAGAACATCAACTAAAAAATCCGCCAGGAAATTAAAAATCTTCTTTTGTTCTGTGTGTCACTGTGTCTTCATTTATTCGAATCGATCTCGAATTTTAAAGCGTCATGAATCCAGAATAGTAAGCCCTGTAATAATTAGAATTTTCAGTTTTATTTTATATTTTCTTATTGCATATGAAGCTATATTCTGTAGTTACATGATTCTGTTTAATAAAATCTGCATGTTGGTTTTTGTTATTAATTTATTTGTGTTGTTTGATATGGGTTTTTCTTTAATTAAGATGGATAAAAATCGAGAGATTATCAAATATTGTCTGTTTTTTATGCATGAGCTGTGTTGGTTTTGAGAAAGTTGTCTCTTGACAAAAGTAATATTTGGAAATTTGAAGCTTCAATTGATAATTTTGTGTATTTTAATAATGATCCATCTAACATTTTCCAATTCTGACTTCATAAGTGGTGTGAAAGCTCTATACCTTTGGTTGGTTGATCAAATAAATGGGGGAGGATAGCCATTGATTTTATGAAATTGTATTTCTAATAGTTGGACATCTCGAATCTTAATAAAAAATATGTCCTAACTGTAAGTGTTATGTCCTAGGTCCAATCAACTTTGGACATAAATACTTTGAATATATATATAATCAATGCATATGTATGGCAATATCTATTATTTAATTGAATTAATATTCTAATAAATTAAATAATAGAATCCATAGATTCAAGTTTTGGTGATTTGTTAATCACAAGAAATTGTGATTGTGAGATACAAATTACATATGACTGAATCTTAAATCGTCCGTGGTCGAAATAATAACGAGATACGGATATCGTTATTACGAATAGACTATCGCGTGTGGCATTCTTACTTGTGAAGTAAGTAGCTGATCTCACAAGCTAAAGTGTGGTGACACTTGAATGAACACGTGGATGTTTTGTTATAGAACAAAACATTGGAGACCCACTGAGAGATTCCACATGGATAACTATCTAAGTATTAGTGGTTAATCTCTAACGTCCGGTAGTGGAATTTGTCTTTTGACTTGAGGTCATCATAGTACCTTATATGAGGGCAGTCATACTTTGGTGGTGTTGGATGTTGCTCTGTCAAGGGTCGCTAATACAGTATCGTTCGGGTATGTCAAGAATCATATGAAAGTTGTGAATGATCAATAGAGGATTCGTCACTCTTAGATAGTAAGAGATTATGATCTACATTTTATCCAGTTAAGTTAATAATGAAATCCTTGGCCAAGGTGAACTCATAAGTCGGAAAAGAGTTTTCGACGTACATTGACTTAACAGTAGGATAAAAGATATGATCGATAATTGAGATTGACACATATTCATATCTCATAATTGATCGGATCATATTGACGAAAGGATTATAGTTTCACGGTAAACGAACAAGTTTGGTTTTGTCATACTACGTGATATTTCCCGTCACATGTATTGCCCGACACATTGCTAGATGTCAATCTGGGACAACGAAAGTGAATTAGTGATAAATTAAAAGGAGCGTTTTAATTTATCGATTTTGATTAGATCAAAATAATAATTCACGTCGTTAGGCATCGTGATCGGGAACCTAATGGGTCACACACAAAAGAAAATCAGAAGAATGTGATTTACCAATTAATTAATTGACAAGTGTTGGATAATTAATTAATTGGATTACTTATTAATAGACCCGAATTAATTAATTGGATTAATTAATTCATGGACCGGATTTAATTAATTTGATTAATTAAATATCGGACCGGGTTAAGTTTAGAGATGGGCCATGCCCACTTAGGCTTATATTAATAAGCTGCTAGGGTTTGTAAACTATAGAGAATTCATTATTCTTGTTAGTACAAGAAAAGAAAACCCTAGCCGTCATTCTTATTCTCTGTGTGGATCATCATTGGAGGCTGGACAATTGGACAACTTGGATTGCAGATCGTGATCATTGGAGTTCAAGGAAAAGCAAAAGAGTTTGTGGAATTCATCAAAAGTACCATTCTCATCACAGTTTCTATCTAAACACATTGCAGATCCTCGTTTGGAAATTGAAAATTATTTTATTTCCGCTGTACATGTTAAGTAAATTCTCAACACTAACTTCAAGAATGTAGTAAGATGCCATAATGAATCTGAGAGGCTGGAAGTTTAGGTGGGAAAGTTTGTTTCCTACACATAGTGTATCTCGTCAAGTGTATCTTGTGCATTGTTCTTTTCTCAAATGCAAGTCGGTGCTCGGATTATGAAATTTGCTTAAGATCTAAGCTCATTCACATGGTATTTGTTAGTAAATTACTTTACATCCAAGTGATGTTGTAAATAATTTTCCATTCTTCCATTTCTTAATTTGGTGAGGTTGATCAAATGATGTATTAGATTCTCGTGTCCCTTGTTTTCTATACGTAAAATTATGTGGTGTTAATCTGTTCTTGCATTTCTTTTTCACATTTCAGCTGTTATACGAGTAATTTCCATTTTTTTTTTTTTAAATGCAGTGACTACCTTTTTAAGCTATTGCTTATTGGAGATTCTGATGTTGGTAAATCATGTCTTCTCCAGAGGTTTGCTATAAGATCTCAATTTATCTTCAATTGTATCTATTCTTCTTTGAGCATCATGAAACCTTTTATATTCTCCTAGTCTGATCCATAATGCTATACCGTGTTAGGGTCCCTTGTAACATTGTTTTCTTGCTTATGATCTCCCACGTGACAACATAATTTTCCTCTTGGATATAATTCTGTTTTGGCGATATTATTTATTTCAATACAAGGAATGGGGGTCTCCAAAAGTTGGGGAACGGGAAATAAGCATGGAATTGATACTAAAGTTTATGAACTAATCCACTTTGTCATTTGCATCACCTGCTGTTAAAAAACATCATTGAATGAATCAGCGCGTCTGGTTTCTTATGTTAAGCACTATTCTCTCTTGTTCTATATAACTCATGTTCCTTGTGTTTTGGAGAGAAAACAATGATAGCGCCTTAAGGCATTTAATTAACGCCTCGCTTTGAGGCGTGTGCCTCAGCCGATTTTTTAAACCATGTATGTACTTGTAGCAACAATAATCTTACATTCTTTAATTGCTGTTCTGTATAGTTATGTTGTTATATGTATTGCAATTCTGCATTCTAGACATGACCAATAATCTAACTTAGAAGCAACTATACTTATGTACTTTTTCGATCATTCATCTTTGTTTTCAGGATGATTCATATCTTGAAAGTTATATTAGTACCATTGATGTAGACTTCGTAAGTGATCGATTTTATAATGTCTTTTGACCCTTACTACATGTGGAATCAGCCATCCATAATTATATCTCTTGGTTGTTGATGCAGAAAATCCGCAACAGTGGAACAAGATGGTAAAAATATTAAACTCCAAATTGTAAGTATTTGTAATATCTCGTAGCATGCTGTGTTTGATGGGGCTAAGATTTTAATAATATCCCAGGATATAAAAACTCCTTTTGCCTGAATGTGGCATCGGTAATTTTTCCAATTGCATATGCATGTATAGGATGTAGAGAATCATAAAATCATGTTTTATCACTCAAGGTATTGAACATGTATTTTACTTCCCAATAGCTTCCATTTACCACCATGGTCATTTACTTGGTCTTATTCCTGTTTTATTTTCTGCTTATGGTGTTCCCTTGCTTCCATAATCCTCTCTGTGCTTCATGCAGTGGGATACTGCTGGGCAAGAACGTTTTAGAACTATTACTAGCAGCTACTACCGTGGGGCTCATGGCATCATAGTAAGTATGGATAATTCTCATTCAAGTGTTGTTCTTGTTGACCCCAGAAAATGTTGCCAATAGATGCCGGGCCCACTCGTGCACACGCAAGCTTGATCCAACACGCTGATACCGATCAACGGTCAAGATGGCTCCAAGAAAGGGGCGTGGGAGTGGTTAAAAGGCACGAGACGTTTCCGTTCAGGCCACCGACAAGAAGATGTAATACGATTGTATAAAAAATCAATCGACAAAGGACGATTTTGTAGTTGAAATATGTTGTAAAAATCACGGTTAAAGCGAGAGAAAAATGGTTGCTCCAAAATGTTCAGTTTGCTCTTTCGTTTTGCATTAGTATTTGGCATTAGCCTCATTGTGTTACATGGTGGGAGTATTTGTAGTATTACAACTCAAATAGTGATCTTTGGATCACTTTATACGTGGCCTCATCTTATCGGCCAAGACATCAAATCCTAGCACTCAAGTTGACTTTCCTAGCTTTAAAAAACATTAAATGCTCTTACATTGACGAGACAAGACACAAATAAACTTTACATAAAAGTCATGTCAATCATTCACCAAAGATCTCTATCATAAGCGGATCTTCGCATGTAGGCCTTCAATGGCTGCTAAGGAGCTTCGGACGATGTATGCTCACCGAACCGTGGCTTATTGTTAGCAGCATCGGCCTCGAAATGATAGTGAGGGCCTTGGAACCCATGTCTGAAGCTAGGAAAATATGTCCTGATTTGATTAAGCTGGCCCCACCGCTAAAATACGGTGTCATGTGTCGCTTCCATCTACTGACCCGTAACAGTTCTCATGTGATGAAATAGGCTTATTGTGGTGTTACTTCTATCAGGTAGTTTATGATGTAACTGATCAGGAAAGCTTCAATAATGTCAAGCAATGGTTAAATGAAATTGACTGATATGCTAGTGACAATGTTAACAAGCTTCTTGTTGGAAACAAATGTGATCTCACAGCACAGAAAGTTGTGTCCACTGAGAAAGCTAAGGTAAACAATTGATGCACCTTATATATCCAATCCTCGTAAGTCATATCAATTACTTGGTACATAGACACTCGATAAGCTTAGTCATGTTATTATGTCATTCCTTGACTGATTTAGGCATTTGCGGATGAAATTGGGATTCCTTTCATGGAGACGAGTGCGAAAAATGCAACCAATGTAGAGCAGGCTTTCATGGCTATGGCTGCCTGAATCAAGGACAAGTAGGCATTCTTTGTGTGGATTATAGAATTCTACATTCAGTTTTATAAAATTTTATGTTGAAATCACCTAGGTCTAATTTCTATACAACCTTGTGATGGTTTGTGCGTACAGGATGGCGAGTCAACCTGGCATGAAAAATACCCAACCTCCAACTGTGCAGATCCAAGGACAACCAGTTAACCAAAATTCTGGCTGCCGTTCCACCTGAAGAGATGAACGTTAAATTAACTTGATGCTACAGTTTTTCTCGTGTCATGTAAAATTAGTGTTTTGTGTTAGTGCTTTAAGGTATGGACTTCTCTACGACAATTACTTGATGTTTCAGCACTTTGTGTATACCTCTGAAGAAAATATTTGTACAAAGTGAGAATACAGGTGAATATCAGTTTGTTCTCACTATTTTTTTGTTGTCCTTTCCACTGCATATATAAGGCGTATGTTTGATAAAGATTTTTCAAGAAGTCCACGAGCTATTAAAGATTGCAAGGTGCGCGGAAATGTAGCTCAGAAGGTGGTTAGCATCCCCGTGGCATATCGTCTTTTAGTTTATTTTTAATCAACTCTCTAAAATATAATGCATATTATGTCTTTGTTTGGTAGCGATTAAAATCTAGATTTTAATATAAGTTAAAGTAATCAATTCATTTCAACCACATATTTTATGGATCATACAACACACATTTCATCAATGCATGCAGTATGTCATTTCTTAAAAGGTCTTGCTAAGTGTATATCGGGTTTGACATCTCGGTGTACAGACCTCCTCATAAGAGGGGGCCCACGATTTTTTTATTGATCATGGGCCCTTCTCTTGTGAGGGGATCTGTACATCGAAATATCAAACTCGGTGTACAAATAGCGTTTCCCTTTCTTAAAGGAGAAATACATTTGTAACTTCCTAGTTGTTTCTTGGGAATTAGAATAGTATCCCTTTGTTGGCTTTTCAAATTTGACATCTTTGGGCCGGAGAATTTGAAAACATGCTACGTACTCCCTGACTCAATAATCCCAATAAAAAAGGTCTCCAAGAAAATTGCTCCACAAGGTGTCATTTCTCTTTTGTATTGTCCTATTCATTATTTATCGTTCATTTTTATTTATTTATTATTTAAATTGTTTATAAATTCTATATCATAGAATCGGTGTGAAACATAGAAGGAGTTTTTTTCGTTATTTTTATGGCAAATCACAAAATATAAAGAAGGGGGTAGCTCCTTCAAAACCTAAAAACAAGAAGGATGCAACATGAACATTCATGAAGGCCTTTTTAAAGTTCCAGAATTAAATTTTGGTAACTTTTTACGAGGTTTAGAGTATTTTATCGATTTAACATACTCATACTACTTGTCGCTTTGAGCAAAATTATATATTCTTATACGGTCTGCCTTTAACTTCTACATCTCTTTTAGCATGAAGCGTTCTCATATTGTACGTTTGAATACAACGGAATAAAAGATCATTTTCGATTTAAAGTGAAATTTACAATCTTTCACCGAATTCGAGACTGGATGGTAGTTGAATTTGAATTTGAATTTCGTTACATAATTTAAATTTTAACAAAATACGATTTTTCTAACATATGTAGGCCAGATTGAAGAACAAAATACTAAGCATAATAATATAGCAAAATAGTACAACGAGTTGGTACGCGTCTACGTTGAATAATAAAAGTCGGTGGTTTCGACAAGTCACATGTTCTGTGCGTGGAAAATTAATTATACGACAAATTTCTGGTTGGTTCACTTGTCACATACACACGTTCATATGTATGTTTTCAATACCTAAAATTCAACACAAATATAAAGTAAACAATGGTACTCGCTTCTATTAAAGTCAACAACTAAAGTATGACTGTGTGCCAATGTCAAATCTGATTTTTGAGTGAAGAATATGAGACATATTAAAATGTAAGGTGAACCGTCCAATTTAAATATTATCCTTAAAACACAATTTTTACTACAAACTAAACTAATTTTTTATTAAATAGAGACGGTAATAAAATTGTTCAGTTGTTTTTTGGTTAGCGTATACCTCTTCAATACTGAGTTTTAATTACACTTGTACAAGCGTATAATCTAATCTCATGCCAACTTATAAACTTTCATAATGAAAAATAGAGCCACGAGTAATATAGTATTATAGAAGCATTGTTAAGTACAAGACTAATTCGATTTAATCAAGTCAACCAAGTACGTCTCACAAAAACTAATTTTTTTTCTTTTAACTTTCGGTTCGATATCGAGTGTCCACTCACCTACCTGTCATATTCCAAAATCTTCAAACCAGATTTGGGTTCATAAGTCTTCCTATTGTGCAACATATGTACATAGACCCTAAAGGTCAACGTTTACATATTACACATGTTATGGAGAGTCAAGAGCAGATAATGAGAGAGACATTTTTACTCTTGAATTTCTTTTTTTGGGATAATCAATCCCATTAAATGGATGCTAAAGCTACAGAGGTTGGATTCCAAAAAGTATGCGTGGAGAGAGAGAAAAGAGAGGGGGGGGGGGGGGGGGGGGGGTGGGGGTTGCAAAGCTTAGGGTATTAAAATTTGACCTATTTTTCTAAATTTTATGAACCATGTTAATGTGACAGGGACATTTTACAGGATTTGGTGACAAACAACACTTGTCACCAAATCATTGGAAGATGGATTTAAAAAAAAAAAAAAAGGCGAATCACAACTCGCCACATCATTGTTGTCACCAACTTCTGGCTGCAATCCCTGTCAGAGTAGTAAAAGCCAAATTTTATACAATAGGGTATTTTGGTCTATTTTCATTAAAATTGATCATATTTGAAATTTTTTTTTTTAAATTGCCATTTTTCAAAATGCACATTTAAATTTGATTACATTTTCAATTTCCCTAAATAGTATTAGGAGGGAAGGCTGGGTTTTACAAAAACATCAAGTACAATGATAACATCCAACTTAAGCTCAAAATACACGTTGTGAAATATCAAGCAGACTCGTTATCAAGTTCAAAATCGTTATTTGAAAACGATTGTTCAAACAACCCACTTGTGTTTAGAGATGTTAAGCTGGACAAGTTATTCAATAACTTGACTATTGTCCTAGGCGAGCTACAGGCGCAAGCTAGCAACAAATCACTCATGTGAGTAACTCATTGGCTTGCAAACAAGTCAACTCACCTAAGGCTCATGAGCAGCTCATATTTGAATTACAAAATGTAATTTTCAATAAAAAAAAGTGGCGAGTTGCAGGGGGTTTGACTTGTCGTAGCAAGAGGCAAACTCGTGGGGCAAGGAGCCAACTTTCTTGAGGTGAGTCTGCTTGCTAAGCAAGACGAATCGAGCAGCTCGATTTGCTCCATTTACCAGTCCTGCTAAAGTTCCTACATTTTTGCCTTTTGTTTAATGGGAGAGAAAACGTGTTTGGCATGTGGTGATATTAGGCACTAATATTGGATTGCATTGTAAATTGCTCCATTATTTATTCCTAAAAGTTATTGGCGCACTATGGCAAAAGCAATAGAAGCAAAGCAACAACATATGCATAATTCACGATTAAGGTATGGAATAATTTAGAATTGTCACCTTTTGGAGTAACATAACCCTTGTCTCAGTCCCTTTTTTCCCCATCAAAATGCATTTTTGAACAGTAATTCGATTCATTTTAATTACACATTTTTCAATAAAATAATATTACACGTAAATCCAATTTTTTTTTTATTTTTTAAACACATAATCTCCATCATAACACTGTTGCAAAATACATCTTTTTTTTATTTTTTGAGAAAAAATGGTGCTAGAGCAATGTTATAATTGTAAGGACGAATATATATGTGCACTACCCTTCTTGTTCTCCAATATCGTGGCTTGAGACCAACCTTGCGCACATTATTGGAATAAATATTGCTAATCAGTTTCACGAATGGAATTATTTAATATTTATTATTGGGAGATATTAATGTGTTTGTCACATCATAAAGAAAAGTGCAAAAGCCTAATGAGATAGGATCTTAGTCCATTCGTTAGCCCCGCACATGAAGTACGTGGTACACAATTAGTTTTGAGTCTTCGTTCTCATCATTTTTCCTTAGCACCAATCTGAATTGCTTGCCATTACCGACAGTTGAATTTGCTACGAGTTCGACTGAACTCAATTGACTATAAATTGATCCTCCACTTATCATTTTTCTTCGCGTGTATTCTCGTGTCTACAGTTAGGTGAGCCTTTGACTTTAACATCCGAGAACTTTTTCCTTCTTGACTTTTAGCCACTGTTTGATGAAAATTATTTATAGCCCGTGTTTGATGAAAATTATTTAGGAAAAACAATGTTTTGAATAGTGAATTTTTGAAGAATGTATGGCTAAAAAGTGGGGAAAATTTTGAGTTTACGTGCACAATATTTTATTATGTGAATATGTGGTTAAAAATGAGTATGTAGAAAAAAGAGTTATGAAATAATAGTTACCAAACATGGGCTTAATCCTTGTCTATTTTTTTCCTCGAATCACGTGAGTAAATTAGAATCGAATCAAATCCATTCAATTAAAATTTAACCCATTTCGGATCTTAAATTTATTCCGTGCTTAGTTTTAACTACACAATCAAAATTTAATATGAGACGAGATAGAAATAAATTAAATATCTATATAAAAAAAAAGTTGCTTAGCATTTTGTTGTCATATTTAGACCAAAGCAAATGCACGGAATCAATATTAAAACGAAGCTACTTTGATTTGCTTCATGTGTTGAATATTAGGTAGAACTGACATATATCATAGATAAATGGTTGAAACTCAACAACGCGATTGTAACGAACTCCATGGAAAATGTCACATGCGAGGAAAACGAATTTCACTTTAGCTGCTTGATAACAACGTGGAAATGAAAACTGAATTTTAAGATACAACCACTTTATCTGCATTTTCTTTGTTTTCATAGAAAACAAATTCCTACGGGGTTTGGTGAGTTTTTATTTTCCAACTAACATGGAATTGAAATTTCTTTTCACCTTTATCTATCAAACGGACACTTAATATTAAAAAGTTGGTTCAGAAAAAGAATTGTCTGCCATCGATTTTCCATTTATCCGTTTCTTATGCATAACTTTTTTATTCAGATTGCTATATTCTTGAGATGGCTGTTTAAAGCATTTGGGTTGAAAAGTTTATAAAGATTTTGTTCTAAAAATAGCCGCGCAGAGAACTTTTGACGCAGAAAAGTGTGTTTATAAAAATAATAATAAAAAATAGGTGCACCGAGTAAATTTTGAATTACACAATTTTATAAGAAAAAAATGAATAAAACGAGATTAGATGGTTATCTCACTAATTGACATCATTAACTTGTTGACCAGGTTTTATTTACTGATAACTTGTAAAACGCTAAAATTCAACGACGAGTGACCCAATATTAATTTTTTATTATGTACCAAAGAAATAATACTTTGACAATATATGCACATAAAAAGGAACAAAAATATATATATATATAGTTTGTCGCATATATCCAAAATATAATAACTAAAATAATTTGACACAAATGCTATAAATTGCATCGAATAGGGCTACACTATGGCTTTCGCCGTCTTTAAGCTCTTCACGTCACTATTTGTTCATTCATATGAGTCTATATTTATCTCTTTATAAGGGTCCATTTGATTGTAAATGTGAAAAATTGGTGAAAAGAAAATGTTTTACAGGGAATTGATTTGCCTAAAAATTGTTTTACTGATAATTGTAATTAATTTTGTGTGATTGATATAATTTTTCATGAAAAATGTTGAAAGTTTGGTGTCCGTTCGGCTTCTTTTTTATGGAAATTGTCCATTAAAGTGATAATTTTTTTTCTACCATTAGGTCTAGAATTTGTTCCAATTGACAAAAAAAAATTGAAAAAAAAAAGTTACCATACTGAATACCGTTCGTTTCACTTTGTTTTGCATAGAAATTGTCAATAAAGGTGATAATTTTTTTAACCATTGTATCTAGAATTTTTCCTAATTGCCCAAAAAAAAAAAAAAAAAGGAAAATGAAAACCCACCTAAAAGGTGGGAAAACGATTTCCTCAATTTCATGGAAAATGTGCACGTATGGGTGTAAGAGGGAAAAAAAATTCATGGAAAACTTGTACTATCAAACAAGCCAAAAACTAGAAAATAGAAAAGGAAGGTTATCAAACAGACCCTAAGTTCCACTTATTTAAGATTGTGTCAACAACTATTTCATTACCTAGAATTGATGACTTGTTGCAATGAAACAAGTTTAAACTCAATCGGCGTCAAAAACTCTTTCTACTTTCTTAACGCAATAGCTAAATTTGTTATAATGACTTCTTTGTCGCAAAATGTTTGTAAATTATAGAGTAAAGAAACATATTCACGTCAAGAAAAAGCAAGTGAGAAGAAAGACTTTGCAAACAAATTAATGCATTTTTAGCTAACTGCAAAAGATCAAGTTGATATCTTGAAGAACTTGACTAGATTTGCCTCTTAAATTTAAACGAATTGAATATTCAAACTTTTACTTCTTAATTTGCCTAAAACGAATGACCAAAAGCTTTGAGCAAAAAGTAGTATATCACATAAAGCATTCAATGTTTTGTTCAAAATAAAAAACCTTTTGGAAATTGTTGATAGAGATCTTTCTTCATTACATCAAGCTTTTGATTTTTTTTTCTAATTTTTTTTTTCTTGGTGGCGAACGGAGTCTAAACAAATTAACAAACGTACAATGGATATTTATAGACGGAACTCGAAAAATTATGGTACGAGAATAACAAGTTTAAAAGGGCAATTTGATTCATTTAAAACTAAAATGAGCAATGAGATTTTAAGATTGATATTCTCAAACAAGCACTGTTTTACAAACAAATATTAATCTATTCGTTGTTTCAAGATGAAAACCTCAAATGGATAAAAGTAAAGAAAATACTAATTTCAACGTTGTCTCACACGTTAACATTGTCTCTAATCTAATCTGAAAAGTCCAGAAGAAGTCAAATTTTTTATCAAACTTTATTTTGATGTACAAGAAAGGATAGATTTGACAATTGAATTGAATGGGGACATTTTGGTCAAATACACCAATTCAGCAGACTTTCCGGAAAAAAATTCAACCAGTAGAGAGGAGGTCCATTTCCTAGCAGTTTCACACATATATCCCTATCACCCTATGTCCATGCAAAAGATGAAAAAAAACTAGGGGTGTCCAAAAGTCCCGAACCGAACCGGACCGAACCGAACCCGAACCGAACCGAACCGAACCAAGCGGTTCTTCATAAATTAAATACCCGAACGGGTACCCGAATCGAGAACCGACGGGTTTGGGTCGGGTCTCGGGTCTAGACCAAGAACCGAAGAACCGAATAAGAACCGAAACAAAATAATTTTTTTATTTTTTATATTGAATTAATTAAATTATTTTATTTTTTTCTAAACAAATTAGCAAATTAATTAAATAAATCAGATTATTTTATAATTTTAATTTTAAAGCCCAAATCATTTTTAAAACCCATTAGCCCATTTTAATTTGAAGCAAATGAATATACTTTATGTAGTGTTGCTGTAATATTAATATCTACTTTTTGATATTTGTATGCGTTGAATTAATCTTATTGGACGGCTAGTTATTTATATGTTTTTGAATTGGGCTACGTTAATTTGTAAAAGTTACGAATGAAATGTCATTAGTTGTATTTATGTAGTGTTGCTGAAAATATTTAAAAATTTAATTATGGTGCGGAACCGAACTAACCGAACCGACTCCGAATCGAATCGAACGGAATCAACTCGAACGGTTCCATAATTATATTTGGACCCGACGGGTCCATTTATTAAATACCCGAAAGTTTTGGGTCGGTTCGGGTATCTTCAGAACCGAACCGAACCGACCCACGGACAGCCCTAAAAAAAACATGGTTGATGGTTCCTATGTAAATAGCTGAACAATCGAGGGCATTTAGTTAAGAATTGTTCTATATAAGCTGCCATTGATCCATTCAGTCCCATTTGGTCTCAACTCACAGCTGTTTCTTAAACTTCGTCACCCCATCCAGAAAAGGATCGAACCACCAATTAAAGTTAAACTACTGTGATTGAGTAAACCTTTCATCCAAATATCAGTTTCCAATTTCTGATAAAAAAAAAATACGATGCAAATTGGCTCAACACTTCCGGCGAATAACCTCCACCTTTTTCAGGCGAGACGTGCCAGTTTCAACTGTTCAGGTTCACCATTGAACCCATTGAATAGGCCTCAAGTTCAAGCACAAAATGCAAATCCTGTAGCTTCAACTGAGGTGACAAAAAAGCATCTGTCCAACCTTGAAAAACTGCTGCAAAAGCAGGCTCCTGATCAAGAACCGGTTCAGAAAGAATCCGGTTCTGTTCCGTCGTTGGAAAACAAAGCAAAGGGACTGTTAGAAGGATTGAACTTGGCCAGAGTTTGGCCAGGGAAGAAAGCCATCGAGGAAATGTCGCCGCGCCATTTAAATAGGCTGCAGAGGCTGTTGTCTAAGTCGGCGGAATATTCTCCGAGGAACAATCTCGGTAGCCGGTGGCGCGAGTATCATGGAAGTCGTGACTGGGAAGGCCTATTGGACCCTCTCGACGAGAATCTCCGACGAGAGATTGTCCGGTATGGGGAGTTCATTCAGGCGGCTTATCATTGTTTCCATTCTGATCCTGCCACGTCAGCAGACGAGGCGCCATGGCCGCGGCACGTGGTTCTTCCTGATAGGTCCTATAAGGTGACAAAGAGCCTTTATGCCACGTCATCTATCGGGTTGCCCAAATGGGTGGATGATGTAGCGCCGGATCTTGAATGGATGACCCAACGATCAAGCTGGATAGGGTACGTGGCAGTGTGCGATGACAAGAGAGAAATTCAAAGGATGGGAAGGAGGGACATCGTGATAGCTTTACGTGGTACGGCTACATGTCTCGAGTGGGGCGAAAACTTTAGGAATCTACTTGTTCCGATGTCAGAAGAAAAAGATGACACCGAAGCACAATCCAAAGTAGAATGTGGATTTTTGAGTCTATTCAAGACACATGGAGCTCACGTAGAAAGTTTAGCCCAATCAGTAGTCGAAGAAGTTCAAAGATTACTCGAGAAGTATAAAGGTGAGACACTAAGCATCACCATCACGGGGCACAGCCTTGGGGCGGCCTTAGCTTTGTTGGTGGGGGATGAATTAAGTTCATGTTCAATCAATATGCCACCGGTGTCTGTCTTCTCCTTTGGAGGTCCTCGAGTTGGGAACCGAGGCTTTGCCAACCATCTAAATGCCAAAAACGTGAAGGTCCTACGAATTGTTAATTCACAAGACATAATCACTCGGGTACCCGGCATGTTTGTGAGCGAAGAGCTCGACAAACAATTGAGGGGCTCGGGAGCCTCAGCAGTGCTTAACATGCTAGACAATAGTATGCCATGGGCATATGCACACGTTGGAACTGAATTAAAAGTAGATACCAAAATGTCTCCTTTCTTGAAGCCCAATGCGGATGTAGCATGTTGCCATGACCTGGAAGCATACCTGCACTTAGTGGACGGGTTCATGGCATCTAATTGCCCATTTCGAGCCAATGCCAAGAGAAGCCTGTGGAAGTTGCTGAATGAGCAAAGATCCAATGTGAAAATGCTCTACACCAATAAGGCCAAGTCATTGAGCTTGAATATGGACAGAGATACCATGAATATGTCTAGTTGTTTGCCGAGCCCATCTTCATAATCTAAAGGCTAGTAGTATTGTTGTAACTACGAATTCTGTCGAAAACATGTACAGTGAAGTCCCTTGAGTTTGATACATTCAAAGGGGACTAACCACCTTTTGTTTTTATCCATTAATAAAACTAATTAAGACTATCCCTCAAAATCATTTGATCTATTTGTCTCCTTGAGTGTCCTCTTGATTCTGCTACTAAACTAATTCGCTTCATAATCATCTTGTTGGGTTTTTGATACCCAATAAATCTCGGGCGATGATGTTAAACTGTTTTTTGGATTATACTTCATAGGCCTCGGCCGATGAGTGAAGTGAAATATCGACACCACAATTGTTCAGACTGATCCTACAACCTATTTGGGTCATTTGAAGTAACCCAATTTAATTAGTGTTACTCATGGTTCGACCCATTACCTTGGATGGCTTTTTGGTTGACAGCCAATTTATTTGCTACCTATTGGGCCCTTATTATCCTTTAACCTAAAAGCCCACACTCGCCATTATTTAGGCGAGTTTTGCTACACAAACATAATGCTTGACATAGGGGATGACACAACACACACATGAGGAATGTCGGCATTATTTAATTCAGGTAGGGACCCACATGCAATGTGAGATGCCGGTCAACCCCTATGTCAAACATTATGTTCATTTAGCTTAATTCTATTTAGGCTGCCCATTACTGTTGTTTTCACGTGTGTGAAATTGGTTTACTAGCCCCCTTTGGTTGAGAGAAAAAGGTGTCTCTTTTCCTGGCTTTCTGGCTTCGTGCTTTCCATTTCAGTGTTTTGTTTTCTTCTCCTTCCCTTAGCCTTTGTGGCTGATTCTTAAAGCTACAATAAACCTTCACACCTTGCCCTTTGTGGGCAACTCAAAAGCAACCGGTTGTGGGGATTGGTTTGTGGTGTTTGGTTGAGAATTGTGGTGGTCGATTCAATGAAACTAAGCCCGTATTCCACGAATCAAAGGTCTATTATTCTACGCATCTTGGACAGTACGTGACTAATTTGATGTTTGTTTGGGCCTTTCTATTAATTGAAGTTTACTGCCGTAGATTCATTGATCTATTATTGTAGTTGATGGTGACAACATTTTTCTATCAGCTTCCCTTGACATGTCTTTCCTATTGAATCAGCAAATTCTCTAGTTTGTAGTGGGTGTATGTGGAAATTTCCCGAGGGCGCAAGGGAGAGAAGTATTGTTGTATTAAGGAGAGGAAATTGCTTACGCGTATTGCATGCTTGTGCAATGAATTGAATTCCAAGAATCTTCTAACATGTATGATGATACCAATGTTAGTGGAGCTCGAGCATTGTACCCGAGGAGTAGCTTTCCATTTTGGCTC
This sequence comes from Fraxinus americana, assembly GCA_035079005.1. NCBI lineage: Eukaryota > Viridiplantae > Streptophyta > Magnoliopsida > Lamiales > Oleaceae > Fraxinus > Fraxinus americana. Next base: position 46,835,692 of record CM068707.1, read on the forward strand.
AAATGCCTCATGACCTCTTCGAGCACGTCTCCTCGAGATGGTCTTTGCTCGACCCCATACGTCTTCCTCGAATCACGACTAAAGCTCGTACCAAACAGCCCTTGACTCATTAGAACTCTCCCTCTTGCCAAAGCTTATCCACACCTAAGAGAGGCAAAGTCCTGTTGTTAATATGTTACATCATCTTGAAAGAATTCTACCATCAGAATCCTATCTCTATTCAAACATGTGGGTAATACAAAACCAATTAAGTTGCAACTTCCAATCACGGTAGAACTCTTAGGGATTTCAACATAGCAATCATACTAGGAATGCACTACCTACCTCTATAAATATATCATTACAATTCAATACACACCTCGACGCCTTTGTTTAGGTATTGGAAGACCTCGTTCATGCTTATTTTTAGTCGTCGAGCTCGAAAGTCGATATGTACGATTTTTTGTAGCATCAATGTACATTTTTAATAAGAATGTTTGAATCAATTGAGGCAAAAGAATAAAAACTATTGTTTTTTATTATGTTCGTCCTCCAATATGGAATGAGAATCACAATGAATAGGATTCAAATAATCTTTATTTCGATTATTCCTCTAGAAACACTCAAAAAAAGAAGTAAATCATCTATGACCGTGTAAAGAATTTAAGATAAAGAAAGTTTGAGGAGCATATATTGAGTATTTAAGATTGTCTTAAAAGAGGCTTGGCATATATGCATCGCGCACCAAAAAAACACACACACACAAAATCGAGAAAGAATCTGATGTGGCCAAATAAAACATAGCACATCACAATAAAAGTTTGACTCGAGGAGATAGCAAAAGACTGCTGTCTATTCCAAAAACCAATACAAGTACATGAATTAATGTGGGTCAATAAATTAAAGGCAAATCTTCCTAAACATAACATGTGTGGACATACAACATAATTTGTATGATTTTTTTATCAGTGTGTGGTTCACCCCCTCCCTATACAGATGGTTCAGGATTTCAATCTGGGAATGCTGACACTGCTGATTTACTCATATCCCAGCAGTAGTAGCAACTGTTCAAGAAAAACAAAGTCTAAATAAATCAAACAGAACATATATTATTACGCACAAGTTTAGTCGGGAGTGAAGGAGAACATTCATTGTGTTCTCTGTGTGATTCTGCGAAGTGAGACGACCACAACAATGGCTTCTGCAATCTGACTGAGTCATGGAACATCAAAGTGTTCCGGCCCATTATTTCTTGCTTCATCGATTCCTCCAGACGACCAAAACAATATCTGTCACACCAGTTTCTTACTCTCTCCTCTATTGATGGAATTATCAGGTTTTCAACATTAAGGTAGCGAAGAGCCTGCAAAAGTACAAATGTTGAATACTAGCCTGCAAAGTTAAATATATTTGTAAATAAATATTAAACTTACTGATTCTATTCCATCCATAAGTTTTCTGCACATTCCTTTGCATCTGTACAAATCACTTGTTGCTATAAAGGGCATTTCAGCAAGCTTTGATCCATGAATCCTAAGACTCGAGAAATTAAATATCAAACCTAGGCTTGCAAAGTACAATGTATATGTTCATATGCATACATGAATTTGATACCTAAGGGATGCAACAGAGATAATTTCATCTTCCTTCTCTAAAACAGCAGTGTAGAAGCCTCCAAAATGGATCCGATTGAAATTAGCTCTGCAAAACAAGTGTTTTAGCACTCGAGAAAAAAATAAATAGAAAAGATATTACGATTGAAATTGGATAAGAAATAATCATTCATTTCTCAAAAATATTAAGATCACTAACCGACAATTGTAAACAACACTTGGAATCACTTTAATTCTTGTGTGCCTATCCCGGATTGGCTCAAAACACTCCTCCATCAGTCTCCTTGCAACTGCCAGTTTGGAGTGGCACATTGTTCTTAGGTATTCATCATCAATATACACACCACAGACGTCATCAATATATACGCCAGATCCATCATCCACTAGATGCAGTAGAGTCCAAGAATAACCTTCGTTCAGCTCATTTTTCTTCCCAACCAAGACTTTTGATAACTTGTCATGTACCTTCCCAAAAATTTAACGAATGACATCTCAATTTATCAATCATGTTATTCAAAACTTCCTATAATATTGAATGGAAGTGCTAAAATTTGAATCATAGCAAGATTGACAGGTCAAGAAAGAAAAAATACCTCTTTGCAGCTTTCCAAGCAGAATGGTGCGACTGGAGTGCAATTCAGATTCAGATCAATTTCTCCACTTTCTTTGCTTCTTCGACATTCCCAATGATCTATACAACAGTTATTACGTTACAATTTCTGATTAGCGATTGCAACAATTTTTCAAGTCAAATTCTCAAACCAAATGGAAAGCTGGAAATTCGAGGATAAGAAAAAATTTACATTACATTTTTTCTCACATTGTGGACATGTTATTAAATAATCATTTTCTTGCACAGGATCTCCACAGAATTTGCACACGCAATATGGACAATACCAAGAGCCTTCAGGAACCTCCTGAAATTTATATTCGAGTTCATCAATTTTAGACATTCTTATCACATCTATCAAACTGAAAGGAAAAAAATAATAATAAATAAATAAATAAAAGCCGAAAACATAACTCGAAAGATAATTTCCTTACCTCCATACCAATACATACTTGATGGTAAGTGGAGTAACATTCTTCACAACAAATCAAATTTCCTCCATCGGCACAAATCATACAAGCATCATCATACAAGTCAACGGCATTACTTTTAGCCTTGATGATGTTAAATTTATGGCATTGAGATTCGTCTGGCCTATTCCAGGCTTCAATCATGCAATTAAAGAGGGATTGTTGTTTCTTTGCAAGAAATATGCTTTCATATGGTTTTTCACAATTCCTTCCACCATGAATATGAAAGGCTGCTGCTGCGAAGATGTTATCACAACAGGGACACAATATTCCCTCTCTCTTGATTATTCCCTTATTTTTCATTTGCTTGCTTATATCATCAACAGAAAATACTTCTGCATTTTCTTGAATTATATTGGTGTCTATTAGCCAAGAAAATACGGTTGCCTTCATGTTCCCTTTCTCATTCTTATCCTCTGAACTTCTTTTTCTTCCACCAACACATATCGGATTCTCATAATCGATATCATCTATTGAACTTCTGTTACTTGTAGATGCATACCATTGCTTACTCTGGTGAATTTCAATATCGGATTTCCTCTTCCTTCTAGACGTGAAACCTCTAGTCCTTTCAGCACAACAATCCGCAACGTCGGTCAAATATGGTTTGCGTTTTGCTATTTCTGTATCATATTTTAAAGACTCTCTTATTTCATGGTTACAATTCTTGGAAGGGCATCCATGTTTCCTTTTAAGTCGAGAAGAATTACTCTCTATCTGCATGTTCTCTTTTTCTCGATCACCATGTGAAGTGACATCATATCGCTTAGACCGCCTCTGATAAAATTTCGAACCATAATCAGGGTCAGATACATTTCCTGAACTACTTGAACTTGAACAGCTGCTCTTATTCATCCATCTTTTCGATTTCCCTGCCATTTCCAATTGGCACAAGCATTGCACAAGTATTGTGGTAATTTGTTCCAGCGAAAGAAGTTGAAGGCAGAATTTAATATGAGAATAAATGACATCAGATGCCAGTTTTTATAGACAATTAATACAATTATGTGTTTAAAAAGATTTCTATTCTAATTCAGATCTTGCTGATCTTCTAAATAATTTTTCGCTGATTATAGAAGAATTAGAAAATGGTAAACAAAGCAAAAGGAGTACAACATCTTGCTTTTTTCATTCGCGTTGAATACATTATAAATGCTATAGTTGTACTATTTTGGCAAGCACACCTGTCGCACGTGGTACACGATGACTGTAATCTTACCTATACTACTTTCAAAGAAAGACTGAAAATCCTATGATATAGAGAATTGTATAAATGACTGAATTTTTCGAATTTTAATTCTTGCTGGTAATCTTGATGATCATTAAAAAAATCAAAAATGGTTTTGATGAGGCCGAAGTTGACACCGCTGATTAGGTGCACCCTGACTGGTCCCAGGATTTACATGGCCTGACTTCAATGACAGACCTCGAAACTCCTTGTTCAAAATATTAAGACTGAAAATGCCTCGTGAGCACATAATTCCGTCTTTTCTGATTATTCCCTTATTTTTCATTCACTTTCTTATTGCATCCACAGGAAAATAATCGTGTTTTTATGAAAATTGGTGTCTATTATTCTTGAAAACATAGTTGCTTTGGTTTCTCTTTCTCCTTCTTGTTCTTCGAACATTCATCTATGCAAAACACACCGCAACCTCATAAAAACTTTGTTACTTGTTAGATGCAGACCATTGGTTATTCTGGTGCATTTCAATCTCCGATTTCCTCTTCATTCTAGAAAGAAATTCTTGCCCTTTCACCACGAGACTCCTCAGTATCTGATGTTTCTTGTTTAAAAAATAATCTACAACTTCGATCATATTTTCATTTCAGTTCAGAAGAATTACCCTCCATTTGTGTGTTCCATATATTGTTTAGACAGCCTCTAAGACCATCTCAATTCTCAAACATAATGAACAGGCAGATGCGTTTTTCGAACTGCTTGAGCTACAACATTCGTCTATTGTTCGACTTTCCTGACAATGTTAGATAGGCACAAGCGTCGTTCGAATAATTTTTTAATTCATTCTAGTCAAAGAAGTTTTAGATAGAATTCAAGATGAAAGATAATGAGATTAAACACAAGTTTTTGAAGACATTGGTTTTTTACTAATTTGACTTCTGCTTATCTTCTATAGAATTCCTGTATTGAACATGTAAAAATCAGAATATTGTAACTTTATTTCCCCGTGTGAGATGCTCACCTGCTTGCACAGGTTAGCTCTCGAAGAAAAAAAATTAAAATTTCAATGAAATTTAAAATAATAACATAATGTGGCGGGTGAGCAGCTCGCCTCACCGCAATGCGAGTTGGTGGGACAAGCCAAGCTACAAAATTTTGAAACGAGTTGGCTCGTCCCAAAGCGAGCAGGAATCAACTCGTGTGGTGGGTCGAGCTGAGTCCAAATGTGGACAAGTCAAGTCGAGGGCTAATAGTCAGCTGCCATGGCCAATTTTCAACGAAGAGAGACAAAAAAATAATAATAATTAATTATTGTTCCTCTTGTGGTATTCTAGTTCAAGAATCCTTGTGCTTATGGAACAAATTGGTTTTTCTTGGTGTCCACTCCAGTGATGTCATAACTTGGAAGAATAGCAAAGAAGACTAGGGGGTTTGAAGCTTAAAATCAAGGAAAGCTTATAGATCAAGAAAGCGAGATTTAGAGTTGGGAAAATTAGGTCCGGTACGTCTTAGGCACCATAAAATTGATTAATGCACTCAGCCTTTTAATATTTCTTTCTCACGTATTAATTACGGTATTAACTTTTAGGTATAAAAAGAAAAATATTTAAGCCTTCATTTCAAAATCCTTCTCTTCCAAGATCACCTCTAACTGTCCCAATTCCTCATCTCTCGTTGCCTTCGCCTCCCTCAAACTCCCTTCGGCACTAATACTTCAAATCCTTGAAATCGTACATCACTCACAAAAAATATTAATTATTTATTTAATTGTCAAAATTGTGTGAATTATTTTTGTAACTATGGCGCAAAAACAGAAAAAAGCAGAGACGGAATTCAAGTTGTGCCGGAGACCATCACGCTTTGTGTTAAACGTGGCGTTGCAGGTAATTTCTTTGGATTCTTTTGCGCCGCCATGGTAAAAGAAGATTTCTTCTTTGGGAGTTGGGAAGGGGGAGTTCATGGGAGTCAGTCAACTTGTTATTTATGTTTATTTGCCTGTATTTTGGGGACCATTTGTAATTATTGCATATCACTGAACTATTGTGGATGTTTTCTATCCATATGTTTATGTTTGATAGGTATCTTTATCTATATGCAGCCAACTGGTGGTTTACGTTAGTTTCTCCCTAAAATATTGCAGGGTTTACTTCACTTTGTTGATCTTAACAAGTTCAAGAGTAATGAAGACTTTGTTCAGAATTAATGGGATGAAGGTACAATACTTCATCAATAAAAAGTTAAATCAAATGCCAGACATTTAAGATCCTACAACTTCGACAAAACTTGACTCATCAATTGTATATCTATTCCAAGAAGAAGCAAGAGAAGAATTATAACAGAGACAATTAATGGGTGTCAAAGAAAAGGGATTCGTGATATATATCAATGGGGTAGGTCCAATTATTTGTCTACAATGAGGCTCGAGAAGAAAATTTGGCGGATAAAGGTTCAATATTTAACTCTTAGGCGGGGCTACACATGCTCAAGAGATTCCAGATTACGGTTCGGCCATGGCAAGCTCCAAGATTTCAACCAGTTCAATGGAGGCCTCCTTTCTTTGGCTAGGGAAAAGTTAATGCAAATGGAGCGGCATGTGGAAGCCAGGGGTCAGAAAGGAAATGGAGGTGTATTCCAAATGGAGGTCTAATTTGTAGGATTGTTGTTGCCATTGTTGCTTTGTCGACTTTTCATTGGATAATTTGACTTGTTATCACTATTTTCTGTTACTCTATTGAACTAATTCTAATGTTTTAATTAGTGTTTTGTCATTTTTTTGAATTTCTGTAACTTTTTTTATGTTTGCTACTTTTTAAATCTTTGTCAATGTTTGTCTCTTTTTTTAATTTCTATCACTTTTTTCAGTTACTTTCTTGATTTCTATCACTTTTTTAGTGACAAATATCAATTTTTAATAAAAGTGACATTGTATGTCATTTTTAATAAAAAGGTGACACTTAACTTTAAAAGTGACAATGAATTCACATTATCACTGTCACTTTTTTTTTACGTAATCAGCATGTGGATTGGCATGAATGTGGTTATTATTTTAATAACATGATTATCGGTGTTGCACAAATGGATGGTGCTATTTTAGTATTTGTCACTTTTTTTAGTTTTGTCACTTTTTTGAGTTTGCGTCACTTTTTTAAAAAGGTTAAAAATTGACATTTTTTTAATCAAAAAGTGACATTGTGTCACTTTTTCATTTTACACAGTATTTTTTATTTCTTAAAAACTTTTCACATGATTTTTCAAAACATCCCTAATTTTAAGGGTACTTTTGGGATAATTGTATACAATTATTTTTTGGGATAATTGCAGCAAAGGTCCCATTTTTTTCCTTTTTTGCAAACTTTATTCAAACCTTTCATTTGTGTTATCCATAGTCCTAAACCTTACAATAATTGCAACACCAAGGACAAAATGATGAAAACCGTCAATTCAGCCATTAGTTGACCAAGTAAAAGATGGGTATTTTCGTCACTTTATCTTTTACACATTCTCCTAAAAATCATTATTTATTTCCTTTCATTTCCTGCCATAATAATAAATTCATCTCTCCTGGTAATTGTTAGAATTAGCTTGACCATGGAGATGAACGTCTATAGATATGGCAACCCGGTGCAGATGAGAACCTCATGGACGAACTTGATCGAGGAAGACGATTTCTCACATTCCCACATAGTCAAGATATTGGTGGATGTATCTTCTTCGTGTGGTGTGACCCTCCAATGTGCGAAAGAGCTAATTCTTGGCTTTCTACGAGCGAGGGGAGAGATGGAAACTGAAATCAACACCCTCCATTCAATAAGACCTAGTGTGCGTAAAACTTGGATCTTCAAATTTTTCTGTGGAGTCATTTTAAAATGGATCTGTAGATAGATATGTAGAAAGAGTCAGTTCTAAAGTTAGAAATGAGTTTTGGGATGGGGTTTTTGAGTTAGGTATCGTGTGTTGGAGGTTGTATTATAATTTCTTTTGTAGCAATGAAGTTATTAATTAGCTTTGTTATTTTGAATTTCCAATTTCCCGTTATGCTCAGATGTTGTTTCGAAATACAAGTGAAGTATAGGCCGCAAACATTTGTAGATAGTGCAACAAAGGTCCCAAACCTTTTATAATATATTCAGAAAAGAGCCCAAACCTTGTTCATATATTGTTATGTAGGTCCTAAACCTTTTCTGTATATTTTTAGACAGTTTAGTATCCGACCTGAACTTACGTATGTATTTCTTTGCGGCTTTGGCTTTACCAGGTTACCAGCACGCACTCTTAGATTTTGCCAAAGCATGGTGCATGTGTATTCATCTTTGAATGTGTTAATTCTAAAACCTGTCTAGTTGTTGACAAGCATACAACTCCCATGGACAGTTACTCTCACCATCCTTTCATTTTTAACATATCTAACTTTCGCGACATTCTTTACTGAATATTTTACTATTCCACTCCTCAGTGTCTAGATGTTATCAAACTTCAAACCTAACAAAGGGGAAAAAATCAGAAGTGTTATTAAATTCCAAATATTAGAGAGAAATCGTTAGGAAGATAAATTGCATTACCAATTTTAAATTTAGGATCATCTTGTCACTAGATGGATTAAACTAAGTCTCAAACTTGGCTGTAGAAGATGAACCTTCTTCTTCAGTCTCACTTGGCATGCTTCTAAGATCATCTAATTCATCATAATCTGTTATAGCATGTTCTGCATTGACTGCTTGATCATCTTTTTTTCCCTTTTTTTTATGACTCGGGTATCCAAACTTCGCTCGACTAGTCATGTGGAGTGATAGCATTCCCCCCTAGTTCGCCACCCGCGTAAATCGAATGTAGTAAGAGCTTGTACACACTTGGACCGAACATTCGGAAAGCGGACTCCTCCCTGTGGACCCCCTTTTACGACGTATGGACGGGACCCCCGGATGGGTGACGAGTGTACCATGACTTTGTCCCATGGGACATATGCCTTCCAACATAAATATTGCCTTTTTGGCTGCTACGGGAATTAAAACATCTGGTACTCTACAAAGAACCCTCATGCCTTACCACTACTCCATGCTCGTAGGGACAAATGCTTGATCCTCTTGTTCATTAGTTACATTGTCCACTCTAAGATCAAAGCCCTCACTCAACCTCAAGTTTGTGTTCTCATCATCGTCATCCATGGGTACATCTTGTTCATACTCATATTCTGAATAACTAAAATCCTCTAGACCCTCATCATAATCATTGTCATGCTGCTGCACATCCGTGTTTCCCACTAGTGTCTGGATCATTTCCCTCAGTAAGTGTTTAGCTGGCATCTAAACTTCTATTTTAGAAAAGACACCGTCTCCGCATGTACTTTTATTTCAGCCCTATGTGCACCAGCATCCACCTGCATTTCTGATTCATCGGCATGGGCACCATTATCAAATTGATGTTTTGTTTCATCAGCAGGGACACCATCATCCACCTGATATTCTATTTCTTGAGCAGGGGTACCATCATCCACTTGCACTTATTTTTCATCAACAGGGGCACTAGTATCCACCTGCACTTCTATTTAATCAGCTGTGAGGAACACTAGCATCCACCTGCAATTCTGTTTCATCAGCAGGAAAACAATCATCCACCTGAACTTCTACTGCATCAGCAAGTATTTCAGCCTCCACCATCACTTCGGTTTCCTCTGCAAGCAGTTTTGATTCAGATTCAACACTAGGCTATGAGGCTCTATTTCCTTTACATACGGTTGTGATTCAAGTCTATTTTCCCTACCATTTGATTGTTGTTCCACAACACCATCCTCATCAACAACTTTCTTCCCAAAATTTTCATCTAGTTCCATTCCATCACGTACACTTTGTTGAGAATTTACTTAATATGCACTGTGAAAAATAAAATAATTTCAATTCCTATCAAGGATTTGCTTTGTATTTAGATAGAAACTATGATAGAAAATTATGCATTTCGTAGATTCTGCAAACTCCTTTACTGATTTTGGAACACAAACAATCATGATTTGTAATCCACAACTGTTCAATTGTCCGGCCTCCAATGAAAATCCACACAGGGAACAAGAATGAGAGAATTATGGTTTCTCTTTCTTGTGCTAACAAGATAATGAATTGTCTTCTGTTCTATTTTTTTTTTTTTTAATCTTAATAGCTTATTAATATTAGTGGAAATTACATAAATCCAGGCGTTTAAACTTCAAAGTTTAAAATCAGGTGTGAAGATTTTGTAATCAAAGTTCAGGTATTGAATTAATAATTAAATATTATACCCACCCAAACCCTAATTTTATTTCATTTCTCTCTCTTCTCTCTCTTCATTTCTTTTCCTCTTCTCCCTCTTCATTTATCTCTCTCCGGCAACTAGCGACCTATTCAAACTCCGGCAACCCGTTGCCGCCGTCGCCTCTGCCGCCACTGCAGCAACCCGTCGTCTCTATACTATAGTCGTCGATGCAGCAATCCACAAGAATGGTGGTCATGGTGATGGCGAATCTGGTTGTCACGTTGATTGCGGTGATGGTGGAGGAACTGATTTGTTGTTAGAAATGGTAGTTGTGGTGGTGACTGAAAATGTGAAAGCCCAAGATTGGCTAATCAAGAGGAGGGTGAATTGGTTATTAAAACTTTTTCGTTAATTACTCAGGATTTTGATATAATGACTACGCAAATGATAGAGAATAGTCTAAGTACAAGAAAACAAGCAAATGAAGCAATGTAGATGAACGTGAAGTAAATGCGTTAAGTAAAAGAGATAGAGAGAACAAACGATATGTTATGGAGGTTCGATCAAATGCAATGATCTACGTCCCCCGTTACCAAGCTCTCCGGCACGAGCAATGCCTTTTTCACTATGTTGATTGACTTATGGTGCAATCCAACCCTTTACAATGCTTCCAGTGACTTACAACCAAGGAGCACCGATCCTTTACAATGTTGAGCTTTTCGGGATCTCAACGCGACCTACAATTTAAAATGACTTTACAAGTGAAATCTTCTCTTCTTATAGAATGATAAAATCAAGATTGATAACAAGAAGAGAAGAGGCAAAACACTTCAATAGATAGTAATGAGTTTGACCCAAAGAGTTGAAATGAAAAACTTCTTGAAGAACAAAAGATTTTTACAAAGTTAAATCACTCAAAAGTTTTTCAAGGGTTTTGATGATTTTGATATTTTTGAAGATGGAAGATAAGGTAGTTGTAATCAATAAAAGTCTCACTTTAATGCTCAAGAATTATTAATGCAAGTGAAGGAATAGTGAGGTATTTATAGGACTCAAACGGTTAAAGTTCTGTCTTAACGGACGCACTCTACTGGACGTCCGGTAAAATATTGGACGGTCTGATAGCCGTTATTTTTTTTTTCAGGAAATTTGACAGTTTAAAATATGACCATTGGCCAAAAATCAGTTTTACCGGACGTCCTGTACAACCAATTTTGGCCCGGAACGTCCTCTTTTTAATATTTAACAAATGTTGGTATTGGAAAAACGTTTTAAAATGTTTTTCAAGGTATTTGTCATATTTAAAATATGTGTTACGATTTTTACTATTTGAAAAACACATTTTTCAAGAAAAAATATTTTTGTCGTGAATTTTGTAAAATCAAAATCTTGAGCTTTTCACGATGCATTACCACGTATAAAAAAGTTTTACCTTTACATATGATCATGAAATATCTAAGTACTTAGTTTGAATAACTTGACGTGCATTGCTCGATTGTTACTTGACTTGTGTCTCGATTTTCGTAGAGGCAACTTTTACGGGATTTCCAACATCATTTTTTGAAGCCTCGATTGTTTGATCTTGTTTCTATTTGAGCTATTTTACAAGTTTCTTGATCTCGAACTTTGTGCCATCCAATATACTTATGTGCAATAATCACTATGGCCACTTAAAATCAATTTGTTAGTAATAAACATGATTTGTTTGTGATAATCAAAATGAGACGTCAACCATAGGTCAACAAAATGGTGGTGGTTGTGGAGTGTTGGCTGTGAGGTTATAGTGGAACTGGTGTGTTGGCTGTGTTGGGAGGCGGATCTAGTGGTCGTGGTGAGGTGTGGTCGCGTTGATGGTGGTACGGTGGTTGTGGAGTGTTGGCTGTGTTGGGTGACGGATCTGGTGGTTGCTGTGAGGTGTGGTCGCGGTGATGGTGGTCGTGGCGGAGCTGGTGGCCGCAATGATGGTGGCGGGATCTGGTTTGGATCTTATTTGTTGTTGGAAATGGTAGTTGTGGCGGTGGCTGAAAATGGTGGAGGCGGCGACAACGCTGTGAGGTGATGGCGGTTTGTGGAGTGTTGGCTATTGGTGGTTGATTGAAGTTGCAGGTGGAGGTGGAGGTGGAGGTGGTGTGAGGTGTTAGAGCAGGCGTTTGTGGGGGGTGGCGGCGGTGATGTGTGTGATAGTAATGGCGTTGTTTCCGCGACGGTGGTGGTACATTTTTATTGTTGGCGATAGTGGTGCGTTCTGTGGTGGTAGTGGTTGTTGTGGTGCGTTGGTGGTGGCGGTAGTGGTATTGTGTTGGTGGTGGGGAAGGTGGTGGGATAACATTTGTGACCAATTATTTGATTAATTTGTGACGAAATATTGGTGATGGATCGGGATCGGAGGTAGGGTGTTTGGTGTATGTGGCCAACTATTTGGTTTATTGTGACTAACAATTAAACTGTGACCAATATATAAATTGTGACCTATAATTTTTTTGATCTGTGACTAATGAAATAATTGTGACGTATAAAATTTTTTATTTGTAATCTCAAAATAATTTGTTACCAATTAATTTAATAATATGTGACCAATAAATAAATTGAGATCTATAATTATGTACATGTGACCATTAATTGTATAATTGTGAATTTATTATATTTAAATAATAATTATTTTTAATTAATTAATTAAATACCTGAGTTTTATAATTTTTAAACTTAATTCCTGATTTGTAAACTCTTACCTTAATATAAATCCAAATGGGCTTGGCCCATTTCTTAAATTTAATCCAGTCTAATATTTAATTAAGGGAAAAATTTATAAGTAAGAGTTTAACTATCACTCATTTCAAAACCAAGATAAAAGGTTTAAAATTTCAAAAATAAGATATATATTAAAATCTATTTATGAAATAATTAATTAAAATATATTTTTATTAATTAAATATATTAAGGTTACAATTCCATATAATTTGGTCACAAATTCTCGAATTAATTGATTATAAATTTTTTTCTCGATCACAATTCAAAAAATTTATAGGTCGCAAATTATTTCTCGGTCACAGACCAAAAAATTTATAAGTCACAATTTATTTATCTATCACAAATCAAAAATTTTTATAGGCCACAATTTATGCATCGATCACAAATTCAAAGTGTTTATAAGTTACAATTCATTTATTGGTCAGAAATTATAAATTTTATAAGTTACAGCTTATTTAAGTATCATAAATTGTCAAATTAATTGATCACAAGTTATTTTTAATCACAACTTAGTGTATTGTGAATCACAATCGCATTTTTTAGGTCACATTATATATTGGTCACAAATTACCCATTTTTCGTTACAATCAATCATTTATTGGTCACAAACACTATTGGTCCCAGTCAACCGTCGTCGTCGCCCCCAACACCACGATGCCACCGCCTGTACCACAATTGTTTGCGACCACCACGGCCAACAATGCCAGATCACTACCACAATTGTTTTCCCCAAATACTAAACATATTTTGTAATTGTTTTAGTCATTTAGGGGTATTTTTGTCTTTTTACAACAAATGAGTCATTTTGAGATTATTGTCAAAGTGTAAAAGTCAAAGTGAAATTATGGGGATTTGAATAGGTCATTTTTAAAAGAACTTGATGCTGCATAGTGATAGTGTCTTATGCAAATGTGTGAAAATGTTGAATAAGTGAATTCTTTTTTCCTGCTTTCATATATGACTTATTGCTCTCGCCATTAATCGTACAGAAATAGAGGGAAAATGGTAGTGTTAGCTCCGATAATCAGATCACTGAGTCAGCACAGCCGGAACGCCACAAAGCTTTCTGACTCAACTCGGTTGCTTTTTAAGCGCCTCAATTTCTTCCAATCCAATGCATTCCAATTCCAGAGCGTTCGAACTCTCCTCTTGCAATCCGCTACTGAGTCTGTTAAATTGCAGAAACTCACTGATTCTGATACAGGTAAATGTTTCATCTTTTAAGTTTGGAATTTAATTTGGGTTCTGAATTAATTTGTTATTTCTTGTTTAGTTTTTAACAATTTCTATAAGCTTTGGTGCCTCTGGTTTGATTTTTAGATTCTGATTGATTCTTGCTAGATTTAATCATTTTGGGAACTTTTATGTAGAAATATTGGCCAAACAGTTCGTGAAAGATAAAAATTTTTGGAAGTTAATTACCATTTCAAACTAGAATAAATAAATAGAACAAGAACAATGCAGTATTCTGTAGCTTCATTTGCTAATATTGCTATTACTACACCGGGCAGCTGCCACCGCCACTATTGCTTCTAAATCAAGGGGGACGGGAGGGACAGGAGAGGGAGGAATTGTGAACTATACCTCTATAATTTAAATAAACATTCAAAGCGCTTGTATTATGATGAAGCAGTGTATAATAGTGCATCCTGTATTTTTCCAGTTAACATATTAACTGGATCAAAAAATTACCTTTTTACTAGCCAAGAAATATGCTATGCTTTGATTATCTCAAAACTGAAGGAGACTTACACTTGGCAGGAATTTTTGAGGTTAATTTGGATAGGCCGGGAACAAAAAATGCTATTGGGAAGGATATGCTCAGGGGACTGCAATATACATTTGAGACTGTAGATAAAGACCGTTCGGCCAAGGTTTTGATGATCTGCAGTTCAGTTCCCAGAGTTTTCTGTGCTGGTGCTGATCTTAAGGTAAAAAATCTTTGGTTTTAAAATGAGTCATTTGTGCAAAGAGTAGACATCATGAAATAAAAAGTTATATGAACTTTTTAAAAACGAAAGCTGTAAAAGACAGAAAGAAGGAATATGAAAATCGTCAAGCTGTTGTGAAATAGTATATTAATTGTTATTTAGGTAATTTAAAGGTACTGCAAGATGGTCTTTTGGTTCGAGTATACATTGTGGTACATTGCTGAGAAGCACGAATACTTGTAAACTTATTATGTATATCTGATATGTATTCAATTTTGGATACGCTTAGATACACTCTAATATGTATCAAATACGTGTTTTTTAATTATTTTATATTTTTATAGTTTTAAAATTTCCGGTATGTATCGGACACGTTATAACACATAAAGAAGTAGAGTTCTATTGATTGTAACTCTTTTAAAACAAATTATTATTAACAATAGATGATAATTTTTTTATTTTTTTTAAATTGATAGATAACTATTGTTATTATCAATAACTTATTGAAAATTGATAATATTTATTAATAAATAATTTCAAAGAAAGTAAACGTGTTTTAAGATAATAGATACCTATACAATTTACACTTATTATTGAAAAAATATATAGTATTAAATAATTGACAACTAGAGTTTCAAGTTAACTGATTTTATTAATAATAGTACTAAAACTTTTAATACATAAAACAACTATAATTTATTTAGTGGAAATAGATAATGGTATTAAAACTTTCAATACACGTATCCACGTATCCTAATTTTTTTTTTTTTAAAATTGTATTAGCGTAACCTTATCGTATCGTATTCGAATTATATAACCGAATCCTTGCTTCTTAGGTATATTGTGGCATTCTAATTAATTTTACTTTTCCTTAGAGATTCTCATTCCTTTTCTTGATCTTTGAAATCCTATGGCCAGTGAAGTACATAGGAGTCAAGAACCCCAGCAGGTTGACTTCGCCTGCTCTCAGCAGAATTGAACTAGTACAACAAATGCCGATCATATTTATTCATTTTTATGTTACATTTAACATGCTTAGCCTTGAATATAAGATTGAGAGCCACAGTCACCAACCTGTTATAAGGTTTGATGTTTCCTTGCGGAAATTATCTTCTGTTAATGAATCTTTTCTGCTCAAAGTGTCGTAATTGTCTATTTTATAATAGAATGCCATCTTTTATGGTTAAAGTCTTGTGTTATGCCAATCTTATTGTTGTCACGACTTTGTGCTATCTTTCTCTCTCATGAATACAGCTGATTGAGGTTCTTAAATATGTGCCTTCTATAATGTTGGATTTTTAGGAAAGGAAAATGATGAGTCCATCTGAAGTACAAGATTTCGTAAACACTCTGCGTTCCACATTCTCCTATTTGGAGGTCTATTCTCATCTTATAATCCTTAGTTGACAACCTTTCTTGTGAAGCTGAAGTTGAATACAGATCATTCATTGTTCTTATCATTAACATTTTAACTTTAGTACAAAGTTCATTATATTCAGGCACTCAGTATCCCTACTATAGCAGTCATCGAAGGTGCAGCATTGGGTGGTGGGCTAGAAATAGCATTGTCTTGTGATCTTCGGATATGTGGTCAGTTAATGTTTCACTACTTTAGAATGTAAAGTGATGGTTATGTGCTGCATTTTTTGAACTTGACAGTTCCATGATAAATGACCCAGGGGAAGATGCAGTTTTGGGATTGCCAGAAACAGGACTTGCTATAATACCTGGGTATCTCTCGTACACTTATTGTGTTAATTGACTGCGTAACTGCAACGTGAATCATCTTTTTCTATCCACTAAGTGCATGTTTGGTAGAATACTGGGTAGGACTCCAATTCACACTATAATGAAAAGATTTTAGTTTGTTTTCTTCCTTAATATTGTTGAATATGATACAGTCATCCCTAGCAAACATGCCATAAGAGTCCTATTTTCCAGTCTGTATGATCCATGTCAGCTCTCTTTTATTTTACGCGTCTATTGGTGGACTAAGTTGAGGGAGAACTGCAAACCTGCTCTTATCCGGCATCACTAGATGTACTTGGAACTATAAATCTATAATTTATTCATTAAGTACTCTGACTTTAGAAAGATACCTTGCATCAGTTTTCTAATGAATGAATAATCTAGCCTTTTTCAGGGCAGGTGGAACACAGCGGCTTCCTAGATTGGTTGGAAAATCAACGGCAAAAGAACTTATATTTACTGGTCGAAGGATTGGCGGCGGGGACGCTTTCTCCATAGGTATATTCAATTGAAGCATCAACATTTTAACCTTGTTTCAAGCTCAACGTAAACATGATAAGCCTGCACTCCTCCCACTAAGCCCCCCCCAACATCCCTTCCCAAAAGAAAATGTATAAATAAAGTAAATTCTAACAAGATGAATTACCTGCAGGACTTGTGAATTATTGTGTACCTGCTGGTGAAGCTCGTTCAAAAGCTCTTGAAATAGCTCGGAATATAAATCAGAAGGTAAATTATTTACCTGTCATTGGAATTTCCTTGTATAGAAGAAAGCATTCAGCTCTAATGCTTTGTTAACTCTACTCTTTTAAGTTGGATAAAGGGTAGTGTGAATCAGCTATAAGCCTGCAAATCATACGAAAGATGTTTAATTTTGTTACATACTGCCTAAATAACTTATTTTGAAAAATAAATATTAAAGTGGACAACACCGTACCACATGAATAGGGTAAAAGGTGAAAAAAATTAGCTTTTTGTTATGTCCGTGTAGTCTTGATTTAAAGGTTTGATAAATGTGACATTTGGACGCGTATCCGCACCCCAAATTCATACTCGTCTGACAAACATAGCTTTCGAGTCTAGAATTATCAAGATATTCGATTTTGGATTTTTTGTCCTTGCACAAAGTACTGGTTGAGAGCAAGAGTCCTAGTAAAGAGTTTCATGCATGTTGAGATCCACAATATGCATAGGTACGATCTGTTTGATTATTCTTACTGCATGTTGGGTAGCATTGATATGTTGACAGTAACAAATAGTTACAGATATTATATACTCTAATGTTAGGCGCTAAAATTATGTTCTGTCATGCCCCAAAAAAATTGAGCTTCCATCAAGGATTCCAATCTTAAACATCATTGAAGAAGATCTTGTGAGATCAGTTGTGTGAACATGAGCAATGTAAAGTTGATGTTTTGTTACTTGAGATGGACAAAATGAAAATCAATTGCAGTGTTCATATATGGGTGAAATACTGAATTGGTGGATAAGTATGCCTACATTGTTGCAAGAAATGGTGGGAGGAGTGATGGAGGACGTACCGCTGAGTAGATTAATTAAGTTCAGTCATTGCTGATGCTATAGCTTGGAATTTAGCTTTGATAGCAGTGTGAACTACAATCTTTTGTTTCTTGAGTCATTGCATGGTTATTTGGATCATTGAGCTGTGATATTTATTTCAATGTACTGTCTATATTGTTCAGTATAAGCTATTGCTCAAGATTCGTGCATATGTGATTAGTTGGAATGGTCATCTTGCTATTGTGAACTGTAAACTCATATGCTTCTTAATTGTTGGGTCCTCCTTGAACCAAGAAGTTTATTATGTATATGTGATTAGTTGGAATAGTCATCTTGCTATTGTGAACTGTAAACTCATATGCTTCTTAATTGTTGGGTCCTCCTTGAACCAAGAAGTTTATTATGTATAAGATAATAAGTAATACGTCGGAGGGAGAGAAGATAAATTGCACTTTGATTGTTTGGAAAACTTACTTGTTTTAAGGCCGACATCCTGCATGTAAACCGGCAGACTTCATATTGCAGGGACCATTAGCAATTATGATGGCAAAACGAGCTATTGACGAGGGATTTGAGGCAGATATGGCGTCGGCTTTGGCTTTGGAGGAGGATTGCTATGAACAGCTGTTGAACACAAAAGATCGCCTAGAAGGCCTTGCCGCATTTGCTGAGAGACGACAGCCCAAGTATATTGGCGAGTAAAAATTTCTTTTTTTAGTTAAAAATAAAAATTGAACTTTAAAATGTCAAACCTCCATCGATACAAGTTTTCATTCTGAACTTCAGATAGCATGTAGTTCAAAGGTTAATCGTCAATCATTGAATGTTCCTACGTATTCTCTCGAAGGACAAGCTATTCACCCATTTCCGATTTCTGAAGTAGACGAGTATAGTCTTTTAAAATAAAACATCCAATTATATTCACAATTTATAGCTTTCGAAAAAGTATCGAATAAGTCTAGCCTTTAGGACGTAGTTTCTAACATTGTGCATATATTCCAATTTTCAATAGAAGCAGGTGTAGTCTGATTCGGTCCGATTCTGATGGGTACTGATGAGAATTTTAGAAATGAAACCATTGGTTCCATGTCTAATGATAGAAACGAATTGAAACTGAACCAACCGGTTCCAATTATGTCTGGTTCGATTTTTTATATTGAAAAAATATAAAAATGAAGTATGAAGCTACTTGTCGATTAAAAATGGATAAAAATGGAATATGAAGTCAATTGTCATTGTTTTAATCTAACAACACAAAAAATCAATTGAATAAGACAACAAATAAAAATTCACTTCAAAGTTTAAGATCAACTTATAAAAGCGAAAAAAAAAAATGATAAACTATTAAAAACAACATAAAAGGTAAAATCTCGATTGAAAAATAAATTTTAAGAAAATCTAAATAATAATAACCCGATTATTTTTAGTAATCCTCAAGTATCTTGATTTTTGACTGTTGGTCACTTTGGAATCAATGAAAAATTTGAATTCTTATGAAATATTGAACTAATTTTTTTTTTTCTTTCTATTGGGCTGCATTAAAGTTAAGAATTTATAAAGTATTTATAAAATTATTTAGAATTGAATTTTAATTGCCCATTAAAGGAAAAAAGAAGAAGCATATGTAAAATGAAATTTTAATGTGAAATAATTTTGGGTTCTAGTTCAAAGAATCTAGTGTATCTTGGTGTAAGCAAAAAAGACAAATTTGGGAGATCAAATTTACTAATGGTTTTCAGGGCATAACCAACCGGTTCTCGATGCATGGTCCCAAAATTGACTCATTTAGTAAAGGAATCGAAATCGAACTGGCCGGTTCTATTTGGTTCAGTCTAGTTCCGCCGATTCCCCAAAAAAAATGCCAACCCTTAATTTTTAATGCTCTATATATTGACCCAATTAAATAGTATATACAAAGAAAATGAAGGAAAATAATATGATAATTTGGAGGGAAGGTGGTGAACCTAAGATATAGGAAAAAAAAATATTTGGGATTAGTAAAATTAAGTATTAAGATGAATAGACAGTTGGAATATTTAAATTTTTTTACTCTTTAAATTTAAAGATATTTTCTAAATTACAAAATATGCTTTTTAAAAACATAAAGAGTGTCTTGGAGTTACAACTTAGTGCTTGTTTGTCTCTCATTTTGGGATAAGAAATAGACTTTTGCATAGCATTTTTTGGAGAATGTGTGTTTGAAAAGTAAAGTAATTTTATTGGTTTGTGTGTAGAATATTTTATTAAAAAACGATTAACCGCATCCTTAGCAGCCCCCACCTGCCCTGCCTTGCCCTGGGCATTGGTGAAGGAGGTAAATCGTAGGTTATGCCTCCAAGGGTATAGGGTGAAAGGCTATTTGTATACTTGCACTTACCCAAGAGTCAAATCCATATTTCAGGATTCGAACTCTTGACGCGTCAGCCTCAAACAAAGTTGGAGATCTTCCACCTTCCCCTTTTACCACTTGGAGATGTGCCCTGGGGGCAAATGTATATAATATTTTATTGAGTGAATATATGATAGATATTGTTTAGTATAACAAACAATATTTGACAAAATAGATGATATACATGGGCTTAATTTGCTGAATAATCACATGTGGATCTATACTATTCTAAGCATAGTTATTAGACTCGACTCGGACAATGCAGCGGGTTAATGGGTTAGTGGTTCAACCAGTGACTCGATGATTCAACCAGCGGGTCATTGCATAAAAACCTACAAAAAAAATATAAAGTCTAAATTTTTTTTAGGGGAAAAAATAAAATTTTTAATTTATTTTTCACTGATTATTTAGGTTTATAAAATAATGTAAAAGGTTGGACCAAAGTCTTTTAAAAGAATATTTTTATAAAAACTATAAATGATTCATTAGATAGATATAAGTTATTGCATACAAATATTACTAAAGTACTTTAGTTCAAGTGATGAAGAATTCATTATTTTTTTTAAAGGTCCAATGTTCAATTTCCTTGGATCTAAAAATTTTGTAAGAGAATTTTAAAACTCAATCAAATCGGTCAACCGACCGGGTAAATCGCTGGTTAACTCGATCAAAACCCGATTTTGACCGAATCAAGTACATTTCTATAAAATCACCCTGCCTTGCCTGATCAAGGGTCCGAGTAGCCGATTTTCCGACCGGCCAGGCCGGGTCGATTTTTATAACTATGATTCTAAGGTTTTGATGAGTATTAATTACTTTTTGAAATATTTGTCACTTTTTTGAATTTTTGTCTTTTTTTAGTGATTTTTACTTTTTTGCATTTTTGTCACTTTTTACAGGGAATTGTTCACATGCACCATACAAGTGCGGCGCAACACTTGTAAGGTGCTTTTTTTTTTTGGCAAAAATCAATGAAATCCTACCATGTGCTTATCTGTGAAAGTCACTTGTACTTGTAACATGGTTCTTTTTCTTCTTTTTTTTTGTTTTTTTTTTTTTTGTTGAGTGGTTGTCATTTTTTTTAATTTTATGTCACTTTTTATTTTTTATGCTTTTTTTGAATTTCTGTCACTTTTATAACTATAATTTTCTTTTTATTACTTCATTGAATCTCTATCATTTTTTTTGAATGACAAATTTTTTTTATTTCTAATACACTTTTTATATGATTTTTTTAAAAATTTCTTAATTTTAGGTGTATTTTTGTAAGTTGCCCTAAATAAAATACATAGATGAAAATAGACTGTTTATATATTAAAGTCATTTGGACCTCAGCCCAATGCCTATCATAATGTCTGATATGATGGATCTGAGCATGTAACATGTAAACTCTTGTTAATCAATGAACATAAGAGTCGATAACAGAATTGAAGAATATGAAAATCTGAAGAAAATAATCTGGTTAAATTCAGGTTGGATGACGATGTCAAAAGTTAAGTAGTTGACTCTTAAGATGGTTGTGTCCACATAAGATGGTAGTTGGGATATTCCATTTGCAATCTTAAAGGATTCTGGAAACACAACGGACACGCTTCTTATCTTCACTTGTAAGGTGCAAGAGAGATGTTGGAATCCTACTTCACAATTCACATTATCTGTCAAAATCAATAAAACGAAATTAGGATGAAAACTACAAACCAAAAACAAAAAACAAATTTAATGATAATAATTCAGCTACGAACGACGTGAGAGAATGGTCAAATAGACATTTTTAATGCAGACTACAGATGAATTCTACATAAAATAATGCTATATAACACTTGTTTATGTGCTCGTGGGGTCCACTAACTTCACTTGGTCTAAGTTTGCTTGACAAAAAAAGGGATACTAATAATGAGTATAATAGTCCAAACATCAAGCACCCCTAAGTTTATACTAATTTATACTAAGGAAGACCAAAAAAATAATTGAAGGAAAATAATACCCAAAGAGGAGAGGAAAGCATATCCTGTTATGAGTGGGATAGACAGAAGACATCATAGTCTATAAGGATGTTATGTCCTATTCAAAACCATAATAATATGGGGGGGGGGGGGGGGGGAAAGAACATTAACTCACAGAACTTTCTTCAGAGCCCTCCTGATGCAGAAGCCTAAAATTTGTGAAGAAGTCCATCATCTCCTCGTCGTCTTATGAATTAATAATGAACTTCAGCCCATCATTTCCGATTTCCGTCCGATCTTCTTGTATTCGTTTTGCAGAATCCACTGCTGAGCGGCTGGACCAATAAACCTCAATCATTTCTAATGTAGGAACATCTCCTAGGACGGCAGGAATTTCCTCAAGATTTTCGCATCTTTCTACCACGAGCCTTTCAAGGTTGGGAAAGTGACTAGCACGTGTTATCCATTGCTCGAGGTCCATCCATGACAGCTTGAAGACTTTTAGTTGGAAAAACTCTCCGTCATTAGTCTTCCACTTACGTCCACTGAAGAAATTGCGTCTCAACTTCAGAATCTCTAGCCTTGGTAACTTGCCAAGTTTTGATATTTCCTTCCATTGGAGCTGTCCACATGATAATATTAGCTTCTTCAAGTTCTTGGGAAATTTATTGGGTTGGGGAGTTCTCAAGTTCGTAGGTTCCCAACTATTTACAGTCAACCTCAAGGATTCGAGATTACTAAGATTTGCCAGATTAGGAACAGAAAACCTTCCCTCACCTGGACCCCGATAGAATGTCAGTTTCCTAAGATTTGGAGTCCTTGCCAAGATATCCTCAGCATCCTCGACTGAATGAGATAGCTTAAGGGCAGAAAGAGTTTGCGACTCCTTCAACTGACAGGGACACCCACTATTAGACAAAGGTGTCTCGATTTCAATTTCTGCTGGAATGCGTATATGCCTGAGCTTCAACATCTTCCAAATCCCATTCGGTATAAAAACTCCAACCCAGTCCTCTTTGGTGATAACAAGGGATTCTAGGTTCCATAGGTTTGATATCATTAGTGGCAGCTTGTCAAGGTGGCATATCCAAAGCTCTAAGAACCTCAGATGAAATAGCTGTAATATTTCGAGTGGGAAGACCTCCAGAAGGATGTAGTATAGATTCAAGGCCCAAAGAAATTTAAACACAAATGATTTCATAGTGGTCACCTTGCCTGGTGGACTCCTTTCAGAGGCACACCGGAAACAAGAGCGAATGTTTGTGCATAAAGCTTGGTTATCAGACAAGTTGTAGAAGCGATGAGAATGGAAACATAGATTGTTTGATGATGAGATAGGAGTTGATGGAGAAGCAACTCGTTTGTGCCAGTCATTTTTCTTTTCCTCCGCTTTTCTCAGACATAATTCACGCAACATGTCATGTACACGACACGTCCTGATTCCTCCATTTGATGACTTCTTGGATACAACCACTAGATTTCTATTAATTAGTTCCTTCAAATAGTCCTCTGCTAAATCTTCAATAGGAATTTGCCGCTCCCTGCGGCAAATAAACCCTTCAGCTATCCATAACCAGATCAACCTATATGCCAAAATATAGCTGTCTTCCGGGAATGCTCCAAAATACAGGAAGCAAGATTGTAACGGACAAGGTAAGTGCTCATAACTCAGTGCTAGTAAGTCCATAATTTGCTCAGAATTAGCAAGAACAGAACTTAAACTTCCAGCAAGTTGCTTCCACCAGTCGCAGTTCTCATTCTTGGCAAGTAGTCCTGCTACAACAACGATGGCCAGGGGTAGCCCTCGACATTTTGCCGCGATCTCTTTTCCAACTTCCTTCAATTCTGAAGGGCATTCACTTTTCCTAAACACTTTATGCTTCAATAGATTCCAGCTCTCATCTTCAGTTAAAACCCGCAGACAGTGAAGGATACTACCCCGTCTGATACTTAAACCTACATCATTTAACCGGGAAGTAATTATAATTCTACTTCCATAATTGTCATCTGGAAATAATCTTTCCAAATCATTCCAAGCGCTTGTATTCCAGACATCGTCCATAATAATGAGATACTTTTGACCTTTCAAACGTGTATACAATTTATCTTCGAGACGTTCATCACTCATTGTCTGTATCTCATCCTTATTCACAATACAACTTAGAAGGCTGAGCAGCAAATCCCTCCTTCGATATTCTTGAGATACACA
The DNA here is from genome assembly GCA_035079005.1 of Fraxinus americana. Lineage (NCBI taxonomy): Eukaryota > Viridiplantae > Streptophyta > Magnoliopsida > Lamiales > Oleaceae > Fraxinus > Fraxinus americana. The sequence continues at coordinate 46,860,256 of CM068707.1, forward strand.
AGTCCACGCACGAATATAGAAGTGATGAACAACGAAATCATCTTCGTAAAGACGTCTACACAAAGTAGTCTTACCGATTCCAGCCATGCCAACTATTGAGATAATTTGTAGTTGCTTTCGGTCTCCAGTAAGTTGATCTTTTATTCTTGCGATGTCCTCAAACCCCAAGAAAACTTCATCGTACTCTACCTGCGGCCTGATTGCTTCAGATATACTTTGAGTAGAAACTTCAAGTATTGGCATTGAAACAGCGTGAGGATTCTTTTCCATCTTCTTCTTAATGGAGTTGATTGCTTCCGCAATATACATGAGTTTCTTTGGAGGATCAAATGCATGATAGATCTTCCCACACATTTCTTCATCCTCTTTCAAGATTACATTTAAAATAAATGAATCGAGGTCCTCTAGTGCCTCACAAGCCAAATCTTTAACTTGTTCCAGGAAACAATCTCCATTGTGATCATCCTTCAACTGCCTGAGGAAACTTCTTACGACTGTAAAATCGTTATAAACTGATTTGATTTGATCCATGTCGCTAATAATAAAGGAAGTGTTTTTGCTAACTATCAGTTTCAAGTCCTCCAACAGAAAATCAAGAACTGTATCAGCCATTTCCTGAGAAAGAAAGTAAGTAAAAGGGCGTCGAGCTGGATTAATATAGTAAAATTGTTGCAAAGAATTTGAGCTTGTTCAATGTAATTCTGGTGTAGATATGGAGGTCAAGGGCCAAGTCTTAGCACGGAGATCAAATTTGAATTTAAATAAAGTTCAAAGCAAAGGTAACCCTGGTCGGCGCTAGTGGTGGGGTATGGGGCTACTCAACTACAATAATTGTGGGTAATTAGCACATAAAGCACCTACATTTCATTGTTACTGAGGAAAACGTTCATATCTTTCATTTTTTTATTTTTATTTTTTTTGACATTTTCACCATTATTTTCACCTTTCATTGCTTAAATGATCATTTTCACCTATTTTCTCAATTAAAATTATGAAATGACGAATAGATCACTTTCTTTAAATAAAACAAAAAGAAGAAGAAAAAAAATTAATTACAATCACAGTTCCAATTTTTTTTTAAAAAAAGAGCAAATAAATCACAAATAAATTATTAAAATGTAATTAGTATATAATGTCCCTATATTTCACCGTTATTGCAAAAAAAAGTTCATACCTTTCTTTTTTTTTACATTTTCACCATTAATTACACATTTGATTGTGGAAACTATCATTTACATCTATTTTCATCCAATTTTTCAATAAAGAACTGTGAAATAATAAGTATACCCTCATATTTAAATAAAAACTATTTTTTAAAATTTTTAATTTTTTAATAATTTATTTGGGACTCGTTTGTATTTTTTAATTTTTAATAAATTTAACTGGGACTTTTTTGCACTTTTTTAAAAAAATTAATTTTTTTAATAATTTAATAGGGACTTGTTTACACTTTTTTAAAAAATTGGGACTATGATTGCAATTAATTCTTAGCTTTTTATTTAAATATGAGGATATATTCATTATTTCACATGTTTTTATTGAGAAATTGAATGAAAATGGATAAAAATAATGGTTTGTGCAAACAAATGTGTAATTAAATGTGAAAATGTCAAAAAAATGAAATGTAAAGACATTTTTCGCAATAACGACGAAAGATGGGGACATTATGTACTAATTACCCTTTTAATAATTTATTTGCGACTTATTATCACTTTTTAAAAAAAATTTAGACTCTGTTTGCAATTAATTTTTTTCTTTTTTTCTTTTTGTTTTATTTAAAGAGAGTGGTATATTCATCATTTCATAAATTTTAATAGAGAAAATATGTGAAAATTACCTTTTGCGCAATGAAAGATGGAAATAAGGGTGAAAATGCCAAAAAATGAAAGGTATCGACGTTTTCCACAATAACAATGAAATGTGAGGACGTTATGTGCTAATTACCCATAATTGTGATGCAATCAATTGATGTCACATTTCTATCTGAAAAAGGAAAAAATAAATAAATAATATTCACATGAAAAGCTGTTGTGAATGAAAGATAAATTATGAGATGTTATTTTTATATATTTTGCACTTAAATGCATTTAGTATAACATATATCTTCTATATATATAAAGTGGCTATGTAACGGAATGTGTTGTTGTAACGGAAAATCTAACGAAATTTTTTGTTTTAACGGAAAATATTTTTTCACCATTAGTTTTATTGTTCCAATATTTTCATTAAATAGCAATTAAGAACAAATAAATTCTTTTAACTTGATTAATAGCATTAATTCAAAATGAAATTAAAAAATGGATGTTGTCATTAACAGCATTAATTCAATTCATTTTACATGAAATTGAAAATGGGAGTTTTTCAAGAAACTCAAATAATGGCATTAAATTCAACTTTTGATATTAAAAAAAAATATTTTAATTTGATTAATAGTATTACTTCAAAATCAAATAGAGCCCTTATTTGATTCCCATTATTTTTAAAATATATTTTTTTCACTTATTTTCAACCACATTTTTCAATATAATAATATTACACACAAATCAAAAAAAAATCCTTATTTATTTAACCACACATTTTAATAAAAAAATGCTATTCCAAAACGCATTTTAATTTTTAAGGAAAAAAACCAAAAAAAAAAAAAAAAGGGACTCAAACAGGCTCTAAAAAATGTATTGTTAGTAACAGCATTATCTCAATTTATTCAACATGAAATGAAAAAACATGTATCGATTAAGAAACTCAAAGGACGTGTTTTTGAAGAATATTATAATGTTCAATTGTAACGTTAAAATCATTTTTAACATGTATATGGTGCATAATTTGTCATTCACGTATAATACATGTATAAGTATTAAAATTTAAGGTTTACATTCATGTATTATTTCACAAAAAGAAAGAAATTATCAAAAAAAAAAAAAAAAAAAGAACTGAACTGAAAGGTTGCATTAATATCTTCACCTTGGCACTTGAATTTATTTGGAAAAGTCTAAGTGTACATAATTTGGCCACATAATGGTGTCCATAATGTGATGTGGACAAGATCGACTGTTGATGTGAATAAAAGGTTGGATCCAGTGCCACGTGTAATTATGGATATCATTATGTACAAAATTATATACGTGTAGCACTTCCCAATTTATTTTTAACATTCACGTCATTAGCCTATAATGTATTCATGCATTAAGTTTTCTTTTATTTTTTTAACATCCATTAGTTATTATCCTAAAAATAGTCAATTTAAATTCCTTTTGTACACATTAATTTACAAAAAAAAATTAAAAAATTAAAAGTTCGCATTAATTCGTTCATAATATGCGATGAAGCACCAATGGTCAACAAAAAATATAATAAAAATCGTTGATAGAACTTTAATAGATATCTTGAACAATTCAGAACCATTCGATGGAAATGTTTTTGTATTTGGAGAAGATTTTCGCCAAGTATTACCTGTTGCCTGTTGTCTCAAGCAACAAGACAACAAACAATTAACCTAGGTTTAGTTAGATCGTATCTTTGGAAAAAATAAAAAAGATGCAATTAAATCAAAACATGTGTGCTCAAAATGATAATGCTCATTTGTTATAATAATGTTAAAACCAATTTTAACATCTAACCCTTTCCATTTTACTTTACTGTTGAAGCGCCTTTTACACTAACATTCATTCTAAAATTTGATTATGATTTAATGTAGAAAGCAAAATTCTAAATATAGGCGAAGATAAATGTGATTGAGTTTGCCCAAGTATTTTATTACATGTCATGCGTTGGCTGTAATAAAGGAACTGAAGATAAATACAATGAAATCTTCGTTTGTATATATTGCAAAAGCCAAGGAGTCTGCAAACCACAGTATATATTTTACAATTTTAATTTAAAATTGATGTCTAATTTAATTTAGAATTTAACATTATTCAAATTAAAATTAATATATTCAACGCATTTAAAGGGTATAGGGATATGTTGAACTGAGCGATAATACTGAAAAGTTAGCTGTTAGCCTGCTACTATGTTTGGTGAAGTAGCAGAACATACACTTGGTTGTTCAACAGTTGAATTGATGGAACATGCTGGAGAGGCATCTCTTAAAATTTTCTTCAAAACTTGAATTTTATTATAATGAGTTATTTAAAAAATAATTGGGTTTTTTTATTAATTATGTAAACCTATTAAATATTTATTTTGTAGAAAAATCAACCATATGCTAAAAGTGTTGTAGAGAAATTTTCAAAAAAAATTGGAAGATTCAAGTTTATGTAGATCTAGAAAAACTAAAAGAGAAAATATCAGCAGTTTAATGTCCTCTCTATTGAAGCAGTGCAACATAAGGAAAATACTGAATCGTCTTCTTATAATCAAAATGATCTCAAACAACTTTTATAAAATTATGAACGATGTTTATTTATAGATCATGCTATAGATTCTATTAATACTCGTTTTTTTTATTATATCACAATGTGTAATTATTTATCAATTATATAAACATTACATCATTAATTATTTAATTAATCAAAAAAATTACATCTTTATTAATAAAAAATTAATTCTAAACCAAAAAAAATTATATATAAACTAAGCAAACGTGCATTGCACGTTGCTTACACCTAGTATAGTCATAAAAATCATTTACATCTTGTTAACCCTATTATTTATAGAGATTTCTAAAGATCTGTAATTGAATACACAGATTTTAAACTGTTTAATCATAAGTTAATGGCTATGAAGCATAATCTTCATGTACAATATTTTCTCCAGTATATATGGTAGAATGGAGATCAACGACCATGTCTATACATTGACTGAGATTTTCGAGGTTGTTGAAATAGGCACGATGCACGGTTTAGCTCTATCCCTCTAGACCGTTTTAGCAAGTCCACAACATACTTCGGTTGTGTGAGATAGAGACCATCACCAGAATGCAATGCCACTGCTTCAACACATAAAAAGAAGGACAAGATGCCCAAGTATTTCACGGCAAATTCTTGGGAAAGAGCAACAATTAGGTGATTCATAGCCCGTATATCAGACCTCGTGATTATTATACAATCAACGTATATGGGAAAAATAATGTGTGAGCTATACCTGTAGTTGAAAAGAGAGGTATCAACCTTATTGCTATAAAAACCGATTTTTGTAGAAAATATGTGAGGCAAAAAACTGTTGGAAATGGTGCCCATTTGACCACAAGTGGGTCAACTTTGACCACAATTTTATGTGGGACCCAATGTTCGAATTGTTGAAATTTATGTTCAATTAAATTCTACGTTCCGAGTAGATGAGTGTAGAATATTTACTTGTGAAAAACCATTTCAATATGAATGAGAAATTAAGGTTGAAAGTCGGATAATAAATACGAGGAATAAATGAGAAAGAATTGGAAAAGTGTTCCAATCCCACATAGGTTGCAAACACAACCTTGAACCACTTTATAAACTCCAAGGTTGGAAATGGGTTTGGGCCCCAAGGGTACCAATAGTCTTTGAAAGGGGGGAATCTTAGACAATGTCTAGACTAACCAACGGCCACATGCACGCGCGCGCCGCCGCCGTCCGACCGGCCGGCACAGCACGAGCTCGGGTCTCGGGTCGTGGGCCAGGCCCGTGCCAATATTAATTTTTTTGGATAAAATTTATTTGAATTTCTTATCCGAATTAAATTAATTCCCTCTTCTTCACGGTTAATTAACCAACCCATTAGTTGCTTAACTGGTGAGTTAAGTGGGCGTGAGTGGTGAAAACTGCTGCAAGTGGGGAGTTGAACGAAGGCTGAACCGTCAACTCCCTCCTCTATTTAAAGGGTCATCGAGCTTTCATTTGAAAACACAACAAAAACACACGAATTCATACTGCACTGCATACATTGTCTTCTTGTCTTTTCCGTTTCTGCATTAGTCTACAGAGAGTTACTTCCGTTCTGGTTCGCTGTCTTGCAGTCGACGTGCTACTTCTGCAAGTGTGATCGTTGTATCTTGGGAGACGATTTACCATATACCGTAAGCACCGTGTGACGGGGTAAAAACGTCTTAAGGACATAGAGCATAGTTCTCGCCTCGATCATCCTCATTCCGACTTCAGCAATTGTTTACAACTTTCTGTTTTACTAGTTTCATGTTACTGTTTGTAATATTTTAAATTCCTACATTCTGTCCTTACTGTTTTCGCAAGTCGATTCTGGAAACTTTTATTTTCAGATACAAATTTTATCACCAACAATCTTAAGACGTTTTTAGGCGATTTTCAAATTTAATCAATCTGTTTCCAAATTTGTACTTGCGTATTTCTAACATTTGCAGGTTCTTATACGATATTACTGTTCTGCAGAATTTTAATTCGTCAATTCTGACTTTTTTTTTTTGTTGATACTGTGTTTTACAGAATTTTAATTCGAAAATTCTGACTTGTTGATCTTCTGTTTTGAAAACAGAAATGGCTAACACTGTTGGGACGAATGCAATTCCCTCTACTATGGCTGTGACTCCTATTGTGACGCCAACAGTGGCTGGTCCTGCTGCTCCAACTCATGTTCCTCATGGAGAGAAACCTGAAAAGTTTAATGGGGTCGACTTTAAGAGATGGCAGCAAAAGATGTTGTTCTATCTTACCACTTTGAACCTGGCGAGGTTTCTCACAGAGGATCCTCCTTCTGTTCAACAAGAAGAAAATAATCGAGCTTCGGTTATTGCTTGGATGCATGGAAACACTCCGATTTCTTATGCAAAAACTATGTACTGAATGGATTGAATGATTCGCTGTATGGTGTATATAGCGTAATGAAAACTGCAAAAGAATTATGGGAATCTTTAGAGAAAAAATATAAAACTGAAGATGCTGGTTCTAAAAAATTTCTTGTAGGAAAATTTTTAGAATATAAAATGACTGACTCTAAATCTGTTATTTCCCAAGTTCAAGATTTGCAGGTGCTCCTTCATGATTTACATGCTGAAAAAATGACTGTAAGTGAGTCATTCCAAGTAGCAGCAGTAATTGAAAAACTCCCGCCCTCATGGAGAGATTTCAAAAATTACCTCAAACACAAACGTAAGGAAATGAACATGGAGGAGCTGATTGTGCGTTTGAGGATTGAAGAAGATACTAAGAAATCTGAAAGGAGGATCGGGGGACCAAGCATGGAAGCTAAGGCAAACATGGCTGAATCAAGTTCAAAGAAGAACATGAAAAGGAAACACTCGAACTTTTGCTTTTTCGAATTGTATGCATTCAAAGAGACGCAGGCTAAACAAGCAAGCGAGCATTCCTTCCAAGTTAATAGAGTCGAAGCAATCATGGGCGGACCTAGGGGGGTCCAAGGGAGGGGGGGGGAGTCCTCCCCGACAACTTTTGAGATTTTTTTTTTAATTTATAAAAACGTGTTTGGTATTGATTGAAATCTAAATTTTAATTTAAATCAAAGTTAACAATTAATTTTAATAACATATTTCATGGAATCAATAACTGCTTAATTTTTATCAAAATTTACTAAAATTTTGATTTTAATCTTCACCAAATATGGGCAAAATTACAATAAATTTGAATTTCGATAATATGCTTATTTTAAAAATTCTCCGACGACAGCACACTAATTGAATTTACAAATTGTTTATGTCATCTCAAAACTTATTTCGAGAACTATATTATGGACATATCGAATAATCCAAGCAGATATCGAAAATAGTTAAAAATACGTGAAACGTGAGTTTTAAAAATAGACGTCTAACTCGCATTTTTTAAAAAAATCAATTATTTCATTAACATTTACCATTTTTGCGATACAATTTTCTCAATGTAATTTTCATCATTTTATTAGGAAATTTCATATGGAATATGACATCAAAAAGTTTCGAAATTTTACATCCGAAAAAGTCATATACTATGTAAATTTTCGGATGTAAAATTACACGGTATATGATTTTTTTGGACGTAAATTTTCGATTGTAAAATTTCTCCTAACTTTTTTACAAATTCGATTGTATCTCCCTAACTTTTAATGTCTGTGTTCGTCCCTGAGAGCAATTGATAAATTTTGGTTTAAAAATCAAAATTTCCGTCATTTCTCTCTCGAAATTTCATGGTAGACAGAATTTATTGGTGGGACCAATTTGATTTTCTTACTTTTCTTTATTTTTCTCTTCAAAGATACGATATTTAGTCATGTAGTTAAAATTAAATATTTAATAAAGCTTAATAAAATTTTAAAAATTTTGTGATTGAATAATTGTGAATATCATAAAAATTAATTTAAAATTAATGATTAACTTCGACTTTGAATTAAAATCAAATTTTAATTTATATGAAACGGTGGCTTAACATAGATGCAAGAGAGCATATTATATTATTATGTTTATACCAACTCCAAAAAAGAGGTAACGAAGAATGTGGGGAGTGAGTCAGAGAAGAAAGGGATACCCTTCCCTCCAAATATGCAACCAAAAAGCTAGCGTACGCACTCCAAAAGAGGAATCCTAACCACATTTACGCGACCTCTATTTTTCTGATTCCAAAACTACCCTTATTCGAAATTGGATACAACACAATATATTTCGCTTATAGTTTATAGCACCATATAAATAAAATTAAAGGATCAAAAGAGTTTTGACTTATTTGACTTTTGATATTTGCCAAAACCCAAAAGAAATGTATGTATAATTGCATATACGAGATTCTAAACACAATATAAGAGAGAGCTTTTTCATCAATTATAGTGACAAACGACAATCGATGCATGCAAAAATAAATCTACCGTCACATTGTTTAATGAGTTTAGACGATCATCTTTAGTCCTTATTTTCTCAAATTCATTTTTAATCATATATTTTACGAGACCCACAATTTTTTCAATCATATATTTTATCAAAAATAACTAAAAAATTAATATTTTTATCTAAATCAAACAGGGACTGCATTATTCTTTTAAAAACAAATAAAATTAAATTAAAGAATGATAAGGGTAGGAGTGTCAAATGATTTGGAAAGTTTAAAAAGGGAATAAGCATGGCATGCAAATGGGTCCCTACTCCCCAAAACTTTTATAGAGATTTACCCTCTACTTTTTTCTACACTCATCAAATCCTTAGCCCCTAAGACTTCTCTCCTCCGTCTTCCCAACTTCTTTCACATTTAGAAATTCAGATCCACAAACCAAATTTTCTCTGAGTTCTTAGCAATGGCTGATACATTTTCTCACACTTCCAAACCCCAAAGTCAAGACTCATCTGACCATTCAAATCCAGGTAAGTTTTCTTATAATTATCTGTACAAAGCTGCTCTTGTTACAATTTTTCTTCTTCTTCTCCCATTTTTCCCTTCCCAACCTCCTGAATTCATTAACCAAACCCTGCATGCTAGAAGTTGGGAGCTTCTGCAGCTTATTTTTGTGGGTATAGCCGTCTCTTATGGTCTTTTTAGCAAGAAAAATGATGGAACTGATAAAGATCATGCCTCAAAATTTGATAATGCACAAACATATGTATCTAAGTTGCTTCAGGTTTCATCAGTTTTTGATGATGAAACTGAAAACCAAACTGTAGTTGATGAAAACAAGGTCCAAACCTGGAATTCTCAGTACTATAGGGGGGAACCACTCAAGGTAGTGGCAAAAGAAAGCCCTATTAGCGTCAAAGAACAAACTGCTACTAGTTCAGGAGTCGGCCAAAAGCCTTTGCTTTTGCCTCTTAGAAGCCTCAAACAGCGTGTGCCAGAGACTGATGAGGTAGATGATTCCAATGGAAAAACCGGTTCATTGATTAGTAGATCAAGATCTAATTCAGGGTCAAAAAGATTTACCAGCAGCAGTTCGAAAAAGTCAAGAAATGAGGAATTTGGAGTTGGAGAGATAAATCCTCTAAATTTGGACGAAAAAGTAGAGGACAATGTTGTCCTCCGTTCGCCAATTCCATGGCGATCAAGATCAGGACGGATTCAAATGAAGGAAAATGGGGATGACCTTCCTTCATATTCAATGGAGGATCCTGAATTCAGTAGCCTGGAATCGCCTTCTTTAAGGTCATCTAGGCCTAATTCTACTTGTTCAACACCAAAAACTGTATCCCCTTCGCCATCTATATCCTCTCCTAAAAAGCTTTCTTCTTTATCATCAACCGAGTCTCAAGCCAAAAGTCGTGAAGATTTGATGATGAGAAATAATTCCCACAAGTTTTCACCTCCACCACCACCACCTCCTCCTCCTCCTCGAGCACCTCCAACACATCTTCGGAAATCTGTATTGATGAAATCGAATTCCAGTGTGTTGAATGATGCTGTTTGTTCCGAAAAACAAATGAGGCGGAGCATAAGGAGTATGCCAACGCAAGAATTGAGCGAGACAGATTTGGACAAACCACCAAGAAGAGGCAATTTCGGTTCAGATTTCAAGGCTGCTAGAGTTGGAAGTGATGATGTTCCATTTGTTGGGACTTCTGTTCGAAAAACTAGACGTGGCGAATTTCAAATGGAGAAAAATCCCCAAGAATATGAAGCAGCAATCTTCCTTGACAGAAGTGAAGGATATACTAACAAATCCATGCATGAAACTGTAATTCCTAATAATGCATCATCAAAGAAGGAACCAGTTAATGAAAAGGTTTTTGTGGAAACTAGTGATGATGATGACAACTCCTTAGAGACTGAGTTTGAAGATGATTACTTTGAAGGAAACAGTTCAGGCAATCATGGAGAACCCACAAACACAAAGGCGAATGATGGTGGTAATGATGCCGGGCGCGATGTGGACAAGAAGGCCGATGAGTTCATTGCAAAATTCAGGGAACAGATCAGACTTCAAAGAATCGAGTCTATTAGAAGATCCACTAAACAGCGTGCAGCTGCAAACACTTCGAGGTAAACTCAATTCAGCTGTGGTTTCATCACTGCCATCTTAAGAGTTTTTTTCTTTACTTTTTTTTTTTTTAATTAATTTTTCATTTTCTCTTCACAAATTCCTGGGCCTTGGTATAGAGGATTTGATGCGATATGTATTTTCATTGTAACTCTAATTATCAGACAGGTATACATACTATTTTATGGATTACTCTCCTGCTTTCAAAGTGATCCTTCAGCAGCCGTACTGTGTGTTTGAATTTTGAAATGGCAACCAGTGATCGATCACTAAATTATGCACTTAATGATATTATCTTACATATTTTGAAGCAAAATTATAAAGTAATTACAACCCTTGAAAACATTTCATTTTAAAGTTACGTAACCATCGTAATTTTCGTCATGTAAAAACATATTATTTCATATATCTTGAACATGTACCAGCAACATCCACAAGAAAATATGCTTCATCAATTTACACCCAACGGCAATATCACAAATAAAAGTATTACTCGATACTCAATAGACCGTCCGATAGAGCCAATTCTTTCATCTTCCAGGCAACTCAATAGTGCAATGGGGGTATGTTTGACGTGTGAAACTACTTTTTAATTATATATTTCGAGGAACACTTAATTTTTGGAAAACACTTCATAAAAGTATTTATATATATATTTATATATTGCTATCTCTAAAAGAGCTTTTGGAAAAAATTACCTTAATTTTTATTTAGAAACTAATTTTTAAAAACACTTCATATTTTAAAAGTGCTTTTAGAGAAAATCACATTGGAACAACTTCTTCTAAAAGCTCTTCCAATTATCAAAAATACTTTCATAAAAGTAACCCAGATCCAAAAGCAACTTTTAGATCTCAAAAGATCATTTTGACTTTTCAAAAGCCATGTCAAATGAATCGTTAATATCATCAAAATCACAAGCTGAAAATTTTGAAACATTAGGATTGTAGAACTTTGAGCTATGGATTCACTTGAGCCACGAATTAGAGTCTATACAGGAGAAAACAAAGAATCTTCTATGTACTCTCAATGAAAATATAATATGACGTTTGTCAACATCAGGAAATGTTTATGACAGGCCATAGGAATGAGCCATTGATGTCTTTTAGGTTAGAAACAAATTGATACGGTTCCTTTAACTGCCAAACAATTTTCTTACAACATATCCGGACTATGTTAATGTTATTCACCCGATCATATCAATCGATGAACCTACTAGTGGCACAATATAATGTTATTCACCGACAAAGTTCCTGAATTCAAATTTTGAACAAAAGGAGTTGAAGTAATCTCCAGACCTTTAAATTCTCTTACAGAAGCATAGTCGAAGTTGCTCAATGAGATGATAGAAACATTCCCAGTGGGAAAATGACATGCACTCAAAGATACAAGATGCTTCATTCACCATTCCTGGAACTGGAACATATTTAGAACAGTTAGGATAACGAGTAGTAATAATCGTTAATTTTAATTTTCTAATAATTACAGTTATAGTAGCAAAGTAAAGAATAGAGTTCAGTTGAGGTAAGTACAGTGTGTAGGCCACTACATTAACTTGAAACATCTACCTGCAGTCAATATATAAGGTTGTGTAATACTATTATGACTAGAGGGTATGAGCCACAGAAGAAAGAAAAACCGCATTGAATTTGAAAAGTAGAGTTGATCTTTCCTCTGCCCCAGCCCCCTTTTTTTGAACCAAAAGACTTAAAACTAATTTCTGCATAAGATTTGTTCTTCTACATTCTCAGAACCAGAGGATTATATCCTTGCATCATCCAAATAAGAAAAAAAGACATTGACAAAAAAAATAGAGACATAACCACGATTGCCAGCGCTCGTTTGTCCTCAGCGCTGTAAACTTGATTTTCTTTTCTGATACGGATGGCATTCATTCTCTGATGCCCACTGCCACTCATCACATACCCAAGAGTCTCAAACTTCTGAATCTCCTCAGCTGAAAGGCCCACTTCAACTCTGCAACTGCAAGGAATATGCTTACCTCGCTGAACATACCGTGCAATGGCATCACCTTCACCGGGCCTAAGTGCACCACCATAGCTAATGTGCCCTTCTGCGGTTGGAAAAGGCACTGGCCCAACAACTGGTTCGATTTCCAGGGTCAGTTTCTTCCCAGACTCAATCATTTACTTAAACTTAAACGACTGCGCTTTACTTTTGTTGCTCACTTTAGCCTCGCCTACCTTCTGCTCAGCATTCTTTTCCATCAATTTCAGAATCAGAGCTCATTTCATCGGCATTGGAACTCTCCTTATCAGAATCATCCTCCTTCTTGCTTTTTTGAGACTTCAAAGATGAGGCGCGCTTCCCCTTCTTTGACTTACCATGATCACTACTTTCACTTGAATAGCTCCTCCTCCTACTTCTCCCAGACCTTTTACTTTTCTTACTGCTCTTTTTCATTGATTTTCTCCTCCGCCTTCTCCTACTTTCTTCTTCCAAGTCATCATCCTATCTGGACTCTTCTGACCCACTCTCGATCTCAGATACAGATTTTGATCTCCTTGACAGCGAGTCATCTGATCTAGATTCAAAATGCTCAGGCTCCAACTCAGATTCACTCTCTGATGAATCACTACTCAAATCTTTTCGAACCAGACTTTAATTTATTATCCTCTCTGTTCCCTTTTCCTCTTCTGCTTTCCTTGTAATTTCATCCCCAGGTTCCAAATCCGAGGATTGGTTTGGTTCCCTAGGAGGGCTAGGAGAAGAATTCCAAATTCAGTTCCTGAGCAATTTTCTCAATTTCTGGCAATTAAGCCTCCTGTACTCTTCAAATCCAAAGCTTTTCAATTCTTCTTCCGACTCAGACTCCCCATGACGTCCATTTTCATAATCGTGATCAAGAAACGGTTTCTTTCTGTCGCCATACCGATTCCTATTTCTTCTGTTGGCATTGGGGTACGTCTAGGGTATGAAGAATAATCAGGAGAAGAGCGATGGTACCTGTTGTAGCCATTGTTAGGCAGGCTACTACTGTAGCTTGGGCTCCAGCTCCGGCTGAAAAAGTCTAGTGAGAAGAGGCAGGTGAACAATAAAAGGAGAACTGTTGGAAAAGATATGAACTCAAAATGACAAATCGGTGAATCATACTTGGCAGAACGCCAAACACTATGAGTTGCTTGTGCTGAAACGTGGGAGGGAGGGGAAAGTATTTCCCTTTCCTGAACTTGGTTTTCCTCTCAGAAACCAAGTTATACTGTGGGGGGGCCCGGAATTTTAACGTTGTTATGGAAGTTGTGGAATTTTAGTATAGTGTCATATTCAATGAGGCCGTTGATGTTAGTGACACAGACGGAGCGAAGTGGAGATTTGTACCTCTCTGTAAGAAGCTTGTAACTAACTGGCTTTATTACATCCAATTTTAAATATTGAAAAATGAGCAAGTTTTAATACCTGTAAGAACATTAACTTGTGCAAATTATTCAAATAGGTAACTATCAAGGACATTTAATCTCTTGAGTATTATATACGAAACCTTTCGATATCAAGGCTCTCAGAACAAACAGAAGATACCAGTGAACCCCATACAGAAATTTGTGGTATCTTAGCTTGACTAATCATCTCCTCCAACCACATAACGGCTTTATATGGCCTTCCAATTAAGCAAAGACCCTGTATAAGTTTAGTGTATGTTTCACCTCCAGGCCAGTAAGAGTGAATTAGCATCTGCTCCAACATCTGACTAGCTTCTAAGTATTTACCATCGCTACATAGTCCATCAACGAGAATCTCGTATGTTTCCTGGTTAGGAACACAGGCAACCTGCCTAGACATCTTCTCAAAATACCCTAAAGCCAAATCGGATTTTCCTTTGTTACAAAGACCTCTGATTAGAGTATTATACAACCTAACAGTTGGAACACAACTATTCTCCACCATCTCCCGATCAATCACGTCCATGACTTCATCAATCGTTCCTGATGTAAATAATGATGCGACCTTAGCTTCGTAAATTCGTGAAGATGGTCTTAAACCTCTGTCGTACATTTCTTTGAGCACTTCGTCACCCTTATCAATCTTTCCTTCAGAGTAAAAATCAACCGCCAATGACCTGTATGCATCCCAACTTGGAACTATGCCTTTGATCAAAGCCTTGGTTATAAATGCTTTTGCATTATGGATACTTGCTTCACATTCATGATTTCTTTGGCTTAGATCAAGCTGTTTTTGGCATCGCTTTGGAGCCTTGAGCCCTTTCCTCAAGACTTTACCAAGTATTGCCACAGCCTCGTAGACCTCTCCATTGTCACACAAAGCATCCAACAGAGTTCTATATATAGCAACATCAGCACCACTGCCCTTTTGAGAAATCCTCCACAACATAGAGTATAACAAATGGGTGGCCTCAGTGAGTCTTCCATCTTCACACAAACCCCTCATCAAAGTCAAATATGTTTCCCTAACTGGATAGCAACACTGATTATCCATTTCTTGGAAAATGCACAATGCAAGATCAGAACGATGTATACGACAAAGACTATATATGAGCAAATTCAGGGCATGGGTCAAAGACTTGACTTCCCATCGGCAGGAATTCTCTAAAAAAAGGTGATAAGTGGTTTCGAGTTCGTTCTCTTTCACTAGTATCTTCAAAAGAGTAATGAAAGATTCTGTCCAGTTCACACAATTGAATTGTGGAAGACTTCTGAATAGAGCAATTGCTTCATCTAATAAACCTGCTCTTGCATAAGTTTTAATTGCACCGGCAAATACTGAATCCTTACACTCGCAGGAGTCCTCTTTCATTCTATAAATTACTTCTTTCATCTCAGTCACTCGTCCTGACCTTCCTAGGATGTCAATCATGGCAGCATATACAGGACCGTTATGGTGGTAATTTGGGTATCTGTTTTTTGCTTCACCAAAGATCCCCAAAGCCTTTAGCGGGTTTTTCTGTTTTCGTATCAGCTGTGACAGATGAGTAGGTGTTAGATGCCTTGGCCATCTGATACTCATGGGTTCAACACCTTCAATCTGTTTTATGAATAACGTGGATGAAGAAAAAAGATCTTTAGTATTAGTAACAACACACAGAGTATATCCTAAACCCAAACAACTCATGAGCAAGAGATGGCATGAAGAAGAGTAGTATCACACCACCGGCAGTGGAATTTTCTCAAACAAGCAAATTATTATATACTGTATATTTAATATTTATCCTTCACACTTCACAGTAATCACCAAACACCTTATAAGCCTATTCTTGTTCTTAATTTCGAAACCCTATGAGATTCTTGCCATTAGATGCTAAAGTGCAGAATAAAGTTTTCAGAGCATGTAATTAAATATAAATATTGTCAAGAACCTTACCGACTGTAGATTTTGTGCAGTGTTTAGAAGGCCTTCTGCAACTACGTCAAACAAATTTCTCAGTGAAGCAGGGCTTCTTGACTCTTTCTCCAAATCTAGGACTGGTGGAGTATCTGTTACCCCTTAAATTACGCCAAAACGAAATAAAAATTGCAATTTCAAAGAAACAAAATTCAAAAACTAATTCAGGATGGAAACTCAACAAATTCCGAGCTTTATCCCCTCTATTGACATTCCTAACCCCTTCGCATAATTCCTTGCAGAAAATGGGTCAAAAAAGGAATTTGAAGAGCAATGTTCTGGGTATTGCCAAATTCAGTGTCCCAAAACTTCCATTACCCAATTTTTCACCTCGTGCTTTTGGGCTGATGTGAATTGGCGGAGGCGCTTTGGGATTGGCCAGTGGCAGGCAGTGAATGGGTTGGAATGAGGTTGGGTGGGTTGGGGGACTAATCTAAATTTTTCGTACTTTTAACTAGGACTTATTTGTACTATTAAAAAGTTTGGAACTCCCTCTACAATTTTCTCTTTATTCCTTTGTTATTTTATTTTCTTTTTATTTATTTCAAGAGGAGGACAAAAATGTCATTTTACGAGATCTTAACGGTGAAATGAACACATTCTGTCATCTGGACGAACTATAACAAGTACTTGAAAGTTGGAGAAGAAAATCATGCCATTATAAAAGGTTGGGTATATCTCGGCCATTTTGGAAAGGTCGGAGACCAAATATGCAATTTTCCAAATATTTTACATTAACAAATTTTTTTCCTATCCCCAACATTCCAACCATAGCGGGTGTTTGGTAGAGATTAAAATCGGATTAAAATTAAAAAACTAGCCGTTATTGTTGACTTTTATTAGATGAGTGGGACCCAATAACGTCTATATTTTCAATTTTAATTGGATTTCGAGCCGTACCAAACAGGCCCATAATATACCCCTTGTTTAGTGGGCTTTAATATACTTTAATTTATTTATCATATTCATTTTCAATTACACATTCATACAATAAAATATTCTACACGTAAATTCAAAAATTTTCTCTACTTTTTAATCACACGTTCTCTAAAAAATACTATTTAAAACATAATTTTTTTCAAATTAAAGACCACCAAACATGGACATGATCCAAACATTTTTATAGTTAGCACATATACATAAATCATAAGTCACCAAAGAGCAAAGGGGAAAATCATGGGACAAAATGAAAAAAATGACAACTGATGCTAACACGACTCCAGATATAGTGGTCGATCGACTATAATTTGTAAAACTCAGTCGTAATTTTGCCAAGATTTGACGGGTCCTCCAGTTAGCATTTGACCTCTTAACATGCAAAGAAAACAAATGGCAGCAACTACTTGTGATAGTTACATGTCTGATAGCAACATCTTTAGGATTGAATAGAAACAGTGTGAAATCTTCCTTTTTATTCAAAATTCAAATTAATAATGTAGAAAACTATTTTATTGGTAGAAGGTAAAAAGGAAAACTTCCACTAATTCAAATAGTCAGTTACAAAAAGTGTTGCAAACTAACGAGCAAATTGTTATGACAGTATTTTAATTATGGAATATATTTCTCTGCAAGATGTTAAATCATGACTTAAAAGTTTAAGCTGTTAGCTAGGACTATAAGTGTATCATTAACACACCCCATCAAGTGTAGATGGAATTCATTTTGTCTCAAAGCCTCCAATTTTTAAATTGGTGGCAACCTATTCTTACTCTAATTTGATGTAAAAGTTTAAGTTGTCAGAGACTCGAAGAGGGCTACATGTGTTTCATTTAAATATTATCTACAACAAACCCATTCAAGTAAGTAGAGATGAGGTGCACAATTTTAAAATTGGTGACGACACTCTAACTTGAAACGGGAATTCAAAGATGCAGCAAAATTCCAGGCTTTAACTTGCTTTGAAATGGTTTTATGACATCTGGTTTCCAAAGAAGGTTCAAACAGCACAATAGTTTCAAAATAACCAAGTCAGAAAACGTTAAGTTTGCAATGTTCAGGTGATTTCTAGTCGAGGCACAAAAGTTCTACTGCACATCTTTACTATGGTGATAATCGGTCGAAAGCTTAAGAATGCAGAGATTAATGACAACACCCAGCAAGCCTAAACAAGAAACTTCAAAATTAAGCCGCAAAGATGCTCAACAAAACTTGATAGAATCTTAAGTTTTCTATTCAGCAGCAGGAACAAGAAGCAAGCTCTAAACACATTCCGTAGCATACATCAAGAAGTTGTTTCTCTCATCACCACCATCCAGCAAATAAGCTCAAGAAAAATTACCAAACACATCGTGCATCATAGAATGAATATACATGTACTAAAGAGTGATGAATTAGAAGTAGAACCATATAACGCGGATCAAGAAGTCAAGGAGAACATAATTAATATGTTGTATCAAAAGCAATGAACTACTCCTTTAAGACAAATGTTTATTTTATATAGAACGGAATCCTTAAGAGAGGAGATGCAAAGTTAAACGTATTTGAATAATACAACATAATGGAAATTAAAACGTATATCTGAACTTTCCTTTGGACAGTGATCATACAGAATGATCCCATGCCTTCCGCTTAAACAGAGTCAGCGTACCACTGGCCCGCCTATCTTCTCCAGTTATTTTCCCTTGCAAGGTGGCAAAGGTTTTCCACACAAGCACAAGTTGTGAGCATATGCAGCTGCACTGTAGATGTTAAATGGTCTTCCTTGTGGTATCTCTCCACACAATCTATTTGCCCTGAAGCTTGCATGTTTCAATGCTTCAATTCCCAGCAAGCTGTCTGGAATTTTTCCTGTAAGCCCATTGATTGACAAGTCTAGCCATTGTAACTTCACTAATAATCCTAAACTCGTTGGGATTGTGCCTGTTATATGATTTCTTGAAATGTCGAATCTTTCAAGCTTAGCCAGGTCTGAAATTGAACTAGGAATATGACCTGCAATCCTGTTACTTCCTATGTTGAGCACCTTTAAGTTCAACCCACCACTGAATTCAGGAATGCTTCCAGAAATTTGATTCATCGAGACATCAATAGCCTCCAAAAATTTGCTCGTCTTGTTGCTTAATATACTTGAAAGAGAACCAAACAGTAGGTTGGAATGGAGATCAAGAGAGGAAAGTTGATCAGGCAATCTGATTGAGGAGAGGTCAATCTTCAATAGGTTATTAGAAATCTTGGCACTCTGCAAGCTCGACATCTTTGTGAGAAAATTTGCAATCCCATCTGTGAAATAATTGTCGGACAGGTCTAAGCTGGTCAAGGAGTCGGGCTTCGTAAAGTTTGGGAGGGTTCCTCTAAGCTTGCAGCCTGCTAGATGGACATCAGAAAGTTGTCTATTTCTGATCCATTCAGGGACTGTCCCTAAATTAAGACTGTTGTAGGACAGATCTATGGCTAACAGAGAAGGGAGTCCCTTAGAAAATGCTATATTAGGTAATGGATCCATAAGCACATTTCTAGACACATTAAGATGCCATAAGCTCTGTAAGTTTGCAATAGATTCTGGAATCTGACCTGTAAGTTGATTGGCGTTCAATCTTAGTACAGAAAGAGACTTTAAATTGCCAATTTGTGTTGGAATTCTTCCAGTGAGCAGATTTTGATCAATTGACAGCTCTGAAAGCTGGACTAGGTTGAACAAAGAAATGGGTATCTGCCCTGACAACTGGTTGTTGGTGAGCACAAGATATTGCAAGGATTGAAGCTGCCCTAAAAAATCCGGGATGAACCCAGATAATGAATTGAAGCTGAGATCAAGAAACTGTAAGCTCATGAGGTTCTTAAGGTTTGGTGGGATAGGACCTATGAGGGAGTTTTTAGCTAAATTCAACTGAAGGAGGCCTTTCAAGTTCCCTAATGCAGGAGGAATTTGTCCTGTCAAATGGTTGCCATTGAATGAGAAAGTCTGTAGCAAGGACAAATGACCCAAACTTGAAGGGATTTCCCCTTGCAGGGCATTGTCATCTAGGACAAGTTCAGTCAGGCGACTGAGATTCGAGAAACTTTGAGGGATTGTTCCTCCAATCCTTTTCATCCCACTTATTACCATTGTCTCCAAGAAATGTAAATTACCAAGAGAGGGGGACAAAATGCCTATCATATGAACACTCACATTACCAGCAGATGGGCTTTGCAGCATCAACTTGTTAACTCGGCCGGTGGCCGGATCACATTCAACGCCTTCCCAGCCACCCCCGCAACAATCTTTGCCTGTCCATGTAGACAGTAAATCAGTAGTGTCCTTTAATATTCTGGCCTTAAAACCAACAAGAGCCAATCTGTCAACCTCTGAACAAGCAGATGATGATGCCTGTGAATTTTCAAGATAGAAGAATACTATTATCAGTAAAAGCTTTATAACCCACATCGACATCTGCATTTTGGAATCCAATTGGAGAGATTTTCGAAAAAAAAAAATTTCAAATCAAAGTGTGAGTCTGACAAAGAATACTGAAGAAAACCTAGTAAAGTATACTAGTTTTCTTTACATAAAATAAATAAAATACAGTAAAAGGAATCATGTAAAGCGAGAATTCACGTAGACAACAAGGCATAATGATGAAAAAGATAGTGCAAAACTCGTAAAACCGTCTCCCTTTTTATAGGAGGCCAGTGAAAATCTTGTCGTTGAACCAACAATGTTTTTTTTGTAATTTTGTATCAAATTATCGGGTGGGTTCACATGAAAATTAACCTGCATCACGAGAATTCCAAATGGCATTTGAACGTTGGAGCGCACTATATTCAAATTCACATTTTTACCTTTTTGAAATCTAACGTTTTGCGATGGTCCACAGCTTCCTACTCCATTGAAAACTGCAGCATACGGAAAACTGCTTCAATTTATGGCAGATTAGACTGGAACAAGGAAAAGTCCGAATTGGCGACAATAGTTAATAAGTATTTTTTATTCATATAATAACTAAATTAAGCTCATTTTTGAGTCCACTCTTTAGAATAAATTTGTAAAAAGTAATTTTATTAAAAAAAAAAAGTGCGATTAAAAAGTAAAAAAAAACTTTTATATTTAGATGTAAAATTATTTTATCGAGAGATTGTCGCTGAAAAAAGTGTGGAGAAAATGAATTTTGACTTTTAAAGAGTAGGGGCTAATAGCGTGTTCGACAGATATTAAAATCGGATTAAAATTGAAAAATTAGCCGTTATTGTTGACTTTTATTAGACGAGTGGGACCCAATAACGGCTATATTTTTAATTTTAATTGAATTTTAAGCCCTACCAAACATGCTCTTAATAATGTTAACGCGACTGATTTCTTTCTTTCCAACGGGCATCCTGTTTCAATCTTGTTCCATCCTTTTCACATTTTGCTAGTGCTGAAAAATAGAGTTCTTGTTCAAACTTAAAAGGTTTGTACTTTAATGATAATTCAGTTGAACTTCAGTGACCATTTGTGAAATTAACTAAAGTTGGTGAGATTGGGATGGATATTTCGGATAAATTAAAACTGGGTTGGGCCCTCATTCGAGCCTGTTGAGACTGCCTTGCATGAAGGACTGAATCTTCGATGGTTAAACTCTGATGGGCTTGGAAATGAGCGTTTATTAAAGAGGAAATTTCACCCAATAGTAATGTTAAATATTCAAATATTAGCATTCATCAAATTTTATTCCAGAAATACTAAAAAACAAAAAACAAAAAAAAAGGAAGTAAAATTAATAATCTACAAATCACCTCACTCCTCCAATCAAACTTTCCCCCACCATTCACGCTATAATTGAATCAAACAAATTCCACCATTCATGCTATAATTCAATCAAACAAATACATCCATTAAACCACCATTCAAGCTATAAATCCCTAATTCATAGGCTTGAGAATTAGTAGGATTAACAAAAATGAACTTTTTACATTGACATTTCTAATCTGATACATTTTTCGAAGTTTTACAATATGGTGTATGCATTTTCAACTTGATACAAGTTGATAAGCATTAAGGTTTCGTTTGTTCGTTATAATTGTTTTAGTACATAATACGTAACGAAAATGTTTTAGTTTTACAAAAATGCTAGATGTACACTCTCAGTATATATCATCTTCGATATTTGATGTATTGTTAAAAAATGATTGAAGAGAAAATTGTTTAATTTTTTAAACTGTCTAATAATGTATTGTCACGTGGCAAAATGTAAAGAATGATGTTGTAAATGTTTTGTACATGTACCATGATTGTTAGCTTTATAACAATTAAGATATCATATTATTGTTTCCGCACAATCTGTAAAGGATTGCTTTACATATCATGGTTTTTATATGTTTTGTTTCAATCAGGGCGGATGGAGGGGGGGCAGCCCCCCCTCCCCCACAAACTGATTTTTTTTTTAGTTAGAAAAAAAATTTATGTAAAAAAAAAAAAAATCATGTGTAATTTTATTTTTTTTTACGTATTAGTCCGACCTGTAATCTGGTCTTGGATCCGTCCCTAATTTCAATCCTATACAATTTATCTGAAGCTCGTCTTGAACTTCTTTTAGGCTTAGCTAAAATGTTTTTAGCATGCAACATGATGCTCCTAATTTTTTTAAAATGAATAAATTCATAGATTATGGCTTTTAGGCTTCATGGTGTTCACCTAGTGTTCACCACTGTCCTTTTTAGGCTTCATAGAAGGGCCTCAAAGCCCATTTTAATGAACTCGATCCTCATGAAAGTAGAGTAGGCTTAGGATTACTTTCATCTTGTAATTCTTGAATCTATGTTTTTTAACGCTCAGTAAATGATAGATTGGGTTTCCTTTTTAGGCTTCATAGAAGGGCCTCAAAGCCCATTTTAATGAACTCGATCCTCATGAAAGTAGAGTAGGCTTAGGATTACTTTCATCTTGTAATTCTTGAATCTATGTTTTTTAACGCTCAGTAAATGATAGATTGGGTTTCCTTTTTAGGCTTCATAGAAGGGCCTCAAAGCCCATTTTAATGAACTCGATCCTCATGAAAGTAGAGTAGGCTTAGGATTACTTTCATCTTGTAATTCTTGAATCTATGTTTTTTAACGCTCAGTAAATGATAGATTGACTTAAGTTCTTGTTTCTTACCTTTCAATTAATGAACACATTTTTTGTTGTATGAAATTATTATTTTTTTCATGTTACATCCATGTAACATTTAGTGGGACATATTATACCGTTACTTGCGCTATTTGATTTTTAAAATGAAGCACGTCTTATCGTGTAAACTTCACAAGTAATAATACTCATTTATGTGATGTCAATCTATGTAGTTTCACATATGGTTTTCATTATCGTACGTGTATTATAATAAAGATTGTATTAGAATTTTGTATTGTGTTCAATGAATCTGAATATGGTTGCCTTGATCCCAACATACCCTTGTATATTATCTAACCATATCGTCATTGAGCAAAATCTTTAGTCAAATGGTATCAAGTAATACCTAAATTAAATGAAAGCAAAATTACATTTTTTTTACTCTCTAGATAATGGGAATAACACGAAAATGTGTTGAGATGCCTTTGGAACATATGCTTGAAGAAATCATATGGAAAATTGAATGAATGAGGCACAAAGCCACGTTGCTTCTCTGTCTAAGCAAGGATTTTGGTTCACAAATCCAAGAATTCTGCACTTCTCTTACTTTCCTTTCCCCTTTATATCCCTTCCAACCATGTCACAGTTCAACAATCCTAACTCATTGCCCCATTATTCTTTTGACATATTTCGTTGGGAGGATTGGATTGTATGATGAAGAAAAATTTGAAATCTTGTTCGACATTCGTTCAATTCTTGAACAAAATTCCAGTTGTTGATACTCGATGCCCTTCCAATGTTTCTGGAGCAGAAAATAATCGAAATGCATCTTCTATTGTACAAACAAGCTCAAGAAAAATCTGAATGTGAAGTGATAAGTGTAGTTTATACACTTGTTCATGACCGTAAATTATGATATTTTATTGTCTTTTGGATTAAATTCTATATAATTTATGTTATATTATATTTTGTAGGTAAAATTTATATTTAATGAAAAATTGAAGAAAAGAATGCAAAAGTGGCGAAAAATGGCAAAATTCAAAAATGAAACATTGGAGAGAAATATTACATTAAAGGAGATCAAGTTAAATGTATATCAATAAACTTGAATTGAAAATTTTAATTGGAGATTCAAATTATATATATCACTACTATATTAAAAGAGAGGATGGCCAAATCACTGTTCATTTTTGCACCCTCTGTTTCACACTTGAACTGATTGTTTGCTATTCATTATCTGGTTTTGACAATTGATATTCGGTTCTGACAATTGATATTTGAGCTGTGATTTTTAAATTTGATAGACATAATTGTTTACTGTGTTTTTTTTTCACTACTCTATTTAATTATATAACCGAATTACTTTCGTTTGTAGCCGACTTACCGCAGTATTTTCTGTTGATATTTTATTACGACTAACATATTATTAGTCAATAAAAAACACACAAAATCCAAAAAAAAATAAAGTTGGCTTATTAACCGACTTTTCCTACTCTATTATAATTATATAACCGACTTACTTTCATTTGTAGCCGACTTACCGCCGTATTTTCTGTTGATATTTTATTACGACTAACATATTATTAGTCAATAAAAAACACACAAAATCCAAAAAAAAATAAAGTTGCCTTATTAACCGACTTTTCCTACTCTATTATAATTATATAACCGACTTACTTTCATTTCTAGCCGACTTACCGCCGTATTTTCTGTTGATATTTTATTACGACTAACATATTATTAGTCAATAAAAAACACACAAAATCCAAAAAAAAATAAAGTTGCCTTATTAAACGACTTTTCATTTGTAGCCGACTTACTTTCCCGCCGTATTTTATGACCGACTAACATATTATTATATTATTAGTCAATAAAAAATACACAAAATCCAAAAAAAAATAAAGTTGCCGACTTACATTTTCTGACCTTTGCATACTAACATATTATTTTAGTCAATAAAAAATACACAAAATCCAAAAAAAAATAAAGTTGCCGACTTACATTTTCTGCCCTATACATACATGCATGCAAATACATTTTCTACACAGTTTCCTCTTTCTCAAACAAAAGAAAAGAAAAACAAAAAAAAAAAATCCTCCCAAAGAAAAGATTTAACAAAAAAAAAAATTTTCTCGATTACTGGTCTGTAGTTGATTTAGTTGTAGACTAACCATCTTGAGGTCCGTCGCGCCAAGAAGAAGATCTCCGCTTTACCTTTTCGGGAAAAAAACTTCGGTGTAAATGCCCGTGCATCGAAGTAAGTAGAATTACTCTCTTACCTATGTTAATTGGGATATTACTACAATCAATGTTAATTTTTCTTAATGAAAATTAGTGATTATAGTTAGGTGATATATGGGATTATGTAATAGCACGTTTGTAAGTAGTAAAAAGAAATGAAGGAAATAGAATGAGTAGACATAACACAAAAATGTGGATAATAATAACTTGATTTACGTTACTTTTAAAATGTTTGCGTGAAAAATATTAGGTTCCATAATATTTAGAATACTATTAGGCAATTAGTATTATTATATATAAAAAAATTAAAATATTAGTTAAATGTCCCTTCCATAATTCCTGCAGCATTTTTTCCAAATCTTTTCTTCTTAAGTTTTCATATTCCAACCAATTTAATTATTAATGCTCCTTTATAGATAGTGAAGAGATATAAGAATTCACGGTTTCTTTTCCTCTTGCTCAAATTCTTTTTAATGTTGTAAGGTTGCCTATCACTATGTTCTTATCCTTGTTACCTGTTGTCTTTGTGTTGCTGTTATATATATTTTATATGAAAAAGAAACATGGGACATCTATTACCTGTTTTGCTATTTTACTTCGTTTCATTTTATACTTTTTAGTGATATAACTTAAATTTTTTTTTATTATTTTTACAGATACTTTAACCATGTCTGGAAAGCCTACTATTCGTCATCCTAAAACTACAGCTGAATCATATAATACTTTCATCCGACAACAAGAAAATCAAAGACATAAAGATCGTCGGCAATGACTTCAAATCGGATCCGTGGATCATCGAAAAAGAATAGCTAATCCTATTTTACCTATAAATAATTATTTAGGTGCGTCGTCGAAATCTACAATAAATAATTATGAATCTTCTACTTCGAATGATTTTACTACCAACGTTTCCAATGTTGAATTACAAGGAGATTTGCCCCTATTGAATATCCCAATTACTCCGTATGTATTACCAATATGTACTTATTGTAAACATTGTGGCGCCAAAAAATTTTATAGAGAAAGTAAAGGATTTTGTTGCTCTGATGGAAAAATTAAACTTTTTATTTACTGATTCACCACCTATATTATTTAACTTGTTTACCGCTACTGAACCAACATGTTTAGAATTTAAAAAATTGGTAAGGGAGATAATAACCATTTTGCATTTACTTCATTTGGTGTAAAGTATGACAAAGAATTGTTCAAATCATATAAAGGTATATATACATTTAGAGTTCAAGGTCAAGTATATCATTATGTAAACGAACTTATACCTAAAAATAATAGACCTTGTTATATGCAATTATATTTTTATGATACAAATAATGAACTTTCAAATCGTATGAAAATTTTAGATGGTTTTGTTGAATCTACCTTGATGAGCTTAATTGAAATTCTCCAAATAAATCCATATTGTCGATTTTTTAGATCTTTGAGTGATATAACAAACTTACAAAACTACCAAATACATATAAGATGTCACCCAGGCCTTGATCAAAGAGTCTTCAATACACCCACAACGTCTCAAGTAGCTGCTGTATGGCTCGAGGATGATAAAAATGTCAATGCTAACGTTCGTGACATTACTATATATGGACATTCTGGTGATTCTCATAAGGTTCATTATTATTATGGTTGTTATGATCCTTTGCAATACCCTTTACTTTTTCCGTATGGAGAACCCGGTTGGCATGAAGGTATTGATCGATGCACAAATCAAAGTAGAAATTTGCCGACTTTGGCAGCTTTTGCTACCACAATTGCGTCTGCATCTGAAATTATCGAAAAAGAAGATCAAGGTTTATATATATATATATCTCTGTTTGTATATATTCCCTAATTATGCGTATATAAATATTATAAATCTATACTAAATTTGGCTTCTCATCATATAGTACTCAATGGAGCTAAGCATCGATCCCAGGTTTCTTGTCGAGAATACTATTCATACAAGTTACAAATCAGATGTTCAGGTAAGTCTATATTGCTTCATAGTGGTAGATTGTTTCAACAATATGTTGTGGATATGTATGTTAAAATTGAAACAACTAGATTAGACTATTTTCGTAATAATCAAAAACAGATACTTGATTAAATTTATCAAGGTATTGTAGACAGTGTTCAAAACGGAGAAACAAGAGGGTACAAAATTGGAAGAAAATTTGTTTTACCTCAATCATTTACATGTGGGCCTCGAGATATGTTGCGACGATATATGGATGCAATGGCCATTGTACAACGTTATGGAAAATCAGATATATTTTTAACTATAACATGTAACCCCAATTGGCCCGAGATTAAGCAAGAGCTAAGGCATAATGACGAAGTCCAAAATCGACCGGATTTAATCGTTCGCATATTTAGAGCAAAATTGGAAGAACTAAAAGATGATTTATACAAAAAAAATATTTTAGGTCCTGTTATTGCTCATATATCTGTTGTTGAATTTCAAAAAAGAGGCCTTCCACATGCACATCTATTATTAATTTTTAACCGTAACCATAAAGTTTCATGTGCTGAAAATGTTGATAAAATTGTGTCGTGTGAAATTCCTGACAAAACCACATTCCCGCATTTGCATTCTGTTATTGTTAAACATAATATGCATGGTCCTTGTGGAAATCTAAATCCAGCCAATGTATGTATGGAGCTAAATAAAGGTTGTAAAAATAAATATCCTCGAGATTATTGTAGCACTACTATATTTGGTCATAATTCTTACCCATTGTATAGGCGTCGTGATACTGGTATTTATATTAAAGTTAGAGGTCAGATGTTAGACAACCAATGGGTTGTACCATATAATCCTTATTTAAGTGCAAAATATGACTGTCATATAAATGTTGAAGTATGTTCTTCTATCAAAGCCGTAAAATATTTGTACAAATATGTATACAAAGGACATGATCGTATTAATTTTTTAATTAACCCAAATGAACAAGAAAAAGAAATTGACGAAATCTCTGCTTATCAATCTGCCAGATGGATATCTCCACCTGAAGCTATGTGGCGAATTTTTTCTTTCAATTTGGCCGAAATTTGTCCTACTGTCTATTCTTTGCAGTTGCATCTCGAAGACCAACACCAAATAACGTACAATGGGAACGATGATTTAGCTACCATTGTTAACAATGAAAATATGAGACGAACAATGTTAATGAATTTTTCGAATCAATGAAATTAATGAATTTGCTCGAACATTATTATATCGAGATTTCCCTACACATTTTGTTTGGAATACACATACAAAGATTTGGACTTTAAGAAAGAAACAAATTGTTGTAGGCCGAATTGTCACAGCAAATCCTTCTGAAGGCGAACGTTATTTTCTTCGCATTCTTCTTAATCATATTCGCGGGCCAACATCATTTCAATCCTTACGAACTTCAAATGGGGTAACTACTACAACTTATAGAGAAGCTGCATTTTTATATGGTCTATTAAGTGGAGATAATCATTGTGAACAATGTTTATGCTGAAGCTATTCTTTATGAAATGCCATTTTCTTTAAGACGTTTGTTTGCCACAATCCTTCTGCTTTGCAATCCTACTAATCCAAAATTATTGTGGGATAAATTCAAAACTTACATGATTGATGATTACGTGCATGAAAATATATCCATTGACGCTGCCGAAGTACGGGGCTACATGATCTAAACTCTATTTTATAACCTTTGGGAAAAAATATTAACGACTTTGAAATTGTATCATTCAATGTAAATATAGACGAAAGTGAACGGTTAAAAAGAATGATTGCGAGAAGAGACAAGTAATTTGATTGTTCAAAATGACAATGTTAATACAATAACTTTAAATGATAAACAACAATTTGCTTATGATACAATTATGAAAAGAATAAACTTGGAATCAAGTGGTGCTTTTTTGTCGATGGTCCAGGTGGAGCAGGTAAAACTTTTTATATAAAGCACTCCTTGCGAGCGTGCGTTCTAAAAATTTAATTGCTTTAGCAATGCGTCTTCCGGAGTATCTCGCATCTCTCTTACACTGGAGGTAGAACAAATTTCATTCAAGATTTAAAATTCCTTTAGACACAAGCTGGTGAAATTTGTTGTTACGTTAGTAAGCAATCTCCTTTAGGAACTTTATTTAAAATGTGTAGATTAATAATTTTGGATGAAGCAACCATGGTAAATCGTTGTGCCATTGAAGCCGTAGATAAAATGCTTAGAGATATTACAGATTCTAATTTGCCTTTTGGCAGTAAAGTTATAGTCTTTGGAGGGGATTTTCGTCAGGTTCTACCAGTTGTACAAAAAGGAAAAAAAGAAGACATAATAAGAGCTTCATTGGTATTTTCCCATCTGTGGCCTTTTTTTTTACACTTGCCATTAGTTGAGAATATGAGGGCACAATTTGATCCCGAATTTTGCGATTACTTACTTAGAATTGGAAATGGAACAGAGCCTGAACATTCTTGTAAATGTATTAAACTCCCAGATAATATAATTTTACCATTTGAAGATGAAATTACATCCTTAAAAATTCTAATACATCATGTTTTCCCAAATATAAAATCATATGCTGATAATTTACATCTGATGTCAAATCGAGTTATTCTTACAGCTACAAACGAATGTGTTGATCATATTAACAACATATTGCTTGAAACTATTCCTGGTGACTTTTATACTTACTATAGTTTTGATGAATCAATTGACAAATCAGAACAACCCTTGCAAGAAGATTTTCTAAATAGTTTGTCCTCAAATGGTATTCCACCACATGAATTGAAGCTTAAAGTAAACTGTCATGTAATGTTATTACGCAATATTAATCCATCTGAAGGGTTATGCAATGGAACACGTCTTATTTGTCGCAAATTTGAGAAAAACATAATTCTTCTTTGAAATTGCTACTGGTGAATATTGTGGGAAGTATGTTTTTTTGCCAAGGATTCCCTTTATACCTCTTAAGAGTGATCAAAATTCAATTCCATTTAAAAGAACTCAATTCCCAATTAGACCATGTTTTGCAATGACAATTAACAAAGCACAGGGTCAAACACTTGACTTTGTTGGTTTATATCTTCCAGAATCAATTTTTTGCCATGGTCAGCTTTATGTAGCCTTATCTAGAGCAAAAACAAGTACATCTATCAAAGTTTTACTTAAACCATTCAACAGTGATACTTTGCATACCGCATGTACTAAAAATATTGTATACAAAGAAATCCTTTCATTTGTACATTCGTAAACCTACATTCTTTATGAATATTTTTTATCGTTCAACTTGTTCGTTATCGAATTGAATCAACTATCAACTACTTCATAAAGGTTTTTGCTCTGTTTTAAGAAATTTAGATTTCCATGTATATTTTTACTTAGGCTGATAATCTTTTTTAATTATTTAATAATCTAATATGATTTATCTTTTTTTTTCTCAGCTCAGGGGCGGATCCAGCACTTGACGAGCACCTGCGGCCGCCCGTGCTGGATCCATCGGGATGTTCAGTTCCCGTCGGGTACAGTGTTGGTGGCAGGTGGAGCAGCTACGCAGCGCCTGTGAAGTGGAAAGTGCGAATTTGTTGTAGTGGTTCGGTGGACCGTGTGCAAAGTCAGGGATGACTTTCCAACCCTGAGGACCGAGGCCAAGCAAGCAGCCTGCACAATGGATGCCATTAAATGTCAAAAGCACACAGCTTCTTCATCTTGGGTGCGAGCGAGCAAGAGGGAAAAAATACACTGGAGAAGGCACTGGTGAAAGTAAAAAACATAAAAGCTGGAAGCTTTTGGGGGTAAAAAAAAGCTAAGGAAGAGTTCAAAAATGTCGCTCAAGACCTCACTGTACGTACTCCATTTCTTATGGTAAAATAATAAATCAAATGGGTTTTATTTGAACTTTACTGTCTTGATTTATTTCAGAAAATATTTGTTGGTTGTTATTTGTGTTTCCATATAGACTTTGTCTATTTTTTTGCTCATGACCCTACCAATAAAAATGAATATGTTCGAATTAGTTAATATGTTTTTGCATGCTTACTATTATTAGGGAAAAAAACAAATTTTGTTCACCGAATAATAAAGGAACATTTAAACATTCAAATATAAAATTCTCTGCAATATCCCTATTTTTTTCATCTTATTATTATTAATAAACATTAGTTATAATTATTTTACAATTTTTTTTAATGTTTACCTTTGATATATCTTTAAACATAATATTTAACAGCTATTTCGTCTTTGCGACTTTTTCTACTCGCTTTCATCTTGTTGTACCTGTGATCATCGTGTTTTGGATCTATGTTAATAGTACCTATGTTCATTGCTTTGTGATATTAGATTCCGCCTTTTTAATACTCTTTCCATTCAATATAATGATGGTTTATTTCTTCATTGCAGCTTGCAAGCTTTATCAAATTGTCATTACTATTCATCTTTCTCGGATTGAATTTACTAGAATTCATCTTCTCAATGATAGCGTTTTTGGCAAGATAAAGCAAATGAATTATAGCTCTTCAAAAAAAAAAAATTGTTGTGAAGCATAACAAACATCCCTTGAATATCTTTGCTTTGAAGAACTGATAGTTTGCACGACACAAAACAAACCTTCTGCTTTTATATGTGAGATGGTACGAGATATTTTTCCTTATTGTGACTGCCTTCAAAATGGCTTCGCCTCCTGCAATGCTAGAGTTTTTGGCAAGATAAAGAAAGGTTCAATAAAAATAATTGATACGGCATAATACACATTCCTTAGATATCCTTCTTTTCAAGAATCGATAGTTTCATAAATCAACGAAATTGTTGCAACGTTAACAAACATCAAAATAGTTTCCAACTGATTATAGTTTAATTGACCGACTTATTTAATTGTAACTAAATTGACTATCGACTTGTATACGGATTTTTCCACGAGAAACAGAGATATTTTACAACACCTGGATGCAATTTTACAATCCTTGATACAAATTATCCAAATTTCATTGCCAGATATTTTCCAGAAATTACTCGAATTCCATTTCCCCAATAGATATTGTACCAAATCACCAATTGTTCATCATTAATTCCAATTCCCACAGTAGATATTTTCTAAATGGAATAGATATTTTACTATTCTGTTGCTATAAATATAGTCTACCTCAACAGGTTTGCCTTAGGAAAAAATACAGTACTTAAAATCTTAACATTGACCCAACCTCTACGTGATTTACTACTTCCGGTATAATTACTTTACAGAAAACTTGTTCTTCCTGCCTTCCTTTTTTGTTTTCTTTTTTTGCTAACCTGCCTGCCTTCCTTTTTTGTTTTTTTTTTTTTGCTAACTTTTTTTCCCCACATTTCAGTGATGGCTCAGTCTTATAAATTCATTCCACAAATCTCTGCTTCAGAGAGCAATTGGTCAGCCAAAATTATAGTTTCAGGGAAGCAGCCTCCTAAAACAGCCCGAAATTCAAATAGCCGTTATCAGAATCTTACTTTCATGGATTTACAAGTATAATAATCCTATTCAGTGCATAAATTTTTTTTATTATTATTATATATATTATATCTTCTATTAATAAAATAAATATATTCATATATATTTATATCTTTCTTGACAACTAAACAGGGAAATAAAGTTATAGCTACAATGTACGACGCAAATATTACTGCATTAGATGATCAGCTCAAATTGGGAAAGACATATATTGTCTCAAATGCAGCCGTCAAAGATATCAAGAGTGAATTCCAAAGTTCGCCAGGAGAAAAAATTTGGACTATATCTGGAAGAACAAAAATTGAAGAAGTGGATGAGATCCATTTAAATTTTTTGTTCTCAACCTATGAGCTCACTTCATTTAATGAGTTACAGGAACACCTAGATAAAAATACGAGCATAAGTAAGTTTCCAATTTAATATTTTCTTCTTCCACATGCACATATACATTTATATATTAAAAGTACGTAAATAACTTCGTTCCTTTTATAGGTGTGATTGGTGCAGCCATAGATATACGTCAAAAACGTCTCATTCAAACGAGGTTTGGTACAGAAACTTTTTTACAAGATATTGTCTTAATTGACAATAAATTTCGTACTGTCGTACTAACCTTATGGGATACCTTCGTGGATGAAGAAGGTAATAAAATACTCCAAAATATTGCAAATAAACCTATAATATGGGCCACAAATCTTAAAGTTTCTTCCTTTAACGGTAAGTCTTATCATCCATATTTTAGTTTTTTTTATTCACTGTTAAATAAAAATTACTATCTAAATATTCAAATTCATCAATCAGGCATCACTCTTTCTACTAAAGTCAGCAGCACTTTCTTCATTGACGCAGATTTACTTGTTGTTGCTGAATATAAAAATTGGTATTGTATTATATCTAACTTTCTTTACCATAAATATATATTTCTGTAAATTTTACTAAACTGAACATGTACTTGTTTTCGCAGGGTGGAAAGGAATGCAGAACATCTAGATAAAATCATAACAAATAAACCGTTTGACCCGCCTAAATTTACACCTCCAAATAAATTTACGAAAATAGCTGATTTGTTGGGGATATATCTAGAAGTAATATTTATATATCTATATACGCATTTTATATATATATATATATTTTTATTCATAGGATTTTTTGATTTAATTATATACACTTTTACATATTGGCAGGAAAAATTTTACTGGGTCAGTGCAACGTGAAAAATCAACACAAAAAAACTGACATTTTGGTACATGTCCTGTAGTAATTGTAAAAAAACATCCAATGCAAATTTCGCAGAAATACACAAATGCAGATTTTGCAAATGTGAACGGGCAAAAGCTGTACCAAGGTAATCTATTTATATTTAAATGTTTTAATTTTAATAATAATTTGAATAAATATATTTTCCTAACTAAAGTCTTCTTTTCTCGCAGAGCAAATGCTTTGATTTCTCTTGAGGACAAGACAGGATCATTGGACGCAAGCATCATAGGACATGCCGCAGAAAAGTTGCTGGAAACAAACGCTGATGTATTAATGAATTATTCTCCCGAAGTAAAACTTTCGTTCCTCAAATTTTCAAATATTATTTTCACAACAAAATTAAACCTATTTTTTATACGATATAATATATATTTCATTTGCAGACACCAGTTTCAGAATTGAACAACATCTTGAAGTTGGAAAGCGAAATGGAAGTATTGTTTTATCTCAAAGTGTCGGAGAAACGCCATTCCCCACCTGAATATCGATTTGAAATTGTAACATCAATCAGTGATGGCAATATTTCAACCACAGATGATCGGCTTCGTGACGAGGATGCGGAACATAGTGACCAATTCAAGCAGTCTTCAAAGGATAAAAATACATCTCCGGTTAGAACAAAAAGATCTCAAGAATCCATCACCGAGATAAATAAGAAGAAAAGAAAATGATCAGGTCAATATCGTCTGGCAATGGCAGTTTTTTGTAACGATAGGCAATCAGTTTAATCAGTTTTTTTAATCAGTTTTATGCAAAGAAAACAGATTGCCTATATATAAGAAATTGGGCAGTATCTTTTGCGCCTTCTGACCCAATGAATAAATGTTGTAAGTTGGTATATGTTAGTTTTTGTACAAGCCATTTTGTCGTAAAGCTGATGTAACGTTGGTATATAGTTTTAAAATAGCCAAGTTTAATATATGGTCGTTTTTAACATAGCCAAAGTTCAAGTATGTAGTATACATGTTAAGTTTATGTAGCTTAAAAAAAGATTCAAAAGGTAACGATTAGCATCGGAATATTTTTTCCCACAGTTGTTTGTTTAAAAAAAAAAACAACTCATTTCGTTCGAGGATGGAAAAAAAGCATTTTGACGTGATTGGGACTCCCGTGGCACGGGGAGTTCCAAACTCCCCGTGCGTGCACGGGGAGTTTCGAACTCCCCGTGCGTGCACGGGGAGTTTCGAACTCCCCGTGCACGCACGGAGAGTTCCAAACTCCCCGTGCGTGCACGGGGAGTTTCGATCTCCCCGTGCGTGCACGGGGAGTTCGACTCTCCCCGTGCACGCACGGGGAGATGGACTCTCCCCGTGCGCGCACGGGGACTATCTTACTCCCCGTGCGCGCACGGGGAGATTTACTCGTTTTTTTTTTTTTTTTTAAAATAACATTTATTACTTATTTTTTGAGAAAAAAATATATACTCGAATACATTATTTAATATCTTCATCAAATTTTTTTTTTAAACTTCCGATTTTAAAACTACAATTTAATAATATATACTCCCTATTATAATAATACTTATAGTAATACCTAAATATACATTATTTAATATATTTTAAACTCTAACTTCCCGTAAAATATTTTTTAAAAAAAAAAACAATTATATTAATTTTACTTCCAATTTTAATTTAAAAAATATATATTCCAAACCTTCAAAATTCTTTTCAATAAATTATAAATTCTATAATCAATATACAAAAAAATTATATAATAATATTAATAATAATACCATCAACTTCCACCTACCCACTTCTCACCAAATACTTCTCACCTACCACTTCATTAAACCAACACACCTACACACAACTACCACCAATACTTCACTCATACATTCAACCACATTCAACCAAATACTCACACGGTTATAATTTCATCTTCCCCAAATACACAAATTTTAAAACTCACATCCCAACTTCCTTCAAATTCAACACTCACATTCCAACTTTCTGATACAACAAAGGTAATTTTATCTAGCAAACCAACTTACTGTAATTTTATTCACAATTTTTATTCACAATATTTGATTAGATTTTTTATTTAATTTAATTTTCTAATTTACTTAGTGATTATTTATGGAATATTTTGAATTATACAATAATAAAAAAAAAAGTATACCATAATCTTAATTAGTCATGCACAAATTAAAATAAAACAGTTGAAAGTTGAAAATAGACAAAATGAGATGTTGAACTAACAATAAAGATTACTTATTTATTGATTATTACAGTTTTTACATTAGATTCCCTGTCTTAATCTTGAGCAATACAAAGAAATTAAATAGTCTTAATGTTGAGCAGTCTTAATGTTGAGCAGTCTTAATCTTGAGCAGTACAAAGAAATTAAATACAAAGAAATTAAATAGAGAAAAATTATAAGAGTTTTACACCAATGCAATGAAATAAGAGAGAAAAATTGTGTGAAAGCTCTCTACTTTCAAGTATAACTTGCAATATTTTTTTATAAATGCACAAAAGCCTATTGATGATTTTTTTTTTTTTTTTGTTCGTGACGAAGTTGTCATTTATGAGTGTGCAAAGGGAGTTTATTGCCGTGTTGCTGATTTTCCTGCTGTTAAATCAATTGGTTTAAGGCATTTGTGTGAATGTATGATTAAAATGTCAAGAAATATATAAATAGCATTCATTTTAAAATACTTTTGTCAATTGTCACACTACAGACGGGCTTTTAAAAGCAGGAATACAAACGCAAGGGTCAATATTGGGATTTGTATTAATAACTGTCAAGAAAGAATTACATGAAAATTTATTATATTGGATAATTAGCTTTGGATTTATATTCTACAAAATCTGAGGAGTCTTGGTAGCTGAAATTCACTTGCATCTTGATTATCCACTTCAATACGGATTTTTTCTTTTTACAATTACTGTTTTAACTATTGAAAGTTAATTCTAATATCTTAGTTTTTGCATATTACATATGGAATTAAGATTTTTCCTTTTTTTACTCAACTTGAATTTTATATATTCCGATTTTTTATTTTTATTTTTATGATATTTAGTGATTAACGAACATTTTTCCCTTATTGTTATAACTCCTCAAAGGTGTCATGCTGTGAATACTACTGCTATAAGTTTTACTTCCATAAATTCAATTTTTCAAGTGTTAAAAAAAAACAACAAGAAATTCAACCTTCAAAATATCTGAAATATTTGACAGTGCTCTTCCTAATAACATACTTATTGATGATTTGTTTATACAGATGTCTTTGGAATATATCCTTCCTCCAAATGAATGGTATTCTGCTGGCATTACTCAATATTCCAATCATCAGTATCTCAGGAATTTTTTTGAGTTGATCAATGAAGAACAACAGGCTGAGATAATGGGTAGTAACTTTCATGCATTTATATGCGGTGTTTTTTATAGATCTGAAGAAGAACAACAGTTTAGTGGTAAACTGGTTCATGAGTTTATATTACGCCTTGTGAATTGTGGAAAAAATTATGAAATCTGGGTTAAATTAAATGATCAACTGGCCCGCTTCAGTATGCTTGAATTTTGTCTTATAACAGGATTACAATGCTATCTGAAGCATTTCGCCTTTGTCAAGACGAAGATGATAAATTCAAACTTGGTCTAGTGATGTTCGTAGAATGTGTTTTAAAACCTACGGGAAGATATATTGACCAAAAAACTTTATCTATGGTTGAAAACATTCATACATTCCTTGCATATCCATGGGGTCGACAAGCATATATTGTTCTACTAAGGTCTTTACAAGCATCACATGTAGAAAGAGTACAGAGAATGCATCAAAATGAACAACTCGAATCCAAATATTCATTACATGGATATCCACTTGCATTCCAGGTACTATTCTTTTATGATATTGTTTTTCCTATTTTATATATAATTTTATTCAGTGATTTATAACTTTATATATCTAATATATATTTCCATTTATGTAAGTACTGGATATATGAAGCATTTCCCCGAATTGGCCGGAAATTTGGACAGCCTAGAAGCAGAACAATACACATACCAAGGATGTACAAATGGAAGCCGCATAGAGTATTAACAGAAAATTCAATTAAACATTTTTTGTCAACTCATGAGGTATTCTACGTAATCATTACATTCCTTATCATTTTGTTATATACATATACTTACTTTTTGCATATACAATTACTTTATGCACTTATGAAAAAAATCAAAATAAATTTTTTATTTATTTTTATTACACTTACAGATTCAAACAAACATAATACTACAGCCCACGGCAGAAGAATTACAAACAATTTGGTATACAACTCTTTCAATGCCGGAAGACAACCATCATATCATACTTCATGGGATTCTCACAGGACAGTTAAACAATATCC
The DNA here is from genome assembly GCA_035079005.1 of Fraxinus americana. Taxonomy (NCBI): domain Eukaryota; kingdom Viridiplantae; phylum Streptophyta; class Magnoliopsida; order Lamiales; family Oleaceae; genus Fraxinus; species Fraxinus americana. The sequence continues at coordinate 46,898,731 of CM068707.1, forward strand.
CTGAAGAAGTTCATCAGCAACATACCATTCCAGCTATTCACCGTACTTCCATTTCAGATACTTCAACCTCCACTCATGTTAGCTCCAACTATCTTACAAGAGGAGAGATGGAGCAAATGCTAAACGCACAGAGGCAGCAAATGATATCAGATATGTCTACTTTATGTGATAACATGAGAACATCCATTGTATCAGACATATCTCATCTACACAACAACTTAGAAACAACCATGGCACAACAATCAGATAGACAACAACATCAGTACGAAACAATTTTTCAACGACAAGATGAATTGTTTCAACGACAAGAAAAATTACAACAAGACTACAACAAAATCATACAATCTAGAATGCATCCTCAACATGATGATCCTCTTCATCAAGATGCTTCTATTCATACAAGTCCTGTTGTACAGCATACATCAATGTTTGAACCTACAGAAGACACTACACAACAGAGAATACAACAAATACAAAAAGGGAAAAGCATACAGTCTTCAATACCATTAATGACTTATCCTTTAGAAGACTACTCAACAGACAGATACTTAGCACTTACAAATTGGATTGCAGCAAATCCACCAAGGTAACCGCTCTAATTCTACTCCACTCTTTTACACATTGTTGAATTCATTTAATTCATCTCGAATTAAATTACAATTTTTTTCACAGCGCATTGTTGGATGATGGATCTAAAAATATGTACCCAAGAAGCATAATAGAAGCTATGATGGATATAACACAACCTATAACTACTGATGTAAGTAAACTGATTTACTATAATAAATTTAATTTTATATTTAATGCACATTATTTACATCTATTTTTTTTTATTAGATTCTTGATTTGGAGTTCAACTTGTTAAGGCAGTTCATAAACAACAATCCTACATCCGTTTCAGAAGAATATGCAATTCTGGATTTCAACTATGAAAACGAGTGTACTCGTCAGATGATAGTACAAATGCAAAATCTGGACACAAATACCTTAACCGATGGACCAAATTTACCTATTCTACAAGACTATGTGAATGGCAATTTACCAATAAATGGTCGTCCATGGTTAAGATGCAAGTACCTATTAATTCCATGTTCATATCCAGGAAATACATGGTATTTATACTGTGTAAACATTGATGAATTGAAAACATACGTATATGACTGTAGCAATAACAATCATACACCGGAGCAAGTTAGAGCACATTCAAAACCGGCATTTGCTATAACTACGCACTTCCTGATACATCCGAACTTCAGGGCCCACAGATCCTTAAAGAAGAAAATTACAAAAAAAGACATAAAGTTGGAAATCATGCCGCATCAACCTTCAGCAAATAATGGGTAAGTATTTAAATTATACGCTATCTACTATACCATTTCATTCTCTATTTACTATAATTATACATTTAACATACTAATTAAATTTTATTCTCACCTATCTTTTTCATAGGCCAAATTCTGGAGTATTTCTACTTAAATACATAGAATGTTTAGTTCGAGATTATCCAATAGAATCAATTTCTGCAGACAGAATGATTTTTTATAGGCGAAAGATTGCCTTAGATATTTGCTTCAATGATTATTTCGTTCATTCTCATTGACTCTTTCACTCGTGGGTAATCATACATGTGAAGAAGATACTATTTATGGCCAATTCTGCATGCATAAGGTTTGATAACTTTCAATGCTCCTTTTACGTTTCTCATTTTTACATTTATTTCATTTAGAAGCTTTTTCTGTCTTCTTTTTGCATTTATTTTATTCAGAAGTTTTTTATTGAAAAAATTATTTTTTCATTGAAGAGGCTCTAATCATGTGCAATTTTGTTTTAATATCATCTCGGTGTCAGACAGACAGTGCCATGCTTGGGATATCTTCAAATTAGAAAAAAACCTCTGATTAGAACTTGTTCTTTGAGAAATTGAGTAATGGAGACCGACGAGGAGAGTAAACAGAACGAAGTAGTTGCAATTGAGCTTCCGCCTCCTCTAGGCTGGATTAAGGTGTTGTTTTCCTTTTTGTAAATTTATGCTGGAATTTTTTTGATATAATTTATTTTATGAGTTCCGTGTTGATTTGAAATTCTAAGTGCATGCTGTTACATTAGCAAGTGTCGGAGATTATTGATTTAGTTATAAAATGCATTTATTGAAATTTCGAGTTGTGATTGACTGGATAATTGTTTGTGAAGTGCTGATATAGTCATAATTGCGGTCTTCAGCTGTAGCTCCTAGACGTAGACAAATCTGAAGATTCTGTTCGGTCCGTCACTGCTGTACTTGGTCTCGACTGGCAAAAGTACGTATCGAACATTATGTACGCGTATCCTACAAGAAAATTTGTGCTTCCAGCTTCTGGATTTTTGGGGTTGCTTTTCATTAAATTCTTATACGATTTTTGCTCCTTTAGGTTAAGGTTCTGGAATTCTATCATTCTACGCAGGTTTGAGGTTGTGAGCATTTGTGTGTTCGTCAGTGACTGAGAGAATGTGCCTGTTTATATATAGGTTTACGTATAATATGTCTTGGGATGACTGTGATTTTGAAAATTGAATCTGAGATTGAATATGGATGATTAATGATCTGGGTTTGACTTAATTTAGTGTTCTTTGAACGAGGATTTTGTAAATTTGCATCTACTCTGGTACGGGATTTTGTAAATTGAATCTTAGATTCAATATGTATTATTACGATCTGCCTTAAATAAGTGTAATTTGAACTGCGATTTTGTAAACTACATTTAAAGTGTGCTTCTATGGGATTTGTAAACTGAATATGTACAATTAATGATCTGGGTTTGACTTAATTAGACCACTTTTTAACAGTAGAATTGTAAGTTCTGTTGCTTTTGAATAGAAAATTAATTTTTAGTACTCTGTTTGTGCTCAATTCTTCCATTATTCATGCATAATTAATTAGTTCTTCCCGTTTTCTTCTTCTAGGATCCAAGATTGAGCTTTTATTGTCATCTTTTAGAATTAATTGATGATATTAGCTTTTAAAAAAAAAAATAATTATCTATTGTAGTCATACGCTTTTTTCATTTCAGCTACCAACCAATGCCTATTATAGAAAATGAACTATTTTGCTGGTTCAGTAACACCTTCATTGACTTCCAAATTTCAATAACTCTGCTCTTTCTCATATTCCATGAGGGGAATATATTTTTTCATTCAACAGAATCACAAGAGACTTTCTGGGAGCAACACAAAATGACCAACAATTTAGAATGAGGCTACCTTGGAAAACTTTTCAGCACGTTGCTTCTTATAATTTTGCATTTTCAGAATGGTTGTGGAAACAGACAACTTGAAACTATCTATTTTAAACTTATGACTCAAAATGTGTTTTTGTTACCAATTGCTTCAATTATTGAATTATTATAGAAACATATTTTTGGCTTATATTCTACTAGATTAATAGTCCTTATCCACTTGTAAACATATTTTCATATCCTAAAATAATACGACTTTGTAAACATTTTTACACACAATTCCGCCAGAGCGAACGTTATTTATATAATTCACGAAATTTCACCACAACAAGCGTTATTTATATAATTCACGAAATTCGACCAGAACTTTATTTATATAATTCACAAAATTCCACCACATTTAATAATACACTAACAGTACTATCAAAAAAAATCAGCCCGTGCATTTGCACGGGCAGAGACTAGTATATATATAAACCTATATATACCTAGGGATTGATGCAAAAAAAGGGGGGGGTGGGGGGAGAAAGACACAGACGGATATACACGGCACGACACAGGAGAAAAAATAAAAAAATAGGAGAATTGCGGCTGAAGGCAAGAAAGAAAGAATAAAAGAAAAGAAAAGAGAAAGAAAAAAAGGAAAAGTCAAAGAAGAAAAAAAAACTAACACGGTGCAAGGAGAAGAAAAAAAAAAAACTGTAAACACCAAAAAGTTTCACGTTTCGTCAATTTTTGACGATATATTTCCACTTTTGCATGTTTTTATTTTTACGATATGAATAACTAATTTTTATATTAGGGAAAACAATTTAGTCGACTTGTGATCCTTTATTTTTTTATTCAAGATTTCTGTAATTTATTTATTTCTGTGTTGATTTTATTATGAGTTTAATGCATTAAATTACCTAATCAATAATTTGATTATTATGTGATTTAGAGATTTAGACCATATAATAAAATTCGATAAATTAGTATAACGTGTAGAGATACATATACTAATTATGGCGATCATAATATAAATTCTTAGAATTAGTCTTTCGTTTAACTAAAATTAATTCACATAAAGATATGAAATTGAATTAGTTAAATAGGATCAATGAAAACTCGAGATAGATAAATTAAATACAATAAAATAATTCGATCGAATACTATATTAGGTTATGAATCTTGAATTAAGAATAAATGTGATCAATAGATGATACTGTTATGTCGTAATATTCATCACATATTTGTTTCTTCATTTATCAATTGTTTGCAATCATTTAATATTTTCAATTAGTCAAAAGTAGTTAGGAAAAAATAAACACAATTATCATAGATATTTCCTTGCTTTTGTCAAAGATGAGTTAAGAAAAATTAGATTAAGTTCTAAGTATAGTTCTCGTGGGAACGATAATTCGACTCAAATGTCCAATATATTACTTATTACGATATTGTACACTTGCGATATAAAAAACGTAATATGGAGCAAAAGAAATGATTGTACAGTTGTCGAGGTTTTGCTACCTGCTTAAATACAATAAGGGAAATCACGATACAGTATATGCACACAGGTAAATGACTACATCCGACAAGAGTATTGTTGGAAAAAATAAATAAATTGAAGGGCCAATTTTGACATAAATTTAACTGAGATACTGTTGACAAAGTGATCAATTATTAACTAAATTTAGCTGTCACTAAATGGGTAAAAGAATATACCTTAATGATAATTCAGTTGAACTTCAGTGACTATTTATGAAATTAACTAAGGTTGGTGAGATTGGGATGGATATTTCGGATAAGTTATAACTGGGTTGGGCCCTCATTCGAGCCTATTGAGACTGTCTGGCACGAAGGACTGAAGGGAAATTATAATAATCCAGGTGTTTAAAGAATGGAATTCAAAATTCAAGGATCAAATTTTATTATTCAAAAATCAGGTAATATAAAAACCTTAACCCTAATTTATATATATATATATATATATCTCGCCTCCTCTCCCCTCCCCTTCACCTTTCCTTCGCCCCCCTTCTCTCTCCTTCCCCCATCATATCTGCCTCTCCCCTCTTTGCTGGACAGCAGCGTCGCCGCAACGCTGCCATTCGCGCAGCCGCACATATTTACCCTGAGCGACGACGTCACGACGTCGTTCAGCGACAACTGACCGCGACGCTGCTGTGGTTTAAGGGTTCAGGTATGGAGTGATGTTGGTGGGTATGGATGCGGTGGTGGGTTTGGCTGGCGTGATGTTGGTGGCGGGTTTGGTTGGTCGTGATGTTGGTCCAACTGGACTCAATTTGTCCAAGAATCAACTGAAGGAGATTCCGCAGATGTAAGGAATAGGCTCAATGTGGTGAATATTCTCGAAGAGAGAGGCCCCATGGAGTATATGTGGGGTGGAGAATTGGTGGTTGGTGGCGGATCTATTGATGATGGTGGCAGATCTGTTGTTGCATGTGTTCTGTGGCTGTGGGTGTGGTGTTTTGTGGCTGTGGGTGTGGTGGTTTGTGGCTGCTACGACCTATGACCAAGCTGCGGTAGTCTGTGACCAAATGTTTGGTAATCTGTGACCAAGCATTTGGTCGATCTGTGACCTGTGACCAAGCGGCGGTAGTCTGTGACCTAAAAATTTAATAATACGTGACTCAAAACTAATTTGTGACCAATTAATTTAAAAATCTGTAACCTCGAAATAACCTGTGACGTACAAATTTTTGATATGTGACCTCGAAATAATCTGGGATAAAAAAATTTGACAATATGTGACCAGTAAATAAATCTGTGATTTACAATTATGAATATGTGATCAGTAATCCCAAACTGTGACTTTATTATCTTTATTTAATAAATATTTTTAATTAATTAAATACATACCTGATTTTTGAATTTTCAAACTATTTTATCTTACTTTTGAATTGAGGTAAAGAAAATATCTTAGATATGAATTTTTCCCTGGACTGAATCTTCGATTGTTAAAATGTAAACTCTTCTTTAAATAATGAGCAGAAAATACTTGGCCATTGTTCAGCCATATTTTCAAAAATTTATGCTTTTAAGATTTACAGTTTTTTTTTTTACCACAAATTGTACAAAAATCTATTAACAATTTAATTTTTAGCTAAACCAAAAAGGGCTTAATTAATTAGCACAATCGGAGCCAAGTGAGCGACGCCCATCGTCAAAACCGTAATACAAAGAAAAATGTGCTAAAACTGGAATCTATGATTCCATCTATAATTACAAGACAAAACTGCATGACCAAAACCATGGGTTTTAATTTGGTCGATTCAGATTCTTCAAGTTCCAAAATTCTCTTACCGATGCGAATAGTTAAAACTGCAAAAATTCTAAGCTATAATATTTGAAATGTATCTAAATCCTCAACAATCTCGTAAATGGTTTATGATTATGCAAATCATTTGCATTTCTCAAGTTCAACAAAATGCAACAATTTACACCGGCCACTATATATATGAAAATAATAATTTGGATTAGGCCCGGTTTATGGTTTCAGAATTGATTGATTGTCAATTTTAATCCTGCAAAATCAGTAAGTTCGGTCTGGTTTTGGTACCATTCTAGCCTGCATAAAATATTAAAAAAACACCACCCTGACAACAAAGTACTTAAAAGCAAAATTTCACGACAAGTTTTTTATGTACCATTATATGTCTTTTTTTTTCTTTTACTTGCTTGTAAAGAAACATATATATTTACACCTCTACACTGCAAAAACTTTCTTGAACAAAAGCAATGCAGCAGCAATAACCAACAACCTGAGTACGACTTTCTTGGAAGCTAGCATTCTGAGGTTCACCCTAAGACCATGCTCCTTCATAAAGTTCGCTCCAGTCTCACGTAACCAGGTTATCCAAGAAAGGAGCCAGCACAAAACCACTTTGATGGTCACTTTTTCCACACCACCTGAGATTTGCACGTAAGACCAATCAGGACCTCCTTGGGTGCAGTTCACCCGATTTAACCCAAGACACTCATTCAGCCATCCTGAGAGATAGACTAGCAATTTCGCTAGCCATGCAATCTCATCATTGGAGATAGGTCGCTTCATCCAATCGCCCTTGTACTTTATTTCACCCCCAGTACGGGTTTCAAAACAACTTCTAGGCTCGAATCTTAAATCATGTGCTTGCTGCTGCTGCGTAGTTTTTGACTCACGTGGTGTTCCAATTGAAGAAGAGTTTGTAATAGGACCGCCAAACAAGACGCCCACTTGGGCTTTCAAGGAGTCTAGACACTGGAGATTCTGAGCTACATTGTTGCTATAGATTGCTTGCAGCTCAGATTCCGCTCGCAATAAAAACAGCTGCAGAAAGAGAAATTAGCCGAAGTTACTCTATTTATCCAGACAGGCACAAATTGCAACCAAACAACGCTCAAAATCAAACCTGAAGCAATTGTTGTCCACCATCTTCTCCATCACTGAAAAGCCGTAAATCTTTGTTCCAGTTCTCATGCAAGAAGGATCCATCTGCATCAGTCTCACATAGGCCATCCTCCCAGTCCTGAAGCATTTGGATAAGATTATTAAATAACAAAATACTGTCCTGGACTACTAGAATACACAATATCTACAAGACTCGTCAATATGCATAAATTAAGATTTTTCCAGGAGAGACGGAAAATAAAATACTAAGAAGAGATGAACCTAAGAAGCACAGACATGAAGAAGGAATTCAGCTACTAGAAGCAAACACAGAAAATATTTAATATCAAACACTGGTGTTTGATATATTACCCTTCGGGAAGCAATCATTTGTTTTTTCAAATAAACAATTTCAAGAAAAAGAGATGCATGTGAAACTATGATTGGACTGCAAATATCAGCTGAGTGAAGTGACTGTCCATATCACTGACATCAAACATTGATATGCCAAGAGTGTTGGATTTCAAAGTTCACAATGGAATTAATACAAATATCGCATGGGCATAGCCAACATATCAATTTCAGTATGATAAGGTTTCTGAAAAGCTGAAATTCCTTCGTATAATAGACAAAATGTTCTTCGAAGACTTTCATATATTCATAGAAAGGTCTAAAACAAAAGTAAATTGATAGATTGATTTACAGATATGGAGACATACAGAAAGGAATAGTGAAAGGCATGGGATTGAAAATGAGATGCAAATACCTGTAATTGTTGGCGGATTGTCGGAACAAATCTGTTTAAGGTATTAAGATGAGACCTAGATGATTCAGCTGGTTTCGAATGAAAAACAGTGTCAACATTCTTTATGAGATCCTTCAGCTCCGTCGATGAAGTTAATATGTTTATAACCTGCATGAATAAAACTGGGAACTGAAGTGTCTGGAGAAAGACTAAAAACAAAATTAACTTAGAAACCTAGCACAAAGGAATCATCCACCATCAAAATCCTCCTCGCCTATTTTCCAGACTCAAGTCATTAACTAATAAAATTCTTAACTGAAAATTGGGCTGATATGGCATATACCGATGATCAGAGGTATTTAATAGCCAAGACATTGTGATTCATATTTTAGGCCAGCAAGAACCTCAATCTGACATTTGGATACAAGTGAAATATTTTAATATTTGTTTCACAAATACTTCAATTGGGAGAAACAATTTCAGAAACTGGCAATAAAAAACAAACATTTTATAAAAAAGTGAATATTTGATCACATAGCCAAAATAGAAGACCGTGATATTAGTGCCCTTCTGGAAATTTTTGATTTATGCAAAAGAAGGCTCAGAAGTACTCACATAGAGGAGAAAATAAAGAACAGTTAGAGAATGATTGACCAAGATTCACAACTTCTCCAATTACTTGGCCACCTTTGACTTGCTATGTTAAATTCCACCAGCTATTTTTACTTTTATTCTTACTCTTCTAACATGCATTGTGCATCTATGCTGTGGACAGAAACTGTTTTGAAAACAAACGAACAATTTTAACAAATTCCATCTTGATGTCACCGCCATCCTATATAGAAAGTTATAAATGATAAGAAAAAAGAGTCCAACCATGTCACTCTAAAGTTTCTTAGTTTTTTAGTTTCTAGCATTTCGGCAATACTATAATGCCTGAAAACTAAAATGGCACCTAAAGCAAACTTAGCCCTGATTTCACTTTATCATGAACCAGGGAAAAAAATTAGTAGTATTAGGTAATCAATGAGTATTACCCGTAAAATACTAGATTGATGCAGCAATAATTAATCCCCCCCTCCCCCCCACCCTACAATCCTCAAAAAATTATAATGAAAAAATGCCTGAAAAGAGAGACAATGGAAAAGAAGACATTTCTATCAGCACATGCCAAACGAAGACACTTTTACACAGATGTCTTTCTATCTTCTCTTTCTTTGGTCCAAAAACATGCAGACCGATGGTTTAATTAAGGTGCTTAGAAGCTAATAAAGACTCAATATGACAAGTGTTTAATTTATAACTTTTACAACAACAAAGCTAAAGCACATAACCATTGAATATACATCACAAACTTGATCATTAATATCGTTCGATAACGCATGGTATGGAAAGAGTAAAATATTAAAGTTCGATTATCAAGCTTCTTGTCCATGTTTCTCTAGCGGAATATCAACAGAGAACCTATCAGTGCGAATGAAAGCTAAATCACGAAGCTCGAACAAATACATAGGAAGATCAGGATGGAACAGACCTTCGCAACCATCTGAACTATTACTTCTGCATCTGTATGTAGGAACTTGTGCGCAAATCCAATAAAATGCATTACCAAAGAGCTGTAAAAGAGGTAATTTAACAGTACGAAACCACGCCAAGACGATGTATATTCATGTAGTGATGATTTAATGACCTCTGCTGAGCTGATGGTTGACATTCCCATGAGCTTATCTAGATCAGTGAACTCTTCAAAAGTAATCATCCAAGGTTCCATGTAATTGACCCAGAGAGTAAATACCTGAGATGCATTCTTGATGGAAGTTTCCACTGGACAAAACAGAAATGCTCTCAAAATATATCTATACAATGGCCTCTGAATCCACGAGTTCCAAGACCCAACAGAGTGCATACTCAAAGCAGCATCCCTTGATTTAACAAAATTAACTGAACCTGGAACTCCGAAGCTAGGACTCCCAACATTTTCAATTTGATTGAACTCATCTTTCATTGGCAGAGAAATCAGATTCAGGTACTTCACAAAAACATTTACCACATCACCCAGTCCTGAAGTAGGTGGACTCTCACCCAAAACAGATTTAAAAGAGAACCTTAGACCAAATGACTTGCACAAACCCACAGGAAAGGGTGAAAAATCATTGTCGAGCAACCAAAAATAGATCAACGTATTAACCAGAAATTCTGCTCTCTCGATAAGAGAAATATCATAATCCGTGGAATAATGAAGTAAGGAACTATGATATGGTTGATGCACATTCAAATCATACGCAGGCACAAATGAACGAAGATATGAATAGAGTAGCCTTAAATAGAAACTAATCTCAGTTTTCTTCTCTTCTTCACGTTTATTACTTGATAGACCAGGAATTGAATATGCCCACTTCTCCAACCTAAACTTTTTCGTCTGCTGGATCTTCACTGTCTCAGAACCCTCGCTGTTCCCTCTAGAAACAGGGCAATAAGCAAACCAAAACATGTAATATTCGAAAACATTCAATTGAACCTGATTTGAAGATCCCTTAATCAAAACTTCCATAACCTTATTCTTGAATAAGGGACACAACTCAGTCAACACCTGACAATCAGGTTTGATTTGAAGCATGCACCGAACCCATTCTGGTAATCGTTCGGCCGGAAATATATACTTGACAAGGGACAGCCTATCAACCGCTGAAATTGAAGACAACAACACTCCATTTGGTGAAAGTAGGGTGAATATTTTGCCTGTGAACCAGGGAAATATAGTAGATGAAGAATATTAAAGCATGGATAATAAATTGACGAAGAAATCACACCAGAGACATCGAATTAATCAAATAACCTAACAGTATCTAATTACAATGTTGCAAATGTCTTACAAAATTCAAAATGGTTATACCAATAGAATCTTAGAACAAATAAAAGTTTTGGGGGAAAAAAAGTTCAATGTCCAAAGTGAAACAACACTACTAGTTGGACGAGAAACTGCGTTTTTAACCATCTTAACTTTCAAGGAATAAATATTGTAAAATTCTTTTAAAAAAATATACAGAAATAGATAAATTAAATCCAAACCTGGGGGAAATTAATCAAAGATAGTTGGGGAACAACGCAATTCTAGCACTCTAGGAAGATAAAATATGAGAATAAAAATTCGAAATACTGACTGACTTAATTAGGTCAGAATACCCTACCATCGAGCTCAGAATCATCTGCTGACGCCGCGATATCAATCCATCCGCTGAGAGACTTGCGCTTTAGTGCTGAAGAAGAAGCGGATTCATCAAAGCCGAAGATTCTACAAATTAGGGTTGGGAAAGTTATGGAAAAGAACCACCGCTGCTGGTCCGGGGTGTGCTTACGGAGGAAGGAATCCACAGTGGAGCAGGCGGCTGAGATCTGCACTGCTGTCGCAGCGGCAGCGATCTGCTCCGCCAGCTCCGTCGACTTGGTCTGCATATACGAGTGAGGATTCATTACGTACAATTAGAATTGAGGGTGTATCTTTAAGCGGTTAGGGCACGTGAAGGGGTTTAGGAGAGATTTTGAAAAGAGAGAATTGGCAAATGGCGCCTTTAAGAGAAAAATGGAGGAGGGTCTCGTAGGGAAGGGGTTTACGTGGAGGTGGGGGCGTCACCTTGTGATCGTGACACTGTGGACCACATTTATAAATTCATCGATTGAAGACTATTCACACTGATTCACATTCTTTCACAAAAAAATTTAGGTGGTGTTCTCTTTGTGTTTCAATTTTCTGTTTTGAATTCGTTTTGTATTTTGTGTTTTGAGTGTCTGTTTTGAAATTACTGAAAATGCGTTCTTTTTGTCATTCTGGAAAACTATTTCTGAAAACAGAAAATTAGAAAACGCGTTTACTTTGAAATTTTGAGAAATTTTTTTAATAATATTTTATTCAAGAAATCTGGTTATTCAATTAATTTTAATAGTTTAATGTTAATATAATTGAGAGAATGTATTTTTAAAAAACAAGAAAAAGTTTTTGATTTATGTATAAGTTTAATGGTTTTTCCAGTTCATCCATGACCTTAATACATGAATGAGAACATCAATACAAAAACATGAGCAAAGAATTCACCAGTACATATCAATTGATACATTCAATTGAAAATCCATTAAAACATCAGTTATAAGTCTTACATCATCAGTAAAAAGCCACCAGGAAAATGGAACTAATTTACATTGATAGTTTCAACTTCTCGACACAAAAACAAAAATACAACTATCTTGTACGACAAATCTGAGTTGCTGAATTCTGCATTTTTTAGGTGGTGCAAATCTTCCACTAAGGATTCAAGTTATGTACTTATTCTTGGCATCTGCAAAGCTGGCTCATTAAGCAGAGGAGCATAGTTCACAAATTCTGCAGCATTGTGGGGGGCATGAACTGAAATTCAAATGGTTGTTCCGGTCGTTGCACTTCCCCTCTTGTATTACTCTGTGGCCTCATGGACAACAAAAATGTCTCTGCATCATAAAATGAACAACAATCACGTGTTCACTGGAGCAAAATAGCCATCTCTACTTTGTTGTATGTTAAATCGAGTTACTTTCTTTGTTAGCGTGCTTCAGGCTTCTTTGAGGCTCTTTGGGAAATTAATAGAAAATTTGTTGAAACTTGGAAGGATCTCGCTAAGTTCAGCAGATGCAAGCTTCAAACGTTACACCCCGGCTGTTAAAGCTTCATTAAGTGCTGTCACAAGAAAACCAAAATAATCAAAGAAAGCGCATAAGGAATATCATAAATCACATTTGAGACACCAAATAAATAAGTGACCTTTCAAGATATTCATATCATACGAAATAAGAAAATTGATCGACAAGCCTAAACTAACAATGAAAGAGGAATGAAGCTCAATGTACAATCCCGATAACTTGAGATCATTTTATGAGAACACTTCAAAATTAGATTCTTTATAAAACATTTTAAAAGCCCTACAAACAATTCTTTGCCAATTATTGCAATGGATTAAATAATTATCAACACGACAATCCCTTCACAAATCCTTCCTTTGAAAAAGGCAACATAAATCGCACCTGATTCTCGAACTCGTATCTTTTTTCTCGATGTTCATCATTTCCTTGAAAATTCCAAGCAGAAAAGGATCCATGAACAGCTAATGGGACCTGGCCATCATTGAAACTAACAAGGGCACAATCCTTTCATTTTCCAAGTTGTGGCATCAATGTCCAAACAAGAAGCAGCAAATTATGAAACTCGAGTACACATGCCAGCACCAAAGAGTAGACTATAATTGCCCATTTTTATTCATAGAATTCCCAATTAAAGGTATGTGCGCTATAACAACCGTAATTATGCATGAGATCATTTAAAAAATGATCGTAATGCTTATGCTACTTGGTAGCAGAAGATGTCTCTCAGCATATTACAACTAGCAAATGAAATGGTACAGAGAAAGTAAAAAAGGTATACCATCCTAGGAGTTGAGCTTGTTGTTCCGTAGCTTGGGCGAAATTTGACTCATTTGTTGTGGCTAGTCGGTCCGGTAGAGTCATTTGAATAAAAAGAACCAGTTTTTAGAGACGAAAGAGAGATAAATGCTCATATAATCACAACACTAAAAATTATAACCTGCAGCAAAGTAAGCTGGGCTGGCAAGGACAAAATCAAGTTTACTTCTTAACATAATCCATTTAGAAACAGCCATATAATTAACAGATGTATTTGGCTCACACATCTTCACAAACACCTGGAGTGCGATTTCACATATGTATTTGAGCAATAACTTTGCTCAATTTTATTGGAACAAAAAAAAAGAAAATATTATCGGCATAAGCATAAGAGAGTGTGTCATTCATTACACAAATATACGTATAAATATTACAAATTCATCGCATCTTCTTCATTTTCGCAACTACAAAGAGTCTTTTATGGATGTTTCGGTTGTCGATAAGTTAAGCAACGGAAAAATACAGAAATTGAATCCAAATAATTGCGAGTAAATCAGGGAATCGCTAGCCAAAGAACAATCATGGGTAATGAAATTAAAAGAAGAATAATCAACACCAACACTGGGACGAGTGAGGGGAAAAAGATCGAGAGAAATTTGAAAGTGGAGAATGGTTCTTGAACACCCATCAAAGAAACCAACCAAAAACGGGTGTAGGATGCGGTGGGTATTTTTGGTGGTGATTTTGGCTGTGGCGAGCTGTGGTGGTGGTGGTGTTTTGCTTCGATTTTGGCTGTGGGTCGCGGCGGGTCGCGGCGGAAGGAAGTGAAAAATGGGGAAAATGGAGAAGGAAGTAAATAGGGAAGGAAGTGAAAAAGGGGGAAAAATGTGTTTGCCGTGTTTTCAACTTTTTGCCTGAAAACAACCAAAATGAAAAAAAGTCGTTTTGGTGTTTTACGTAGAAAAAAAAATTTTGTTTTCCAAAACGCGTTTTCGAAAATAGGGAAGAGAACGCGTTTTCGCTGTTTTGAAAAATCGAAAATAGAAAACGGCCCAAAACAGACAAAGAGAACAGGCCCTTATTTCTTTCGAAACTCATTTCCAACTCCACATTTTTCAATAAAATAATATTACACGCAAATTCAAAAAAATTTCTTATTTTTTAACAACATACTTTCCATCAAATCACTATTTAAAATGCATTCTCCACTCAATAATATGCATCAAACAAGTTCTTAATTCAATATCTATTATTCATTTTTATCTCGATTTTTTTTTTAGAATTATAAAATAAAAAATATTATGAAAAAATTTTTTAAATGATAATTTCTGGAAAATGTGTAATTATAAATGAGTAGAGAAAAATAATTCCACACAAACAGTAATTTAGAGTTGTTTGATGTAAATTTTTTTAGTTTTTTTTTTTTTGAGAATGTGTTTTAAAAAGTAGGGAAAATCCATAGATCCACTTGTAAAATTATCTTATTGAAAATAATTTTGGGAAAAAATAAAAAGAAAATCATTTGTACCCTACAAATATTAATTATTGTTATAAAATAAAGAAGAAATTAGAGAAGTTAATAAATTTGTGTATTTTATTAAGAACCAAAACCTCATATATATATATATAGGGGAGAAATAGGGATGCAATAGTAATAGAATGTAGAGCTACATGGATATAATTGTCACTCACAAATACTACTTTTTGAATGATTATTTATATAATATAATAACTATTTCATTGAAACTTTGTTTGGCCAAAAAAAAAAAACCACGATGGACAAAAATTTCAACAAATGAAAAGGGTACAAATAATTTGGAATAGTAAAATGTTACCTCATTAAAACTTTGTCAAGAAAATTTAGTGGGACAAAACTTGATCATAGGGGAAAAAAAGTACAGCTACTTCTCCTTATTTCAATTCTTGTATCAATTCATCCCAATTTGGAATGTCAATATCTTCAATATTACGATTTATGATAAGTATGTCCGATGTTATCTTGTATAGTTTTTAAATAACACTGTGTTTATACAAGATATTTATCAATCTTTGATGAGCATAGTAATATGATGATTCAAAAATAGTTTTTGTTAATCTCTTTGGGAATCTCGTACATATCCGAGTATTATTTCGAGGATAAATGTTTTTTAAGCTATAGATATTCATTACATGAAAAATATGTTTTTCGTTAAAATCTTGTTAGAAAAAATCATGTGGAAAAAATTCTAATGAAGAAAAAAAATACATTATTCATTTGAATACGCCACAAAAACTATCTCATTAAAAACTTTCGTAGGAAAATCGAATGGGACAAGATCATGGTCAAGGAAAAAATAGTATAACAAGTATTTACTTCCTCTCCCAATAATATCACTTAAACTATACTTCAGACATATTAAATCTTTCAAGAATAACATTAATAATCATACCATACGAGTTGACTGTATCCGTAATTCAAGTTTCATGCATTGTGAGGATAACAAGATATGAACATGTGATTTCATCCACCACAAAATTCACTATGTAGAAAGTCGTTCATTACATATTATGACTTTATGTATTGTTCCATATTCTAACTTGTTAGTTTAGGAGGGTATTGGGCCTAATTAACCCAAAATTCATTATGGCTTGGGCCTAAGCTAAAACTGTCAGCCTCACCTTACCTGGCATGAATTGAGTTGGGTCTCACAAAACGAGTAGGGTCAATTTTAGATTGGGCCAAACTGACGAAGTCGGGTAAATTAGGCACATAACCAGCTCAACCTTAATGTAGACCTTTTTGAGTTTTTCTCATTTGAAATTTTAGATCGTCGGGGATAATTCAAAGCAACTTAAAAATTCTAACATCAAGAAATGAAATATACTCGAATAAAAGTTATAAGGATCTTAACTATACCGATTTCCTGATTTTTCTAAGCAGACCCTTCGAGTCTTACCGGGTTATAGGAATGTCTGAATAGTCATAGGTTGTTCGAGAGCCTAATTTAAGCCCTTGTTTGGTTTTAATAAAATTTGGATTTTTTGTAGATTTTGATCACAGTTTGTGAAATATACAGTTGAAAAGTTGATAAGAATTAATGAGTTATGTCCTATAAAATTTGTGATTGAAAATGAATTTTAAGAAATAGGAGGCCAAACAAGGGCTAATTAGGTTTCAAAAGAAATTAAATGTCAAAATATTATTTATATCCACTAAATGTATATATAAAAATGTTAAGCCCCCGTTTGGGCCACCTTATTTTCTCATTAAAATGAAAAATATGACCGTTATCTATCACATCAACATTTAAATTCAAATTTTCTATCTCACGTGAATCCCGATGACGATTATATTTTTCATTCTCATTCTACAAAAAGGTGGTTCAAACAATATGAGCATTTTATTCTCATTATGAACAAATTAATGCTATTCATTTATTTTTCTTGTTTATTTTACAAAATTGTCTCTCAAATCCTAGTTCAAAGAAAGATTAGAAAATCTTAGGCTATGTTTGATAGCCAAGGAATTCCATGAAAGTAGGAAAACGTTTTCCATTTTCCCCAAATTGTGGTGTTTGATAGCACAAATTTTCCTAGGAAAACATTTTCCAATTTTTTCTAGGTACAATCATTTGATGCACAAAAGCTTGATTTTGTTTTCCCACCTATTTGGTGGGAAAATATTTTCCACCTTTTTTTTTGTTGTTTGCAATGGGAACAAATTCTAGATACAATGGTTAAAAAAAATTTCACTTTTATTGACAACTTCCATGCAAAACAAAGTCAAACGAAAAATATTCGGTATGGTAAAAAAAAAAATTTTTCAAATTTTTTTTTTCAAAAAATTTTTTTTTACAATTTGAACAAATTTTAGATCCAATGGTAGAAAAAATTATCACTTTAATGGACAAATTCCATAAAAAAAGAAGCCAAATGGATACCAAACTTTCAACATTTTCCATGGAAAATTATACCAATCAAACACAATTAATTACAATTCCCAATAAAACATTTTCTAGGAAAATCAATTCCCTGTAAAACATTTTCTTTCCACCCATTTTCCACCCTTACAATCAAACGGACCCTTAAGGTCATCGAGAGCTAATGATTAATGTGTTTTAAGTATGTTCACGTCATGTTATTTGATTATGAAGTGAACATGTATTCGTGTCTTACTAATTATTATTTATATTCATTCAAATTAATTAATTATTATTGTTGTTTGATCAATAAAAGATGAGGTTGATCGAAACTCTTTGGCGATGAATATCATATGTTGTAAAATCAACAACAACAATTTGGCAACTTAAAAAGAAAATAAGATTCTGAATTTTTCCATATTGCAACATGATGTTATTAGTTTATGCATCTATTTGAAAAATGAGGATATGAATTTTCTTGTATATAAATTGATAAAAGTATGTATTCGAGTGTTTTCTTAATAGCAGCTAATAAGTTATTTTTTTATTCAGTCAAACTCAAATATTAATTTTAATCACACATTTATAAATACTAGCAGTAATCACGTAATATTTTTAAAGTAAGGTAATTGATAATATTAAATAAAAAATTAAAATTATATATATATATATGAAATTACGTACATATTGTGAAAATGTTGAATAAACTGAAATATAATGTTTTGTTTACTTATTTGTTTATGTTAGATATTGGTTGGACCCTTATTTTCAACCAATATAACGGCATCGATCAGCTTTTTGGTACAGATGGACACGAAGAATAATCGAATTAAGAGACAAACACTTGACTAAATTTGAAATGTTTACTTATAAGTAAACTAAAAGTACAAAAATGATTTTCAAAATAAAAAATTTACTCACTTTGTCTATAACATAAACTTTTTTACCTTAAAAAGTAAAAACAAAAAAGTATCTATCTAAACACATTTAGAAACAAAAAATTGCGTACTAATCATGCTCATTATAATAATCCATAGCATTTATTTGAAATAAAAATCAAAGTTACATTCAAAACAGATATAGAAGTGAAAAATCTTAAAACAAAAGTTTTTTTTTTTTTCCTTTTGAATGGGATTTATACAAATTGAGGAATAAAAATTATCTCCTTAAATGTGTCGAGATAAAAATCTTTTTCTTTTCTTTATATTTTTATATTTGTTTGATCCCCATTATTTTCAAAATACATTCTTCTCTTCATTCTTATATTTTTACGACGCAATTTTCATCAATCTACTATTCTAAAATGTATTTTTAGCAAAAATGAGGCTCGAATAGGCTACTAATAAGTAACTGGATTATCATCATTTTTTTATGTTTATACAAAAAATGAACATGTAATAATAATAAAATATCCAATACTATATTAATTATTTTTAGAACACAATATTAATTTTTATTAATACTTAAAAATTTAGTTTCAGTGAAAAATGTGTAATTGAGATAGAAGCTCGTATTTAGTGGGATGGATACTTATATGAGAATGGTAACTCCTAATTATTAGGAGCAATTAGTATGGTTTTTAAGATTGATGGATAATTTCTCTCATATTCAACTCTTTCCTTCCTAACTATTGATCACATTTAAGCAAATTTTTTTTTTCAGTTTATTGTCATTTGTATGTAAATAGTTATATTATCTATTACTAGGTGCAATTTACGTGCAATGCACGTTTGTTTAGTTTATATTTAATATTTTTGTTTAATAATTAATTTGTTATTAATAAAGATGTAATTTTTTTTGGTTAATTAAGGGCGTGTCTGGGCGCGCTGCAAGAAGGAAGGAAAATTAATTATGTTACCGTTTTTTTTTTCAAACCTACAGCCCTATGGTGAGAGAATTGGTCCAAAATTGCGGCTCCCAACGGCTTGATTTCTGCTGAAAAGCAGAAACAGACACCCTATAAATAATTAATGATGTAATGTTTATGTAATTGATAAATAATTAGATGTGTGATTTTGATATTGTGATGTAGGTTGGTGAGATTGAAGAAAATAAGCAAAAGTAGACAAATTTGGAGAAATGGCTAAATTGTAAGGGATCCAAAGTTCGAGAGTTAAAATGTAAATACTTGAAAGTTGTGTTGAATCTCACGATGAAGATTTGAGAGTGCTCGGAGTCAATTGGATAAAGGAAGATGTCAAGGGGATCAAATTTAGTCAAAAGATGATCACAAATCAATTTCCAACCGAAAAGTTATGCTCCGGTGTTTTAGTCTCATATTGAGACCTATTTTTGGCATAGGAAGTGATCGAATTGGAGAATAATGTCTGAATTAAAGTTGTAGCCAGATGAGTTAGCTTTCCAACGCATTTTGCATCGCCTCAGTAGGATATCGGAATACAAAGTTATGATAAAAATATTGAAGGAAGGTGCAGCTGTCTATTTAAAACAAGAAATTCCGTTACATAGTCCGTTATATTGAGACCTATTTTTGACATATAAAGTGGTCGAATTGGAGAATGATGTCTGAACCAAAGTTGTAACCAAATGAGTTAGATTTCCAACGCATTTTGAATTGCCTCAATCGGATATCGGAATACAAAGTTATGATAAAAACACTGAAAGAAGGTGCAGCTGTCTGTTTAAAATAAGAAATTCTGTTACATAGTCCGTTATATTGAAACATATTTTTGGCATAGAAAGTGATCGAATTGGAGAGTGATGTCTGAATCAAAGTTGTAGTCAGATGAGTTAGCTTTCCAACTCATTTTGAATCGCCTCAATCGGATATCAGAATACAAAGTTATAATAAAAACACTGAAAGAAGGTGCAGCTGCCTGTTTAAAACAAGAAATTTCGTTACATAGTCCGTTATATTGAGACATATTTTTGGCATAGAAAATGATCGAATTGGAGAATGATGTCTGAATTAAAGTTGTAGCCAGATGATTTATCTATCCAACGCATTTTGAATCACCTCAATCGGACATCGAAATACAAAGTTATGATAAAAACACTGAAAGAAGGTGCAGCTGCCTGTTTAAAACAAAAAATTCCGTTACATAGTCCATTATATTGAGACATATTTTTGGCATAGAAAGTGATCGAATTGGAGAATAATGTTTGAATCCAAGTTGTAGCCAGATGTGTTAGCTATCCAACGCATTTTGAATTGCCTCAATCGGACATCGAAATACAAAGTTATGATAAAAACACTGCAGGAAGGTGCAGCTGCCTGTTTAAAACAAAAAATTCCGTTACATAGTCCGTTATATTGAGATATATTTTTGGCATAGAAAGTGATCGAATTGGAGAATGATGTCTGAATCAAAGTTGTATCCAGATGGGTTAGCTTTCCAACGCATTTTGAATCGCCTCAATCGAATATCAGAATACAAAGTTATGATAAAAACATTGAAAGAAGGTGCAGCTGCCTGTTTAAAACAAGAAATTCCGTTACATAATTCGTTAAAAAACAAATTCCGTTAGTTTTTCCGTTAAACCAACAAATTCCGTTAAATAGGCACTTTTTATATATAGAAAGATATATAATATTTATTTTTAATGAAAATTTTTAAATTTACAAAAATAATAACCTAAAACTTTCAATTTTCTAAATTAAGCCCCCATTTGGTGCACATTTTGAAAATAAGAATGCATTTTTACTGTTGATGTGATGGGGAATATGTGGTTGAAAAAGAAGGAAAAGTTATTGAAGTGATGGAAAATATTATTTTATTGAATAATGTGTGGTTGAAAATAAGTAGAAGAATGAGAATGAAAAAAATAATGTGGACCAAACAGGGCCTAAGTTTCCTCTTCTAAAATTTTTGATAAGAAAAATTAACAATTATACTATTATAAACAATCTGTTTTAGAAATTCTTTTTCAATATATCATGGTCAATCCATTCGACATTTCTTTTGACATTGTTGACCGACGATAAGATTTTATCAATTTTAACTTTGAGAAGCTCCTCCCAAAAGATGCAACTGTAACTACTATAAACAATAATATTCTACAAGCAATCTACATATTTGGAAAATAACAATGAATCATTTTTATAGAATCAATACTTCAATCGCCTTTTTGGCTCCTCTAGCAAATGCTGCTATCAATTTACAGCTAAAAAAATAAGCCCAACCCATCAATATCAGAATTCTCTGTCGTGCTTCAAAATTTCTTCAAACTTATCACACCAACACTTCATATAGGGTGTGTTTGAATCTAATTTTGAGGAGAATAGAAATTTTAGAATAGTGATTGATGTGAGAATGTGTGGTGGAAAAGTGATGAAATTTTTTTGATTTGTATGTAATATTATTTTATTTGGAGAATGTGTGGTTGAAATGAAGAATAAGAATGAGAATGAAAATGAGAAAGAGAAATTAATGGGTGCCAAACGGGGGCATAATTACATTTGCAATCTTTTTTTAAAATCAAACATAAATCAATAAGGGGTTGTTCTCTTTGCCCTTTTTAGATCGTTTTCTGATTTCGATTTTTCAAAACAGTAAAAACACGTTTACTTACCTATTTTCAAAAACGAATTTCCGAAAATGAGTTTAAAATTTACAAAGAAAATCAAAAATGACAAAAATGTCGTTTTGGGTGATTTCAGTTAAAATCAAGCCAAAATTTTCAAAAGTTTTGGGTGTTTTCAATTTAACGTCACCCAAGCACCACCAATGCCGTTTGCACCACACCACCGTATACGCAACCACGTCCATTGCCGCCATACCACACCACCACAAAAACCACCACTGCTGCAATCGCTGCCACTGTCGCCACAACATCACCCCAACCACCACCATCGCTATCTTCACCAAACCACCAAAACTAAGGTTGGACAAAACTCCAAAGCCGAACTAAATCAAATCAAGCGATTCTTATTAAGTTAAATATCCAAACGGGTATCTAAATAAAAAATCGACAGGTTTGGTTCAATTCTTGGTTCTAAACTAAGAATCGAATAAGAACCGAATTCTGTAATTTTTTAAATTTTTTGTATCTTAGATAAGTCAAATTATTTAATTTTTTTTAAAATAAATTTGCTAACTAATTAATTTAGCACAAATCCAAAATATGATTTTATTATTTTTAATTTCCAGCCAAGCCCAACTTAATTAAATTGACCCAAATTTTACCCAAATACCCTATTCTACCGTAGTGCCATTTTTGCCATTCTATTATTGTGAACTCACTATCTTCTTTTTTCTGTGATTTTAACAGCCAAATATATGAAAAACGTAACAAAGAGAGGTGTAAAAGATATCACGAGATTGAACCACATTATTTTGTAAGAACTAAGATTAAACATGTTATAGTCGAATTAATGTAGCATTGTTGTAAATATAAAAAAATTAATTATTGTTCGGAACCCCGGAACTGAACCGAACCGAACCGAGTGGAATTGAATCCAAACGGTTCATTAATTAAATTGGACCTGACTGTTCCACTTACTAAATATCCGAAAATTTGGGTTCGATTTGATTCTCTTTAGAATCGAGTCGAACCGAATCGGATTATGTCCAACCCTATTAATTACTCTTCAGAAAAGTAGTAGTCATGATTTTTTTAAGCTTATAGCTTTTCAAACTACTTGGTGCAAGCAACGTGCAATGTACGTTTGCCTAATTTATATTTAATAGTTTTGTTTAAGAATTAATTTGTTATTAATAAAGATGTAATTTTTTTGGTTAATTAAATAATTAATGATGTAATGTTTATGTAATTGATAAATAATTAGATGTGTGATTTTGATGTTGTGATGTAAGTTGGTGAGATCGAAGAAAATAAGCAAAAGTTGACAAGTTTGGAGAAATGGCTAAATTGTAAGGGATCCAAAGTTCGGGGACTAAAATGTAAATACATAAAAGTTGTGCCGAAGCTCACGATGAAAATTTGAGAGTGCTCGGAGTCAATTGGATAAAGGAAGACATCAATGAAATCAAATTTAGTCAAAAGATGATCACAAATCAATTTCCAACCGAAAAGTTATGCTCCGATTCTTTAGTCTCATATTGAGACCTATTTTTGGCATAAAAAGTGATCGAATTGGAGAATGATGTCTGAATCAAAGTTGTAGCTAGATGAGTTAGCTTTCCAACTCATTTTGAATCGCCTTAATCGGATATCGAAATACAAAGTTATGATAAAAACACTGAGATGATCACAAATCAATTTCCAACCGAAAAGTTATGCTCCGATGTTTTAGTTTCATATTGAGACCTATTTTTGGCATAAAAAGTGATTGTATTGGAGAATGATGTCTGAATCAAACTTATAGACAGATGAGTCAGCTTTTCAACGCATTTTGAATCGCCTCAATCGGATATCGGAATACAAAGTTATGATAAAAACACCGAGATGATCACAAATCAATTTCCAACCGAAAAGTTATGCTCCGATGTTTTAGTCTCATATTGAGACCTATTCTTGGCATAGAAAGTGATCGAATTGGAGAATGATGTTTAAATCAAAGTTGTAGCCAGATGAGTTAGCTTTCCAACGCATTTTGAATCGCTTCAATCGGACATCGGAATACAAAGTTATGATAAAAATATTGAAAGAAGGTGCAGCTGCCTGTTTAAAACAAGAAATTCCGTTACATAGTCCGTTAAAACAACAAATTTCGTTAGTTTTTCCGTTAAAAACAAGAAATTCAGTTACATAGCCACTTTTAATATATAGAAGATATTAATTAAACGTGCAATTTATAATTTTTGAATGAAAATGTTGACAATGTTATATAAGGACAAATGGAAAATTGAACGTTTTTCATCAATCTCCACATTTTATATTAATTAAATTAAGTTTAATCACTTAAAATCGAAGCTCGTCTACATATAGAATTATATTTAAACAATAATAAATATTATTTTATATTGTAATTAACCTATGATTATATTAATGCAATCTTTAATATATTATATTATATTATATTATTATGATAAAATTAAATTTATATATGTGAGCTTCGAATTTAAGTAGTAAACTTAATTTAAATAATATAATTGAAGTAATTAAACTTAATTTGATTAATGTAAAATTCTAAGTACTCCAATACAAAACAGTGAGTATTACACTTCAATAGATATTAAATGAAGCTAAATTATATTAAATGGTATGTATTAAATATATACGGATAGCTAAATACATAAGGGTAAAATTAGTATTCAAAAGTTTTTTCTCAACCCACACTTATAATATATTGTAGATAATTTAATGAATTCTTTATTGTTCCTCCTAAAAGGGTAAGCCCTTATTTGGTTAAGCTTAAAATGTGAATTAAAATTTAATTTAAAGTCAACAATTAATTTTGATTATTAAACCCAACGAGGGCTAAATACTCAATCTAATGTAACTAATGTAATATAAGTTGACTAGGTCTCATGGAATTGACTTGGTGACTTGTTTTGAACTTATTCGAATACTAAAAGGGTGAAAGGTCGAATTTTCAAAAGCTATAAAAATTTCATTATGTCATTTTGGTTGCTTCCACCATGCCTGTCTATAACAACGTGGGAGACAAGTGGGACCCACCTCAGTAATTGACGGTTACTAGATGAACAGGCCAACGCGGCCTTGTTTATCTAGCACACTCCTTATACACAAGAATAATGCTACTTTGCTCGAAAAATGTGACATAATGGTTGATAAAATAAGTGTTGGAAATATGTGATGGTTGAAAAAGTTGACTTTGTTTTAAACAATCCAATGATAAATTGCCATGTGACATTATGTCAATGCTCCAGAGTGAGTGCGATGGCCCTATTCATCTAGTACAACTCTTTACACACAAGCAACTCTGACTTTCTGCCATTTCGCTCCTCTCCAGAGCGAGTGATTTACACGAGCCTAATTAGGACGATTTCATTAACATATTAGCAGCTTTTAATCTTTTCAAATCTAAAAATTATATATGTTATAAGTCAAGCGCTAGAACCTCCGTAGAATCAATTTTTCTTCTATCAATGAAACTGAAAGAAAGACAAAAAAATCAAACAACTGGTTTCTACCGTACCTAAGACACGCACCCCAACTTCCGCTTATTGTTCTTGGAAGAGCTCCTTAATGATTGAAAAATGCATTGTTTTTTGAAAGATTTATCTCGTATTTGGTATTGCATGGTTCCACCTTGCAAGAATTCCAAATCATGTTCTTGAAATGTATTCTCTTCTCTTCATCATAAATGATTCACTTGCCTCGAAATGACTTAAACTAAACAAATATTTGTGAACAATGTGGATATCATTTGAAAATGAGTAGTTCAAATAAAATCGAGCTTTCGATCTATCCGGATACTTGACATCCTATGGTTGAAGATTTGGTCTCTCGGGATCCCATTGGATTCATCCATAAATAAATATTAAATGAAGGGAAAATTGCAGTCACGGTACCAAATATTTCACATTTTTGCAGACTTTACCAAAACCTTTCCTTTGTGCCACCATGATACCAAACCTTTAAACAATTCGCACTTGAAGTTCAAATTGACAGAAACCGTTAATTTGATCGTTAGTTGACCAATAATTAAATGTCTGATCAATTATTGATCAATTTTTAAAGGGTAATTATATAACTTTACATTTTTCATATGAAAAAAATTAAAATAAAAGAATTAAACTTTAAAAAAAAAAAATCCTAAGTACTGTTCATCTTCTTACCCCCTCCCTTCGCCCAACCCCCACCACCTCACCTCACACCATCCTACCTATCATTTAATCCATTTATCTGCCACCTAGATCCGCACTCCAACAGTCTCCACCTTCACTCGTCGTCTGCCGCCGGCCCGCCACCACCACTCCCACCACCGAAAATGCCTCCCAACTTCTTCTTTCTTCTTCCCCTGCTCCACTACCTCTAATACCACCATCCACCGTCGCTCCGTTTCATTAAATTGAGGTAGTCGTCCGTCGCCGTCACCACTCCCACGACGCCACTAGAAATGCCACTCATCTTTTTCTTCTTCCCCTGCTCCACCGCCACTTTCTTGAATCCATTTTCTTTTTGGGTTCAATTTTGAAATTGATTTATGGGAAATATGCGTGTTTATCTTAGTGGTAGGGAGAGAAAAAAAATGAGTAAAGAGAGTGACCCACGTTTGTCGGGAGGAATGGTGGGGTACTGGGGTTACAGTTTGGAGCAAAGTCAAGCAATTTGCTCTTTATTCTTGATTCCGTTCAACATGGAATTTGATCGGTTATTAATTTTGATTAATGGCCCTCTAATTTTGGTGGGGAAATTGTAGTGGGTGGGGGAAGAAGATGAACAGTTCTTGAGGTTTTTTTTTTAGTTTAATTCTTTTATTTTAATTTTTTTCATATGAAAAATGTAAAGTTACATATTTACCATTTAAAAATTGGTCAATAATTGGTCAACTAACGGTTTCTGTCAATTTGGACTCCGGGTGTGAATTGTTTAAAGGTTTGGTACCGTGGGTGGCAGAAGTGAAATGTTTGGACAAAGTCTGCAAAAATGTGAAAGGTTTGGTACTGTTGCTGCAATTATCCCTTAAATGAATCAAGAAAAAAAATAAAGAGCTTGGAATCAATAAAGACTAAGAAGGTTGACGCCAAATTGAATTATAAGCTCCACAGTAGAATTCAGATCTAACCATTAAGTACGAAGCGATAAGAACGGTGAAAAAATAGCGTTGAAATCGATTTTTATTGACCAGTCAGAATTCTCTCACAAGGTCTATAATTGCTATAATTGCCTCAAAATGTCTAATATATTTTGAATAATAGTGTTTCGAGGTTTACACCTACTTATCTGACGACCTAACAAGAGCTTTCAATAGTGCCCTTAGAATCAAAGCCTTTTGAAGTGCTAGTTGTTGAAGCTGTGTGTAGGACTTTTGTTCTTTTTGCTCCGAAACGATTCATGCGAGTGAGTTTATAGGAAGAATTTGAATTTCAATGAATCAACCCAACGGTTCAATTACAAGCAACAAACAGAAGAAATTAAAATTATACAATCTTTATTTTGAAATTTCATTTTGTAGGCTCGCCAACCAACCTATTGACCAAGCAAAAAACCTCAGTCTTTTGGATTCAGTAATGATGGAATTGTTTCTGAATCAAGAATTTTTACATTTTTTATTCGAGGTTATTTCTAAATTGTTCAAATTACGTAATCGTCAATTATTAACATTGGTAAACAATCTAAAGTAATTTAATTATAATTAGGTGAGCATTTCATAGTAAGAGGAATAGTAACCATCCCCATGGGGATGGAAAAGGGAGATCCCCAATTGGTAGAAAAAAACCCACATCCCCTATGGGTTATCTTGCACTTGGAAGCAGAATTATAAATGCAGTGATAATTTCATTATTTGTCGTAGTCGTAAATAGGCGTGAAAATACAATTTCTTTTTGGGATGCCTCTTTTGATGAATAAATGGAAATATTAGCTTGTTACTTTTTTATGTTATTTTTCGTTATGTTTTCATTCAAGAAGGTTTTATATAAACGATTTATCTAATCATTCCCTTGAATTCGTGGTTTGGTCCAAATTCCGATTTTATAGATTCGGAATGAGAAAATGTCATCCAAGTCAACCCAATTAGAACTCCATGGACTGGACATGTCCCTTGTCATGAGTAGCATAAAGCTCAAAATTTGGGGTGTAGATCGTTTGTATTCAAGGTGAAACACTTCTCCAAAGTAACGGAGTTCTTTTGTTCTAATCTTAACAATAGAAGGTCATAAAAATAGAAGGTAACTTGATTGAAGAGTTAGTATTGATTCATACAAAGATGCTCATCTGGAGTTGGAGCCTATTGTTAGAATTTTCTGAAAGATAAATGTCATTTACTTGAGAAAAGTCAAAGCAACAATAGTATTTATATAATTCGTGGGTGCAGTTAACTCTCATAAAATACTAGTTTTCATGAATCTTCTTGTTCAAATCTCTTGTTAAAATGCGCATTCGATAATATCTGCCTAGAAGACCCCCCCCCCCCCCCAATCCCCATTGATCGTAATCTACTTCATAGATCCATACTAAAAAAATTAAAATATAAAAATTCAGTATCCAATTTCCTACTTTTTTTAGTATCAAAGATTCAACTTACAAGGAATCATCCAAAATATTTATTAAAACTATTTCAAATGGAAAAAGGTTCTTATTTTGAGATCTATATATTTCTAGTAAATCTTAATATCAAACACATAGTTACCATGTTTTGATTGAACTAGCTGATCTGCCTTATAAATCAATAAATTTTCGAGTAAAGTTCATTTCAAAGTTGGACCTCGTCTTTGGTTTTGACAGTTCTTGATCGAATCTTTGACAAAAAAGTCCAACGCTAAATTGAACCAAGCTCCATAGCTAGTTTGGCAATTTTGTTGCTGAATCTATCGTTTTGATCCAATTTCGATAATTATGAATGATCAAACATATTCTGATTCGTATATGTATAGTAGAGAGAACGATACAAAATTTAATTAACAATTTTAAAATTAGATAGGACGGCGATGAATTCTTTAAGCATTCCCTATAAATATTAGTGCGTACAAAAGTGATATTAAAGAGTACAATTTTTCACAAAAATGAACAAGTATTGTAAATCAACAACTATCAAGCACAAAAGAAGGAAAGATGAGGTAGTATTGTAATAAAATCAAGAGCAGTACACGATAATTTTTGAAAGATGAGGAGAGACAATAATGGCCGAAAATGTATTAGTGTATTGCATTTAGAATTTATAAATTGTTTTATTACCAACATATATATACACCATTTTTTTAGTTCATTTTCAACGACAAACGTGCAGTTCAGGTGAAGATTTTTGTCCAAACGTTGGCGAAATTTTCTCTTCTGGAATGAAATAAATATTTAGGGTGTGTTTGAACCACATTATTTTGAAAGAATGTATTCTGAAAAAGTAGGAATGAGTAGAAGAATGAGAATGAAATTTTTAATGCGTACAAAACAGTGGCTAAGTTTGAAAAAAATGAGTAAACAAAATGGTGGTCCAACCTGAGCTTAATTTTTAACGCAAAAATAGGACCAGTAATTTTAAGTTTTTGAAAAATTCTGTCAAAGCTAAGCTTGATGGTCAATTAAAGTGGGACCAAAGTTTGGAAATAGAGATAAGCAAACCTAGAAAGAGGATCCAAGAGTTATATATCAGAGAATGTTTATAGGCACTCAGATGCATATCAAAATTCAGCAAAACCATTTGTACAGAAATGGTTTTGCCAGAAAGTCACCAGAATACTTACAATGTCGGGCTCCACCGTGTGTGTCTTCTGTGGCATTTGCTTCTGTACACGTAGCAGGGCTCATCATAATTTTATTTTGTAGTGAATTTATATAAGTGTTTTCGAATTTCCGCTTCTTTCATGGCAAAAGTCGTCAATATGAATTTTGAATTCACGCGCAACATTCACGTATTTAAAGTAGAAGGCACAAGAGTCAAATTACTTAAAAGTCCATTTGACAGGCTAGTGCTTTTATTTTCTACTTGCAAAAGGTTGTTTGGTTCTAAAAAAAAATTATTTTTCTGAAAGGCTATTAAAGAAAGCTACATTGAGTCATTTTCATTTAAAAACTAATTTATTTAGTTAATTAGCAGAAATACTTTTATAAAATTTAATCATACGATTGAAAAATAATTTTTAAATCTTAAAAGCTCCTTTCAACTTATCCAAAAATCATGTCAAATGGGTCATAAATCCGGCACCACACAACCCTTATAAATAAAATTTCCAAAATTTACAGGACGAAAATCTTATTTCTAAAACTACTGAAAAATAGTAGTATATTTGATTAAATTTAAATCACTTGACTCCACATTTTTTTTATTTCAATTAAGCACAAAATCTTGCCTTGATCAGTCCTAAACGTTATTCAAAACAAAGGAGTCTTCAATCTGTATCATTCTTCATTCGAATCCAAAATCGCCTTTAATTTTTACTCAAAATTCGAAGTCTTAGATTATCCTTTTCCATCTGCAACATGATCTGTGAAGACCAACTGTGATTGTTCACAGCTAAGCGTAGAATTTTTTTCTACACAAAAGTTCGATCTGTGCAATTTCATTCATAAATCATCCTTTTAACAAGCCTTTCAAGCGATTACTCGTTCAAGATCAAGCTTCAAACCCTTTGTAATGGAAACCCCTAAATTACCAACTACAACTATGGGCTCAGACAAGAAGAACCAGTCGCGCCATACCGCACCATCAAAATAGCAAACTAGATCCCCCAGGTCCAGGACCAAAACGGGTCAGTTGCTATATTCTGAAACATGATTTAGCAATGATGTTATGCTTCATATCTTCTATTTTTCTTATAACCAATGTCAAAACCGATTACGTTTTCATTGCAGTCAGGGCTACGGTGTATATGTTACAAAGTTCGTTGAGTACGTAATCAACGGGGAGATTCAGCAAATAGCCAAAGTTTTAGTTCCCTCAAGTGCTAGAACAAGCCTCACACGTCACTGTTCAAGTATGGAAACGAAAAAGGAAGTGGGGATTATGAAACTGATTCTGACCTCGTCCCGAGGAGTGTGGAAGATGGTCGACAATACATAGATGTATAAGGTTAACAATTATGCAGTTGTCTCAAGTTAACAATTAGAATCTCTTTGGGCAAAATTAGGCACGTTTCGAATATTTTACAAGGGGATGGGAGAATTTGTTCTGAATTGTAGGTATATTTGTTGCTGGAGAGGAATTTTGAGTAGATTTCCACACTAAATAATTCAGATATACAAGTTTATCAACTCTCAAGTGTGATTAACATAAGAATAATACCAATCGCAATCGCAACACAATCAGACGACCAATGTATTGATCCATGTATCCCTATCAATAATTATGTAGGGAATGACGAAATTATATATATATATATATGAAATCGCACAAGGAATGACTTAAAGGTTTTGATTCTTCAGGCCGAACTGTTGCTACAACCAGAAAGTCTTCTGCATTTTTATGATTACCGTTTTAAATTGATTTTTTGAATTTGCTAATGTTATGGGCGTGTAATTAAAGGCATAATATATGACTGTATTTGAATTTTCGGTTACAAAGATGTTGATGGGAGAAAATTTTGGGGCAGTTATTTATGGGTTTATTATTTCTTGTGCAGTATTTTAGATGTATTTATAGGATTTTTATTTTTAGTTAATTTAGATATGATTTTTTTTTTCCAAATGGCTTTTCATATTACACATTACCAAAGTGCTAACCTCGTACTTACACGATCATACCTTAATATTTTTTGTTTACTCTTTGGAATGTAGCATACATGCCCCAAAAAAGCGTCTCAACTCAGGATTGAGAGGTTTTGACTTTTATGAAACAGCAGAACCCGGCCTCCGCCACGTGAAGGAAACAGCCATCTGATCAACGGTTTCTTTACAACGCAGTTAATGCTCGCATTTACTATGGAAACCTGTTTGACATCTCAAAATTTTAAAAAACATTGTTTTCATTAAAAATTTTTGAAGAAAGTATGGTTAAAAAGTATTCCGTAAAAAAATTTGAATTTACTTGTAAAATATTTCATTGTTTGAATGTATAAATGAATATAAAAAATAAATTAAAATAAAGAATGTCAAACGGGGGCGAAAAATCATACAATTATAACTATAAGAGAGAGAAGAAAAAGACAGTACACACACAGTAAACTAGAGAGATAATTTCGTTTGGTGGAGGTGTAATGAAAGATAGAGAAGCAAAGAGCTGAAGAAACGGAAGAACAGCACACCGACACTGTATAGTGTATTTAATATCCTCATTTCATCTTTCTAACTTTTCTTGTTTCATTTTTCAACTCATTTATTAATTTTATTGGGTTTTTAATTTCTTCCATGGTGGTTTTGGAACTCTGCAATAAAAGCTTGAATAATTTTTTGTTCATATGTGAAGTCACCTCATTTTTCTGGATACCATAAAAACCCTTGTATCTTTTTCTTCATTTTGCTCTAATAATCAGATCTTTTTATGGTATTTTGTCCCTTTTTGTTTGTTGTTTAGATGATTTTCCGTGATGAATGATGTTATATTTTCTTTCAGTTTCATGTTAATGTGATGTTTGGATTTGGTTATGACAGAAAAGGATTAGAAGTGAAGAGAAGATAAGCAAACCCTAATCTCAACCGTTTCATCATTTAGCAAAGCTTCGAAGGGGAAAAATGTATGGAGATTGCCAAGTACTTTCATCAATGGGAGGGAATACTATTCCCTCTGATACCCTCTATTCTTCGTCGATCCAGAACCCCAACTTCAATTTCATGGCAAACATTAATCCTTTCAACATTTTTTCTCCCATTGCGGCCGTAAGTTACAAGGATCTCTCTCATCTACATATTTGATTTCATTTACATGAAATATTTTCAGCGAAATTAGCATTTTGAGACTATTACTTCTATGCAGAAAGAAGAAAATGTTTTAGCAAGCAAAGAGGAGATGGAAAGTGGTTCCGGGAGTGAACACATGGAAGGTGTGTCTGGAAATGAGCAAGAAACCGAGGTACAGCCGCAGTCGAAGAAGAAACGTTATCACCGCCACACCGCTCGTCAGATCCAGGAAATGGAAACGTATGGATTAAATTACCTTTCTCCTCACTATGTGTATCTATGTTGTTTTGTGTGTCCCGTTTGCAAAATAAGACAGTTGAACGGCCAAGGTGAAATGCCACTCGAAACCAGGCTATAGCTAGTGTGTGAATGTGCGTGCCATGTTTAATGGGGATTAAAATTAGATTTTTAGTGAATTTTGATAAAAGTGGATGAAATGTTTGATAGAAAAATTGTGAGACCAACGAAATATATCGTTAAAATTAATTGTTAACTTTTACTTTAATTAAAATTCGAATTTTAATAGGTATAAACAGGGTAAAGAAGCTTCAATTTGCAATGTTTTCTCTAATTATTATATTGTTAATTATAAATTCTTCAGGCTGTTTAAGGAATGTCCACACCCGGATGATAAGCTGCGCATGAAACTAAGCCAAGATCTTGGCCTCAAGCCACGCCAGGTGAAGTTCTGGTTCCAAAACCGCCGAACCCAAATGAAGGTAAGCACGTTAACGTCATATTCCTCTCTCTCTCTCACCATTGGGTGTGTGTTTGTGAGAAACCCTAAAACTAGCTCTATTCCCAATGACGACTGTGTTTATCATAATTACACCAGGTCAAAAATGGAAGTCCAAGAACTATAAAGTAAAAACGCGTAGGCTAGCGCGAGTAGCTTCTCATTAATTTTGGGTCGTTTTCAAAGACTAATCCATTAATGTACGCTGTGGGGTTGCATAGTCAACCCTACCACCACTGCTGCATGGGCATCCGTTTAGGGTTAACTAAGAAACCCTTTAATATCTGTAAATCGCTAAAATGGATCTAACGTAAGTATTTTGTGTTAATTAATGTAGGCACAACAAGACAGGCAAGATAATGTACTACTAAGGACAGAAAATGAGAACCTTAAGAATGAGAACTATCGGTTGCAAGCAGCATTAAGGAATATTGTGTGTCCAAACTGTGGAGGTCCAGCCGTACTGGGAGAGATGGGGTTTGATGAACAGCAGCTTCGAATCGAAAATGCCCGTCTCAAAGAAGAGGTACGTAGCTTTTCAAGATCTGTCTCTAGAGTTTTTCTTGTATGGAAAGTGAAAGGAAATAGA
This sequence comes from Fraxinus americana, assembly GCA_035079005.1. Classification (NCBI taxonomy): domain Eukaryota; kingdom Viridiplantae; phylum Streptophyta; class Magnoliopsida; order Lamiales; family Oleaceae; genus Fraxinus; species Fraxinus americana. The sequence goes on from CM068707.1 coordinate 46,933,026, forward strand.
TTGCTTTTCAAGTTAAGCATGCCATTGTGGTTTGCATGTTAAAATTCTTGTTATTTTGCATTTTCTAGTTACCAAACAATTTTCAAGAAAATACTAACTTTATTTTCTTGATGATCGAAATGTTTCAATCAGCTCGAGCGTGTATGCTTTCTTGTTCAACAATACAATGGAAGGCCAATCCAGGGAATCGGACCAACTTCTCTCCTTGCCCCTTCCTTGGACTTGGATACGAGTGTTTATCGAAGAAAATTCGAGGAGCATTGCTCTGATATGATCTCTTTACCTTTTATGCCTGAAAATCCCCAGTTTCCGACAGGGAATGCCCTGATCTTGGAAGAGGAAAAGGCTTTAGCTGTTGAATTGGCAATGTCATCTATGGATGAACTCGTGAAAATGTGCCAGACAGGCGAACCACTGTGGATCCGAGCAACGGATACTGGGAAGGAAGTACTGAATGTAGAAGAGTATGAAAGAATGTTTTCATGGTCTATGAATCTCAAGCATCAGGAATTCAGGGTTGAGGCCACCCGGGGCACTGCCATGGTCATTATGAATAGCGTTACCCTGGTTGATGCATTTTTAGATGCAGTACGTCTTTAGTTTCTCTTTATTCGCTAAACTAACTTTGAAAATCATTTTTGGAAAAACAAATAAGTACATCATCACCAATAGGATAGGACCACATCAAAGTTTACATAATGTCATGTTACACTCTATCATTAGACAGTTTAAAACACACTCAACTTTTTTATCCAATTATTTCCCTCAAACTCAATCTTCTTGGACTGCTTCTGGATCGTTCTTTCTGTACAAATAGCATAATTGCTAAGGATAACACCCTGCATATTTGTTATATCCACCCCGGGGGTGAGGGTTGTTACTATGAGAAACATTATTATTCTTGAACCCAATTCCTGTAGTATTTACGGGTATAACGATTAATTGAACCGAGTGGATTATTTATGAATGACATTAATGTCAATAGTTAATTCTTTTCAATGTATTTGATATGTCTAATGTCCTTGTTTATTTTCAGAATAAATGGATGGAACTATTTCCTTCCATTATTTCAAGAGCAAAAACACTTCAAGTAGTACATTCTGGTGTTTCTGGACATGCCACTGGTTCACTTCATTTGGTGAGTATTTTCTCAATCAAATCTTGTTCATTTTTGAATATTTTTTTTACGATCTCTATATATTTGATAATCTTTTCTTATCATTTGACATTCACAGATGTATGCAGAACTACAAGTTCTTTCTCCGTTAGTACCCACAAGAGAGGCTCATTTCCTACGTTACTGCCAACAAAATGCTGAAGAGGGAACCTGGGCAATTGTTGATTTTCCTCTCGAAAATTTGCAAACCAGTTATCCACCTTCTTTTCCTTATTACAGACGACGTCCCTCAGGATGCATTATACAAGACATGCCCAACGGTTACTCTAGGGTAAAGCCTAATTATTTTTGAACTTTTTCTTAAGAAAATGGTATATGTGGTCGTGAAATTCGTAAGGAGCACAGTGACTAATTAAGTTGTCATTCGAGTTAATCCAGGTAACATGGGTAGAACACGCAGAGGTTGAGGATAGTCCAATTCATCAAATTTTCAATTATTTTGTGAGTAATGGTATGGCATTTGGAGCGCAGCGTTGGTTAGCAGTTTTGCAGCGGCAGTGCCAGAGGTTTGCTAGCCTCATGGCAAGAAATATATCAGATCTTGGAGGTGAAACTCTCGTTTCCTATTTATGACCTATTATTACACGTAATGTTCACACATTTATATGTTTATGCCGAAATATATTAGGGCATTTGAATATTCCTATCGGCCACAGGTAAAATAATTTGGAGGACATATTTCAGTTTTAGTCCAAGAAGCGTAAGATTCTACTGAAAATTTGCATCGACAAATCCTACGTTTGGCGTTTATAAACCAAACAACTTATCCACATATTTAATGGGATCCATGGATACTATTTATTTATTCAGTATTTGTTGATAAACACTTGCCAAACATAGTAATACATCGTGTGAAATAACGAGTACACTTCATTTATATACATTGTAGTATTGTACAATGATCATGTATGTTGGCCATATACATGGATCTGTGAATACATAATCCTAAAAATAAAATTGACACATTAATTTATTACCTGTTTTAACAAATGATCATGTATGTTAGCATATTATAACCTGTTTTTATATACAAATGAACAATTTTTATTGTGATTTTGTTCGTGTTTCAATACTCATTTTCATTGTTTTCTGCTACATTGACAGTTATCCCATCTCCTCAAGCGAGGAAAAATCTGATGAACTTGGCCCAGAGGATGATAAGGACATTCTGTCTTAACATAAGCACGTGTTGTGGTCAATCTTGGACCGCTCTTTCTGATTCTGCTGAGGACACTGTCAGGATAACCACAAGGAAAGTTACAGAACCCGGCCAACCTAACGGCTTAATTCTCAGTGCTGTATCCACTATTTGGTTACCATTTCCTCACAACCATGTATTCGATTTCTTGAGGGATGAACAACGTCGAGCCCAGGTAGTTTACATGCATAAACCAATAACTTCTTGGAATATTTACAACCCGTTGGATGTTCTTTGCAATGAGAATTCTTTCCAATTATAAATTTATAAATTCTTTCCAGTTATGAACAAGATTTAATTATAAATTTGATGTGTATTCCACAGTTGGATGTTCTTTCCAATGGGAATTCTTTACATGAGGTTGCTCATATTGCAAATGGTTCTCATCCTGGAAACTGTGTCTCTCTTCTTCGGATCAATGTAAGTGATGAGTTAATCTCTGGGTCGAGTTTAAAAATATTCGTCTCAATATCTTTATATAATGCTGGCAGGTTGCTAGCAATTCATCTCAGAATGTAGAACTGATGCTTCAAGAAAGCTGCACAGATGATTCTGGCAGTATCGTAGTATACACGACCATTGATGTTGATTCAATCCAGCTAGCAATGAACGGTGAAGATCCGTCCTGTATTCCCCTTCTTCCCTTGGGATTCATCATATCTCCCACGGGACACACCACTAATGGCTCCAGAATCACCAGCGAAGCCACAGAAAACGGGAACCTGCAGCCAGATTCCGGTTGCCTACTCACAGTTGGACTTCAAGTTCTGGCAAGCACTATCCCAACTGCAAAACTCAATCTTTCAAGTGTCACTGCCATTAATCACCTTATATGCAACACAGTTCAACAAATCAATGCTGCACTTAGTTCTGGCAATGGAAATGGCAACTGCCTGAATAACAACGGCAACTTTTTCTCGACTTCCGTGGAGCCAGAGAACTCAGAACCGGTATCTCCAACAAAGCAACGTCGTGTCTCCACGCCCTAATTCTTCAGGGTTATAGTCTTCTAGTAAATTAATGAAGCTGTTTGGTTGGAATTGTGGATTTAGGAAGTCAAGAGCGCACCAGTTGTGTTCATGGCTACCTGGTAAGGCTAAGACTTCTGCAGTTTCTTACCAGATAGCAATGGTGGTGGTTCGGGTATTGACTTCTTTTGCTTGTTATTGCTCATCTTTGATTCCTTTTGAATGAAATGGACTATCGTCATTTTACTTATGGCAAAATTAGTTAACTTTTAAACTAATCAAACTTCAAATTTTCACAATATATTTCGTGGAATTTACAATTTATATCAACGTTTCAATTACATATTTCATCAACTTTTAGTAAAATCTGCTAAATTTTTTACAAAAACACTGTCGAACGACACAAGAATATAACTTAACCAGAATTAAGCCTTTAAAACGTAAAGACTCCAGTCGATGCATGAAATGATAAGGCAAAGCGAAAATAGGATTTGCCTTCCATGGTGTTCCCTAATAATTATTTTATGCCACTAAATGAATTTGGAAAATCCTTAAATTTTAATTGAACGTACGTGAAGGTGGATGACACATTAATTCATAAATTTAACGTTAAGTTTTCGTAATTTTTCCAGTTTCATCATCATCTAACACAAACTTATCATCTCCAATTGCAATTCTGTCAAAAATGTTAAGACAGATTTTTTGCTTGTACGTTTCATATTCAAGCTTGACAAATTAAAACTCTACAAGAGAACAACTTGTGAGATATTCAATCACACATTCTCCATAAAATTTAATTTTTACATCTTCATATTTTTTCACATTCTCCATAAAAGCTAGTTCTATTTCCCGACTGCTTTTTGATACAGATAGTAAAATCTTGATAAACGAATATACGATAAATAACAAATTTACTTAATACTTAAATTTTCTGGTCCATAGGGTGTTTATACTAAATTAAAAACCTAGGTAAATGCAAAATATTAATTTTCCTAATCCTGATAGACAGAAACGTATAATTCTCCTAAAAAAGAACCAATAACCTACTCTACCAATTAAATAATAATAATAATATACTAAGAACGCGAGGAACACTAACTACAATTGTCTTCAACTAAAAATAATAATTATTAATGTTTATTAATAATAAGTTATTATTATAATTAAAATTATTTGACGTTATCTCAGCGTTACAAAATACCGTCTGCATCCCATATGTAAAATTGCAACATACTGACGTGGTCGGGGAATTGCCCAATAGTCAAATAAATTGACCCGCACCGACATCATCCGATACGACGCCGTTTAAATTTGCAGATTAAAACTCACCCTTGAAAACTCTGCAAATATAAAAAAAAAAAAGAAAAAACGACGTCCCGGCACGAGTTTTACTGATCTGCCGCCATGTCTATGAGCGCTGGCTTAGGTTTCTCCAAGATCCTGATCCTAGTCGGAGCAGGTAAATTTATATTTTATGTTTTGTGTCTGTCTGTGTAGTTTTTACATGTTTGTTTTTGGAATTTTGAGTTTGATCTGACTAAATACATCTTTCTTTATATGAATTAGGGTATACTGGAACGGTACTGCTAAAGAATGGTAAACTGTCAGATGTATTGGGTGAACTACAGGTGCTTATATTTCGTTTCCTTTTATTTACTGTCCTATATATATTTGTTTTTTTTTCTCTACTGTCTGAATTTAGCTGTAATTTTAGCTATTTATACTTAAATTATTGGCACCCGGATGCTTACTTTTGGTGTTGATTGGAATTGGCTTTATGTATATGCGAATTTTTTATTTTTTGTATTGGCCATTGAAAACCTACATTTGTATCCATGATAAAGGCTGAAAGTTTGGTTCTTAGAAGAGTAAGAGGAAAACAATAAAGAAGATACTGTAAAAGAGTCTACTAACGATTTTGGAGCGTGGTGTAGTGCATGAGCATTTTGTTTCTCTTAAATTGACGTAAACTTGTTAATGTGGCATTGATATTTTAACAGTGTAATACTCTTTTGGATATGAATTGACAAATTTCTTCTCAGACAAGGGGTTATTAAATTTATAATCTAATTTTTGTATACATTGTAATTGGCAGCATTTGGTAAAAGGAATGGAAAAATCAGGGGAATCAGATGGGGGCGACTCTGAGCATTCTGATGCCATCGCTACACAGGTATGTTAAAGCTCTCTGTTAAACAACTTTGTACCGACCACAGACTTTCCCAAAAACCCTTTTAGATTAGAAGCTACTCTGTGCATCATTACTGCCCACTGGGGGTTGAGCCCCAAGACGGATTTATTTTGTGTCCCCAAAGATTCGACTTAAGTTTCTCTTAGAGGAAGGTCTTGGCTTCAAATCGCTGGGGACCGAAATAAATCCATATTGGGCCCAACCACAAGTGTATAGTATAGTACATAGGTGTAGTTATGCACGGAATGGCCCTTGAGCGGAAGGGCTTTTAGAGGGAAGTCCGCGGCCGTTACAAGCTTAATTTTGCAAGGTGATTTTTTGTTTTCTGTTTCATCAACGTGTTTTGTTGTTCAATTCTTATTGTAATTTACCTAGATTTGTAATGCTTTCGTTTCAGATGACATTGCTAACTAGAAGAAGTGACATGGAGCTTGTCAAATATCATTTTTTTGATTCATTAGAATCTTAATTAACAAAATTGAGTTTAAAACCTTGATGGAAGAAAGCCATTGGGATACAAAAGTTAATTAGATAATGAACCGAGAAAAGGAATGCGTGCTACTATTTGATCATTACAATAGAGCTGAAAATATGAAATTCTCCCACTTTCGTTGCTTATATTCTTTTGCTTTGGACAATTTCTTGGATTTACATAGATCATTTTGAAGTCTTAGTTACAAAAGCTTTTCGTGATTACGATTGATATTTCAACACTTAAAATAATCTTGATTATTAGATAATTTCATGAGATATCAGCTCGTGCATACTTGAAAAGGCTGGGATGATCATTATAATACCCCCAAACTTACACCAAGACAAGAAAATGTGGAAAATATAAAACAATCGTATTGAAATCCTTTAAAAAATATATCATTTAGATAATGTGAGAGCATTCCATTTGTGGCTTGTGCACAACCGAAAGAACGAAAAAGTTGTACTTGGGCATTTTGATTCATTTACAGTTTAAATTGAGTTATATAAATACATTAATGTTTTTCCTTCTTGAAATTTGCAATAGTACCTCCTTCTTGAACAGTCAAATCTGGTTAACGTACAAATTCTGCAACTGTCAAATGTGGGCCAGCAATGAGTTGAATAAACGGAGGCTGTTTGTTTTGTGTGTATTTTTTTTTTGGCTTTGGTGAGAGCTATTGAAGGATGATCTTCATTTATAGTACATATTTGTTTGGTTAGTACGTCTATTTATGTCTGACCTGAGAAATATGTAAAATTGACTTTCATCTGACAAAATGACTTAAGCTTATTGGTCTTGTGTGGAGTTTTTCTGACGGAAAATCTAAGGGTTTGTTTGGTCCTCATTTTTTGGGAGAATATATTTTGTAATAGTGAGTTTTTTTGGAGAATTTGTAGTTAGAAAGTAAGGGGAAATTTTGAGTTTACGTGTCAAAATTATTTTATTGGGAAAATGTGTAGTCGAAATTGAGTTTTAAAGAATGGGACTCAAACATGGGCTAAATCTCGCTGATACATATGAACTGCTTTTGCCTTTAGATAATAAATTGCAACTTGACTTATCTGTTCCATTTTGAATTTATAAGAACCTGCAGTATTTACTTGACTTCATGGATTATTCTTTTCCAGGTTCGTAGGTTAGCAATGGAAGTGCGCCAATTGGCTTCGTCCAAACAGATTACAGTTCTAAATGGGAACTCTGGCTCAAGTTAGTATCTTCATTCGTATCAGATTGTTACTTGTTTAAAGCTACTAACTTACACATCCTGTTTCTCTCATTCACAGGTAACTTGACGCCTCTTCTAATGCCAGCTGCTGCTTTGGGTGCCTTGGGTTATGGATACATGTGGTGGAAGGTTGGACAGCATAATTTTTATATTATATGAATGCCTGGAATCATTATTATACTGCTGTTATGCACTATTTACGTATCTGATTTACTTTTTCTTCTTTTTCTTTCTCCTCCATCTTCAAATATTAGGGACTTTCTTTCTCAGACCTTATGTATGTAACGAAACAAAACATGTCAAATGCTGTTGCAAACTTGACAAAACATTTGGAGCATGTGTCAGAGGCCCTTGCAGTAAGTATCTATTAACTATGCAACCCTTGTGCTGGATTAAATTATGCTAATTTTGATTCCACTTCTGTACGTGGATTGCTAATGATGAAATTCCTGCAACTTTTTCCCCTTTTTTTTCGATTTTACTATTACTCAAGAAATATTGCTATATAAGAGAACTTCCTCCTTCCTTCTAAATCTGTTGTGTAGTTTTCTATTGTTGGATTTTGCTGGCTTCCCTTTGTTCTACAAGGTTATGATCGGTTCAATCTTTGTTTGTTATTGGATAAGCAGTAAATCTACAGGAAATTTTAAAGTTTATCATATTATGGTGCTTCTACTTTCAAATGTACATGAGATTTCTATTTAGCTTGATTTTCCATGTGGTGGTCTTTTTGGTCAGGCAACAAAACGGCACTTGACACAGAGAATTGAGAACTTGGATGGGAAACTGGATGAGCAAGTAGAGATTTCGAAATTAATTAGGAGCGAGGTAATTTTAGATGGAATAATTATTAGTTTTCTCTTAAGTTGATTTTCTATGATGCACAGTAGAATATACCATACTGTTGGTGTCCTGTATAGGTTGTCTTTAAGTTAGATTCTTTAGCTAGATGAATACGAGGAATCGGATTGTGACCTCTGCTTGTGGAGACTGTAACAAAATCTGATATGCGTCAAACATTGCTCAGAATAATTACAACCTAAAATTTGAATATGTGAATCAGGTTAATGATGTTCGTGGTGACCTCTCTCAAATTGGCTTCGATTTGGATGAATTGCAGAGGATGGTATCTGGCTTGGTGAGTTTTACATTTTATGAAATTGTTTGTTTCTTTTAAGGATTATACATTTGTGTATGGTGTAATTATCCAAGAGCTGCCACATTGTGGTGGTGTAAGTTTGCATTGAATGTTCATCCTGTTGATTCAAAGCAACTGTGAAAGTGATTGCATGAAAGGAAATTCGATTGAGGGTGCAAGTCTCTCTCTGGTTGGGTATGGGAGGCTATGTTCTTGAGTACAAGACTTTCTTTGTTCGAAAAGGAACCTGATTTTGTCCTCGCCGACATAGTTAAATAGATCATGAAGAAAATGAGACTTTATTTTATAAGCTTTAAATAATTCTCCAGCGCACATGGCATATTGAGCAACATATTTTGTTTCAGTACCCAAGAAAATTGGACTTCACTGACTCTGAAGTCTTTCGTGTCTCTTTGGTTTGAAAGGCTCACATGTTGCAGTTTTATGTGAACGTTTTGTGATGAAGCAAAGTAGTTAAAACTTTTAGTCATTCTGCTTTGGTTGTTGATGAGTCATTTTTTTGTACTGTGGTTTATTGCTTCCTCATTTTTCGTGTAAACTCTCCTTATTTAATATTGGGAATTGCAGGATGGCAAGCTACTCTCACTGGAAGGCAAACAGGTAAAACATATTCCATTGTCTTGAATGAACTAATTGTACTTCACAGAAACTATAATTTTCTTCCATTCTTCCAATTTTTGGTGCTAAGGAGGAGAATTGCTTTTTTTTTTTCTTTTTTTTTTCACTATCCAGATAGCAAATTACTCTTTAATTGAAATATTTATTTCTGATGATTCATTGAGTTGTTAGTTAATCTTTGTTTTCCCATTGATAATTTATTGTTGTAGGAGCTTGCAAATGCTGGCGTTATGTATCTATGTAGCATTGTCAGTGGAAGGAAGCCAAAAATGCCTGAAATGCTCCAGGTTTGAAATGCTACTGAACTCTTGTTTCTTCAGTTTGTCCATGCTAGTGACGTATGTTAGATAATTTGCAAGATGCTCAGTTTAAATTACGCCATCTTCTTAGTTTGACTCGAGATCTTAAACAATGGCTTTTTGTGGATGGTGGAAGGTTGGATCAGCTAGAACAAGAATGTCATTGGTATCGTACAGAATACTGTAATGGGTTACTTGTTTCGGTCCCTTTAACTGAAATGATTAGTATTACCAACAGATTGTACGTCAAAGAAGAAATCCTCAATTAAAACTTTTAAAATTCATTTTTATTACATCTTGTCCCTTTTTCATTAGAAACATTTCCTTCATGTGTGGATTGACTAGGTTTTTTACATTCAATTGGCGTTATGTTGGGGCTGTCAGAGCCCTTTGGCATCTCCCGTAATGTGTTGTACATTGTGGGAAGCATAACTGAGTTCTATTTTATGTTTGTTCTTGGCTAAATATTACTCTCTTCCCCTCATACTGTTTGATTATTATATTTGTATAGTAAAAAAATACTGTGTTCTTGAGATTGGGGATATTAACCAATTTCATATTTGATTATCAAAGGCTTTGTTACTCATCATTTTCAAACTAGTTCTTTATTCTATGTTTTTGTGCAGGATCAATTTAAAATTGGTGGAAACTCAGTGCCAAGTCTGATGGTACCTCTTCTGACTCAGTTACCCTAGTACATCAATTTTTAAGAAAAAAATATATAATAGTTCGAATATTTCTTTAAATACAAAACAGGTCAATACTGCTATGCCTAATCATATGGAAACAACTGGTGGATTGAAAGTTCATGATCTTGTTTAGCATAGTTGATATCAATGTGCTTAAAAACTTTGTTTCTAAAAAGCTAGGTGATTCCAATTGATGTGCAAAAAGGAGAAAAGATTAAAAAATGAAAAATTCTAGGTTATTAGATCTTGTAAATTGAAGTTTATGTGCTGATACATGCTTGAATTCGAGGAAAGAGACAATTTGTTGAATCAAATGATTGCCAATTACAAAAAAATGTAAATTTGTAATGAGTTAATAATATGGAGGCAAAATTTTCCAAATTGCTAGATAACTGGTTTTGTTATGCAACCATCATCTCCCATTTTGACGTGGAAAAGAAAAAGAATGAGAACTACGAAAGTATTCGTCTATGTTATTAGAGCTTCTAGTTTGAAGTTCTATTTCATTTGAATCTGAGGAAAGTGGAAAATTCTTGATTTAAATGACTCTGAATCGCAATACAAGGCATATTTGTAATGTGCTTCTGAAATGCTAGTTAACTGGTGTTGAGTAATATTTATGTGTCAAAAGTTGAATGAAGAAGACAACAAAATATAATAGTCATATTATTAGATATTGTTCTTGAAGTGTATTCACATCATCAGCTTCCTTGAATTCGAAGAGGCAAGTTACTGAACTGAACGACTGCCAATTACAATAGAATGTAAATTTACTAAAATCAATTTTATTTTCGTGACGTTGCATTTCAAAATTTGATTATATACTGAAATAAAATTCATTATTTAATGTAATATCCGTCATTATGTACTGGAACTATGTACTGGAACAAATTCTTAAATCGTTATTTTTCATTTCCTTCTCTGCAATTTTTTTAATGCACTGAATAATCCCATCTTTTTTATAGGGTCTTAAGGAGATTGCGGATTCCTTAGCTTCAGGAAATAATCTATTAACAGATGGAAAATTATAAGATGGCACTGATAAGTTGAAGGATTCTCCAAGAAAATTAGGTACAGTTAGAGCACTTTTTTTTTTTAAATGATCAGCACTGCTTCGTTCTTGATTTTGCGTTCTCCAGCGTCTGGGTTTGCGTCCTTTTTCTTTCATTTGGTTGTCAAGTGGATTTGGTCGCATATATACAGATTTCTTTGCCACTTTCTTCTTCCAGCATTTGACAGAATCTCGTTGAAATACAGGACGGCTTCAAACTAGTGCTGAGTGCTACCTTTTACACTTCCAAATGAAGGAATATTGCTTTAAATAACTCGATCATCATATTTTACGGAGGAAATTGTTCTACTTCGCGATTTATTCCAATTTGATACTTCGAAGATGTGCTCTCTAGATTTCTTTTCGACTTCTGTTTTTGTACATGTCCAAATCAAATGCTGCTATGTCGTCAAAACTGCAGCATCTATGTAAAATCAACTGAATCTCCATCAAGATGTCACATAATAAACAAGGTTTGAGCTTTATTTTGATCATTCAACAACGAAAGCTGTATGTCTACTATGTATGAAACGGAGCATTTGAATCACACAAAGTCAGTCATATACTCCACAATTTATGGGTCATGAATCACATAATTAACCAGTCACAATCACTATTCTTCCATCCCAACTGACGTTTTGTCTCTCAATTCACAGTTAAGAGTCGCATATAGTTTTTCACCGCTGGTTTCTCCACTGCACCACTATCGACGACAACCATGTCATTACCCAATTCACACAATTTTTCACTATTGAACCCTTGTCTCCAACAATTCACTGGTTATAGTCAGTATTCTTTTCGCCCGCACCCACCCCACATCCTCTCATTTTTCATCCAGTTTCACCGTATCACATTCGTCGGCAACCACCACGCCTTTGCTGGTGAATTAAAATTGAATCTAGTAATGGTGCATTGCGGAATGATTCTTGAAGAGGAGAGACGGAGGAGGAATGGCTCTTCCGTGATGGCGATTTGGTGGTTGTAGTGCTTCGAGATGGTGGTTGTGCGAGTTTTTATCCTTCTCCCATTGCAAGCACGCCAACGCTTCGTCGGAACGATGGAAGGCATACCAATATGGTGGTTGGTCGTCAGCGCTAGGGCGATCGGTGTCAGATCATGATCGGATGTCGCCGCAGTCGAGAGAGATTATCGGATGGACGGGGTGGGTATGGTGTAGTGGAGATGGATTCTGCCAAGGGGTGGATAAGGTGTTAGTGGGGTATATATGTTTTAAAAAAAAAAAAATTAATACCCGATTTTCGAAATCGAAACTAAAAAGTATGGTTTGAGGTAATTTTATTTGGTTTAAAGTCCAAACCCATCTTCCTTCTTCTTTATCATTTCTAATTTTTCTTTATAAACGAATAAAATTTCTTCGTTCAAACTTAACCTTTTTTTCCATCCGTTTCCATCTGTAAATGCCATAAGGGAAAATGATTTATTTTGATGTTACTCAGACAAGTGACTGATTCTGAGTTCTTGTAGAGTGCAACCATGCATGACAAATTCCTCAAGAAAAAGGAACTGACGCCTTTTGACAATCTAATCCAGTGAATATTAAAATCTTGTATCATTTTCTGAATCTTATCGAGCGCTTATCTGACAAGTACATCGGTAAAAAGACCTTATTCTGTTTACATTAAAGCGGATCGGTTAGCACCAATCTACTCGCTTATGAAAAAAAGAAGAAAAAAACTATTGATACCGAATCTAAACCTGTGCGTTCTTTGGACCATGACAATGACAATGACGAAGTGTTATTCAATGTTTTACGTCATTAAGTTCGGAAAGGCTGTCCTCTTCCATTACACGAAGAAGAAGTATCCTTCTCTGAGGGATCCAGTCTTGGCAACTTTTCCATATTTGAAGGAAAAGCATAATTTGTAACATGATTATTTCCATTGTAAAACACAAAATTATCTTCTTCTCCAACAGTATGCAGTTTGATCTTCGTCTTGTCTTTCTCTGTTTCTTCATTAGAAGCAGAAGTAGTCTTCTCCACTAAGTCTTTAAACATGGAAGATCTAAGGAGGAGACCTAATGCAGTTGGAGAAGGTGTCTTGTTAGAAGGGCTTAGGGGCATTTTTCTTTCAATAATCTCGTGTTTTTCGGATATCACCGGGTTGTTTATGGCAAAAGAAGTCGGGGTTGAGAATTTTGTTTCCTTGTTTGCATTATTTATGTAGTTATATGTGGATTGTTGAGCCTCATTTTCTGATATTAAACCCTGAAATCCTACTGAATTTGCATCTGGTCTTAGCCATCTGATGTAAGTGCTCAAATCGAAGTTAGTAACTGCATTAATCCCTCTGTATTCTATTGCTGCAATATCATATGCGTGCGCAGCTTCTTCTTGAGTATCTAAAAAAAAAGTAAATTATGAACCAAATTAATTAACTTTTCTTTACAAGACAACAATCCTTAAAAAGTTCACAAATTTGTGTACTCACTATAGGTACCAAGGTAGAGATATCTGTTGCCAAATATGCGGCCTATTCTTGCCTCCCACCTCCCATTGTGATGATGCCTGAAGTTGAATGAATTGAAACCATAATCACTACAAATTAATTCTTGATCAGCCAAAAGAAAAGGGAAATCGTGAAGGATGAAAGCGCGTGCTTTATATGCCTACCTTGCGACCCCTCTATACTTGGATGCACCTCTTGCAAAACCACTGCTGCTTCTGTTTTAGAGTTCAACAAGTTAGACGCATTTTGGTTTGATCAATACTTGTAATATTATTGCATTGAAAGTATAGTTTTTGACCTAATGTGTACCTTCGTAAAGAGGCCAAGTATTCCTCGCGCGTGACATTTTGCATTATCTCTCTCTCTTTCTCGTAATCGGATATCTGGCAAAAAATAATGTGTGTGTGTTTAGTATAACGCCATGTTGATGAATTTAAACGAGATTTACACGTGATATGTGTGAGTCATACAGGGAAATTTGTGGTTGATGTTCCCCAATACTTGATAGCAGCCAAATCATATGCTCTTGCTGCAGCTTCTTCTTCATCATAAGCTCCTAAAAGTTAATTAGTGAACCAAATTGTGAGTTGCATGTAATCCTTTAAGGTCAAGCTTGGTAGAAAAACATGAGCAATATATAAGATGCTCACCAAGATAGACTGCTCCAACCAAGTAATAGCAAGCACAGGATCATATGAAAATGTCAAAACAGTAATGCATTAGTAAATATTTATAATAATAATTAATCATGCAATAGAAGTGATTGTACCAGGCCATGAAAAAATTATCTACCTTGTTTTCCTTTCTTTTTCTGAGTAGCATTCCATGTCCCTTTATCCCACAGATGAGCTTCATAACGTCCGGTCCAACGATGCCTGAGGGGGAAAAAAGGTAGTAGCCTAGGCTTTAGAACAATCGACAACAAACTAAGCCTTCTTCCCATCCAATTTGAGGTCGGCCTAGCAAGATAATTTGCATGATGTGAACAAGAAAATCACTGAGGTTCAAATTGAACTTTATATTAAACCTGCTAACTCCTCGAAATCTTGAACTTCTTTTTGTCGTAGTGGTTGTAGCCGTAGCAGAAGCAGCAGCAACAGCAACAGCAGCAGCAGTTTGATCAACCCTAAAGGCCTGTGGCTGCTGTTGTTCTATCTGCTGATTGTTGCAACTAACTGCTACCACCGGAGGAGATCTACGTCGCCTCTTTACACACTTCGTCTCTTGAACATCGGCTGAGATGCTGCACTTTTCAGGGCTAGTCTCAAATTTCGCACTAATTTCCATTTAAGTCGTCGAGTTTTTTCAAGCAATACAACGACCACTTTACTCTTTGCTTCATGCTCAATGAAATTTACACGTATTTATAATCCTTTATCGCTTGCTTAATTTGTTCTTGTTAACAAGACAAATTCTTTTGAGAAAAGACAGGTTTTCGATGATTTTGGGATATTGGATTGCCCAAATTCTATAGATGATATTCATGTTGAAAGAACTTGTCGATGTCTCCCAGGTTGTCTCCCCGTGATGTTGTATTTATTCACTTCCAGGCGTCCTGTCACATAATTAATTAACCATTTTATGACTCTTTCTTCTACATTTTTTTACCAAGAATCGCCTTTGACTTCTTCACAATTAATTACCTCAATCAGATTTAATATTTTCCTCCCATCTAACAAACTCTGTATGCATGTTTTTCACAGTCGATACTATGCCCATATACTATGAATCTTTATACATATTTAGTTGAACTCGAACACGGTAATAAAGAATTTATGTCGCCCTTGCTTTAGTGAAAAATAAGCTTAAGTATGTTGTCATTGCTCTAATACGTTTCTAACACATTTTAGAGTGATTCAAGCCCGCGCAAATAACGATCTACTAATACGTAGCGCATGCTCTTTGCTCCCTTTTAAGAGTAAAATCTCACACATAATTGACATGTGGCGCGCATCTATCGGTATTCTACAATTTTTGACTTTTCCACACTTTACATCAACGGCAGGATTTCTTCCACATGAACTTATGTAATCCATTATGTATAATAATTATGTACATATAGATTTATCCTTTTAAATATAACAATAAGCCGACTATTTGTTACCTTTTAACATGAAATCCCACGACTCAATATTACCCCAACATAATTAAATAGGGCTGTCAATCTCATGCAGACGAGCCTCCGATTCACATTCAGACATTGAAAATAAGCTCACTGTTGGGATCTTTTGGGTTATTACAAAGTAGACAAATTATTATTCACAGTAAAACAAAGTAGAGTCTGTCTTATGTTAGGATTATAAGCTATAACATGTTTTCGTCTGATTTGTCTCATTGGCATTTATGCGACAAATTGTTGAATAACTGTTATTTTTTTTCCTGGGATTCTTCGTCCACCTGAACGGGGTTAATTAGGTCGATTTGGCTTCTTTTGCAGATTATAGGCGTTTCTCTCGAGATACAACATGTTTTCAAAACTAGTATGGTAAAACACTTACCTTGACAGGTGAACTAAGATTGATTGGAACGATCACGAAAATGAATATTTTGGAAATCTTGAAAATATTTAGAATTAGTAAAACCAGGATTTTCGTATATAAACTTGTATGAGGTTTTGTTTTGTATTTTTTTAATTCAATCTGGATCATTGAATCTTACTACTCCATGTTCGATCTATTTTAATGTTCAGTTGCACCTTTTTGCGATGTCTACAATCCTTTGACGTACATCCACACATTGAATCGATTGTATCCAGTCATGTCCAATCAAACAAAATATTTCATCCATGCCCCTCTCAACGCTCATATACAACTTGAGGGTGTGAGGTTGGGGTGGCTAGAGTGTTTGACCTTTTGTTATTTATTTCATTAATCCCTTATTTAATTTAGATAAAAAAATCAAATTTTTAATAGATTTTGATAAATGTTGATGAAATGTGTGGTTGAAAAGTTACGAGACTCATAAAATATGTGGTTAAAATTAACTGTTATTTTGACTTAAATTTTAATCAATTTTATAGCTGAATCGAACAGGGCTAAGTTTTCTTGATTTATTATTTTGTTTTATTTTTTTGGGAGGAAGGGAAGGGGTTGACTGAAAAATCATGTTCTAAAAATGGACTTTCAGCCATGTAGACAAGACTTGACTGTGTAGCCTAAACTAATGTTCAAAATACCTCAAAATATATAAATAAATTCTTGGTCAATATTGTCAATGCTAATTATGCTGCGAAATTCCTCTGCATTTCCTTTTTCCTTGCAATATACTGCAGGAGATATTATATCGATAATGTACATATTATATTAATTAAGAACATACCGTGAAATTGAAATATCATTCGACTTACCAAAATCTGATTTGAGAAGACAATTAAAAAATTACTGTCATCGAATATATGAATATGGATTCATCACTTCCCAGTCTTGAACACATCTCTCTTTAATTCAAACATTTCAATAAAACACAAATGAATTAACCATATTCTGAAATCAAGCATAAATAAAATCAGAAATGAGAAGGATGAAATACAATTTGACACTTTGTCCTTAAGATGAATTTGCCCCGTATCGGTGCTAACGGTTTCTCGGCAATCATCTCCCAAAATACAACGACCATATAGGAGCACTTCAAAGGACTTAGACCAACGAACTCGAATGGAGTTTCCTCTCTACCATAACCATGATTTTTGATGTAAGATATAGTCACTTCTACAAAGTGGTTTATGCAAAACAAAAGTAAAACATGGAATGAAATGATATGGAACCATCAATTGAATTGTTCCTCTTTCTTGTTGTTAATCCAAACACATGGGGATCTATATATATAGTAGTTGGAACATCCATACCAAGAGACACATCTCTTGAAATTTAAATCTCTCCATAAAGAGGCATAATTACATCTCTACATAAAAAGACAATTATTGAAAAATAATGCCAAGAGTCATGATCTCCAAGAGTCATGATCCATACGAAAAGACTCATCTTTTCATCTACTCTTTCTCTAGAATATTCAACAATATTCTATACAATTTCCAACAATTTCAAGCATTATAAGTTTGACTTAATTTCTCATTCACCAAACAAAAAATTCCACTTAAACAATCACTTAAATTGGTCACAGCCAATTTCGAATTTTCCAACAATCCCCCACATGAATGAAAATTAATGCAAATGACTACGTGGACACTAGTAGAGAGAGGGTGGAAAACACTGCATTAGAGAAGGTAGCTTTTGGCTTTGAATCTCCCTTAGTGAAATACTATCGGACTTACTGGCTAATTGGTGAACGCGATGTCTTAAACCATTCAACTGTTGGTGTAAGCCAAGACAACAGTACTCACACAATGTCTTTCCTAAACCGTTCATGGTTCTCATGATTGTGTCCATTTTGGCCCTGGACCACTCTTGGTTTCATAAGTGTTTAGAAAATTTTAGCCTCAAACAATTTTCATTGAAGCAGCCCCACTTCACACTTACATAGGTGGCCTCCTATTAAGAGTATCTTATCTTACTCTACTTGACTTAATCAAAATATAGGAATCATTAAAAGTATAGCTTAACCTTACACATTGCAGAAAGCACTATAATTATCATAAGAATGAGTAGGAATAATTTTCTAAATGCTTCATGGAATCTTCATAATTTAGTTGTCCCTTTGAACCAAGATTTTGGGATCTGCAGTCAACAAGGTAGGGTTACCATTACAAAGACTCTTACGTAATAGACTTTAATCACATTCCTCTCGATATGCCGTATTCTTGATCTCTCGGTAAATCTCTTAAAGGTACCACGAATTTACACCATTGAGATTGACTGCTTAACGGTATTATGTCTACGTCTAGACTTACCATTACATGTGACTTAGTATCTCATCAAATATAGCTAGTCAACGATCAATTGATTTAATAGATACAACATGTTACCACCAAAAAAATCTCTCATGAAACTACATGCTTCTAGTCTAACTAACTTTATCTAAAACTTTATAAATTCCAAACAACAATGTTAGAGGATTTCTATCACGCACTACACTATTCAATCACTTTTCACTAGTGGATTTCAGAAACATGGGTATTCAATACCATTATTGAAATATTACAATGCATTTCAATTTTATGAATATTCTTCAAATATTTCAATTGATCTTGCATATCCAAACAAACACCGTAATCATCTTTTATCCCATTTCATCCACTTTAGACTTGGTGTATATCATCCTTACAATTAATATAAGGGTTTTCTACCTTTTCACTTTCATAGATATATTTCTATGATTATAAGATATAGAAAATTGTAACTTTTAAACATAAATTACCCCCACAATTCCTCAATTAGGAATGCATGTTCAACTAATAATGTTGCATCCACAAATCTTAAACTTTTCATATAAGTTCGCAAGCATTGATATTAACCCCCACATTTTTGGGTTACACTTGAACTTAGAGTTCATCAAGTCTTTCGTAGTTCAACTCATTTATCGAATAGATAATGTCCATATCGAATGTTTCGTGAAAGCTTAAGTACTTTCAAAATAGTGGCCGTCAACCCACAATTTATAAATTATACTTCAATCCAACTTTCTTTTAATTTGATCATCCAAATTAAATTAAGGTCATCACATAGACCAACAATGCTCTCAAACATATACCAATTTAATTGGTTCCATGATTGAAATCGAATATAACAATGAAGAAAACTAATCATTTTGATTCACAAGAATTGCAATTTCTCCCAACATATGCAACATATCACATTTGTGACATTTCACAAGAGAGCATTATTTCATGTTAATTAATACGTATTCACCATATTCAAATTTAATGAACGAATCATCCATCGATTCAATAGTTGTGTTCTCAAAGACACAACCCAACGAGAGGACACGCCTTTTCGAATAAATCTCTATGAAGAGATACACCAATTGGAAATTAATCATACCAAGGTCATGATTTTTCATACGAAAAGACATATCTTTCCATCTAAATCGATTCTAGAATATTTCATAATATTCTACCAATTCCAAGTAATGAAGTGGCTTAAATCTCATTATCAAATAATGATTTCCACTTAATACAATTACAACAAATCGCATTTTGTCATATTCTCATGCACATATAGTTTTGCGTAAATCATCTCATTTAATTTCATAAATTTAATTGAGGTCATCACCATTAAAATTTTAGCATAATTTCAACAAAATATGAAATTTCAACCAACTAATTTTACCATATTCCGATCAAATGAATAGTTATGAAAGTTCATATACTTTCTTCACATAAATCTAACACTTTAGATTTATTCCATACTTATATGCTTAGCAATTCATGTTATAGAGAATAACCTAAATAAACACAATTTTCCACACTAGAAATTGGTCGCTAGTATCTTTCCATCATGATAATTCAATCAGAAATTCTTGCAAGAATTTTACTGCACAAAATTTAATTTCACACCGAGCAACTACATGCACTTGTAGCCATACATATATGACTACTCAACCATAGAACCATTAATTATGAACTTCTCAAAAGTCACGCACATACTTTATTCAAATGAACTGACAAGGAAACTTATCCTATAACCATTTATAAAATCATTATAATAACAGGGTCATTGTATTTCCATCTTTATATAAATAGACCTAATGGTTAGGGTAATAAAGGAAGAACCCCTTTCATATATATAATGGACAGGAAAATCTCAGGCAATTGACATTTTCTTATCTTTTATTATTCCATTGAAAATGACATAATGATTACATCAATATATGCATTTGATTATATTCCACCAGTCAGGGCCGTACCTGAGGGGAGGCCCAAGAGGCCACCGCTTCAGGCCCAAAATTTTTGAGGGCCCATTTTTTTTTTTAATTAAATTAACCTAAAACGCTAAAAAGGGTAAAAGAACAGTTCATCCCATTCCCTCGTCACTGCTCCGTCGCCTCCACAGCTCCACTGCGTCGCCTCCACTGCTGCGTCGCCTGAGTTTCCTCCGTCCGGCCGTGGGTAAAAAAGATTTTTTGCAAGGCAGACAAGCCTCAGGCTCTTCTATACAGTTTCCGCCTGAAAGAGTAAAAAAGAAATTTTTTTCCTCTTATCCCGCTCCCGCCTCCCGGTGATATGAAATTGAATCAATTGATTAATTTGAGGCGTTATTTGCAGGGCAGAACAAGCTGGGAAGAGGGCAGCAGACGAAGTGCAGCAATTCCGGCTTTCAATTACGGGTATGTTTCTTCAGAACAACCTGGTTTCTTGATTCCACGATGAGGGATTCTTTTTTCCAGCTTCAGTTAAAGAACTTGTTTATTGTATTTTGTTTTGTGATTGAGAATTGGAGATTTGGAGTATGGATATTGGATAATGGATGTGTGGGGTTGAAGTGTGAATGTGTGATACTGTGATTGCAGATTGCCTCATGCCCTGTTAGGGATTTTTTGAGTAATTTGTTGTGATTTTTGTATTATTTTCTGTCAAATTTTTGTCAATAAATGTTGAGGGCTGCATCTAGCTTACTGCTTACAGAAACAGAACGAGAATTCCATTTGAATTGCAGTTGAGGTTTAAACAAAATCTGCTGAAATACTGAATCACCTATCTGTAGTCTGTTTAATTGTTTATACTGCAAATTAACTTCCCTTGCAATGCCAATTCAAGATTCCCACAAGCTAAAACAACTCTGTGATGGTGTGATTGAATATGTATTATTACTTATCTGGATTTGACGTAATGAATTTGAACTGGGGTTTTGTAAATTTACATTCGCTCATGTTAATTGTTATGTTCAATTTCAGTAACGATTTGATGTTGAGTGATTTGAGTCAAATACCATGGCTCCTAAATATGCATCTGGGGCACAAAAAAAGAAGAAGAGAGAAAGAGTAGATGCATTAATTCGAAATCAAGAGTAGATGCATTAATTCGAAATCAGACTGGAAATATGGATAAATATTTTAATAACAAGAAAAGAAAAGAGAATGAAGGTTTTGAGGAA
This sequence comes from Fraxinus americana, assembly GCA_035079005.1. Taxonomy (NCBI): domain Eukaryota; kingdom Viridiplantae; phylum Streptophyta; class Magnoliopsida; order Lamiales; family Oleaceae; genus Fraxinus; species Fraxinus americana. Next base: position 46,954,532 of record CM068707.1, read on the forward strand.
CAACAGAATTAGAATGATAATGATAAAGTGGATGGACGAAAAGAGGATGAGGAAATGATTGAACCTACCAATGTGGATGAACCAAAGCAAAATGATGAAAATAATGTTCAAGATGAAGATTTAAATCAAGCGAATTTCTTTACTTTGAATTTTGAGGATCCTGGAAATTGGAAGGACGTTCATATTGATCAAAAAGACAAGGGATTTTTTAGTTGAAATGGGTTCGAAAAGAGTTGATGATATCTTGTTTCCCAAAGATAATCAAGGTGGACATTTTGAATCACCACAATATAAGCGAGTACTAGCAAATGGGCAGACAACCGATAGAAGATGGTTAGTGTATTTGATTTCTTTAGATAAGATCTTTTGTTTTTGCTGTAAATTGTTTAAGACAGAAAAAATTATGAAAAGTATTGGTCAATTGGGTAATGACGGATACAGAGATTGGCATAATGTGCATCGACGCCTTACACATCATGAAGTTTCTAAGGAGCATATAAGTTGCATGACTAGTAGGATGGAACTGGAAAATAGGCTTCAAAAAAAACATGTAATTGATGAAAGTGTACAATTGGCCATCAACAAAGAAAGAGAGCATTGGAAACAAGTGTTAACGAGGATAATTGCTATTGTGAAAAGGCTCGCTAAAAATACTTTGGCATTTCGAGGAGATTGTGGGCAACTTTACGTTGAGAACAATGGACTTTTTTTGCAAATGATAGAAATGGTTGCTGAGTTTGATCCAATAATGAAAGAACACATTCGACGTGCTCAAGCACGTGAGATTCAGTATACATATCTTGGTCCTAAAATTCAAAATGAATTGATACAAACTTTGGCAGGCGAGGTCAGAAGTGCAATTATCACAAAAGTGAAACATGCAAAATATTTTTCTGTCATACTTGATTGTACTCCAGATGCAAGTAATGAGGAGCAAATGTCTCTAGTAATACGTTGTGTGGACGATACAACAGACTCGTCGATGGTACAAGAATATTGGATTGAATTTTTGAAGGTGGATGATACATCAGGACTTGGTCTTTTCAATGAGCTTAAAAATGTGTTAACGAATCTTGAGCTTGATATTGATAATATAAGAGGTCAAGGGTATGACAATGGAGCTAACATGAGCGGGAGACATAGAGGTGTACAAAAAAGGTTGCTCGAAATTAATCCTAGAGCTTTCTATACTCCATGTGGTTGTCATAGCCTTAATCTAGCAATATGTGATATGGCAAGTTGTTGTTCTAAAGCTATGTCTTTCTTTGGAGTGATACAACGTATCTACACAGTGTTCTCTTCTTCTCCCAAACGATGGAAAATTTTTAAAGATAAGGTTGAAGGTCTGACACTTAAGCCATTGTCACAAACACGTTGGGAGAGTCATGTGGAAAGTGTTAAGCCAATAAAGGAGCAATGTGTACGAATAAGAGACGCTTTACTTGACTTGGCAAACATTACTGAAGATGCTAAAACGAAGAGTGAAGCTGAATCCTTAGCAACATATGAACTTGAGAATTTTGAGTTCTTGCTTGGCATGGTCATTTGGTATAAGTTGTTGTCTGCTATCAATACCGTGAGTAAATTTTTTCAAGGTGAAAACATGGATATTGATGAAGCCATCAAGCTTTTAAAAGCGCTTATTTTGTTTCTCGAAAATTATAGAGAATTTGGATTTGTTAGTGCCATGGATGAAGCTAAACAAATGGCAACTGAAATGGGAATTGAAGCTGTTTTTCGAGAGAAACGTAGCATTCGAAGAAAGAGGCATTTCGATGAAAGTGGTAGTGAAGGGGTAACACAATCAGCTGAAGAATCTTTTAGAGTTGATTATTTTCTCTTTATAATTGATCAAGCTCGATCTTCACTTCAAACTCGCTTTGAACAATTTAAACATTATGAAGAGACATTTGGATTTTTGTTTAATTTGGAGAGGTTAAAGAGCATGCATTTTGATGATTTGTTGAAATCTTGTATGAATCTTGAGCAGTATTTGAACCATAATGGACATTCAGACATTATTGGTGATGACTTATGTACGGAGTTGTTAGTTTTGAAGTGCTATTTACCTGGAGAAACAAAAAGAGCCATTGATGTGCTAAATTACTTGAAGAAAATGGATGGTTGTTTTCCAAATGCTAGCATTGCTTACAAGATTTTGCTCACTATACCAGTTACAGTTGCATCAGCAGAAAGAAGCTTCTCCAAGTTGAAATTGATCAAGACTTATCTTCGTTCAACTATGTCGCAGGAAAGATTGAATGGATTGGCCATGTTATCCATTGAAAAAGAAATGGTTGGACAACTCGATTATACAAAATTGATTGATATTTTTGCATCGAAAACTGCAAGACGAGTTATATTTAAGTGATCGGTTAGAACATCTTCGTATTGTTATTTGATTGTAAAATAAATATTTTGAATATTTTAGTTTTATTTGTCACTTTATTGTTGAATTTGAGTTAACAAATTTAGTTCTATAAGACTCTTTTAGAAGAAAAAAAGGATTGTCTGCTATGACTTAGGGGCCCAAAGTTTGAAGTTCGCCTCAGGCCCAGCGAAACACAAGTACGGCCCTGCCACCAGCAACCACTATCTGCCATTACAAACTCTTCATTCCAATTGCTGAATAGACGTGAAATTAACTACCCCAATGCACAATTATTTTATGTTATGGAAACATCCAATTGAAACAAATTTAAAAGGTCATGTCCTGTCATTTTACATTTCCAATCACGTAGCCTTTTAATACTTGCATAAAACAACCAAAACCTCTGATTAATTTCATTTATAGCACACACATCAAATTTCATCTTAAGATTGTAGGAGATATTACATCGATAACGTGCATATTATATTAATCAAGAATATATCGTGAAATCGAAATATCATTCGACTTACCAAAATCTGATTTGAGAAGACAAATTAGAAAATTACCGACATCGAATATATGAATATGGATTCATCACTTCCCAATCTTGAACACATCTCTCTTTAATTCAAACATTTCAATAAAACACAAATGAATTAACCATATTCTGAAATCAAGCATAAATAAAATCAGAAATGAGAAAGATGAAATACAAGTGATGCTATCGGTCGAGGTAAATGTTTGACACTTTGTCCTTAAGATGAATTTACCCTGCATCGGTGCTAACGGTTTCTCGACAATCATCTCCTAAGATACAACTACCACGTCTAGTTATATGAGCACTCCAAATGACTTAAACCAACGAACTCGAACGGAGTTCCCTCTCTACCATACCTAGGATTTTTAATGCAAGAAATAGTCACTTCTACAAAGTGGTTTATGCAAAACTAAAGTAAAACATGGAATGGAATGATATGAAATTATCAATTGAATTGTTCCTCTTTCTTGTTGTTAATCCAAACACATGGGGATCTATATATATAGTAGTTAGAACATCCATATCAAAAAACACATCTCTTGGAATTTAAATCTCTTCATAAAGAGGCACAATTACATCTCTACATAAAGAGACTATTATTGAAAAATAATGCCAAGAGTCATGATCTCCAAGAGCCATAATCCATACGAAAAGACTCATCTTTTCATCTACTCGTTCTCTAGAATATTCCACAATATTCTATAAAATTTTCAACAATTTCAAGCATTTTAAATTTAGCTTAATTTCTTATTCACTAAACAAAAAATACCACTTAAACAATCACTTAAATTGATCACGGCCAATTTCGAATTTTCCAACATATACAATGCAAAAGGTAAGCAAAATTTTGAAATAACTGAATATGGATAGTTGTGATCCTAAAAGGCAGATAAAAAAAATGTTGATCTCTGAAGATCTTTTAATTATTATGAATATGTTTGCTACGTAATATTGAACACAACTCGACATGAAAAACTCTACAATCCACCTCTCTCCACAAGCTAAGACTCTCACAAGAGAAACAATATTTCTTACTTCTCCTTAGTGATAAGGTTCGTTCACGGAGGGTGAGTCGAGCCTAAGATCAGGGCTCGAAAATCTTAACATGTATAAATACATGGATGAGGATTGGGATCTTTGGGCAGTGACTAGAAGTTCCGGCAGTGATTTTGATAAAAAAAAAATTCAACACAGATGATACTTTTATAAACCCTATTGGTTCTACTAGTGATTTTCTCTTTCATCAGAATGAATTACTATTCGATTTTTTCGAGTTGAGCAGTTTTTATGATGGATTATAATTGCTTCTTCACTTATAATTCGCAGTCCTTGAAAAATTCTCAACCATGTACGATATTGGAGCCCAAAAGCAAAGAAGAAAAGGGAATTACTCTTCCAGAAGAGAGAAGAAACTAAAAAAAGTGGTCGATGTTTCAGGTAATGATCCATGGGATTGGCAAAAATCTAGCCAGAAGCGTCTCAAGAGCTCCTCACAATCTGAATCTTATTACAAATGCAACAATATTAGTACAAACTGTCGTGCCAAGAAACATGTACAGAAAACGTTAGACGATAAAAACAAGTTCAATTTTGGTTGGTGTACGTCATGGTTGATACTGTTTTTTGACATTGTGTGATGCGACACACAGTTTTACCATTGATTTTAACAACACTTAAAACAATCAATGACCTCGATTTTTACTTCACGTAATATCAATCATGATGTACACAAAGGATGTACAAGCAAAGAAATTATTCTGAAATTAATTCGAATAAGCAGGTTTGCTACGTGTAAGGTAGGATCGGGATTGGTTGAAATTGAAACCATTTAGGTTGAAAGCCATAGTGCTGATACCTAAAGCAGTGAACCAGATACCTACTACAGGCCAAGCAATGACAGTTGGGTCTCATAGTCAGTAACAAGATATGGATAAGGGGGCATGGAATACATATGGTGAGCTACAACAATAATTCAAACAAGCTTAAGGTTAACATATATCAATGAACACAATTACCCTCCACCTACAACAAAGCATTCTCGTAAGAGAAGTTCGACGTGTACAAGTATGAAGAAGGAATTCGACTATGAAAGAGTTTGTAAAGGAAGAAGACGGTAATTTTTTGGAGAATAAGAAAATCCATCTCTCATGATTGATCCAAATCCTCATTGACCTATTCATAGTCATGTTTTTTCATGATCCAAGGCCAAAGTGCATATGCTACACAAATATTTTTATCTTTTTTTTTTTTTTTTTAATGAAGTTTTAGGTTAGATCTTTTGTCTTTTGTTTCAGTCATTAGATTTTCTGAATTTGACATAATTAGGGCTCACTATTATTATTAGAAGAATATTTTTTGTTTGGTCGATGAAATAGCCTCTGTTTGGATTTCATTCTATTTTGTTAAAATTTACTTTTTAAAGTTAAACATTAATTTTAACTACACAATTCGTACGATCGACAAGAACTACTCATTTTTCCTCCACTCATTTATTAAAATGTGAAAAGTTAGCAAAATGGAATGAAAAGTCCTGTTTGACTAAGTTATTTTGAAAAAAAAAAAAAAGTTAGTCAAACTTAATATCGATGCCTAAATTTAACTGAAGTGCATGTACGAAGAACAGAGTTTAGCCCAATGGGCCCAGATGTTAAAAAAAGGCTTTGGTCGAAGGGGCCCAGATGTACTTTGATGCTTCTATGACAATTTATTCCAACAGATTTCATTATAGCTTGATTTGTTGCTTGTATTGAACTCAAAGAAAAGCTGACAACAAAGAGTACTATTAGACTCATCCAAGGTATGACCGGTATGCTATATTTATATATAGCTTACTCGATAGAATTAAAGAAGACAAATTACAAATAAATTTATTGTACGATGCATACAATACTTTCAAAAAGAGTACAGACCAAATTAAGTGAAATTTTTATACTTCATTTTCTACATTATTGTCGACTGATGTTTGCCACACGCGGAAATCTTCGAGACGTACCCATAAAATGGTTTGGTGGGAGTGGGATAGAGTTCCTCTTTACCCATAAATGGAAAAAAGAAAAATGTATTACTTTGAGAAATTTAATGAAAATATTAACTTCATTTAATCATGATTTGAAGGAAGTTTCTTGATTTGGACTTGTTCAAGCCCAAAATTTGTGGTTGATTGGTTGAAAGTCATAGTCTTCGTTTTTCCCTTGAGAAACTTCATTTTCTTAAATACTAAGTCAATGCTTAAGAGTCAGCATTTTTACCCATTAATGTTAATCCAATCATTCATTCAATGTCAAGAAATACCATAAGGAAGGTTCTGGGGAGGGTGGGGTGGGGTGGGAAAGATAATTAAAAAATATTATAATTTTCAAGATAACTTAGTATAATACAATTTGCAATGCACATGTATATATACAGCTATACATACATGGAATTCAGGACATTTTAATTTATGGGCCCTACTTAAAAGTGATTATTCCATACTTAGGAACTTGTAAAGAATTATATTAGATAGCCTGACTAATTTTCTAGATTAGGATTGAAAATATATTAAATTTTTAATATGGTTTGTTGGCCCTAATGTCCATATTATAGGGATTCATTCCATGCCAAAAGTTTAGGTTTTAGTATATAATTTGTAAAAGACATTTGCAACAATTCATAATAATGATGTCTAAAGTTTCTTGTGACAGTATCTTTATGTTCACTTTTTTTTTTTAATCAAGGGTTCACCTTTTTCTTTAATTAATATTAATAATTTAATTATGTGAATTAAAAAACTTGAACAAATTTCTATTATTCAATCATTTCTTATTTCACTTTGCATTTTCTTATTCTCATCTACGTGTCAATTTATTTCTTTTTACTAATTCTTGTAAACGAGTAGTTCTTATGTCATGCTTACATGAACCGAATAATATTAAACAATATCAATTAAAAAAATTAAAATCTCATTCTTTATTGTACTGTATAATTTGTATGACTAAGCATGTATCACCTTTTAATTTTGACAAAATAAATTTTTTTTTTTTTGACCATCTTAAGGTGTAAAAGTGTTTATGGGTCAAAAATATGTATATATTTTGACCAACTTTTCAGAAGCTGCCAAGAATTAGTTCAATTTTCACTGCTTAAAGAAGTTTGAAAAATAAAATATTAAAAAAATAAAAAATAAAAATCAAATATTTTATAATTATTAATTTCCACTAACACATTGGTTAATCTACTCCAAAGCAGCAAAGATTAATCAATTTGTTGTCCACTAATTGTGAGGCAGCTATAAGTTATTGGTAGAAAAAAGACAAACACGCTTTTGCGTCATTGATTCTCTTAATCCATGCTTTTAGAATACGATTAATTAAATTAAAATTCAACAAATGACAGTGTGACAGTTGTACGAAACTATTGTCCTTTAACCACATGAATTGTGGGAAAAAATAATTATAAATTTACAAAATAAAAATTAATTAAAGTTGTCATTTTCGCTTTTTTAGCACTAAATGAAAAGCTACCAATAATAGCATTTTTCTAATGCACTTTTACCGATTCATGTTTGATACGATAGGCTGAACATATTGAATTGCATTAGAAAAACTTAAAATCTTATAGAATATGATATAATTTATACGCCTTACGCGGTGGAACAAACTAATCAATTAGAATCTAATAGATGGAACCACTTATTCCAAGTGAGATTGGGAAGTTCTCTGCGTGTTCAAATATAGACTAAATTTACCCAAAAAAAAAAATAAAATTAATAACACAAATTAAAAGTTTCGTTCATTTCGAATTTTGGATTCCTATTCCTAAATCAAGAATCGAACAAATCAGCCCGTTCTTGATCATAGTATTTTCAAACTTAAAGCGGAATTAGATCCAATTAGCCGATTTTGTCTGATTTAATATGGTACCTTTTTCCTCCCTACCTCTTACCAAACATGGTCGATATGCTTTGTTGACTAGTAACGTTATTAAACCCTCAATCGAACTTACAAAATGTATTAACATGCTGATGATAATTTAACAGCAAACGAAATTTAATAAAAGCAACCCTCGTATTATCTCTTTCCTCGTGCATACGAATTAGAAATATTTTGAGAAAAGAAAATATGGATCGCGCCATGTCAGCAGCACTGACTCCATAGGAATAAGAAAAAAAATTGTTGTGACCTCAATAATGAATCATACTATGTATAAATTCATTAATTTTCTATAAAAGTTGAAACATTTGACTAATAATGTCTGTTATGATGTACAAAATGTGAAGAGACAGAGACATGAGAAATCAAGAATTGACTTTAAAAAAAGGTAGGACCTGGCTGGGGGCCATTGATTACTGCCATGGATGGATTCCATTTGGACAAACAAAGAAATTGAAATACGACTCCTAGATAGACAAAGTAATTCACTCGTTTGTTGTTGAAATATTCTTTGTACGTGTAATAACAGTTAGAATTCACGTGCTTAAATTTCATGATTTTCTTGACTCATTCAAACGTACTGCTTTTATTGAAGACGAGGGTCTTTGATTGGAATTTTGCTAACAAATCTCAGTCAATATTTGAAATTTGAAACCTTCCGAGAAACCTATGAAAAGGAGGCGGAATAGTGAGCTTGACTTTTAGATGCGACTAGATATGATAGTACAACTTAGTTCATGTCCGGCAAATATATTTTTTCCTCCATAAATTTTGTACGATTCATAATTTACTACTCGCATACTATCCATACATTTTATATAATACGCACACAATTTATAAACATTCAATCCCCGACAACGACGTCAAAAATTTGTTCACGAAAATATGTTCGCTTTGTAAATCACCGCAAGTGCACGGTTCGTTAACAAGTAATAAAGTGGAAATTGTAAAATTTCGAGTATCGTTCCCACGAGAATTGATTTAACTTGATTTCTATTATCGCGACCTTAACCGAATCTATTAAACTCAAGATAGTTGATGATTTGAATTTTATAATTAAACTATGACTAAAATGCAATTTAAATTAAGGTTACTAAATAAATGTAAAATGATCTCGAATGCAAAAGGTTGAAGAAATTAATGTATGAAAAAGCGTACTAGAATCCCGAATCACCAAGCAAGTTCACTTTTAACTCTTATTTCACAATTTGACAACACGATGAATTGGTTGAAGAATCAATATTTCCATCTTATTCAACAATCTCTTTCGAGTATAATTGAATATATTCTCACATACCATTTAACTATATTTCTATGACAAATACAACATACAAGAATGCATGACGTTTTGTAAACACTTAAAGATTCACGTAATGCATATCGGTATATTTCTATCATTTGTGGTGATTTACAAAGCGAACATATTTTTGTGAACAATTTTTTGGTACCGTTGTCGGGGATTGAGTATTAATTTGATTTTTTGTTATTTAGACACTAATTCGAACTAGTTTGTTTTTATTTTAGTTTACATTTTATTTTCTATTTAAGTTTATTCACTTAGGTTGAGCTAAGTGCTACTATTTTTCTCATCTTCAGGTATTGCATGCGAAAATCAATCAGTTGTGAGTTACTTCAAGCTAATTTGGAAATTGAACGAACTTTTCATTGCAGACAGAGGATAGTGAGGGCAGCACATAAGGTCAATCAAGAACAACTACAAATGGCTGATCAACAACTGGAACCGAGGGTAAATCCTGCAGCTCCAGCCAATGCTGAAGCTCAATATGATGGAAATGCTTTGCTTGGGGATTTCTTGTCACCATTCGTCATTCAAATCCAATCCAGCATTGTTTACCCAGCATTCGAACAGCCGAACTTTCAACTGAAGACAAATGTTATCCAACTCTTTTAGAATGGACATCAATTCTACGGGACAGCCAACGAGAATCCACATACATATGTATCCCGTTTCTTGGATATGTGTCAACATTTCAGATATCAAGGGATATCAGAAGATGCAATCAAACTGAGGCTGTTTCCACTCACTCTTCGGGATAAAGCACTTGAGTGACTTGATTCACTTCCGGTGGCAAGTATAACTACTTGGAATGACTTGGCTCATAAAATTTGTACCAAATACTTCTCACCGACCAAAGTGGCGAGATTGAGGCATGACGTATCAATTTTTAACCAAAATGAAACTGAATCATTTGATGAAGTTTGGAACAGATTCAAGAGCATGCTAAGGAAGTATCCTCAACATGGGTTTGACAAGACAACACAAATCAGATTCTTCTATCTAGGACTAACTCCAACTTTCAGAAGCATGGTGGATTATTCATCAAATGGCCACTAACTACTAGGTCAATCGAGGGAGCTTGGGACTTGTTCGAAAGAATGGCTAATACCTCAACCATGTGGTCTTCAGATAGAGTGGTATAAAGAAAGTAGCTGGAGTGTATGAGGTAGATACATATTCGATATTATCTGCAAAGATTGACTCCTTATTTCACAAAATAGAAGGCATAACACATACTGTAAATTTAGCACAAGTGAGGAAACCAAATTGTGAAGAATGTGGAGCAGAACATTGTACAGCTGAATGTCCTATCCTTACACAAAGGATAGAATGGGTGGACTTTGCTCAATGGGGTCAACGTCAACAAAATAACCCTCACTCTGAAACATACAATTCGGGATGGAGAAATCATCTAAACTTCTCTTGGTGTGGAAACCATAATCACAATCAGAATCATAACCGGGCGCAATGGCAGTTTCAACAAGAGAAGAAATCTCAGTTGGAAGACATGTTTGCAAAATTCATGGAAAAACCCGATAAATATATGGAAACCACTAATCAATTCATGAGGAAGACTGAAACAAACTTCTAGAATCAGGGTGCAGCTATTAAGAATCTGGAGACTCAAGTGGGATAGCTAGCTCTTTCTATGACATGGAGAGTACCTGGTGCATTGCCGAGCAACACAGAAATAAATCCTAGGGAACAATGTTAAGCCATCACTACACGAAGTGGAGTTCAGCTACCTGAGATACATGTAAAAAGGTAGGGTGCACACAAAGATCAAGTGGGGTTTTCTGAAGAAGAGAATGAGAAGCAGGTTGACAACATCAGGAAGACACTGGTAAAAGAAAGTCCAACAATGTCACAGAAATTGCCAGATAATTCGGTAAATCCCTATGAGCCACCCATTCCATTCCCACAACGATTGAGGAAGCATCAATGGGAGCAACAATATAAGAAATTCCTTGAAGTTTTCACGAAACTCCATATAAATATCCCATTTGCAGAAACACTGTTCAAAATGCCCGGCTATGCCAAGTTCATGAAAGATATTCTATCCAAGAAACAAAAGCTAGATGAACATGAGACAGTGATGCTAACAGAGGAGTGCAGTGCCGTAATTCGGAAAAAGCTCCCACCAAAACTGAAAGATTCAGGGAGTTTTACTATACCTTGCACTATTGGTGAATGCTACTTTGATAAAGCTCTTTGTGATCTTGGTGCAAGTATAAATCTAATACCTCTATCTGTTTTCAGGAAACTTGGATTAAATGAAGCCAAAGCAACCACGGTGACACTTTAGTTAGCTGATCGATCATTTGCACATCCGAGGGGGATAATTGAAGACGTGCTAGTTAAGGTGGACAAATTCATTTTTCCAACGGACTTCCTCATTTTGGATATGGAATAAGACAAGAATATCCCACTTATCTTAGGCAGGGCATTTCTAGCTACCAGTAAAGCTGTAATAGATGTTGAAAAGGGTCAGTTAATTTGAGATTTGGCGAGGAGTTGATCACTTTCATCGTCTTCAATGTTATGGATGATCATGTCAAGTCAAATAGTTGTTATCAAATTGATGTGGTAGAGGAGATGTTGCAGAAGACAATTGTGTTTCAAAACTTTTCAAATACTGCTGATGACCGTAATGTGCATTTTCAACCCGAACAAAATCTTAAGAAGCAAGAAGCCTACATTATTGAGTTTGAGGTAGTTGATGAGGGAAAAGCAGATGACACGGATAAAGATAAGACTAACGTTTGGAAGAACGCTGCAATAAGAAAGAAAATGTTATTGAAGAAGCTAATCAGGACCTCCAAGGCTATGTTTGACGTTCCCTAACAGACCAACCAGCACTGGATGGGAGGCAATCCATCGTTTCTGTCCTTTTATTTATTTTGCCTTAAACATTCGATTGGTAATTTCTTCTTCAAGTTTTTTTTATAACTTTTAATAAGATTACTTTTTCATCGTCTCTACAGGTAATAAAAGAGTCTATGCATAGTCCACACTTTTTTTCCTCCACTATCTTCACATTCACATTCCCATCGATTATGGGAGTATTCCACACCTTTTTGTTTTCTTTACTTTCTGTGAATTCGTCCTTAATTTTATGCGCTGCTAAATTTGCATTTTATTATTTTTCAAACATTGAGGACAATGTTCTGTATACGTTTGGGGGTGACAATATGTTAATATGTCATTCATTATATTGCCGTAGTTTTTGTTTTTGTGTGATTGTGTGGAAAAAAAAATTAGTTTTTTGTTTTGTTGAGTTATTCTTAGTTTTACGCATTTCTAGTAGTAGCTTAGAATTTTGTGTGCTTGTGTAGGTTTAGTGGCCTTGTCGGCAATGATGAAAATATTGGAAGCGGTATAGCTAAGAATTGTGAAAATTTTGTATGTTAAATTGATCGATACTTGTCTATGTGGAGACTTGATATGTTTTTGCGCACAATACTTGTGTTGGGCATGCTAAGATAATGATGGAATATATGAATCATAGTAGAGTTGAACATGATAGGTCAACCCCGAAAACCTCTATTGCACTTATCGATAAACCATCATTTTAGAAGTTTGGAGATGATTTAGCTATTACAGGGGAACATTGAGATTAGTAGGGATTCCATGCGTGAAAATTGTGTTATGTGGATTGGATTAAACCAATGAGACAAAAACAAGATAAAAGTTTCAAGTTTGAATCAAACACTTATGGTAATACATCTAAAACTTCTTTATAACCCTAATCTTGTCCATAATGAACTATGCGACTGCATGGTACAAACCCCATGCGACTGCATGGTTATACAAAATTTTCACTGTTCAACTCCTATAGATGGTTGTTCGACTGCATGGACTTTCTACCATACGACTGCATGGTAGAAATTATTTTTCCTTTGATTCACTTTGATTCCCAAATTTGTTTCATCCACCTTTTGGCCTTGATTTCTTCTTCTCATTCTTCTTCTTCTTCTAACATCCAATGATATCACAATGTGTTATTTAGCTCAATTCCATGCTTGATTCGCCATTCGGGTCATCTTTTGAATAATTGTATTTTGGTCCTCGGAGTTTCACATTCTTCCATTTTGGTCATTTTTCGTTCATTTTCTCATACTTTTTGTTTCATCCATCAATGTAATCCTACAAATACAAATTATATCGAATTAATTCATATTTCAACATATACATCAATAATTTTTCATGTTTTGTGACCTAAATAAGTGTGCAAAACACACGTATCACTTATTATCCATACATTTTATATGATACACACACAATTTATAAACACTTAAAAGCACTCTCAAACATGCTCTTAACTCATTTGTTACTTTTGTAGGATGTTAGCAATAATTTTGGTCGATTTTTAGACGGTTTAGAGTATGGACGTACATGGAATCAACGACCGCTTTTGTATTTATAGAAGTTTAGAAACGATAAAAGATAATAACGAAAAGGCATAGATTTAACTTCTCAAGGGAGGTTGTCACACTAGCTCACAAGTTTTCTAGATTCCTAGTGAACATCGCATTGACCTACAAGTTTTCTAAATTCACATCGGTGTTTGATAGGTTCAAAATTCTCGATAGGTGTCATCATTTTCATGTGTCGCTCGCTCTTAGCAATGCTCTTTAGGAGAAACTCTATAGTTGAAGCTAGATTTTGAGATTTAAAAGCGACTTTTTTTGTCAATATTATCAACTACAATTGAAAATAGAAAAGCTTAAAAAGGCAGTTTTCGACTTTATTTTTATCCTTATTCGACAATGCCAATTGATCTAAGATTTTCAATCAATTGAAATTTTAATAGAATTCTTTTCTTGTCCGATAATAATCTGTCTCGTCTCATAGCAGCAACAATTCTCTAAAAGATTTAAAAAAGATTTTATACAAGGCCAAAGATTTTTTTTTATTATTGTATTCAAAGTAAAATTTCATTATTATTATTATTGGGCAAAAAAAAGGCCCTAGAAATTATTTATTTTTATATTTATTTATTTGGCCCTCTAGGCAGAAGCTGATGAAAAGGTCTTCATTAATTACTCTAAAAAGTCAGAATTGACAACTTGAAAGCACGAGATTACGTGTCTCTGCTTCCTTTGTGTGCGCGGCTCTGATTCGTAGAACAGCTGCCGTATCTGCAGTTGGATTTGGCACACATTTTACCACCTGTAATCTGTGGATCATGTGTTCAGTTTTCGCTTTTCACAAGTTTTCAAATACTAGGTGCAATCAACACGTTTGCCTAGTTTATATTTAATATTTTTATTTAATAATTAATTTATTATTAATAAAGATATAATTTTTTTGATTAATTAAATAATTAATGATGTAATGTTTATGTAATTGTTAAATAATTAGAAGTGTGATTTTGATATTGTGATGTAAGTTGGTGAGATCGAAGAAAATAAGTAAAAGTTGATAAATTTGGAGAAAATGCTAAATTGTAAGGGATCCAAAGTTCGGGGACTAAACTGTAATTACTTAAAAGTTGTGCCGAACCTCACGGTGAAAATTCGAGAGTGCTTGGAGTCAATTGAATAAAGGAAGACGTCAATTGAATCAAATTTAGTCAAAAGATTATCACAGATCAATTTCCAACCGAAAAGTTATGCTCCAATGTTTTAGTCTCATATTGAGACCTATTTTTGGTATAGAAAGTGATCGAATTGGAGAATGATGTCTGAATTAAAGTTGTAGCCAGATGAGTTAGCTTTCCAACGCATTTTGAATCGCCTCAATCGGATATCGGAATACAAAGTTATGATAAAAATACTGAAAGAAGATGCAACTGCCTGTTTAAAATAAGAAATTCTGTTACATAGTCCGTTAAAACAACAAATTCCGTTAGTTTTTCAGTTAAAAAAAGAAATTCCGTTACATAGCCACTTTTAATATATAGAAGAAATAATGGAAACGTTGATAAAAAAGTTTTGAATGAATGATAATAAAGTAAATAAAATTATAAATTCAATGAAATTTAAAGTAAAATTTGATCATTACTTTAACAAACAAAAGCTTTGCCAAACCAACACTAAGGGTCAGTTTGGCAAATTTCATAAATGATTTATAAATGGGAGCAACGAGAAAAACAGTAGTGGATTTCAAGAAATATGTGAATAATAATGAATAGTAATTATGAATATGTTATTTAAATTAATATTTGATTTTAACTGAATTTACGAATCATTGATAAGTTATTTGCCAAATGGAGGCTAAATCTTTTATTGGTTTAAAGTTCAAACAATAAGAGCTTGTTTGGGAGGAATTTTTGGGGGAAGAATTGATTTTTGAATTGTGATATGATGGGAAATGTGTGATTAAAAAAGAATAAGAAATTATTGATGTGATGAAAAATATTATTTTATTGAAAAATATATGGTTGAAAATGAGAATTGATTTACTAGGAAATTTGAGAATCTCTTCAAAACACCCCATAAATATGTTATTTATTTTATTGGTCAATGAAGTATATGAGATTGAAAACTATTCATGTTTGACATGTCAATTTGTAGGTATGATTTTTTTTGTATTCTTGTGCATCACACTAGTTTTGTTATACTTGTATAGTAAATTTGTAAAAGCCAAACACGTGGTTGATTAAATGTTACAGTGTTCTTGATAACTCGATGCTTGATTACCTAATACACACACGAAAGTCATGGTTCCAATCAAAATTGTCAAATTTGTTGCAGTTCGAAGTTGTTGTGACTAGTGAAAAAATATTTTGATAATTCCGTTTTGTTTAATCCGCACGACGTTATAGAAAACTATTTTCCAATGAAAAGCTTATAGTTTTTTCAGTTCTGATACATGTTAAGTCTCGACTTTTGATCTTAAAAACCAATATCAGACACGCATTTCATTTGAACCGTCTTTTAAAATATGATCTTAACAGTAACATGGCTAGATTAATTGTAGATGAAACAGTTGAACTGTTGAAAAGGGGGCGTTGAGTTTGTGTAGAAGAATTATACCTACCATGTGACAATGAACTGAATCCGAATTTTTTATCAAATGATATTGATTGGTGGAGGTGTCCTTCGATTTATTAAACTCAATATTCGTATATTTAATCATTAATTTATTGGTAATATGGATAGAGAGGTGCAGTAGGTGAGAGAGTTATGATAAGGCTGCATGATTGAATAGTTTAATTGGAGGCAATATGGCTCAGCTCATTGATTAAAGATTCCATCGAGAACCAGCCACCCAGACGTGACGTGATTGAACGTAGGAGAAGGTGAGTGGGTTGGAAGTGGGGCACTTGGGTTGAGAAAATAGTTTGACCCAATTTGTCAAGTTGACTCCAATTTTGATTCTATGAGCCACTTATTTATTTTTTATTTTGAGAAAAAATATTGTTATTGTTGTACAATCAATTACTGCAATAGGATTTAAAACGAGAGTGTATATCAATTAGATAAATTGGAAAAGAACGTGAGAAATGAGAATATTTTGTCCTGATCTTTTTGTCAAAAATCGACAGAAAGAAAGAGAGACGATGAGAGTGCCCAAGTCCTGACCATGCCCATATGCAGGCAAATGAGTTTACGTTCATAAAATCGAAGAGAACATGGCATACAACAAATAATACACTTTGTTATAGTCGCTTGAGATTTAGTCTCTCTCTTTTTTTTTTTTTTTAAGATAATTATTTATTGTCTTTCGAAATTTTTTATGATGGATCTATTTAGCACCCGTTTGATAGGGATTAAAATCATGATTTTAATTTACGTCAAAGTCAAATAATAGAAATAAGGTGAAGAAAAACATTTTCGTGATTTTCTTTGAATATCGAAATGTGACAATTCCTTTATGCAATTCAAGATAAATGTCACGTACCCAAACTCTGTGTATTTCTCAAATAAACTGCATTTTTTAGTAATTAATTAATCCAAAAAGCTCATGTAAATTTACTAATTCGGCGTGATTTGAATTACCAATTTAAATTTATTTGAATACACGATTTTTTCAAAGATTTCCATTTTTAATCATCATTACAAAAGGCGAAACTTTAGTATAATTACATTTAATGACAAACATAGAATTAAAACCCCTTTTATAATTATATCACACGTTATAACGAATCAAGCCATAAGCAGAAAGATCAAGGGACAAAATGCACTGGATTCCTTCTTGTTAGAGTAGGTGCGGGTCCACGAAAGAGACCTATACACTTCCATATACTGGCATCTTAAAAGGCGAAAGGCATTAACGTGAATATACAGTGATCGTCAAGGCATTTTCGTCCATTCGAGAAGGTTCTTGAAAATAAAGTACATTTAGAGGTTTACTCACTCGCTCCTTGTCATCTGGAGTGAACGTGCCTCTTGTAAATGAACTATTTAACTGGTTGTGTTTCACTGTTTGCGTGGTGCGACTGGTTTTTGAAAAGTAAGAGGCCTTGATTAAAGAAAGATTGAAAACCGCTCAGCTCGACGTGTAGCCGAGCCGCTACGTAGAAGCAGCATTGAATCATTGACCAATTCTAACTGTAATTCTCAGCCGAGCCGCTGAATATTCAACTTCTCGTTTCGTTTTCGCTGGCGGTTGAAAACTCATGATTAGCTGCCCAACAAACAAGAAAGTTAAAAAGAACAAAAGTCCCACCGTACCTATCCACTGTAAGTCTGCAACCAATATCCGTCCAACATTTTTCTCATAGACCCCACATTTCTACTTAACTACCTGTTTACAACCAAACCAAAATATGACGTATAGATATGCTAACGATTTTTATTTCCCTCGCATTTTGCATTTTGTGATTGCAAGTTGGACTTGTTGATGGTTCGTCGTCGACGAGTTTGTCGATGTTGAGGAAAGTGGTTCGCTTGATTATCAACTATAGTTGAACATATTCAAAGGAAACATTTGATATATTAATTATTGGGATGCAGTTCGATAAGATTAGCTATTTCTTAAAATTTCTTATTTAATTCATGACTTTTTATACCAAACCATCGTACTAGAGGAACACAGAGTCTATCCAAAATGCATACGTTCTTTATTAAAATATTATCGAGGAATTATGTTGCTCTTCGTCTAAATTATGATCTTAGGAGCTAGTTCTCTCTTTTTTTCCTTGTAGATGCCTTTAGTATGATGTATTGACTTGAACGATAGCTTTATACTCCTTTAACCGAGTTTTTCCGGCTCATCATATTAGTGCATCAATACATGGTGTCTAGTCTTTATCTTTATTTCTCCTTTCATCACAACACATACTCATCCAGGTCGATAAAGATTTCTAACATTCTAATACGATGACACTTTTGATGGAACTCTATACATAATAGTAACAAGATTCACCTTTATTGGGATACGGTTGAAATTATTTTACAGAATGTATTTCCCTCTCAATAAGAATAACTACACATATTAATTAATTTGTATCATCTCAAAAAGGGTAAAACCCCGTCATTTAAAATGAAAATAAATTACACTAAAATTTAAAACACCCAATAAAATGCAGATATAAATAAATTTTTAAAAAGAGAATACCAATTGAGAAAGTTCAGAAATGCACTCTTGCTCATGGTGAGAAATTTTATAATACCCACTTGAAAAAAATCTTACTTGTGGTTCTCACAATTGGAGAGAACCGTAAGTAATATTCTTCTTTCATATCATAAGCAAATAATTTTATTTTGCTCGCTGTGGGTAAGAGAATAATTTCTCATAAAAGTTGACCCCAATCTACACACACACAAACCCAATAGTTAAAGAATAATGCTATGAGCTTGTTTGTCTCCCATTATTGAGAGAAAATTAGTGTAATGAGTAGTATTTTTTGGAGAATGTGTGGTTGAAAATTAAAGTAATTTTATTGGTTTATGTGTAAAATATTTTATTGGGTGAATGTGTGGTGGAGAATTTTGCTGTAGCAAACAATTTTTTAGATTAATGGTAGACAAACAGGGGCATACTCTCATTTTGGTTGCAACTCTAATCTGGTGTTATTAGATGATGATATACTAAATAATTAATTTAACTTATTATTTAATGTCAATTGGAGTTGTAATTTTAGTGGGGCTAAATAACATTGCTCATTTTAAATAGGAAAAGTCTACATGTACATAATATATGCATAATAACGTCCATAATGTGATGTGTGATGTGAAAGTGTGAGGTTTGAATTAAGAGTAATGCTATTCATCCCCACTGGGGATGAAAACACAGTTTAGGTGGCGTTAATGTGTCATTAAATGATAGGTGAAATCAAATAAGTCATTTAATTTCACCTTTCATTTAGGCACCGTTTGGTAACCATTCTTTTTTTCATTCTCATTCTTCTACTAATTTTCAACCACACATTCATCAATAAAATAATATTTTCCACCACATCAATAACTTTTCCTTCATTTTCAACCACAAAAAAAGTGTGATTTGACACAAAGAATACATTTTTTTCTAGAATAATGGTTACCAAACGGTGTCTTAACCTATCATTTAACACCAACTAGACTGTATTTTCATCCCTACTGGGGATTATTATCCCCACTGGGGATGAATAACATTATTCTTGAATTAATGGTTGGATCCAGTGTCACATGTAATTATGGACACCATTGTGTATAGATTTATGTACATGTAACACTTCTCTTTTAAATAAGAACGCCAGCTACTACCCTTCTGGCACCTTATGCATATCACGCCACGTGTCCTCAAATTCTCCAGGCCACCTTGCGCAATGTTATTATGAAAAGTCAAAACTACCCAAACTGACCAACAGAAATTTGCGGCTCAATCAGGACTGTTTTGTTATTTTATACGTGTCAAATTGCATAAACTCTAATGCGTACGAGATCTAAACTAATCATATGTGGGCTCGTTTATTGACCGTCCTTAGTAAAGAATCAACGCAGGTGCACACACCTGTCTTATGTTCATTAGAGCACGTGATTATTCCCTTATTCTTTTGTAACACCGTCATTCTGATTTTCCCATTCACACCCTATAAAATCTGTTATTTTTTTACAACTAAATAGAAATTCCATGTAAATTAGGATTCCTTGAAGGGTAAAAGTGGAAATTCATATGATTGATCCAGACGGTGGCTTTTAAAGGCCGGCAGACGTTTGGTTGAACCAACCTAACAACTACCACTTTCCTTCCAAGTTCACACTTCATTCCTTGCATTTACCATTAAAAATAAATTATTACTTTTTACCTATTTCCTAATTCACACTACTCTTTAAAATTCCGTCTAATCGTTCGTGTCTTATATGGTCCAAACGACTTCGATAACTAAATAGTTTACCTGACTCTGTCAAGTAATTTCGCACGTTTTTTT
This sequence comes from Fraxinus americana, assembly GCA_035079005.1. Classification (NCBI taxonomy): domain Eukaryota; kingdom Viridiplantae; phylum Streptophyta; class Magnoliopsida; order Lamiales; family Oleaceae; genus Fraxinus; species Fraxinus americana. The sequence continues at coordinate 46,974,947 of CM068707.1, forward strand.
TCCTCTTTCGTCAATTCATTGTCAATCATTCTATTGTCAAAGTTTATGGTAAATGTTTATTTCTTAAATTAGAATATTTCGTAAATTCAATCGCATCTTTTAATTATTCGGGCAATGGCTTGGAAGACTTTATTATGATTATTGAAGTTTTCATCAGCTCCGTCGAATAGTTTCATTTGCCTTTTTCTCTTTCGTAAATTTCTTATTAGTTAGTTGATTCTCGTTCCTTCAAAAAGATTGTCGAGCTTTACGAATAAAATTTATTTTGTAATTTAACCTACTTTCCAATTTTTTTTTGAAAAATAAGTAATTATAATATTATGAATATTAGGGTGCTAAGGGTGCAAGAATAATATATAAAAAACTATAAACTATCCATCCTTTCCTTTTTTTCTCGGTTTGCCAAAGCCTAGCCTGTTTTGGACTTTCGTTTACTGTTCCTCTCTCAAAATTCTCTCTCTATACATACAAAACTCCTCCCTGCATCCCGCCGGATAAGCGCCGAGAAACTGCTAGTCCGCCGGAGAACAGTATTTCAGAAGAACCTAAAGGTTTCTTGAAGGGAACAGTGCCCTTTGTCTTATTAGTTTTATGATTCGGCTGGTGGAATCGTCCGATCTCTGAGTTTGACTCGGTCCAAGGAGTTGCAGTGAGAATGTGGAAAGCCTAAGGGAATTTTCGTGGTTGTTGGAGCCCTGGATCGTGGTCCGGGGCGTTTTTATTGTGCGTGTTTTGCGGGAAAGAAGTTAGAGAAGACGGAGGCTACCAGCGAAGAGTTTCGGTATGAGATGGTACGCGTATACTGTAGTAATCATTATACATTTATTTTGTAATGCTGTAAATCTGGTTTTTTCCCTAATGTTTTTTCGAGTGGGTAAATTGTTGATTTTTATTGTTCGGATCTTCAGCGGTCTTTGATTCTGGTTAAAATTGATGGTTATCTCGTTTCGTCAAAACAATTTTCTATTGGCGTACTTATTCGTATATATGTTTATGTATATGTTTGTCATCTACACAGATATATACGTGTCATTATTGCTACTGTAGAGGGGAAACATTGGATTTGAACAATTTAATTTTGGTGCCTGGATTTCACCCCCCCCCCCCCCCCGGGGGGGCGTCTTGGAAAGGCCATTTTTTCTTTTTTTGCTACCTCTACTTTTTGGATAAACCTACATTTTTTATTCGTAATTTTTTTAAAAAAACTCTATTAGTTCCCATTTTCATTTTTTTTAATAGGATCTTAGACTGGAAAATTTTGTTTTTTGACATTTTAGAAAACTGGATTTTATACTTTCTGCACCAACTTTTGGATATTTTCTTCTAGCTTTGGGTTAATTTAGGAAATTTTTTAGGATTTCTGATGATTTAGGTTATGCATTATAGGTGCTTTTTTTTTGTCTAATGTCATGACTTCCAGGATCTTACTTATATTTTCGGTCACCCATGGCAGATTGGCTATTCAGAAATTATTGTTTTTTTAGATTGTTTCATACTTTGAGTTTTACAATTTTATTTTGGTGAAATTGAGATTTTTTGTTAATTGATGGGGGAAAAGTTGGGCTTTCAAATACAACCCAGACAATTTTCTTACCAGCCTTAAGTAGATTCTCATCTCTAAACTGAAACTACATTATTGTGTATCGTAATGAAAGGAATGAAATGGTTATGCATTGTACTTCGTCCTACAATGTTTTTCCTATAACATGGATGCCATATTCTTGTGTGAAGGTAATCGCTTCCATGAACTTGTAGAGATTATTGTTTTAATGTCTGCCATATAGCAAGTGGTTCAAGAAATTGACAGAGAAGTCTAAATCTTTTCTATTTTTAAGTTTTTGATGTTTCTATATCTTTTGAGTGACAAAGTTGCCCAAATTTATTTTAGGCAAGGATTTTAATTGCTGCCAATCTAGATATAGATTCATGCGTATTTGTATTCTTCTCTTAATCATTTGTTTAGCCTTGACAAGACGTAGAAAATATTGAGTTGACTCGTTTGCATATATTATTTGGTCTTCACCTTCATTTTCCATATATTCTATGGTTTCTGGCAGGTGGAAGGAAGGGCTTGTTCATCGAGGGAAGCTAAATTGGAATTTTTGAAGCGTAAAAGGCTACAGCGGATGAAAGCAGATTCTGTAGATGATTCCACCCGTGTCAGAAACATGGTAAGTAGAAGCTGGGGAGATTCTTTAAGAACTTCTGCACCATGTGGTGTGAGGTTACATGCAAATGTAGATATTTATTCAAGATCCGTGGCTGCTTCAAATGATAAAGATGTTTTTTCGAAGCGCAAAGTTGCAAAGTTTAAGACTTCTGATCTTGACTGGATTGGCAAAATTCCTGAATGTCCAATATACTACCCGACTAAAGAGGAGTTTGAAGACCCTTTAGTTTATCTGCAAAAGATAGCTCCAGAAGCATCGAAATATGGTAAATGTCCCCTTCTAATTTTGTATGGGTTAAATAGAGTACTCTTGATGGAATATTTTAGTTTATGCACAGATAGCGTTCACTGATCTGATGTTAGTTTGACGGCAATTATATCATACTTGCATTTTTAATGGCATTATGGTATTATTTTTTCCTGTTAATAAATTTAACCATGGTATATTTGTGTACTTTAGTCCCTTGTTTGACCTTTCTACTATTTTGGTACATTAGCATTATGCATCAATTTCCCTCTATGTCCATTTCATCCTCGTCACTTTGCTTGTTATTTGTTTACCTTTGACCTTTCACTTTGGGAGTTCGTGTTTATCTTAGACTGAAGACACTGTAATCGAACTTCTGCTTTTGATATTTAGGCATTTGCAAGATTGTTTCCCCTGTACTTGCTTCTGTTCCTGCTGGCGTGGTTCTTATGAAGGAAAAAACTGGTTTCAAATTTACAACTCGAGTGCAACCTCTTCGTTTGGCTGAATGGGATACCGATGACAAGGTCACCTTTTTCATGAGCGGAAGGTCAGTGTTTTCTTCTCTTGCTTAATATATGATGCAAAGAAATTTTCAGTTCTGGCTTGTTAAGCATGCCTTTTTTCCCCCAGAAACTATACATTGCGGGATTTTGAGAAAATGGCGAACAAGGAATTTGCTCGTAGATATCATAGTGCAGGAGGCCTTCCTTCAACTTTCTTGGAGAAAGAATTTTGGCAAGAAATAGCTTGTGGAAAGACTGAAAGTGTTGAATATGCATGTGATGTTGATGGTAGTGCGTTTTCATCTTCTCCCAACGATCCACTTGGAAAAAGCAAATGGAATCTGAAGGTAATTATCTCATATCCAATTTTATTTTTATTTTTTATTTTTCTCTTTGTTGATCTCAGTGGAACTTATTGGTCAAATTTTAGACTAGGGGATTTAAGTACTTCTTAGCAAACAAGATGAGTAAATCTCTCTTGTCAGTGGATGTCGGTTCTTGCTCGTTTTCGTAATTTTACCACTTACAGGACCTTCCTATGCATTTTCTATTCCAAGTTATTTTTTGTCTTGATATTACTAATTTTGGAGATGAACCCAGTGCCTATTTTCTCTTCTCTGTTCTGCTTCTATATTCTGGGATATATTCTGAGATTTAAGTCTTAGTAGTTCCTTCTCGTGTGCATTTGGCTGCAATTCCTCAAGTTTTTCCCATCAGTAATCTGTCTCTCCACATTTTTCTTTTCTCAGCTTCTTATCTTATTTTCCCATTTAAATCTTCACTCCTGCCTAAGGGTTAAATTTGTGTGTAGTTAGTTCAATGTACATTTCTCTTGTTATATATGATACTGGTTCATAAAAGCTGCCCTAAAACAAAAACGAAAAAGAAAAGAGGAAAACTAATTATGTCTAACGTATATTTTTTATTGGTTTCAGAAACTATCTCGGCTACCTAAATCTATTTTGCGTCTTCTAGAAACAGCAATCCCGGTAATGAGCTGGTTCTTAGATCCTTTGGCATTTTCCAATTTCATGTTTTCTCTTGTGCTGAACAAATATTTGTTTTGCCCCAGGGAGTTACTGAACCTATGCTTTACATAGGAATGCTGTTTAGCATGTTTGCTTGGCATGTGGAAGATCATTACTTGTATAGGTATGTGCCATTATGTACTTGATTACACACGTTTTAGTCTTTCAGTGTAGTAGTGGTGATTGATGTATTTTCTATTCACATCCGTGTACAGCATCAATTATCATCACTGTGGGGCAGCAAAAACTTGGTATGGGATTCCTGGCCATGCAGCTTTGGATTTTGAAAAGGTTGTAAAGGAATATGTCTATGCTCACGATATCTTATCAGAAAATGAAGAGGATGGTGCTTTTGACGTGCTTTTGGGGAAAACAACGTTATTTCCTCCTAACATTTTGTTGGATCATGATGTTCCAGTTTTCAAAGCTGTACAGAAGCCTGGGGAATTTGTAATTACTTTCCCTAGAGCATATCATGCTGGATTTAGTCATGGTATGAGAAAAAAATTTCTACACGTGCCGTAATTTTTTTGAATTAAGTTTTTCTGCTCAACATGCTTACCTTTCGTCCTCAATCTTATATAAAGTTCTCTCTCTTATATCTCATAGGTTTTAATTGTGGGGAAGCTGTCAACTTTGCAACTGGTGATTGGTTTCCCTTGGGATCAATTGCTAGTCGCCGCTATGCTTTACTTAACAGGATGCCCCTCCTTCCTCAAGAGGAACTTCTTTGCAAAGAAGCAATGCAACTATATACAAATTTGGAACTTGAAGACCCAGACTATTCATCTGCAGATTTGATTTCCCAGAATAGTATTAAAATTTCTTTTATAAATTTGATTCGTTTTCAGCATCGTGCCCGTTGGAATCTAATGAAATGGAAAGCATGTACAGACGTTTCTTTTATTTCCCATGGAACAATTCTTTGCAGCATGTGCAAACGGGATTGTTATGTAGCATATGTGAATTGCAATTGCTACTCGCATCCGGTGTGTCTTCGCCATGGTAATTCCATTCCCAATGATACTATCTGGATTTTTTCATTGACATCTTTTCCTTGTATATTTTTATCACCTTGCTGATCTTGGTCTCCCGATATTTATACCAGATATAAAATCTCTAGATTTACCATGTGGAGTCGATCCAACTCTCTGTGTGAGGGAAGATATCTTAGATTTGGAAGCAGCAGCTAGGCGGTTTGAGCAGGAGGAGGATATACGATATGAGGTTCAACAAAACAGAAATGGTGAGGACTCTGTTCAGCTAGCAAGCATGTTCTCGAGAGCTGAAAATGATGGTTATCTCCCTTACTGCGAGATTAATTTGGAGTTTAACGAGGAAATTTCCCAATCTGACAATCAAATACAGCAGCAAACATATAGTTCTCCATGTCGGTCTACCTTGTGCACTGGCACAGAGAATATAAAGACTGCTTCAGATGCTTCCACTTTGGGTTCTTTATCTTCATCAAACCTGGGTGTCATTGCAGAGTCACGTCAAAATCTTTATTTTAGCGGCAGTGTAAGATTTATGTTCATTTCCATTATGCTGTCAACATTGTTTTGACTTTATATAGAAATACTTCTGCTTCTGACTGGAGAAAAGTGATTTTAGTATGTTGTCCTAGTCAATTCATGATATCTATGTTATCCTGCAGGTTCAAGGGAATATTAACTCAATGTCTTCTAGAGATTGCGTTACATGTGTTCCTGAAGTTTCACAATCCTCTACCAGCGAATATGTTAGTTCTCAGAAGAAGGTTGTTCAGAAGATAGATTTTGGAACCAGTATTAATGAAGAAAGCGACGAGTCTGATTTTGAAATATTCAGGGTCAAGAGGCGTTCTTCCACCAAAGTGGAACAGAGAAATGCAGAGAACCCCGTCTCTGTTAATTCTGAACATCAGGTACAGCATACTGAATATATGTATTGTTTCTTGTAAAGGTTACTTGGCAATTTCTCTTAACAGAATTATGACCTCAAAATGGCGAAAAAAAATTCTATTTACTTGTTTGTTTATGTACTACTTGTAAAAGCCGCTCCCTTTCTGAACATGAAATCAAATAAAAAAGGAAAGAAACATTCTATGAAAAGCATGTTATTATATTTCCATTATTGAGAGCTAATGTGTCCAAAATAAAAGAACACTAGCTGGAATTCTTTACCGATATTATCTTTTAGATTCCATTTTGTTTTAGCTTGAATTGTAAATATAAACTCTTCAAGTTTGGTATCCATACTGATTGTGAAAGGAAATTTGATGAGTTTTTTCTTTATTTTTAATATCCCATCAGAAAGTTCATCATTTTATTCAATTTTTGTTTTGCGATATAATTTGGAGCCCTGAACCAACACCTATGGTTTCATGTATTACCTTAATTTTGAGAAAACACTTGCTGAAATTTTTTACGGCATAATCTTTTAGATTGCATTAACCCCTGTTTAGCTTGAATTATAAATATAAGATCCTGAAGCTTGTATCCATACTGGTCGTGCTCGAAATAAGAAAGCACTGCTGAAATTCTTTACCTGCTTGATCTTTTAGATTCTTATTTTAGCTTGACATGTAAATATAAACTATTGAAGGTATAATATACTGTTTGTGAAAGGAAGAATTGATGTATTTTTTCTTTTTAAAAACTTATCTGAATGTTCATCATTTTATTGAATTTTTATTTTGTGATATAAAATTTGGAGCTCCGAACCAACATTTATTTTTCCGAATTTTGCTATTGTACTTATTTATAGTTAGCTGATCTTTTTTGTTACACGTATTATAAAATTTCATTTCTCCTTTCGGCTATTACTTCCGAGCTAACTGTTTACTCCATTTATATTTGAGCAATGTCAAATCTGTTTGTTCTATTGTCTCAGGTTTTGAAGAGGTTAAAGAAACATCAACTGGGAAGGTGTGGGCCGGTAACATCATCTGAATGTTCAACAGCTGAAGATCTGAGCCGTTACTTGAGTCGCAACTCAACTCAATTTAAAGAAGCCCCACAAGGTGCTTCAAGGGATAACTTAGCCAGAGGAAGTGGCATTCCCATCTCCATTAAGTTTAAGAAAACGGCAAATGAGGAAGCAACAAGTAAACATGGAGAAGTGCACAGAAATGACCGATTCCAGCACGAGTTAAGAAAAACCATGAGGGAACCTCCCTCAATAGAGCTTGCGGCGAAGCGCCTCAAAATCAGAGGTCCATCATTTTTAGATGGCAGATTAAATTGAATTTAGGTGAAGGGCTGCCTGCCTCTAGCGCATCTTCTTCAACCTGACATTGCTGACATCTTATTCATTAATGGGGGAATCTAACAACAGGGAAAAGCTAGAAATTTCTTTATCGGGAGGCAGCAAACGACGAAACTAACCGACATTTTAGATTAAAGAAGGCATTCTTTGTGCAGGGCTCAAAATGCGGGCAATTTTGCACGGTGATAAATCTCATTGGTTCTCAGGCCGGGTTGTTTTTGCCTCATTGGCAGGGGAACCTTTCTCGTTGCTGGAGCAGAGCAGATAGTAGGTTTTTTAGGTTAGTTTTGTTGATTGACATTAGTTGTTAACAGTTGATTGATTTTTGAGGCCCATTGGCTTTTCATTAATGTCAAAGTCTGCTGCTGCTTCTCGTGGGTAGGGTTCATTATTCTTTTTGTGCATTTGCACCTGGATAATACTTCACAAGAATAAATTCAAATATTTTTCTTCTTTTACTCATTTAAAATTATATTTTTACCACTCGTATTTTTCCTTGCTCGATGAATGAATTCTGAACCAGTAATTAGAAGAAAAAGAAGTTAAAATATTGTTCTTACTTGTGAGAATAAGGCTAGTTTTTCTCAATCTCGAGTCTCAAAGATGATCATGTGTCTATTTGGATTTACGAAGCATACTCAAGTGAATATTTAGCGTCTCACTTTGTTGCACTTGGGAGTGAGGACATCAACGATTCACATATTCGTATTGTTCATGTTCATTGAGGCTTGGGGTACCATATGCCTTGGCTGTTGGTCTCGAGTCTCGATTGGCTACTATCTCACTTGTTATGTAATTAGTAGATGAGCCCGTCACGAGTGATTTATTTGAGATCTAGATTATGAGAGAGAAAAGAAGTTTACGTGACAAACATAAAATTTGTATAGAAGTTTAGTGACACAACTCTCAACTTAATTCTTTCAAGTCTTGGAAGAAACATGTTAGAGAACAATTCACAAATACCCTAAAATCCTTTTTAGAAAAATGGACCCAGAAAGGGAGTAGGCCTTGCTTTCTATTTGTTAATTCATTTTTGACTTAAACGACTTCAGGCAGATAAAGCAACTGCACATCCACCAATCCCTGCTTCGGAAAGAATAGAAATATCGTTCCCTGGCAAGAAATCAAACTAACATCTATGATTTGGTAAATGTAAACAACTTTACTAATTCTTAAAATAACCTCAAACGCTAGTTTTATGCTGTTACACCGTGTTGTACACTTTTCACCACCTATTTTCACCATCGCCACCACTTGTAATCGTGTATTACATACATATTTTCATATTTTTTTACCGTAAACGCGATCGTCATCATTATCATCGCTCTGAAAATTATATAGCAATGGTTGTGGTACGGTTTTAGATAAGCTGATTGAATGTAGATCAGGCAATACGTTGAGAACAAAATTCAAACTACGGGAACTTAAAACTTAGCCCCTGTTTGAGCTACATTATTTTTTTCATTTTCATTCTTCTACTCATTTTCAACCACACATTCTTTAATAAAATAATATTTTCTATCACATCAATAACTTTTCCTTCTTTTTCAACAACACATTCTCTATCAATTTACTATTTCAAAATACATTTTTCCAAAATAATGTGGCTCACACACCCTGAGTAATTGGTGAAATTTTCCCAAGAAGTTAATTTCAATTAAATCGAGCGTTCTTGTCCAATCTTGACAAGCCAATGGGATTGGGCCTTGCATATGAAATGGGTGATCCATTTTAGACTTAGTTATGGGCCGACTTTTATATTAATAAAGGGCCCAACTACAATTATTGACCTAAATTACATCGAGTTTTTTCACAATTGGGCATAAATTTTTGAGGAACTTTCATCCCGCACTTGATTTTACTAAAATTACAATAATACGAATCAATTTTTTTAATTGCAAAAAAAAAAAAAAAATGTTTAAAATTTGCAAGCCCTTAAAAATCTACACAAAACAAATTCCCACACCCAAACCTTGTAAAAATTACTCACCAACCACATCACAATCACCGCCCCTATCTATAACCCACTCCCACCACAATCTCCTTCACCAAAACCATCTTCCTCCAACACAACCATCATCTTACCATCGCCTTCTCCTATGCCAATTTGACCACTATTAGTAGATAAAATGATTTCTTTCACCTTAAACCCCAAACAATTCAATTAGGCGTCACTACACAAAAATATAAAGTCATTTCTTCAAATTTATCTCCATTTCTAAGTTCATAACCTTGGCGGTAGTTTCATCGATATTGCTTCTAATGATGTATACAATATTTGAATTCTTAAGGCATAACAAATATATGATTTCTCATATCCGTTATATCTTAAAGTTGTTGATGATCATTTCATGGCGACAACTCCGAATGAAATGGGAAAAGGGAGACATGTCAGTCCCAACAATTCAATAAATACATCAATTCATCTCTCCATTTTATGTGAAAGGGGATAGGGAGCATGAAAGATTTGAGAGTCCAGGCTAAAAATATATGCATAGATAGTGTGATCTAATGCCAATGCCGACGACAGAAGCTTGGGATGGAGTCTCCGGAGAGTTCACAATTGCAGCAAGCTAACATATTAATGACGAGGAAGACATTTTTGTCACACTACTAATACTTTAAGCTTTGTAGGGTAAGGGTAGTTAGCGAGACCTGTCGAAGTAAGAAACCACGACATATATGTTCGTAATAGATTCCATTTTGAGAGATCTCTTCCTTCTTTTGCCACCGAATATGAATTTTAAGATTTGAACCATCTCCTCTTCTTTAGCGGAAATTTCACATCTTATTTATTTATTTATTTTTTGGCGATTGCTTTAATGTTGGCGGTAGAGATGTAAGAAAAAATTGCCAAATTGAAAAAGGGAACCGAGACTATTTTTTTGAACCCTCGGTTTGTATCCCGTGGACCCTCAACGCAATGGTTTAAAAAACAAATCGATCTGTTAAAAAAAATTTAAATTATTGCCAGAAATTAGACTTATAAATTACAATCTCAAACTCTAAAATAAAAATGTAACCATTGAAATTTCATACAAAAATAGACAATTTAGTGAATTATCCATTACCAAATATCATAAATATCACACGGCGAACACTAAAATCAAAACCCTAAAACCCTCTTCGCCTTCAATCTTCACGCCGCTGACATTCACATCTCAAAAGCTCCACGATAGCCGCAGGTGTTCTTGTATCTTTCTTTAGTTTTGTTGCTATCTGAACTTATAGTTTGACATACATAGGTTTTTTTTTAAAATAAATTTTATCGTCAATATAAAATACGAAAATATTTTCATAATCAATGAAATAATGAGATAAAGTGATGCAATAATGAGATAAAATAATGAAAATATTTTCATTCATTATTTTCATAATCAATGAAATAGTGAAACCGTCAAACCGTAGATTAAAATTGGACCAAACCGTTAGATTTATGTTTTAGAAAATCTTAAACTATTTTAAATAGTTCAGATTTGATTTCGATTTTTTTCGAACTCTTTTAAATGGTTTGGTTCGAACACCTTTCAAAAGCGGTGAAACCGAACCGCTTATATCCGTAGTGGTGATGGTGTTCAATGAGATAAGGTGTAAAAAAGTTGAACAAAAAAGGAGAAATTGTTGTGGTGGTGGTGGTGGTGATGATGAGTGGTTGCGATGGTGTTGACTGTAGTTTTTATGGTAGTAACTAGTGAGATGGGATGACGATGCCATTTGTGTTGGTGGTAGATTAGTGGGGATGATGGTAATGGTGGTTGTCGATGGTGGTGCAGACAGATATGATAGGCTTGATGGTATTGGCGGTGCACATCAACGTTTGTCAAACTAGCAATGACAATAATGATGATGATTTTGGTGTCGATTGTGACTGGTAGTGATGGTGCTAACGCAACACAACACTCTGTGTTGCACATGTAGAACACTTGAAAGTTCATATATTACCCTGTAACACATTGAAATATATGTGTTGCATTTGTAGAACACTCAAAAGCTAATTTGTTACCCGTGTAACACATTGGAACAAAAAATAGTATTTTGATAAAAGTAAAAGGTTGGACAATAATTTGAGAAATAGTTTAGGATTTTAGGTTGGGCTAGTGTTAGAAAGTGATAATGATTGATCGTGAATGACATTTTGGACTAGGGATGGCAATGGGGTGGGTCGGGGTCGGAGCGGCCTCCCATTTTCCCTCCCTGTGAGGTAATTTTCCGCCACGTTTACTACATGTTTTTTTTAATATAATTTTTTGATAATTTATTTTATTGCCCCCATTCATTAAAGTGAGATGGTAATATATTTTTTTAGTTTTTATTTTTATTTTTAAAAGTTAAATTATTCAAATATTTTTGTTAAATCAAGACTTTTATTGTTTTTCTTATGTTTTAAATAATCTCAGTTGTCATTTTTTATTAAAACTAATGACATTTCGTGAAATTTTCCATTCAAAATATTGAATTATATATAAAAAAAATTAAATGGGGCCCGCGTTCATAGAATTTGTAGGATTTTTTTGTTATCCCTATTCTGGACTGCTTGATTGGATGGGCATTTGGGCTAGCTGTGCTTCATAAATCGACAAAGAAACCAAGGAAGCCTATCTCCTCGCCGGATCTGATTTGGAATGGGGACTGGTAGTGGAAAGCAATCTGGCTTAGTTTTTGAAAGCGACATACTCTTACCTATAATTACATGTTTTGTATATTGAACTATATAAATAATTGAAGAAAATAGAAATATGAGATATTCGTCAAGGGTTGAATAAGATCCTACTCAATTGGCCACATGAACCATACTTTGAACGAAACTTATTTTATAAGACGCTACGCACGTTACTTTGAACTTTGAGTAATTGAAGCTCACAATTGAGTCCCCGACATTAGTTGACATGGAGTGAATCTACAGCCAGTAATATCACGTACTTCTCGACCTTCCTACATTTTAGTAGTTATTAACCAAAACGTATAATCCAATAGCAGGTCTATTAGACCTGAAATCAATAATGGTGACATAATTACATGTCATTCCCTGTGGTGAGCCCCTACCAAAATCTCAATATATAGGATAAAAAAGAGAGAATCAATTATCTTTTCCATAGAGAATAATAGCATGCTGTGATAGTTAGGTGCATGACTTGTTGCAATTTTTAGTTTCTTTTTTGGTGTCTTCTTCGGTCGAACTTATCACACATGCTCCAAGTTTTGTTAGCTATTCTAGATCATGCGGCAAAGGGGTAAAAGTTGATTTTAAGTTGTGGATTATGTGAAAAATGTTTATAATTCTTAGAAACTATGTGTGCTCCAAGAAATCGGATAACCAACGAGGTACCTCATGTTTAATCACATTTTATTTTGGGAAGAATACATAAATATTACTTTTCAAAACTAATAAACTCATCAAATTATTTCAAAATTTAAGTATTAATTCCGATTAATAATATATAAAATATATAATTAATTAGAATTAATTATCCCCACCCAATTTCCCCACGTCCCCACCAAATTAATAATATATCAAATAATAAAATCCCACCCCAACCCCACGGACCCACCCACTCAACTTGTAAAATTCAAAAATTAAAAAGTTTTTCTCAGGACTACACCCCGTCCTAACTTGTAAAAAATTTCTACAAATTAAAAATATTTGTTCATGGAGATTACATCCCACCCCCGGAACCACCTCCACCAACCCCAACCTTGAAAAAAAATTCAAAAAATTTAAAACGTTTTTTGGAGACTGCATCTCAACCCCACGGAATCACCCCAGGTTTGTAATTAACTTGTGTTATCCGTGACTAACTATGATCAAATTTATTTTTAGTGTGACTGTCTGTGACAGTTTAATTTGTAACTATATGTAATAGAGTCACTAATATGTGTTATCTATGACTAATTGTAATCAAATTTATCTTCAGTGTCATTAAATATGACCAATTCGTCTTCAGCACGTTTATTCGTGATCAGGTCAATCTTAATTGTAACGATATGTGATCAAATCACAATCAACATAGAATTGGTCACAACCAATCACAATAAACACATATTTGGTAATAGAGGATCACAAAAAACAAATTTACACACATCGCACACCATCACCATCACCACCAATGTACCACCATCACCATCTTCAAGTCAAATCCACAACCATAAATGATACATTCACCTCAAATCCACAACATCAATCACCACAATAGCAATCATGAATTATTTTTCGATCATAAATCACAAATTTTATAAGTCACGATTTATTTCACTATCACAAATTATCAAATTAGTTGGTCACAGATTAATCAATTTATTGGCTACAATTACCCAAAATCCCAAACCTACTCCACCAATGACACTAATCGAACACTACTTGACCACCACGACCACCACCTATGACCACCATCACTACCATCTGTAACATCGTCTCCAGCACCACCATCACCACTACCTCACCACAACCACCCCAACTACCACCACCTCACTATGCAGCGCCACTCAAATCGCTCACAGTATTGTTGCATCGGCACTAAAACTGTGACGAGCGTAGCACCGACGACGGTGACGAAGTAAGAATGAGAGGCAAGAGTAGAGAGAGAATTGAAAGGGTAGAGAGAGAAGGAATAAAGAAATAAAATGAATTAGGGTTGGGGGACTGTAGTGGGGCGGGTGGAATAGATTAATTTAATTTTATAATATTACTATTTAATATTAAAAAAGTGAATTATCACCTGATTTTCGTACAAAATTTTTTTAAACTTTATTTTTGAAATTTTAAGTTAAGGATGGGTGTAATTTACTCTTTTATTTTTGTAATAAAATGTAGGAACCTCAATTGTAAGAGCAAATAATGTTTCTAAAGTGTAGACACTGAAAATATGGAAACACGAGGAAAGTTCAAAATATTATAAAATAATTTAGTCAATTGATAATTGTTTAGATGGTCAAGTGCGAGAATGCAACTCATGTAATAGAATACATATTATAGTAATAAAAAATGAAAAAAGAGAGGTTAATTTAAGAATTTTGAATGTTTTGCTATCTTAGATGTGACGATATGAATCACTTGACCAGCGAACTCGGACGTATGTGGACCGACAAGATTGCTAACAATTGAGAATATAGCCTATATTACATAAAAAATGCACCGATAGTATTATCATATACATGTATAGTTGCAGCATCCTATCCAAAGTCTCATATACATTGCCTTGTGTGTGCTTGTCGGCTCGTGTGAGGGTGAAGCTGCCCTAGGGGCCTGCGGGGACCTCGGGAATCGTGTGGACAGTTCATTTCAAGTGGTATCATTTCAAAAGTTCTACATGTCTAGTCATGTATGTAAGAGGAACAAGAATTGCTTTTGGTTTAAACTTTAATAGCTTCAACTTGCCCTAAATTAATTTCACAGTATTGAGCCATTAAAGTGCTTAAAAATATTCTATATGCCACTTTTTACAACTAAAGCAACCAAGTTTCCATGCATCAGCACAAAATTTCAACTTGATTGGACTACATGTCCCTCAAGAATTGTGGGACCGGTCCCTTGTAGTAGTGTCATTTCGATATTTTTCTTACAGCAAACGTCAAAAAGGATAAATTCGACACACAGATCATATTCAATAGATAATATTATATAAAATCAAAAAGTGTAACTAAAATATTCAAATTTTTAGTACTATATACTACTTTATAGTCTTCCTTATCAAACAAACGAAGAGGTTAGTGAGAATCAAATAATTAATGTTAATGTGTTAATGACTTCTTTTCAAAATCTGCATGGTTAGTTCAGTCACTTCTTATCACAGATTTGTAGGGCAGTTACACGAACTTCTCTTGCTCAAAGTCTTTGAAAAGATTCAATATGTTTCAACTTTTTATTTGTCTTTAGGGTATAACAGTATCATATACTTGAAAGCAAAGACTTTGGATTAGAAAAAGTGGGTAATATTTCCTACTTTTTTAGTAATGATATGTGGGTATGATTGGGAAGAACCAAACATTTCTAGTATGGGGAATAATACACACACTTTACAAATGAGATTAGGGAATATTATCTTTGATAACAATACAATAATGATTTTAAATATTAGTTAGGCCCTAAAGAATTATAAATAAAATTATTAATTTATCGAATTTTCATTTATCAAAGTTTATTATATCATAAAAAATTGTTAAAAAGGGACTTCCGAATGCAAAATGAAAACTTTTTATTAAAGAAAGAAAATTGCGATCTTTACCTATTAATCTTCCCTACTACCTTACCCTATAGCTGTCCCCACCCTGCGTATAATTTCGAATATAATTTTTATTCTAACAAAAAAACACCATAACACTTGTTTTATGATTCCTCCACATTTTCATGATTCACGACATAGAACCAACAACTCTTCAATTTTCATATTAAATAAACTTACCTACATTGTGGTCTTCACTCTCTCTCTCTCTCTCTCTCTCTCTCTCTCTCTCTCTTTGTTTACCCCTTCTTAGCAGCAGTGAGTCTTGTACATTTTGATAGTATTTTTTTTTTTTTTTTTACCACAAGGAAATTCTTTATTGTTTTTCTTCCATAATCTATCATTTTTTAAAAAGAAGAATTGAAAATATAAAGAAAAATCATTTATGTCAACATCCAACAACCTAGCAAAGTGATGTCCTTCCACAGTTAGTAATTGATATCATTTCTAAGTGAGATGATTGTCCAAAAGATGAATAAAACTCATAACCTCGATAGTTTTTTCTTAAATTTTTTTTTTCTCAATATTGAAAAGATAAACTAAAATATAAAAGGCTTACAAGTGGGAGTAAAGGTCAACCCCTATCTAGGTAGCAAAAATCAAGATAGGCATATGTTTTTTTGTTGACGTAGGAACCCGCAGTCGCTACCGGCCAGCTGAGGCCCGACCACTGTGAGTGAGCACTAGGTAAACTCCACTCCATGTGCAGTAGCTCGAAAACCACACAGGAGAGGTAAATCGCACTAGGCAAGCCCGGTGCGACGGACTCGACCGAGGAAGTGTTGGCAGATGATTCGAAAGATAGGCATATGTTCTTTGAAGGAAGTCGTGATGGTTTAGGATTAAACATATCAACTTAAATTTATGTGATCGAGACAAGCTCTTAATGATCTATTTTTATTGTAGCAATTTAATATAAAATAAGAAAATCACAATTCCGAGTCTCTAGTCTAAACTAAATTTTCACATAACTTAATATTGTTGGAAATGTTGATTTGCAATCATAGATGAAGGAGAACTATTGAAATCATAATGATAAAAAAGGACACAATCAACATTATACATGGAATGAACTTTCAACTTGCCAATTTTGTTGGATAATATTCTTACTATAGAAGAATTATGGGGTCCAAGTTTTATTTCGTTGGCATTTTGTGGCTCGAAGGTTGGTATGTAAAGGAACATGTTGACCCATACATCTATATTTGTGTACAGAAAAAAAATCAAAAAAAAAAAAATCATCAAGATCGAGACATCTTTGTGTCGGTATAATTGATTATTCTTCTGCATTATTAGATTGATTTATGTTCGATTAGACATTCGAATTTGAATTACTTTACATTAGTCACACATTCACATTTAGTTTACCTATAATTAGAGAACATTCACGTGTTCGGAAATTCTTAATCAATAGCTACAATTATTGTTTGCACAAAGATTCATGTATCCAAAAAAAATTAATATAATAGATTTTTATTTATATTTTTTTAAAAAAAAATTAAGCAAGGTTTTTAGGCTTTGAATCCTTTCATTGGAAGAATTGAATCTTTAGCTATTTCTTTCACTTGGACAAGTTTATTATGTGGTGGGGGGGTGGTTTGATCTCCACGCGATTCTTTAGTGATGAGTTTCTTCAAGCCTTCATTGGAAGAATTGAATCTTAGGGTGCATTTGATAGATATTATTGAGAAAAAATGTATTTTAAATAGTGACATGATGAGAAATATGTAGTTAAAAAGTAAGAAAAAGTTATTGATGTGATGAAAAATATTATTTTATTGAAAAATTTGTGGTTGAAAATGAATTTTGAAAGAATTTATGTCAAACGAGGGCTTAAGATGTTTGTTCTGATTTCTTTATGGAGGGGAAGAGAGAGATTGCATGTGTTGATAAATAGGTAGTACTTATTATTCAATTGAAATATGTGAATAAAGAACAACTCGAGAGTTTATAAATGTGAGCCAGACATAGACTAAATGTTGGAGTCGCTACAAAATTATTTCTTTTATTACTTTTGACCATGTCTTTCAATAACAATTTAATTTTTTTCCCCCACCTTTCTTCCAACCAAAATCAACCACTTTTAATTCCTATTTCGAAAACGAAATGAACTATTCTTGCGGGGAAAAAGTAATTAACATGATTACTACCTTTAAAGGCATTCTTAATATAAATTTAACATATTACGTGTATAAAATAGAACAGAATTCGAATTATCTAAAAACAAACTTAGAAGAGAAACTGTAGAAAATTTGAAAATTGTCGAAGCAAGAGCTCGATTCTTTCACCTTGAGACGATAGTATTGACATTGACAGTTCTTCGATACTCGTCTACAACAACCTCACATTGTAATAGTAGCACTCTAAATTACAAAATCAATGAACCTACTAATATGTTGATATTTATGAACCGAAGGGAGGGACCTAAAGTATGCAAAATATAATATTTGGGAGTGGAATAGAGAAGACGAAATAATTCAAGGACAAGGGAATATTTATTATATTGCAAAAAAAAAAATAAAAAAAAACTGGAATGAATGAAATTTAGGAATTGGGGGCCTTTATATAAAAACTTGGAAAGACACATCTATCAGAAAGTTGTGTCTGAACATAGGACGTCAATTGTTCAGACATGCAGGTTTGCCAACCGTGAGTTTCTAACAGCTAATGACACGCATGACATAATGATAATTCTGGAAAGTTATAAAATAATAAAATGAAATATATATTATTTAATCAAAAATGATATATACCATGGGCTTAACCCATTTATTAGGTCAAGGAGTCCACTTAGGTATTTTCTACTGAACAATTTTAATTTAATCTCAATATTATTATTTAGCGATGTTTTAAGTACAAAAGTTAAGTCTTCGCCTTGTAGTGGAGTGATGACCCAAGAATAATAATTGGACTATAGAGTCAGGGTCAGTTTGACTAAGTCTACTTATTAGAGTTTGAATTATGTGTTCGATTATATTAATTTGGTAGCTCCTAAAGTAAAATAAGGAGTTAATTGCTCAAGTAATTAAAGTTCAAGGCTTGCACAATCAATAGGTCAAACTCAGGGTTACTAAGTCAAAATTCGTTTGACTAAGGGCTATTTTAGCCAATTCATAAATCTAATTTCAAGTAGAGTAAAACATGAATTTGGAGATCATATGATACCTAGAAGTTCCAATAGAACTGGAAGTAGAACTGAAACTGGAGCAAGAAAACCCTAGGTCTAGAAGATTGGAGCTAAAGTGTAATACAAACAAAAATTTGTCATCTTAAGGTATGATAAATATTTTGTTGGCTCGTGGTAATTCTCACATTCACTAACCTTGTCGAAACTCACCGGTCATGTAACCATGTGGTTAAGTCGAATTCTTATCAATATCGTTGTGTATATATATCCAAATGTATTACCTGCATAGTGAAGGTCCCAAGATGTAGGAATAAAGTTATTATCTCCTCCTCTAAGTAGAGACTCAGACTCGATAGGAAAGGAATATGAGATTATAAAAATTATATATGAAAAATCAAGTGATTTAGGGTTTTCTATTGAGGTAAATAACATATATAAGGCCTCTGTTTGGTGAGGATTAAAATCAGGTTTTTAGTAGATTTTGATAGGAGTTAATGAAATGTATGGTTGAAAAGTTGTGGATCCTACGAAATAAGTAGTTAAAATTAATTGTTGACTTTGACTTTGATTAAAATTTGAATTTTAATCTATACAAAACAGGGGCAAGATTTTTAGGATGTTACAAGAATCAATCCGTTTAATAACAATTAAAAAGTCCAAATTTTCTAGGGCATTTGGCTGGGTTGAGACGAGAGGGTCAACATTGGAGGACCGGGCTACGGTCACGAGCTGAAAAACTAATAGTACTTGTAATCCGTAGCACAAAGTCGTTTTAATTTCGATAGTAAAAGTATTATCTCTTTTCTTTGTTAAAATTTCTAAACTTGGAGGTAAAATCCACCTCCTAAATGTTGTCTACTTCTCTTTTCTCTTTGATTCATCCAAGCTTGATGTTCACATAATGAAACCTCAGTACTATCGAAAACCCAACTTTCAAATCTGACTTTGAATTGTCCATGGAAGGTCAAGTTTGCCTTCCCTTGATAAGGCGTAACTTTTGTTTTTATTAATAAATTTTCCATCCTCATTTTGGCATTATTAAAAAGAAAAAAACAAAATCCTATGCAAATATGGTTTTCATTAAAAACACTGTTAGCATGATTTAAAAATGAATTTAATTTTACATGTGAGATTCCTCCTCACTTTCTTGTCATTGCCTAGGGAAGCTGAGACAATTTTAAAAAATTAAATGGCATTTTTCAATTCTTCGACCGACTCATTCAGATTCTTCCAACCCACATTTCTTCCTTTATTAATAAATTCCTGTAACAAAAATAATATTAATTTGAATTCCAAATCCTGATTACCGAGGAATAGTTGACAATTAACCTGCTGTAAAATATATAAATAATTCTGCCTTTATTAATTATACGATTAGAAGTCCACTTCCCACTGCAAACATTATATATATATAAATTAGATATTTGGATTATCTTTTATTTTAATGGGATTTAATGAAAATCTCCATGCGCTTCGACGGAGACAACATTAAATGATAGCTTACATAAATAAATATATAAGACGACGATTAAGATTAGTAATGAATACTTTCCTATACAATTTGAAGTTAGCATTAGGTTTAAGTTTTAAAATGTAATTGTTCTACATGCGACTATTCGTAAAAGTTGTGCATTATTTTGATATTTCACGAAGAAATTAATATGATTTGACACGAGAAAGCCTATTAAAACTAAAGTTTAAAAAATTTATGAGAATATAAATTTTACACAAACAAATCGACAATACTTGTCAAATAGGTACTAACTCTTCCACACATTCTAAAGGAAAATGACAAATGAAAGAAGAAAAAATGAACACATTTTCATCACACTATACAACATAGCCACTTTTTAAAGAAAATTTAAAAATTATTTCTTTTCAAGATTAGTTCTCATTTGTTTTTTTATGTGACTTTGTGATGTCTTTTATTTATGTAATTTTTTTAATTCTATCCTTCACAATATCACTAATTTCTATATACAATTTGAGTGATTAGAGGAACACCTCGTGTTAGAGTATAGATACGTGATTTAGTCCATAATTAGTTTACTATTTTTCACTATAAATATGAATTAACAAACAAAGTGTGCACAAAGACGTCAATCGGATTGATTAAGCCACCTCAACAAGGCCCACGGCGACAAAATATGACATTATATTGGACTACGAGACATTGTTATCTTTTACAGTTCTCCTATAGTTGACAATATTTTTTTACAGTGTGTGAGGTGTCACACATTTTTATCATTGATTTTAAAAACATTTAAAACAATTAATGACGCAGATTGGGGACATGTGGTGGCTAAGGAGAGTTGTGGTGGGTGGTGGCGTGTGGTTTTCTGGTTTTGATTGGGGATCGGGTTGGGGGTAGGGGTAGGGGTAGGGTGGGGAAGATGGTTAGTTTATATGTTTTTTCATTTTTTGATTTTTTTAGTTTAATTTTTTAACTTATTTTATGTATAAAATGTAAAGTTACCATTTTACCATTTAATATATTATCTAAATTTGATCAAAGTCAAATTTCTTGGTCAACTAAAGATCTTTTCATCCATTTGGACATCATGTGTGAATTTATGAAAGGTTCAAGACTGTAGTTGTCATAAAGTGAAGGTTAGGGTAAAGTCTGCACAAAACTCAAATTTGAGACCGCTGCTACAATTATCCCATTAAAATATGGCGTAAAAAAAATAAATTGTGATGTGAATATAATTAGTGAAAATAAAAAAGCATAGCATGTATACTACGTGGGCTTGAAGTCTAACATGAGTTACTTATCCAGACAGCTTAGTTTAGCTTAACTTAGGCAGGGTCAAACAAGAATTGTCTCAAGCATAAGTCTATTTTGAGAGATACTACATGTACAGGAAAAATTTCAGAATGTCAAGTGTCAGGATTTCATTGGACTTTGCAAAAAAAAAAAAAAAAATAACCAATCAAAATCTAGTTAAATAACAGATATTTTTGAACTTTGACAAGTTGAAAACTCACAATGTGAGCCAATAAGCTTCACGATCACGACTCAAAAAGGATGTTGGTGTATGTGTCCATAAATTAAATGCGTTGGGGTCTATCTTAAGAGTAAAGAAAGATGTGGGAGTGGGACATTATCGACTCTAAAATTTAGGCAACAAAAAAGAAAGAAAAAGTTTTAAATAAAAGGCAACATTTACCGATGCTCCTCCTAAATGTACTGTTAAAGCTATTTAAAGTTTTCACCTTCTTTTCTCAATAATATTGGACCAAAAGAGGATTTCTTTTTTTTTTTTTAATTTAAATAAAACCAACAACATTTCTATAATTTGATCGATAAATTGTTATATGTTTTATAGCTTAACACATTTAATCAACAAGTAAATTTAAGTTGATATTAAATGTAAAACTATTTCTAAAAGATTTAGGAAAAATATGTAATGCTTCAAATCAACCTCATGGTACAAAACAC
The DNA here is from genome assembly GCA_035079005.1 of Fraxinus americana. NCBI lineage: Eukaryota > Viridiplantae > Streptophyta > Magnoliopsida > Lamiales > Oleaceae > Fraxinus > Fraxinus americana. The sequence continues at coordinate 46,996,932 of CM068707.1, forward strand.
GAGAAAATAGAGCACGTTTGACTTAGTTAAATAGGTTGGAATAAGTTTCTTTCTCTCAGTTAAAGTGTTGTTACTTGTTAGCAGTGTTTTAAAAAAGCGTAAAGCGTGATGAAACTTGGAGGTCGAGCTTCAGTCCAGGGGAGTTTAGGAGAAATCTAGGCATTAAAAAACGTAAAAAAAATGTTTTCTTATTTTAAAATTTTAAAATAATCTAAAAACTAGTTAATAATTAAAGGAAAAAAATGCGTAAAAAAAACGTTGAAATGCCTTAAAAGCGTTAAAAAAAAAAAAGCGCGCTAGACATACCTAGACTTGAAATATTTTTATAGAAAATTAAAAACCGCTAAAGAGTGCGAAGCGAAATGTTTTGCTCATGCTTTGCGCGCGACGCGCGCCTAGGCGCTGCTTATTAAAAATTAACTCTTACTATTAAAATAAGTAACGTACACTTTTTTTTTTTACTTATTTTCAGCTTCAATCTATAAAGACATACTTGAATATTAAAATTTACTTATTTAGCCGCTTTTTAGAATACTGCTTATTAGAGATTAACTCTTACTATTAAAATAAGTAACTTATACTTATTTTCAGCTTCAATCTATAAAAATATACATGAATATTAAAATTTACTTATTTAGCCTCCGTTTGATGTAGATGAACTCAAAATTTTTAGTAGATTTTGATAAAAGTTGATGAAATGTGTGGTTTAAAAGTTTTTTGGGCCCATAAAATATGTGATTAAAATAAATGTTGACTTTGATTTAAGATTTTAATTTAATTTTAATCGGTACCAAACTAGGGCTTACTTACACGTAACCTCTGAGTTTAATGAAACATGCACTATATCCACGAATCTCCTTGATTTAGACAAATGTATATCTGTTTCACACCATGTTGCATCATATCGCTACTTTAAATACAACAGTGAACAATATAATATATAACAGTCTAATTTTTTACTTAGTCCCTCTTTGGTGGAGACTAAAATATGATTTTTAACGGATTTTGATAAAAGCTGATGAAATATGTCGTTGAAAAGTTGTGGAATTCATGAAACACATGGTTACAATTAATTTTTGACTTTGATAAAAATCTAAATTATAATTTCTATCAAACATGAGCTTAATATTGTCCAGTCGAGTGGTATGTGAGCAGCCGAATTGTCTGGAATTAAAGCAAATGCAGCATTTATGTTTCCATCTTCTCTCCGTAGGACTCCTAACAATGCAGTAAATATATAGTAATTATGTTCTCATCTTGGCAGTGAGGATTGAAGAAACCTCTTTGTGAGAATAATTACATCCATATGCATTATTGCCTTTATTACTTTATGCATTGTGCACAGCAATTTTCAAGAGCATCAACTTTATATTTCAGGGATACACTTTATGCTGTACCAAAGAATTTAGTGCTTGTTTGGTAGGAATTTTTGGGGGAAGAATTGATTTTTGAATAGTGATATGATGAGAAATGTATGGTAAAAAACGAAGAAAAAATTATTAATTTGATGGAAAATATTATTTTATTGAAGAATGTGTGGTTGAAAATGAAAATTGATTTACCGTAAAATTTGAGAATAAAAAACAAACAGGCCCTTAATGGAGAACTTACCATTCTCTAGAGGGATTTTTTCCCCCTTCTCAACCTCTAAAATTATAAAAAATAATTATGACGGAAGTAGTCGATAAGAAGGTATCAACAAGAAGTGGTCTTTTTCCTGAAAAACTAAATATAAGTATGATGAAAAATATGTTTTTGAGCAGTTAAAATAGCGACTTTCAACGATCTTTAGCAATTCTGTGTTCTTATTTCCTAAATTTCACATACTCGATGGATATATAAAACACAAAATTATTTATGTTCCAATATATAACTAAGATTTATGTTGAGGTAGGGATTAAAATCAAATTTTTAGTAAATTTTGATAAAAACTGATGAAATATATGGTTGAAAAGTTAGGAATCCCATAAAATACGTTGTTAAAATTAATTGTTGACTTTGACTTAAATTGAAATTCAGATTTTATTAACTACCAAACAGGGGCTAAATGAATTCTTGGTCATTCACGCATTGAATGACTTAAATAAACTATCGTTATATTTAAGGCTATTAATATATATTACTGAAATATTGTCTTACGTTAAATGCAGGCATGTGATGACATCAAGTTTTATAGTAATATCACATATCCGTGCAACTTTGTATACGAGGTTGTTACACATAACAACATGACCTAAACTAGATTTATGCAAATTTTCAAATCAATTTTTATGAGATGTCACATGAAAGGATGTACTAGAATCAAGAATTCACTAATTCATATGAGGTTTAAGAGTTAGGTTTGATTCAAGAATATATCAATATGATTTATCAATAAATAAATTTCATGACTATATCAATGTATCAAGAATCCACTTAATTTATCGGTCGTTAATTACGATTCAATTAAGATGTTGTATGGAAGAATGATTTCTTCAATTCTCATTTGAAAAATGAATACTTATGTGGTTCTTTTATAGAATTTGCGATGGATTTTTCATTTAATAGGTTCCAAAAGGCACAACTTATTTATTTTAAAAAAGTAACAACGAAATGATCATATGGAGCAATTATGCCAATGTGACTTGTGACAGAATGGGACATAGTGGATGATATAGCACAAAGGTGTCAAGACTGTGACAATATTCTGGTTCTTCGTGCCATTAAGAAGTCCATCATCAGTGTAAAAAAGGAACAAAAAGAAAAGAGAAAAAATTTGTATTATAAATAGAAAAGCATGCCGACAAATGTAAGGTTTACCATGAGTTATAGATGTTCACCTTTGTGGAGCAGAATTGGCTCACGGGACCATGTCTATTACTTATTTTTAAAAAAATTATCTTTTATATAATGTTTAATTGGGCATTTAATATTTTCACAAAGACATTCAAGAAGAATTGAAGAAAATCAATTCTCAACTATAAATAGGGAAATTTGTATTTTAGTCCTTCAAAATTTTCTACTCTATTATTTTACCCTTCTTTTACATTTTACTTGAATACATGTACGTAGTTTATGACGAATCTTCAACTTCCCTAAAATGTTCCAAAACGTCATGTTCCAATTATGTTGATGAGGCTTATATCTTCTTAATAAATTGAATATTTTCTAGTTCCTATGGTTCAAAAGTCATACAAGTACATTCTTTAATTTTTTCTTGATTGTCGAGTGTTTTGCAAATTTTCTCCTAAAGTTTTCGAGCTTGTCTCATTTATTCATGTTTGTGCACACAATTGGGAAAAACCTTGATCCATGAGTGTTGGAGCGTAGCTTTGTAGGTTATTCAGGCACAAAAAAGGATTAAAAGTTCTATCCCCCCCCCCCCCCCCCCCCGGTCTCAAATATATATTTTTGTGTCCATCCACAATAGGGCTAGACATTAAAACGAACCACATCGGACCAGAATTTTCGAGCATTCAGTAAGTGGAATCCTCGAGTCTAAATTTACTTATAGAACTGGTTCATTTCAATTCGGTTATATACCATAATTAATTTTTTTAATATTTAGAATAAAATTACATTAATTCAACAATGACATGTTCAATATTAGCTCTTATAGCACACTTAATTAACTCTTACAAAATAACGTGATCTAATTAAAAAAAAAAAAGAGAGATGAAATTTACCCTGAAAGTGAAGGAAATTCAACGATTATGATAGAAAAAATGTTAAGATGAAAAGAGGCACAGCTGCTCAACTTTGATTATTTTAGAAAAGATAGGATGATTGAGAAAAATTTAGGTCACTCAATTTTGATTCTTTGACATTTGAATTACAAAGTTGGGTTTGGACTGACAACAGAAAAATGATATTTTTGGGCTCAATTAATTAGTTGACAAATGAAACAGGAAAATGATATTTTTTGGTTCAATTAATTAGTTGTCAAATTTATCTAAAAAAATTAAAATAATTTGGCGTATTTAATATAAAAAAAAATTGGGAGGTTCGTTTCTTATTTGATTATTCAATTCTCGGTCTGGAACCGAGAACCAAACCGAACCCGTCGGTTCTCGATTTTGATACCGGTTCGGATATTTAATTTAAGAAGAATCGAATTGGATACACAATTGCTCGGTTCATTTCGGATCTGATGCGGTCCAATTCGATTTAGGAGTTTTGTTCAGCCCTAATCCACAGATGTCACTTTTGTTGAAAGCAATACCTTTTTTCCTCTAGCCCTTATCTTCAGTAGGAGTAGACATCACCATTGGAAGATAAGGATTTGAAGGAATATAAGGAGGATTTTTCTTCTTTCTTGATCTTTCATAGTTCTTCCTCTTAAAAACCAGTTTCAAGTGACATCCGAGTCATCTCCAAATATTTCAGTTCTTCTAGGCAATGAACGTCCTGAGTCTGAAATTGTTAATCCAACAGATCTTTCCAACAATGTTGGTCACACGCAACGGCCAGCCGCTGCAAGTGTACATAAGGGGAAAAGAGCTTATTCATACAACTACGTAGGTCCAAGAATACGAACCTACACCAAGTAATGAAATTATTACTCCAGCTCTTGTTGTTGATGATGTAGAACTTTTATTCAAATCCGCCACACACTCCATGAGGCACAAAAACGCCATGAATGAGAAATTGAAAGCACAGCATAAAAGTCAAACTAAGGAAATAGGTTTTCTTCCTTACACCTCTCAATCCAACCTCTCACCAGAAGAGAAAAAAATAAATTCTCACCAAAGATAACTTTGTAAACTGTTGGAATCAAATCAATGATATTGTACCAATTTCTATAAATCTTCGATATTATTGTGTGAATATTCTTGTATATTTCCTTTATTATAACATTCCATACTACAATTTCTTTCATTCATTTTTTTGTCTTCTTTGTTCACATCGTATTAGAGCTAAGACTCTATACTCGATAGAGAAACAAAAGGCATAGTTGCAAACACTCGTGGGTTCTTGTCGAAAGTCATCGCTGCACCAACTCTTATTCAGAAAAATATGAAACCCTTCTGAATAAGGTGGGCCTTAACACTATCAAAGATACCCTAAGTAAATCTGGTACTAAGGATTAATTTGAAGAAATGTAAGGAGAGTTTTTGACATCCGAATCATTCCCAATCATTTCCTTTTTTTACAAGCAATGAACCTAAGTCTAAAATTGCTAATCTATCAAAGGATCTTCCCAATAATGTTGGTCCCACTGGCTTCAAGTGCACTCAAGCAGACGGACTAAAACTGTAATTTTCTTGGTCCTAACCTAATTATAGTCCTAAATTGAACTAAAAGTTGTCATGATTGGTCAATATTATAATAGACAATAGGGTAAGGAAAATTGGTCAAGGATCGTGTGGTATTTATATTTTATAAGAAATTAATTATTTTTTTTGAATTTAGGGTTTGGAAAGATAAGGTACAAACCCATTAGTGTCAGTTCAATAAAGAGTATTTTTTGGGAAAGGTAAGTATGAGCTATTGAGGGACAAATGCAAAGATTAAAAGGTTGCACTAAAATTTCCTTTTCTTGCCCTTATAAAGAATTCATATATAGATAAAAAGAAAGTGTAGAAAAGAATCAAATCTCAAAATAATTCACTTTTTCTTTTCCTGTCTTTTATTTCTTCCTTTCTCACCCACACCCAAAAGTATATGGACGAGCGAAAATTGGGTTTTTTGGTTACAAAAGTTTAATTTTAGTCATTACATTAGTTCAGCGTGATAGTGGAGTAGTGGCTAAACATAGAGATACTTAAGTTAAATCGCTATTTATGTATTTGTTTCATTAAATTTTATTGAGTTGTCCGGTTGCGTAACTCGTGAAAAATATTTTTTTTGTTCCGTTCACGTATCAAATACCCGTCTAAGAAAAAGTGGGTTTTAATAAACTAAGGTTGGACAATGAAACATTGGACCCTTTAGTAAATAGAACCTACGTAGCATTATTCAAAAAATTATAACTAATACGCAGGTCTTATGTTGTGTATTAGTCAGGTAATAAATGAAAATACAACCTCTATTATTGGTTTGCTTCTGAACATATTTATTTAAGGTAAACTTTCGAAATACAACACCCCAACCCCCTCTACACCCACCTCAACCCCGTCCTTCCTCTTCTCCTTAAGTGTCACTTTCTTGCATATACTTCACACAAACGAAGAACCATTCACTTCAAAGCCTGTCATTTCTTCTCTCTCTTTCAATCTCAAATCTGCAACTACTCCTCACAATTTGATCATCAAATCCCATCTGAAGGAACCCCAGAAAATCTCTCTCTCTCTCTTTCCTTGTCTCTCTCCAGGAAATTTTGCATCCAATCTCAGCTTTTGTCCTCCAACAAGGCCTTTTCTAATCCTTCTGCAACCCTAAAAGAGTGGTGGTTAAAGAAGAAAGGGAAAAACAAGAAAGGTAGATAGAAACTTTTCCGGGCCGGACCTGGGATTGTTGATATGGAGTTATTTCCAGCACAACCAGACCTATCTCTACAAATCAGCCTCCCAAATAGCAAAACCTCATCAGGTTGGAGAAGAAGAGAAGATGAAATGGATTTGGGGTACTGGAAGAGAGCTCTAGATACTAGAAACTCAACCTCTTCAATGGCTAACCCTGAAAACAGTTTTGATCTTTCGTTATCAAATCAAAGAGTTTCGGAACCTGACTGTAACCATATTCACCTTCTTCAAAACAATACAAACAATTTCATCCACCATTTTCCGCAGCAACACCAGCAGCACCTCCGTCCTCAGCCCTTCCACCACCACCACCAAAACCATCAAGAGTTAAGCCCGGAGCTCGGTTTCTTGAGGCCCATAAGAGGAATTCCAGTTTACCAGAACCCTACGGTCTTCACATTTGCTCATCAGCAAAATTTAGATGCATCTGTACCATCTTCTACTCCTAATAATACTGCTTCAAGAAGCCCTTTTCAGCCTCAAAGCCTAATGAGATCACGGTTTTTTTCGAGGTTCCCGGCCAAACGGAGCATGAGGGCTCCTCGGATGCGGTGGACTACTACCCTCCATTCCCGCTTTGTTCATGCTGTTGAGCTCTTGGGTGGCCATGAAAGTAGGTCTCATTCTTTAATTAGCTTTCTTTCTGAAATTAATTATTATCCCTTTAGCTTATACACACACAAACCTACACATTAGTACTGTATATTGCTTTCTCTCCGTATCTTCTTCGATCTTAAACGTATTCTGTAATAGAGACAGAATTTGTAAGTAATCATTGTGTTTGTTCTTGAAAATTAGGAGCTACACCCAAGTCAGTTCTTGAGCTCATGGACGTTAAAGATCTCACTTTGGCACATGTTAAGTCCCATTTACAGGTAAATTCCACTCTTATTCTTCTCCAAATCAAAATGAAATCTTTATAGAGCTTGTTCACCGATTGCTTGCTAACAATGGTGTCTTTGTAAGGCTCAGTGAGTGCCAAAAATGGGAAATTGTCAAAACACATAAATTTCAAATTCCAATTTTCATTTTTTCCCCTGCAGAGAGGCTCTCAACTCGTCAGCACTTTTTTTCCTACTAGATCTGATGGCTCTGCAAGCTATTTTGCAGCTTTTTGCTTGGAAGAATGAACCATTCATGTAAAAGAAAAAGATGAATATGATAGTAGGGGGGAGGGAGGGAGAGAGAGAGAGAGAGTCATTCATTCAACAATAATATATCAAACATATAAGACAAAACACAGAGAATTCAAAACACAGAGTCCATTTTATTTTTTATTTTTTTTTGTTTGAAATAATTGCACATTTTTTCAAAAGAAAGTACAGAACACTATCATGACTCAATGATATAATCTGCATATCTTTGGGTTTAGAAACCATTGTTTATTAACCATGGTTAACCTTCACGAAACGGCACGTATATATACACACACACATGGGGACACGTATCGTACGAAAAGTTCATCATTTACTCAATGTACGTACATTTACTGCATCAGGCTACAATATAGGAAGACCTACATTAGTAATTCTTTACTTCTCTGATATTGATGGCATGGCATGGCTTGCTTTGCTTTATTTTGCAGATGTACAGAACGGTGAAATCAACTGATAGAGCAGCAGCTACTTCGGGTTAATATCTAAAATTGATGTTAATTAAGTTCATTTTTCTTCTTACCTTAAACTCACTATATTAATTACAAACCTTAATTTTTTTTTTTCACATGTAATTAGGACAATCAGACGTGTTTGAAAATGGGTCGTCGGGAGATAATTCAGATGATTTACTGTTTGAGTTTCAGAACTCAAGGAAGCCTGAGTTTTCACTTCAGCAAAATAGGAATCAAGATAAGGACTGTCATAATCTGTGGAGCAACTCCTCAAGGTAAAACCATATTATTACAGGCTTCGATAGTATAATTGTACAACTTGTTACATTTTTGGTGTACGCTTTTTCAGTACAAAGTGTCCGAACCCTTACTTTAATTACTGAGTATGTTGCACATAAATATCTAATTAAAACCCTCCAACCAACACGTCCCCAAAAGAGAAAAAGAACAAATAGAGTGCAAACCAAAAAGAACGAGAATAAGAGAAAGTGAAAGGCAATGAAAAGATAAGTTCATGCTCAAGACAAAATTTAAATAAAAACTTTATATAATATGTGAAGGAATTTTTTCACTGAAATCTTTAAAGGATTAAAATTTTACATGAGTCGATTCGACAGTTTCTAAATGACGTTGTGATACCAAGCAAGCTCATTCTTATTTGTTCGCTTTGGTACATTGGAGGTTAGTGTAGTATTAACTGGATCTAGGTACGGGTTAAAATGGCATATCACAGTCGTTTTGTAGTCTTTGTATTTCAAGAATAAGCCAATTATTCATTTGATTTTGACTTAAGTTACAAAAGTATCCCTAAATTTGGATTTTAGAAAATTGTTAAAGAGCATTTATGAGGTCAACATAGTCAGAAAATACCTCTAAGTTTTGCCGTAATGGCTGCTAGCTTCGTTTCAGGTTTGCACCAAACCGACCGACAAAACTCCTTGAGCAGAAACTTCTGAAAACATTACTTTTGGTGGGTGGGAGAATTTAAGAAAAGAAAAGTAATAAAATTTTTGAGAACCATTTTATTTTTTTCCTTTGATATACCAATGAATTCTTATAAATGCAAGACCTACAGCACTTTGAATTCAAAGATCAATAATTTAAATTAGTAAGAATAGGTGTCAGAAATAATTTCCTTCCTCTCAACCATATAGTAAAGAACAATAAAAGATCACAAATGGAAGAGGAATATTGTGTATTATTTACTGTTTTGTACTGTCTGTCCATCATGGTGTAATAATAATATCTGCGGTGGTTGAGCATAGAGAAAAAAAATCCTGTACTGTCCAGTTCAGTCTAAATGCATCATCAAGGATTTGATATAATGCTCCTGTTTGGTCCTAATTTTCTAAAATTATTTTTTTATCCCACATTTTATAAAATTCATGGCTTTTGTTAACTTTTCAACTGCACGTTTCATCAATCTTTATCAAAATTTATTAAAAATGTTGATTTTTAAACAAACCAAACGGGAGCAATTGAATGCATGAATCCACCTAAAAATAGGCATATCTGTGTCCTTTGGATTTTGTGGGTACAGATAATGCTATTTTCATGGGACCCTAAAATGGAGAAATTTATTAGTCTCAAAGCTCAACACTGTAATGCATGGCCCCATGTGTATGTAGAAATCTTGATGCCAAAGCTTTGGCAATTGAAGCTTCCTTGAAGTATGTTTTGTTTTTATGGGTTAATGTAGGATAACATTGGTGGGTGGGTTCAACTTTAGGCAGAGAATAAAAAGTGAAAGAAAGAAACTATATATAAGACAGTAAAAAAAAGATGATTTTCTATCAGTTTCTGCTTTTTATTCTGCATGCATGCATGGCTTCCACTGATAGAAAAAAAAAATTCTCTTAATTTTAGCAGAGAAGCTTGGTTGCATGGAAAAACAAGAGACTGTGGAGGGAACAAATTGCCATCCTCTCTTGAGGTGAAGTTACTAAAAAGCCCTTAATCACTTTTGAAAATTCTGTGTTTTATGTGGGAATATATATTTATGTCCATCAACTGTGTAAAGTAAAATGTGAGGCTTTTCAAAAGCTGGACAAGTCATTTGCAATATCCATGGGTCTACTAATACCTGTGAAAAAGAAAACTTAAAGCTATGGCAAATCTTCCTAGAGAATGTTGTTTTCTCTTTTAGCTAGCTTTTCCTAAAGAATACATATTATATGTGATTAATCGTGACTAAATTATATTTGTATATGTTCTTAATATTGTCCAGTCGTGCATACTCAAGTCTACCTTATCAAAATACAATCGAGTCCAATAATTCTAAAGCATATATAACTGTTTTTCCCTTTGGATTATGTTTTTCCATAGTCAAAAAAGTAGATTTCATAGATTAGAGCATGTTTGGTACACCCTAAAATCTAATTAAATTTGAAAATATAGCAGTTATTGGGTCCTACTTATCTAATGAAAGTCAATAATAACGACTAGTTTTTCAATTTTAATCCTATTTTAATCTCTACCGAACACGAATGTTAGATATGAACATCCACTGAAACAAGCCTAAAGATCTTTACAATGAGTTAATAGAATTGCATGATGGTTATCCCTTATTATTCCTCTGGTCAATTGCCCTTGTAAATATTCTACCCCCCCCCCCCCCCCCACACACACACACATAGATATACATATATACACATACATACAGAAAACAGTGTACTCATGCGTGTGTATAATGATGGTGAATAGCAGAAGGACATGGAACCAAAGTGTTTAAGCTATGACAGAGTATCTGAAATGAGCTCATCAAGCCTATCAGAGACAAGCACCAAAGAGCCCAATTTGGAATTCACTCTGGGGAGGGCACAGTGAAATCTACTCATTTTGAAATCATTATAATCCCTGACGGGAGCTGGCTGGTGAAGAGAATCAGGTACCCCACTGAGGAAAATCAGAGGGAAAAAGGAAAGGAAAAAAGTGAGGAAAAGGAAAAGGAAAAGGAAAGAGAGTTAAAGAAAGACAAGGAGACAAGAAAGACAGAAAGCAACAAAAGGAGAAAGGGCCCTTACTGTCAAAGCTAAGCTATGAAAATTCAATCAATCAACATATTATATTCCTTCGTAAAAATGGAATATCTAATTGATTTTTAATATGTATTGCTGTATGCACTTAGAATGAGAAAAGAGAGGGATGAAAATGTTTGAGAGAATTAGAAGTATTTAAAAATTTCTAAGATGAAATCCTTGGTAATTGTATGATGCACTTAAATATGTCTCCCAATATATTTTATAGTATATATATGGTGCTGGCCATGCGGCTATTTCTTTCCGAAAGTGTATAAAAGTTTTTGATTTATATGTAAAATTATTTTATTAAAAGAATGTGTGATTGAAAATAAATTTAGAAGAGAGAGAGTGTTTATAAAGAATGAGCTCAAACATGGGCTTAGCGAGTGTATACAACTTATCTGATCAACCAAGCTATTATACTAGGTCTTGGTTTACGACGGATAGCCAAGCTACCAAAAGAAAGCACATTCCGTCTCTAGTCCGATGACAAGTTGAAATTGTTTGCCCTTGGTACACACTTTCTTAAAATTCGCTTTCTTCCATATTCATTCCTAGGCAGGGTCACATGCTTTATACTTTCTTAAATCCTAACAAAGAAAATTGAAAGGAAAAGGTACCAATACAGTGTGGACCAGTAAAGGAACTAATTTTTAAAAGTTTAGTAGTCAGGAAAGTGGGAAATAACAAAAAGTAAAAGACAAGTTTTAAAGAAGCATAAGAATATCTGCAAATTTTCTTGCTTTTTTAAGATTGGGCAATACGTGGATTTATATCAACAATCTCGTTGCGTCTATGTATGCTTAGTTAGCACTGGTGAACCCCCCCCAAATACATCACTTGACCCATCTTGCCAAATTCTTGATCTTTGAACAAACTTAGCTAGAATCTAGAACGTACGTATTTGAATCGTGTTAACACTCTCATTTACAAGTTTAAACTATATTAAAAAAGAACATGTGTATTTTGTAAGTTTACGTCTAGTGTAAAAATAATTTAGAAGGAATTGAATAGGTTGTATCTACCCACAAAAAAATTAACAAACTTTTCGGTGTCAAGACAATCACAAACACCTTACGAGAACTCTTAGACATTCAAAAACACTAACACAAAACTTATTCAACCAATCACGAGAAAACAATACATGGCGAATGCCTCCCACCTAGCTATGATGAGGCATGACATAGTATGGAAACGAGAATAATAATGAAATGTTCATGTTCCTAACACACGAACGAGGGTTGCTTGAATTTCGCTCGAACAAACGTGAGAAATATTGGAATTCAACAAATAACGGAAAATTGAATTATTATATATAAAAAACGATCCCTTAGCACATAGTTAAAGAGTCAAAACGAAACCTAATCAAATCAAAATTATATTTCTATAGAGAAATGTGAATAGAACTAAAAAATTGTAAAAATAACAAAATACCCTTAAACTAACTCAAATCAGAAAAATTCTAAAATAGATGACTAAATGATGGGATTTGACCCTAAAAGTTTGACGAAAGGCCAACATCATCACCTGGCAAAATTGTATTGAATCGAAAAATGCTTTCGAATTGTATTCGCTCGCAAAAATCTGTCACCCAAGCTGAAAGTTACGTACGTTTTCATAGACATTTCTTATTTCTTCTCTTTTCCAATTGGTTTATGATATTCTCTTCTAACTGTTTCCACATCAAGGCAGGCCCCATATATGGCTAAAATAAGTTAGGGCCTAGCTAACCTACATACTTTGAGGTCGGTCACATCCATAGCTTCGCAACCAAAGTTCTTCGAAATTCATCACAGTTAGGGGCATCACACCAATGATTGACTTGATATTAAGGGCCTGGTGAACCAGACGAACCGAGTCCATATAGGTTGATAGAATCCCACAACCTAGGACGAGGGATTGCTCCTCAATGAGAGCTGGAGGTCAGCAACCACTGAGGCAACAACATTAGCCTCCCTAAATCGATGCTGCGAAATCTTTAGAGAAGTTCAGTCGAGGTATCGTGGAACCTCCACATAGGCAAAATCAGGACAACAAAGGAATCAATAGAGATACATAGACTACACCCCCATTAGAGAAATAAACACTATCTCTCTTTTTTTTTTTGCCCCCACAGGCATGGCGTGGTGGTAAAGTAGAATGGTTCTCTACGGAGTATTGAAAGTTCAAATCCCTGTAGCAGTTGGAAGACAACATTTATGTTAGGAGGCAACATTTAAATGTTGGAAGACAGAGGTCCACATAGAAGAGAATCATCGAATGTCCGGCCCAAATGTGTATAAGCTCTGACTACATTCGGATTAACCCGGGTGGCGCAACAGGGGGAAGACCGCCACTCCTCAGGATTAATCGGGCGAAATTTGGACACCGAGTCATCAAAAAAAGATAAAAAAAAAACACTATCTTTGAAGGACTCTACGTGAATTGCCAATCTAAAACTGTCCAAAGGACTTGCAAAAGAGAGGCCTATAACGGGCTACATCTCTTGTGCCTATCAATACTCACAATTTGTGTCATCGTAAGGGTAACTGAAAATCAGTATTTCACACTAATATATAAAGTTGACTCTCGCATTCTCATGTTTCTCCTAACCCCAAATATTTTTCCGTGTTGACTTGAGCGTGAGCACACGATTGTGACATTCCCTTTTTACATTTAAAGTCGCGGTTTGGGCTTGTAACATGTTTATTCAAGTGTGCAAATAACGCATACATGGAAGAGAGAAGTTAAAATTTGTTAACGTGTGGGTCCCATTCAAATTCAAAGGTTAACACAATCGAATACGCTATCTATCCCTGACAAATTAAGCTCAAAAGAGTTAGCAAAATAAGCCACACCGCTTGCATAATAGCTCCTTTGAAAAAAGGGTGGGAGAGAGTTTCCATTGAAGAGCAACACCAACATTGATAAACCAACTCAAATTTCAATATATGTTGAAGCATTTCTTTATCTAAAAGAGTCCACCTCTTGAGGAACCGTCAAATAAAATACAAAATTTTTAAGTGGAATGACCTTCATGTCATATTAATTTGGAATTGAAGTCAATAATTAATTTTAATCACAGGTTTTATGAGAACTACTAACTTTTCAATCACGTATTCTATCTACTTTTATCAAGGTTTAGATAAAAATTCGATTTTTATCTAAACCAAACAGGGCATAACACCAAATGGAGGGATATCGTTCTCTACATCAAATCATATCTTAGCCTTCACGAAAATTATAAAAGTCGTTGCCATCATTTTTAAAATCACCGTAGTCATTTATACCATTCTATCTACCACATTAACTGCTAGGGAGATTTTGTCTTAATTTTTCCATATACTACCGCCCCGCATGTTAAAAAAATCCCTCTCTTTACAAGAACTCCAATCATTTTGTCTTTTCTATTGTAGCCACTTGTTCTGTAAAACAACGTTTTCTGATGAAAAAAGAGGCTCGGAGTCGTATTGAACCAATGTTAGCATTCGTTAACATTTGAATTTTTTTAATCGAGTTCAATAGCTAAAAAAAGTGACAACTCATCCATGTGTGTGTGTGTGTGTTTAGAGAGAGAGAGAGAGAGCAAAAGGGATCTGCAGTATAAGATAAAAATTCTTTGGAGAAACAAAACACACGAGCGATAGCAAGCGACGTATCATATAATTTTATTTTTTTTGCAGTGAATGAGAATTTAGAGAGAGAAAGAAATAGGGACCAGAAACCATTCAATGATTTTGCAATCCATTGCATTATGATTGACGCCTCGCTGACCTGACTCACTGCCCACCTGCCCCCCTGCTCTCCTCTGACTCTCTCTCTCTCTCTCTCTCTGCATTCTTTAAAAATTCATTCATGATCCATCTCTCTCTCTCTCTCTGTAAAAAGGGTTAAAATCCAAACAGTCCATCAACTTTCAACCGTGTTTCTAATCCATCCCTGAATTTATAAATTGATTCTAATTAATCGACTATCCGTTAATCCGTTGGTTGGCTTGAGGGTCGACTTGGCAAATTGTTTTCGCCATCTCAAAGAAAAAAAATTGAAAAGTCATTGTACTTTCAACGTTGTTTTTCATCCATCAGTCAAATATTTATGATTTCGATGACATGGTAAATAGGACTTGTGATTTTTCAAATGATCCGAACTGATCGCAAATGAAAAGCTACATTTAGAGTACAGTGACAGTCGGAAAAACAACTTTGAAAGTTCAATTACTATTCAAAAAAAAACCTAAAATGAAAGATGAGAATAACTTTGAAAGTATAATAACCGTTTGAGGTTTTATACCCAAAGATTAGTGACCGATCAGAATAAATTTGAAGTTCAAATATGTCATATCTAAGGCCTATGGGGGCAGAGAGGGAGTGGGGCTAAGTGAGTAGTAATATTCATGGGAATGCGGGCAGAATGAGACCATACTTTTGTAACGCAGCTTCTGCCCTGTCATTGTCTGCCCGGCATTCAAGGCGGGCTCTACGTCTCATTTCATTTTCACATAAAATTCTTATACTTCCAAAACAACCAACAAGACAAGTCACTGGAGTTCGTTATTTGGTAGTCGGTAATAAAGATTATTGTAGATTAACATCGAGTTACTCGATTTGTAGATTTATCTCGTCGAACTTTAAGATAATTTCCATGTGAAGTAACGTTAAATGATAAAGTCAATAAAATATCTCATATCTAAACATTTATTGACATTATGATTTTACCCCACATCATATGCAACATCACATGGATCATCTCAACTGTACGTATAGCATTATTCAAAAAGAAAAAAATAATGTTATTTATTGACACAACTTATCATAGAATGTGTGGCGCTCCTCATGGCTTAAAGGGCCCAATTGACTTTACCTATATATTAAATAAAAGGGAACAATTCATAAATACCCTTGACAATCTACTAATTTCAAACTTACTTTCAGCCCCGTTTGATTTTGTTAAAAATCAGATTTTTAGTAAATTTTGGTAAAAATTGATGAAATATGTGATTGTAAAATTGATGAAAATTGTGAATCTCATGAAATACGAGGTTAAAATTAATTATTAACTTTGGTTTATTTTTTTATCAACTTTTTTAGCTCAATCAAATTGGTACTTAAAAACTTTTTATACTCAAATATTTTTTTATTCTTTTACAATAACTTTTATAACATAATGCGTTATATTTGGTAAAATTAAATTTACATGATCTATTACATTTCGCAAAATTGTGTTAAACATGTTTTACCACCCATGTTTACACTGTCTCCGTCTCCATCTCCATTGTTGCCATCATCACTTAAACACACTATGTTACATGTATTAGATTGTCACTAGGCAGCCATCACCACTACCGCGGTCTGCCCCGCCTACCTATGACATTAATTATTGCACTACAACATCAGCTCCACCACTTGTAACATTTATTGTTACACCTCCACTATCATCGCCACTTGTAACATTCATTGTTACACAACTATTGCACGGCTAAATCATCATTACCAACCCCCCCCCCCAAATCACCACAACCACTAGTAGGTCTTCACAACCTCGCCACCATCATAAACTACCACCTCCAAACCCTAAATCATCCCAAAGCACGACCACCATCACCACCAAATCTTTTTACCTTCAAGAAGCCACCACAAAGAAAATCAATCTGAAAAAAAAATGCAAGTATCAAATTTGAAAATCGAATGCCCCTAACCAACAATTATCATATCCAAGTTGTGAGGATAATCACGCGCAACTTTGCACGAAGATCCGGGCTCAGTATCGATCGAACACCACAATTACCAAACCAATCCCAAACCGTTACCTTTCCCAATTTCAAACTGGTTGCTCCAATTTCTATAGCCCACAAAGAGCTGAAAATTGAAAAAGATTAAGGCCTAAAATATTTAAACCACAAAGGAAAAGGAAGAAGAACATATCGTCCAACAAGAGCACCAAGCCGAGAGCACAAAGCTAGAAGAGGGATGAATCTATTTTCTCAAGAAAACACACGGCTATAATCACTTTCACACACAACCAACAGTAATGGACAATGGCTTAGGTTAGGTTTAGGTGTGGGCTTTTAGGTCAAATGATAGGCCCAATATGAGAAGAGATAAATTGGCTAACACCTTAAAACCATTCAAATCATTTGGGTTGGGCCATGAGCAGTACTAATATGATTAAGCTGCGTCAAATGGTCCAAGTGGATTACGTGATAAGTTTAGTCAACTGTGGTGTCGAAACATATTCAGTCATTTGGTTGAGACCGACTGAATAAAGGCAATACTTACATAATCGTTCAGGGAGGTCGTTTGACAACAATTTGCGTAACACAAGTATTGGTGGTGGTAGTGGTAGTGGAGGAGGAGGAAGTTGGTGTGAGGGCAGGCAATATTGGTTCTTTATGGTGTACTTGGATGGTGGGTGGTTCGTGAATGATGATGGCAGCAACAATGGACGGTGGCTGTAAATGTTGTTGGGGTGGGGGTGGCGAGTGTAGAAGGTGGAGGTGCTAACAGCGGCAATGGTTCTAGTGAAATTCTTTTCCATGGTGGTGGTGATGAGGGTAAAAACGATGCTTGCTGGGATCCAAGTTAGCTTCTCTTTTGTTGTATTTGAAATTGAAATGAAATTTGACCATTATAAATTTTTTGCCAAACGGAGGCGCAGCTAGTAGAGTTCAATTGACAATTGATTATTAATTAGGATTTCTTGAAGAGTACAAATTAGGGACGACAACGGGAGGAATGGGCAGAGAGATTATAATATCCTCATTTTCTACCATTTACATTTTTTTAAAGTACGATTTAAAGTTTGAAAATAAAAAATAAAAAAAATGGGATTCAGCGGAACGTTTTGTCATTCAATAAATATGCCGAGCCATTTGGGGTGGATTGTAGGCGCTGCTTAGCCTAATGGGCCATGCTTAAATTGAAAAATAAAAACACAGATGTTATGAATGACATTTGCATTGCATGGTCTGTTGCAGCAAATAATGGTGAGGCATTTCTACTGGCCCATGGGAATCCATTTAATTTGGCCACATCATTTGGGCCATTTGTCAATTTACTCTAGTCCGTAAAGCCCAAATTAACATCATGCAACAAGTAAAAGATTGTGAATAACGCTATCTAGTACCAATGGCGCTAAAGTACAATAGATGATCACATTTGATATGTCCAATTAATTAAATTATTTAACTTTACATTTAAATAAATCTATCATTTAATTCATCTAGTTACCATTTAGACCGGTGTTATGCTAAGCACCGATTGGACTGAATGACATTACTCTACTATTTTTCACCAAATAGTTGAGTCTCGTGTCATTGCATGACGATATGAACCAAGTGAAAATTTATATTTCTTTCACGTGAAACTACACTTAAACCCAAATGTAGAAATCTTTAATACGGTGAATTACCTAGGACGATCTAATGATACATTAAAAAATATAAATTTTGTTTTTGTTATCCGAACCTAGACGAAACTCTTCAAAATATTTGTTTTATCTATCAAATTGCATGGGACACGATTTTTTCTAACATTATTAATTTTGCTAAAGTGGCAAAAGTTTTTAGCAATCCGTTGAAAGATATTATAAGCATGTCGTCGGAATACAATTGAACAATACTATATATTTTCAGTTCTTACGGAAATAATAGGAGACAGAAAAGGGGCCTTGTCGATTAAAATAGCGAGCTTATCTTCTTCCCACCAAACACACATCACGGAATGGCCACTTCGACTACTACTACACTGAGCTTCCTCTCTCTGTATCCAACCAAGACTCACCTTTTCATTCCCAAGAATTCTCTCTCCTTTTCCACTCCTGAATTTACCCGTTTTTCCTCAATTCCTCGTTTGGCTTTTGGAAATTTCAATAAAATCAATCGCATACTTTGTAGCAGCATTCCCTTTGTCTCCACGGGCACCACCCATTATGAGGCAAGATTATAGTTTAGTTTTAGGATTATCTTGTGTTCTTGGTTTATTTTCTGGGTTTGCTCGGAAATGTTGGACATCAACTGATTTTAACATAGAAAATTATGGTTGGAGGTTTAGTTTTCTTGAATAGTTTCAAGTGTCAGATAGGATGTGATACTTATTGTTAATTTTATTGGTTGTTGTTGAATGCATAATTTAAATAAATAAGTTTGTTCTCTGGAAAGTTTTTAGTTTACTGATGAGTGCAATTTGTGCACATATTTAAGTCATTTTACTTGGGTTTCATGTTGTCAAATTATTAATTTTTACTTAACTTATGTTCATTTTCTTTTGTTTTAGTTTTGGACGTTTTCGGAGCAATTGGAAAGAAATATGTTGAAATTGAAGAAAATCTACAATTTTGGGAATTAAAGTCGAAGCTATAGAAATTGAAGGACTAAATTTGTATTAATTCTAAAGATGAATGACTTGGAGAAAAATAAAAAAGTTATTGGGCCTGTTGGACTTGCAATTGGGTTAGGATTTTGATTAGCAATTAGAATTCCTAATTACAATACAATTGATTGGCGGCTACTGTGTAAAAGAAATTGGGTGCACTATATATATGGAGTTACACAGCAGACAGAGCACGGAGGGGATTCTGGGGCTGAAATATATATACGAATTGGAACCCGCCGCAGAAAGACAGACGAGCAGATTGAAGTTGAAGAGAAAAAGTGGAGGCGACATATTTAATTTCTTGATTGGGAGCAGATTTATTTTTGGCTTGGATTAATTACGTTTCGTCAACTATTGGTGATGTCGTTCCACTTTTATTTATTCAATTTCAATATCATGTTAAACTAGATTTTTATGTGCTAGGATTTACGATGAACCTCGCATTGTGATCTTTTAATTATTTATTTTGCAATTTGATATTTAAACACGTTTGATGGTTATTGAATGATTTATATACACTTTTTGTCTCCGTGATTATAGTGCACGATAATTGTGTGAGTTTAGGTGGTTTATTTCATGCATTCGAAAGAAGGGAAATAAATTCAACAAGGTATAAATCGTCGTTTTGTTCATAGAGGATAGAAATATACCGATATGCATTACGTGAATCTCTAAGTGTTTACAAAATTACATGCATCCTTATATATTGCATTTGTCATAGAAATATAGTCAAATGGTATACTAGGATAGGTCCAATTCTACTCGAAAGAGATTGTTGGATAGGTTAGAAACATTGATTCTTCAAACGACTCATCGTGTTGTCAAATTGTGAGATAGGGTTTAAGAGTGAACTTTGCTTGGTGATTCGGGATCCTAGTGCGCTTTTCCATATATTAATTTTCTCAAACTTTGCATTCAACCATTGTTTTACAATTACATCGCAATTCTAGCTTAATTTGCATTTTATTTACAATTTCATATTAAAATCACAAAAACTACCAATTTGAGTTTTATAGTTTCGGTTAAGGTCACAATAATAGAAATTAGGTTAGATCAATCCTCGTGGGAACGATACTCGAAATTTTACAATTTCCACTTTATTACTTGTCAACGAATCGTACACTTGCGGTGATTTAAATTCGAAACATATTTTCGTGAACAAGTTTTTGGCGCCGTTGCCGGGGATTGAGTATTAATTTGATTTTTGTTATCTAGACACTAATTCGAACTTGTTTTATTTAGTTTTATTTTATTTTATTTTTCGTTCAATTACTTAGGCTGAGCTAAGTGCTACTACTATTTTTGTCTTTTCAGGTATTGCATGCGAAGATCAATCAGCTGTGGTTTATTTCCAATTGATCTAGAAATTGAACGAACCTTTCATCGCAGACAGAGAGAAGCAAGAGTAGCACATCAGGTCAATCAAGGACAAATTGGAATGGCTGATCAACAATTGGAACCGAGGATGGGTCTTGCAGCGCCAGCCAATGCTGAAGCTCAGGATGATGGGAATACTATACTTGGGGATTTTCTAGCACCGTATGTTGTTCAAAGCCAATCCAGCATAGTTTACCCAGCATTCGGGCAGCCGAACTTTCAACTGAAGACAAATATCATCCAACTCTTTCAGAATGGACATCAATTTTACTAACGACCAACGAGAATCCACATACGCATATATCCCGTTTCTTGGATATGTGTCGACACTTCAAATACCCTGGATATCGAGAAGATGCAATCGGACTAAGAAATTTGCTCGCTAACTCTTCGGGATAAAGCAATTGAGTGGCTCGATTCACTCCCGTGGCGAGCATAACTACTTGGAATGACTTGGCTCGAAATTCCCGTGCACCAAATACTTCTCACCGGCTAAAGTGGCGAGATTGAGGCACGACATATCGGTTTCCACCAACATGAAGTGAATCACTTGATGAAGCGTGGAGCAGGTTCAAGGGCATGCTAAGAAAGTGTCCTCAACATGGATATGACAAGAAAGAACAAATTAGATACTTCTATTGGGGACTGACACCAACTTTCAGAAGCATGGTAGATTCGTCATCAAATGGTTCCTTAACCACCAGGAGTCGGTTGAAGGAGCTTGGGAGTTGTTTGAGAGAATGGCTAATACCTCAGCCATGTGGTCTACAGATAGAGTAGGTGCAAAGAAAGCAGTTGGAGTGTATGAGGTAGATACCTATTCGGCATTATCCGCAAAGATTGACTCCTTGTTTCACAAGATAGAGGGTATAACACGAGACCGTGAATTCAAGACAAGTGAAGAAGCCCGAGTTGTGAAGAATGTGAGCAGAGCATGGTGCGGTGAATGCCCCGTTGTTACTGCGCACAACGGATGGAACAAAGGGATTTCGCTCAATGGGGTCAACGTCGTGGAGAACAACCCTCACTCTCCGAGACATACAATCCGGGATGGAGGAATCACCCAAATTTCTCTTGGGGTGGTAATCGAATCACAATCGAGAATCATACTCGGGCTCGGGGCGGTTTCAAAGGCGGAGAGGAAACCTCGGTTGGAAGATATGTTTACGAAACTCATGGAAAAGACCGATAAATACATGGAAACCACAAATCAATTCATGAGAAAGACCGAAACAAATTTCCCGAATCGGGGCGCGGCTATTAAGAATACGGAGACTCAAATGGGACCTAGCTCTTTCGATGACGGAGAGTGCTGGTGCTTTACCTAGCAATACGATGAATCCTAGGGAGCATGTTCAAGCTATTACTACAAGTGGAGTTCGGCTACCGAGATACATGTGAAAAGGCCAGGAGTAGACAAAGAGACAGTGGACCCTCCTGGGAAAGAGACTGAAGAGGAGACAGACAGCACCAAAAAGACACCAGTGAAAGAGAGACCAGCGATACCACAGCAAGTTCCAGATAATTCAGTGAATCCTTATGAACCACCCATCCCATTCCCACGCGGTTGAGGAAGCCACGAATGGAGCGCAAAAAAATTCCTTGAAGTGTTGAGAAAGCTCCGTATAAATATCCCATCGGGTGATGCACTCTTCCAAATACCGAGCTACGCTAAGTTCTTAAAGGATATTCTATCAAACAAACGCAAGTTGGAAGATCACGGACGATAATGTTGGTCAAGAAGTCGGTGCGAGAATTCGAGAACAAGCTTCCACCAAAGGCGAAAGATCCGGGGAGTTTCTGTACCTGTACTATTGGTGAAATCTACTTTGATAAAGCATTATGTGATCTTGGTGCAGTATTAATTTAATGCCTTTATGCGTTTTCGGAAACTTGGATTAGGTGAAGCTAAAGCGACCACGGTTACATTACAACTAGGCGACGCATCACTGACACACCCAAGAGGAATCATTGAGGACGTGCTCATCAAAGTGGAACAATTCATATTTCTTGCTGATTTTCTCATTTTGGACATGGAGGAGGACAAAGACGTTCCACTAATTCTGGGCAGACCATTTTTGGCTACTGGAAGAGCATTGATCGATGTTCAGAGGGGGCAGTTGATTTTGAGACTGGGCGAAGAGCAGATATCCTTCAATGTTTTCAAAGCCATAAAATCGATGTCATCGACAAGGTGGTGAATGGTACTTTTCTGCTTCAACATCATTCGGATGCATATGAAGCGTGTATTGCTCATTCTCAATCAATCAATTCTGATTCACTTGAGATTGAAACTTGTGCACGGTTTATGGAGATCAACCCACAGTATTTTCGAAAACGACATTTCACAAACTTTGAAGAACTTGGAACAGGAAGCAAGAAGTATATACCTTCGATTCAGCAGCCGCCTAAGTTGGAACTAAAGCAGCTACCACCACACCTTAGATATGCTTATCTTGGAGATTCTTGCACTCTTCCAGTGATTATATCAAACTCAATCAGTGAGGTGGAGGAAGAAAAACTACTTCGGGTACTCAGAGAACACAAAACAGCCATAGGATGGACCATTGCAGATATTAAAGGGATCAGCCATTCGTTGTGTATGCATAAGATCCTCATGGAGGAGAATTTTCGTCCAGATGTGGAGAGTCGGCGGAGGTTGAATCCAAAATATGAAGGAAGTGGTTCGGTGAAGTATTGAAGCTTTTGGATGCGGGAATCATATATCCCATTATCGATAGTGCGTGGATCGATCCAGATTCAAGTAGTCTTGCGAAGAAGGGGGAATCACGGTTGTACCTAATGAGAAGAATGAGCTTATTCCTACCGGAAACGATTACGAGTTGGAGGGTTTGTATTGACTATCGCAAACTCAATACAGCTACTAGGAAGGATCATTTTCCTCTCCCCTTCATTGATCAAATGTTGGAGAGGTTGGCAGGTCATTCACATTACTGCTTTTTGGATGGGTACTCCGGTTACAATCAGATTCGGAGTACCCGGAGGACCAGGAGAAGACCACATTCACATGTCCTTATGGTACTTTTGCTTACCGTAGGATGCCTTTTGGTTTATGTAATGCTCCAGCCACGTTTCAGCGATGCATGATGGCTATATTTTCCGATATGGTTGAGAGATTCATAGAGATCTTCATGGATGATTTTTCTGTGTTTGGATCTTCATTTGATGAGTGTTTGAAACATCTGAACTTGGTTTTGGAAAGATGTAGGGAAACGAATCTGGTTTTGAATTGGGAGAAATGTCACTTCATGGTGCAGGAAGGCATAGTTTTGGGACATCGAGTTTCAGCAAAAGGAATAGAAGTGGATAGGGCAAAAATTCAAGTCATTGAGAAATTACCACCTACTATACGTAAAAAGGTGTTCGCGATTTTCTAGGTCATGCGGGTTTTACGGAAGATTCATCAAGGACTTCTCGAAGATAACTAAGCCAGCTGTGCAACTTATCGATGAAGGATAACCCCTTTGACTTCGATGATGGGTGTCTAATGCCTTTTCTCACTCTCGAAAGAAAAAGCTCATCTCACCCTCCAGAGTAGTTGCCGGATTGGGAGCTACCGTTTGAATTGATGTGTGATGCCGGTGACTATGCGAGTTGGAGTAGTTTTGGGGCAGCGAAGAAACAAAATTTTCCATGTGATCTACTACGCAAGAAGACTTTGAATGATGCACAACTCGAATTATGCAACCACCGAGAAGGAGTTATTGGCGGTCGTGTATGCATTTGATAAGTTTCGCCTTACTTGGTTGGGTCCCGGAGTAGTGGTTTACACGATCATGCGCATTGAAGTACCTAATGACAAAGAAGGATGCCAAACCAAGATTAATTCGTTGGGTGTTATTGTTGCGAGTTTGACATTGAGATCGGGAGACAAAAAAGGTAGTGAGAACGTTGTAACGCATCATCTATCTCGACTAGAGCTTGGCCAACCGGATGAGTCGGTGGAGATAAATGAGGTTTTCTTTGATGAACAAATTCTCGGTGTGGAGCGCCCTTGGTATGCGTCATCAACTACTTGAAGTCCATTCCTCCGCGGAATATTCGAATCACCCGAGAGGAAGAAGTTCTATGCGATCCGAAATACTACTTTTGGGAAGATCCCATTCTCTATAGGCGGGGTGCGAGATCGATTATTCGACGATGCGTGCACGAAGAAGAAGTACATCCGATTACGGAACATTGCCATTCATCGGCATATGCGGGACATTTGGGGCTTCCAAGGCAGTGACTAAGGTCTTACAATAGTGGTTTTATTGGCCTACATTGTTTAGGGATGCCTTTGAATTTGTGAAGAGATGTGATCGGTGTCAACGAACAGGGAATATCTCGAGAAAGAATGAAATGCCATTAACAAGTATCCTAGAAGTAGAGCTATTTGACGTTTGGGGGATTGACTTCATGGGACCATTTCCACAGTCATTCTCCAATCAATATATACTTGTTGCTGTTGACTATGTCTCCAAGTGGGTGGAAGTATGGCATTACCTACTAACGATGCAAAAGTGGTGATTGAATTTCTAAAGAAGCACATTTTCACTCGTTATGGCACACCGAGAGCTATCATCAGTGACGGGGGGAAACACTTTTGTAATCGCCAGTTTGAGCAGTTGTTGAGTAAGTATGGAGTTAAACATCGCATAGCAACCCCATATCATCCTCAAACCAGTGGGCAAGTTGAAATATCTAATGAGAGTTGAAAAGAATACTTGAAGTCACGGTGAATTCATCAAGGAAAGACGGGTCAAGAAATTGGACGATGCATTATGGGCTTACGACTGACTTTCAAAACACCTATTGGCATGTCACCATACCGTCTTGTGTTTGGAAAAGCATGTCACTTGCCGATTGAGTTGGAACATCGGGCCATTGGGCGCTTCGCGAGTTGAATATGGATTTGCAAGCGGTGGTGAGCAACGGTTACTTCGGTTGAATGAAATGGATGAATTTCGCCGTGAAGCTTATGAGAATGCAAAAATATACAAGGAGCGCACCAAGAAATTTCATGACACATATTCGAGAGAAGAGAGTTCATTGTGGGGCAAGCAGGTTCTCGTTATTCAATTCTCGCTTAAAGCTTTTCCGGGAAATTGAGGTCAAGGTGGTCCTGCCCATATACTATCACACGGTGTTCCCACATGGAGTGTTGAAATCACACGAGAGCAAAGGGATATTCAAAGTCAACGGGCAACGCTTAAAGCACTATTGGAGCGGGGACTTCTCGAAAGACAAATCCACCGTTCATCTTGCGAGAATGATCTCCATGCAGATCCAGCTATCGACTATAACCTAGCGCTGGATGGGAGGCAACCCATCATTTCTACCCTTTTATTTATTTTGTTTTCTTTTTTTTATATTTTATTTTAGTAGTTTTTCATATTTTTATTTTTATTTTTTTATGATATTTATGATATTAACTTAGGAACTATATTTAATTTCTTTAATTTTGATAATTACAGGTCATCGATTATCTAGTTAGAGCACAAAGACGTCTCTTGAGTGAAAGTTACATCAATTTCCAGCCAATGACACTTCAACTTCAATTTCTGCCATCATCTGCATCACCAATATCTCCATATTTATCAGGGGAGTATTCGTTAACCACTTATGTGCTAAGTCTATTTTGTCACTCTACTTTACACTGTACAATTTTCATTGAGGGCAATGTTTTATCTAAGTTTGGGGGTGGCTGACAGGGTATTCTGGGATAACTATGGATTGTTTGTCAATTGTTTATCATTTTTTTTTCCTGTGTGATTGTGTGATTAAAAAAATAAAAAAATAAAAATGATTTCAGTGTTTTGTTCGTCAATTGTTTATCATTTTTTTTTATTATTATTTTTTGTGTGACTGTGTGTTTAAAAAAAAAAAATCCAATGTTTTGTTTATTGCTTCATGTGCTTGTGTGGGTTTGATAATTTTGTCGATCATGGTGTTAAATATTGGACTATGTATGAACTACGAATGATGAAAATAGTGCATTATTAGATTAATCAATACATGTTTGTGTGAGACTTGACATAATTCGCGCATGACACTCATGTTTACATATTGAGTTGATTGTTTAGTTCATTACTTAGAAATAGTTGAACATAGAAAAAGAAAAACCCGAATAACCTCTTTTGAACTAAACAATGACCAATTTTTAGAATAGTTTGGAGGTGGTTGAACCGTTGTAAGGGAACATTGAGATTGGTAGGGATTCCGTGCATGATATTATTTTGTATGGATTATCTTAGACCAATGAGATAAAGACAAGGTGAAAGTTTTAAGTCAGAGATTAGTTTTAAAAACTGGATGGCTAAAAGAATAGGGGCATTGCACTAATCATTGAAAATTAAAGACATCTGTTCGAGCCTATTTAACTCGAGTGATTAAGCCTGCAAGGGTTTAAAACCTGGTGTCCTATGGTCTTCTGACTTGGGAGTCATCGGCCTAAAACTCGCTACAGGGGTTATATAGAAAGCAAATGGAAGATGTCATATATATGAAAAAAAAAAAAAAAAAAAAAAAAAAAAAATTAATTGATGAATAATTTACATACTTCTATGTATGAAATGCATTGATTAGCCCCAGACATCCTGTTGGTAGAACTATATCTCTAGCGCGAGGCAAGTAACTTAGTTTAATCTCAAAAGTCGAAGTAATCAAAAATAGGAGAGTCTCTACTTGTTAAAGTGTGAACTTGTGATAGTACGATGCATCCGAACTAAGAGAGGGTAAGGAGTAGATATAAATGAGTTCAATTTTAGAACACATCCCGGGGAAATTGAGTGAAAAGAATAAGTTTGGGGGGATGTGTATCTTTCGAGCGATGTAAGGAAAAATTTGACTACTTTGGGTCGGATATGAGCTAATCATGATCTTAACATGTTGGCATGAGTTTTCACACACATACACGTCAGGTTATACATGTAACATGTGGAGATTGATTTGATTTTGCACTGTTGTACTTGTTCACTTTGTTTAATACTAAGTTTCAATCCTAAGACACGGCAAATTATTAAAACATTTTTTTTTATGAGGAGTTAAGTTATAATTTTGTTTGAGGACAAACAATAGCTCAAGTTTGGGGGCATTTGATGAGTGCATTTTGTGCACATATTTAAGTAATTTTACTTGGGTTTCATGTTGTCAAATTATTAATTTTTACTTAACTTATGTTCATTTTCTTTTGTTTTAGTTTTGGACGTTTTCGGAGCAATTGGAAAGAAATATGTTGAAATTGAAGAAAATCTACAATTTTGGGAATTAAAGTCGAAGCTATAGAAATTGAAGGACTAAATTTGTATTAATTCTAAAGATGAATGACTTGGAGAAAAATAAAAAAGTTATTGGGCCTGTTGGACTTGCAATTGGGTTAGGATTTTAATTAGCAATTAGAATTCCTAATTACAATACAATTGATTGGCGGCTACTGTGTAAAAGAAATTGGGTGCACTATATATATTGAGTTACACAGACGAGCACGGAGGGGATTCTGGGGCTGAAATATATATATTTAATTGGAACCGCCAGAAAGGCAGACGGGTGATTGAAGTTGAAGAGAAAAAGTGGAGGCGACATATTTAATTTCTTGATTGGGAGATGATTTATTTTTGGCTTGGATTAATTACGTTTCGTCAACTATTGGTGATGTCGTTCCACTTTTATTTATTCAATTTCAATATCATGTTAAACTAGATTTTTATGTGCTAGGATTTACGATGAACCTCGCATTGTGATCTTTTAATTATTTATTTTGCAATTTGATATTTAAACACGTTTGATGGTTATTGAATGATTTATATACACTTTTGTCTCCGTAATTATAGTGCACGATAATTGTGTGAGTTTAGGTGGTTTATTTCATGCATTCGAAAGAAGCGAAATAAATTCAACAAGGTATAAATCGTCGTTTTGTTCATAGAGGATAGAAATATACCGATATGCATTACGTGAATCTCTAAGTGTTTACAAAATTACATGCATCCTTATATATTGCATTTGTCATAGAAATATAGTCAAATGGTATACTAGGATAGGTCCAATTCTACTCGAAAGAGATTGTTGGATAGGTTAGAAACATTGATTCTTCAAACGACTCATCGTGTTGTCAAATTGTGAGATAGGGTTTAAGAGTGAACTTTGCTTGGTGATTCGGGATCCTAGTGCGCTTTTCCATATATTAATTTTCTCAAACTTTGCATTCAACCATTGTTTTACAATTACATCGCAATTCTAGCTTAATTTGCATTTTATTTACAATTTCATATTAAAATCACAAAAACTACCAATTTGAGTTTTATAGTTTCGGTTAAGGTCACAATAATAGAAATTAGGTTAGATCAATCCTCGTGGGAACGATACTCGAAATTTTACAATTTCCACTTTATTACTTGTCAACGAATCGTACACTTGCGGTGATTTAAATTCGAAACATATTTTCGTGAACATTTACCATTTATCAGAACTGTGTGCAAGTTATGCATCTGATTGAAAAAAATATTCTGTACATTAGGGAGGTGTGTGCAACAATTATAGTTGGAAATGTGCATCTAAAGCACATAGTACTTGGTAATACAATATTGAGCTACTATGGTATTGTGTTTGATGGCAGAGAAAAATTGAAGAAAAAACTTTGGCAGTCCGTCTTCAGGATTTCAGGTTTTAAGAGTTCTTGTCAATGAACTAATAATCGATAATGACATTTTAGAAATATGTATAATGTAAGCATTGCATAAATCAATAGCCAAATATGGTTTCCTATGTACATTTGTTGCACTTCGTGGCTTCTTGAATAGTATTGTGCACGAATTGTTCGAGTTAAGTGGCATGCTGTTTCCTTAGTTTATTATGATTTATTGTTTCTGGAGACAAGGTTCATTCTCTGTAGTTTAGCATAAATATTGCAAATTACTTTCTAATTCGATTAACATGAAATCTTTTCAAGTTTAATCGATAAGAGGATTCTTAAACTCTCAGATTACATTGGCAAATTAGTGGCAAAGCTGGGATTTTCTTCCTCTGGAGATCTATTTAGATAGACACTATAAGATAGTTCTGGCCCTCTGGGTAATAAGAATTTCAGAACAAAAAAAATTAAAATTCGAAATTCCTAAGTAAAGCTCTGGAAATGTAACAAATATTTAAAATAGTTTTATAAAAACAGAAGAACTTGGATATAATCTCTTTCTCATCACAGTTTACAATTTTCATTTCATCAGGCTAAACAACGAGAAGGCGTCTGAATTGAAATAATTTCTTATCTTTCCAATCTCATCTTTTATTTTTTGCACCAAGTTTTAATTTTCTAAAATGACATTATGCACCAAGTTGGATTATGGATTTCGTAAAAATATTAATGTGTTGCAGTTTTCTGATGGTTCTTCTGAGATGGAGTTGAGGTTGGACCTCAGGGAAGAAGGCATAAGTCCTAAGGAGATCTTTTTAGATGCAAATGAGAACTCTTTGGTAATTAAGGTGCAGCACAGTGGATTTCTTAGGACTCTCCTGGATACAAATAAACTTTACGGGATGATAAAGCCTGCAGAAACAATATGGTATCTGCTAATGAAGATATGAATATCATATAATCAAAATAATGCATTACATAGCTAAACTAAAGTTATTTGTCTTCCATAGGTATATAGATGATGATCAATTGGTGGTTAATCTGAAGAAGCAAGACCCAGAATTAAAATGGCCTGACATCATGGAGTCTTGGGAGTCCTTAACAGCGGGAGTTGCACAACTCTTGAAAGGAACATCAATCTATTTAGTTGGGGAATCAACTGACATAAACCACAAGATTGCTCGAGAATTAGCTGTTGGTCTTGGGTATGCCCCTGTTCTTTCCTTTTACTGTTCTTTCCTTTTGTTAAAAGAAATGGTAAGAGCAGATCTATATGTCATATGATTTGTTACTCTACATGCCAATACAATCTTTCTTTTTCATTCTCTCTTTATACAAGTTCATAACTTTGCCTGTGATTATCTATGTTTATTATGCATTTTTTCATATGATTTCAACATGTGTTTTAAGTACACAATTTCCATCAGGATAGTTATTCCAGCATCATGTGGTCACAAATTTGAGTAATTCTGGTTTGATTGCATGTTGTTAGATTTCCTGCCCTCCCCCCTAAATTTTAAATTAACCTTCGTCATACAAAACAAATGCTTTTATTATGTTTTTTCTGGCATCCTCATTTATTTTATTTTATGTTTTTGAGTTTCTTGTATTTATTTTGGTTTAATTAGCTTATGTTATTATCTGCTGTTTGTCAACTTTGTTGGTGGTTAGGTATACTCCACTCAACACAAAGGAGATTCTGGAATCATACAGCAAGGATACTATTGATTTGTGTGAGTACCATAATACTAACGGTCATAAGCTGCATGTTGCCTCATATAGTGAAAGAGTTTATTATGTGAATTCATGGGTTAGATTCACAGCCTCTTTCTCTATGCGTAGCATTCTTTAATCTAATACCCCATAATGACTTATAAATTATTTTTATCAACTAACATGATCACTTGTCAAAGAGTGTTTCTCACTCTCATCATTTAATCAATGATGTCAGAGTTTTGCAATGTAGTTCATGGTCTTGTCCAATTACTTTGAATCTCATCCTATTCAAGGGATAAGTATAATATTTAAATAAGGTTTCTTTATCTCAAAATAATTATATGACTTAAGATCAGTTTTCAATGCCATTTGTTAAAGTTATTCACGTGTGATTTCTTTATTCTTCTGATTTCACCTTGTTTCATTTTTTTTTTTTTTTTACCGCAGCCTATTTCTCCAATTTCCTGATCCAGCACTTCACAGCCAATTAAAGGGTGTCAACTGTCAAGTGCTCTTTTGAGCCTCAAAATAGGCTGTCCATTTTCGTGTGCCAGATTATACTTAATAGGGCCACTTATTGTCCAAAGCATAAGCACATAAATGTTACACATTTTGGGGCATGATTTTCAATATTTTTCTATTCCTTTTCTAGTTAGTCACATAGGGAGCACGTCAGTATATACTCAGAACATGCACAATATATTTGAGTAGCAAATATATGTTGGCACAGGAAAAGAAAATGTTGTATGTTGAAGACACGATTTAAATAAGTACATATGACTCCTCTCTAACAAAATTTTAGATGAGAGGTTAACAGTTTATAAAATAAAAAGGTCTCTGATTAGCAGAGAACAATCAAAGTGAAGAAACAAAGAAGACTAGTGAGGTGATTGCTGAAATTCACAAACATCTTCAACGTCTTTGCTAGAATGCTGCAAAGAGGCTTCTTTTTAGAAGAGCCTCAAAGATTGATGTATTAGTGTTCAGTCATTTTTTGGGCTGTCTCTATTTCTATGCAGCGTGAATTACGTGACCTAGCATTGATGTCCCGATTATTGTTTTAAAAATGGGAAGATATGAAACTGAGCATTTGCAAAGTATGGAAGAAGAGATGCGCCTAATTTAGTTGTTAAGAGGCCTTATAGCTAGATAAACATCCGAATGCAGATATAAAGATTAATGATCATGCAGAAGACTGCCAATGCATGGAAAGGGTGATTTTGAGATTTAGAGGCAAAAGGCCCATTTAGGTTCGAATGCAGCAGATTTTAGTAATATGGTTCCATTTAGGGAGAAGTCCATGAAAAGGCCTATTATGGCATTATCTTCTGTAATTGATAGGTTTCTTTCCGCCCTCGACACCTCAACCCCCCATCCCCCAAAAAAAGAAAATAGAAAAAAAGGCACCCCCAAAAGAAACAAGAGTACAGATCCCAAATAAAAAAAATTGAAAGGTAAAACACTGACAATTACAAGAAGTCAACAATAGATGTTCTTGATATCCTAAAGACTGCTTATACAACTTGCATCATCTTACATTGAGTCAACAAATTGTCACTTACATTAAACATCGTGCTATGTTTAATAAGTGTAACCTATTGCAGGGGTGGCCTCACAGGGCTGTGATGCTGTAGCAGAAGCAGAAAGTGCTATATTAGAAAGCCTCAGTAGGTAACAACTCTTGCATGCATTTACCAATTACATTTACTTGCTACTTATTTTACATTCAAGTTTACTGCTTGGCATGGTGCACAGTTAAACATATCTTACAACTGACTATGAGTTTCAGCCATGCCCGAGCTGTTGTTTCGACATTAGGTGGGAAACATGGTGCTGCTGGGAGGCCTGATAAATGGCAGCATCTTTTTGCAGGATTCACTATTTGGTTATCTAAGTCAGAAGCTACAGGTGATGTATTGTATTTTCTCTGCAGTTTTTTAACTGGAAACTAATATTCCTTAGATTCTGGAGAGGCAACAATATGGTTAATCCTTTTGCATGGTAATGCAAATCAAAACTAGGGTTCATTGCTAGGTGCCTTTTGATATTTTAAAAAAATCATTCGAGATTTGTCTCAATCCTCATCAACTGTTGGGTCATTCCTTGTGAATCAACGAATTCTTGATTCCCAAACTCTCGTGTATTCATGGAATCAATGAATTTTTAGAATGTCCATCATCACTGTGATTTCAGATGAAGAGTCAGCAAAAGAGGAAGCCCGGAGAAATTTCCAAAATGGTCTTCAAGGTTACTCTAATGCAGAGGTCGTAGTCAAGCTCAGGGGTTGGGATGCTAATTACTCCAAAGCAGTTGCTCAAGCTTCGCTAAGTGCTCTCAAACATTCAATTCTGTCTGATAAGAATCTTCCAGGTACACTATTGGCCATTATTCCCAAACTCTATTGTCATTTCGTACTTGGTTGTATGTTACTTGGGCAATACTTCTACTTTCTGAGTTTAGAAAAACAAGAAAGATAGTTGAGAAGAAGTAAGTTCAGCTAGAAATTACAAGAAACATAGAAGGAAGAAAGGAGAAGGAATGAAACCAAAACTAGAAATTTGTTTGAATTATGTTGTCAGATGTCATGCTTTCTTGAGCTACAAAATGATTTCATTATGTTCCTTCTGACCTCTTAATACTAAATTATCACAAACTGTCAAAAGACACTTCTTGGGATTGTACCATTCAAATCTTTAATTGCCATGTCCTAAGCTGGTCGAAAAACAAAGGAATCAAGCCGTACTTTAGCATTTCCTAAAAACACTTGAATTCCTAGTCAGTTGGAAAATATTTATGATAAGTACTTTTTCCTAATTGGTTGATGACAAGTCTTTGTTGGATAGTTATAGTGATATTTGGGAAATAATTCAATTACATTATTTTTCTGGTGAGAAAAATGGTCCAGATGCTTGTTTTGTATATAGTACGATTTTTAGCTTCATTTTCTTCCTCAAATTTTGCCAAGTGCTATTCAATCTTCCATACCGAACATATACCATATGGTTTAGAATTGGATCCCATTTTTACAGTTCTAACCTTATCGGTTGTCAAGAGGGTGTGGGGCTGGCATATTAGTAGATAGTTTGTGAGTTTTCACTTACTGAATATTTTATTTGTTGTGAAGGTAAGAAAAGTTTGTATATAAGACTGGGATGCCGAGGGGACTGGCCAGATATCAAACCTCCTGGCTGGGATCCATCGTCGGGATCTGATGATGCATCTTCTCCCCTATCATAGTAGCAATCCCTCCGAGTACACAATTCAGTAAAACGTCATCATTTTTGTCTCTTCCAGATTGGTTTTGTCAATGTGTCTTGTTTCCCTCAAGTTGCTCATAAAATTGCTCTTCTATATTAAGGCAATGTTCATATATTGCTATGTACATTCCATGTTGATGCAATTATTTATCACTTATCAGTAAGGCAAATTCTTGAGGGTGGTTTCTACTATCAACTTGTCTTCTTATTAGTTTAAGTATAAACAAGTTTATTCCCTTTTTTAAGGGCTCAAGTTTTTGGATAAGATTGTTCAATATTATACACATTATTTATGAAAATTGTGCAGATATCATACACGCCTTTAATGAATGGAAAAAAAAAAGTGCTATGTGCATTCTCTAACCATTTAAACTTTGAGGCCCTGTTTGATAGCCTAGAAAATGGGTGGAAAAAGAAAATGTTTTCCAACTTTAGCCAATTAAAGGTATTTGATAGCACAAATTTGCCTCGCTTTTGTTTTTTCCACCTTTTTTCTAGGTACAACCCTTTGATGCACATTTGCTTGATTTTGTTTTTCCACCTATTAGGTGTGAAAGCAATTTCCACATTTTTATTTTTTTTTTAGCAATTGCAATAAATTCTATCATTCATTGTAAAAAGAATTTACACTTTTGTTGACAAATTCTATGCAAAACAAAGTCAAACGAATGTTATTCGGTATGGTAATTTTTTCTAATTAAAAAAAATACTTTTTGATAATTGGAACAAATTTTAGATGCAATAGTAAAAAAATTATCACTTTAATGGATAATTTTTATAAAAAAAGAAGTCAAACGAACACCAAACTTTCAATATTTTTCAGGTGGAAAATTATACCAATCAATTACAATTCCTAGTAAAATAAATTCTAGACAATTCAATTCTCAATAAAACATTTTTTTTCACCAATTTTTCACATTTGCAATCAAACGGACCCTTATAGTCTTTGCCCATGCAATGCACGAGCTGAATTTTCTTTAAGGTAATGTTAGTGTATTAGATGTGTTGGATTCTCGTGTAACTAATGTATGCTTTAATCTAGTAGAATTATCGCATTTAGAATTTGTGGTATGGACGAGATAAAAACAAATATTTGTTCTTTTACTAACTTGTTTTTAAGTATTGAATGGAAATGCATCATAAAAAATCTAGTTTAATATGTTGATGTTAAATATATCAAAATAACTCCAAAATTTAATGGTTTTGATCTTGTATGAAACGAGTATCGACGGAACTAAAGAGAATCTAAAATTACCACATGATACACAGGTACATCCAATGACTTCAACTCACTCACGTTTGAATCTACTAATATTATTGTATTGATTCGATCTTCAATGTCTTACACACTTGGTTTTGTCCTCTTAATCATTTGTAATCGCCAAAACTTTGTTGTAGCTCCTCTTATTTAGAGCTACTCCTAACATCTCCACCTGGATATTAGAGGGCCAATCATAGCCGAAAGCAATATAATAAATGAATAGAAAGATACAATTCCCAAACTGAAAAAAAGAAATGCTGCAGCAATAAGCTTCAGACCTTAGGTGGAAAGCCAAAGGACTTTCCACAACGACATAAACCTCTCTTGCAGTAATGCCACAGTCATTTGAAGTCCATCTTCTGCATGAAGCAATTTCTCATATTGTAGGGAAAGAGCATAAGCTGGCTGTGTGTTGTATTTGAACTTTCTCATTTTGAATTCAAGGGCTTGATCACTGATAATATCTTCTTCCAAACACTTAAAGTGAGTTCCAAAAAGGGATTATAACCATCTTGTTGATGAAGCCGAAAAGGAAAGACTCATTTATCTAGTGAATTACTATAAATAAATAACTAATTGTAATGGCCACTGTAGCATGTCTTGCCCAGGGCCAAGGTGTCAATCTGGGTTGATCTTGTAAAAGAATTTCATACTTTTGGATTAAGACATTACCTTTTCCAATCCCCGTTGACTGTTTTCATTTAGAGGGAAAAGTTTAGTTTAACATTTGTTGCTGATGAATCTGAAACTCTAATGGAGGTATTCTTCCATTCCCTGTTCCAAATATACTGCTACTTGGCTTCATTTCCTCCAAATAGTTACAATTTCGGAGTGTTGCCCTACATTTAGGAGAGAGCCATTTAGAATTATTAGAATAGATAAGCCCAATAAGCTTTCTGAATTAATATAAGGCATTTCATTCTACTTCAAAATTATTTGCAAAGTTTGTAAGTGATCAAAACAACTACATGTGTTCTATTAGAGTTGCACCATACTCAGTACAAGAAATGGTTGCTTGATTTCCTGGAGTGGAGTGTAGGTTGTTAGGCAGCTGTCATCTTGCTATAGGATTTGCTAAAATATTCTTTTGTACTATGTAACAATATCCATTGCACTACTTGTATTTATACCACGGTGAATGTATCAAGAAAATCATCCTTTCATTTATCAATTAAATCTTCATCTTTTACTTGGTATCAGAGCCATGGCTAATACCGGTTCAGACAATCCAGCCGTCTCCACTGAGCTCAATACCGCAGCTACCACACAAACCAGAGTGCATTAGGTCTCTCCATTTGGGATGAACCTCACTCAAACTCCCTCTGTGAAGCTGGACAAGGATAACTTTCTACTATGGCAAAATATGGTATTGCCTATAATCAGAGGTCATCATCTTGAGGACTATCTGCTGGGAACAAAGCTGTGTCCCCCAGAATTTATAGCTACCCAAACCGCCATAGGTGAAGGAGGTTCAGTTGAAATGTCCCAGAATCCTGAGCATAGCAAATGGGTTTCAACTGATTAGTTGCTACTGGGGTGGTTGTACTCCTCTATGACTCCTGAAATCGCCATGAGAGTCATGGGTAGCACCAGTTCCAGCAAACAATGGAGTGCCATCAAAGAAAGTTATGGCATATTGAATAGATCACGAGTAACATTCCTCACTGGTGAATTACAGAGGACTAGGAAGGGGCCTATGTCCATGGATCAGTACCTGGCAAGCATCAAGCTATTGGCTGATAACTTACAAATTGCTGGTAAGACTATTGACCATAACGATCTGGTAACACAGGTCCTTGCTGGGCTAGATGAAGAATATACGCCTATCGTGGTCCAAATCAATAGCAGAGATATAATCTCCTGGCATGAACTTTCGTCTATGCTAATGACCTTCGAGAGCAGGCTTGAGTATCTAAATCAAGTAAGGAATGAAATGGCTTCATTCAACATTAATCAATCTAGTGTGCAATTAGCCCAAAGGAGTGGATTTAGAGGAAGCCGTTTTAATAGAGCTGGGAGGTTCTCGAATATCAGGGGCAGAACTAGAAGAGGAAGATTAGGCAGGGTAACTGAAAATCAAGGCCCATGTCAGATATGTGGACTCAATAATCACTTAGCCAGCTTATGCTATAATAGGTATGATGATCGTTTCATGGGAAGCAGGCCAAGCAGTCAGACTAGAAACTCATCCCCTACAACCTATTTCGCCTCACCAAGCACCATTGGGGACTCTACCTGGTTTGCTGACTCTGGAGCAAGCAACCGCGTAACTGTTGACAAAGGTAATATGGTGGTTGCCCAGGAGTATGGAGGTAAGCAAAAATTATTTGTGGGTAATGGAAATCGTTTAAATATTGCTCACATTGGTGCTACTGATATTCCCACAATGAGTGATAAGTCTCTTAAACTTAACAAGTTACTTCATGTACCTGCCATTAAAAAGAATTTGGTTAGTGTTTCACAATTAACACTTGATAACAATGTATTTATGGACTTTTACCCTCATTATTGTTCTATCAAGGACCTGCTGTCGAAGAAAACATTGCTGCAAGGGAGACTTAGAGATAGATTATATCAGCTGGAGTTACCTGTTTCAAAGGCAAAGCCTGAAGTCAAAGAGTCATTCCACCATCAAAATAATTCCAACGTTGCAGCCCTTTCTGTGGTTTCAAGTTGCAGTGAGTCCTCACAAAATGTCAAATTGTCACAGATAGATGATTGGCATAGGAAACTAGTCCATCCATTTAATCTTGTCTTGAGTCAAGTTTTAAAATTGTGTAATAAATCTGTCAAAGCAAATGAACTCCCTAGTTTCTGTGAAGCTTGTCAACTGGGGAAATCCCATGCCTTGCCATTTCATAAATCCACTTCACATGCACTAAATCCTCTTGACTTAATACACAGTGATGTATGGGGACCTGCCCCCAAAGAGATCTACCTCAGGTTTTAGGTATTATATCCTATTCGTGGATGACTATAGCAGACACATCTGGACCTATCCTATGAGACAAAAGTTAGAAACCTTAAGTACTTTCATCCAATTCAAAAAAATGGTAGAAACCAAATTTGAGAGAAAAATCAAAGTTTTACAATCAGACTGGGGTGGTGAGTATAGGACTTTTAACCAAATCGCCTCAACATCTGGAATTGAACTAAGGTACTCATGTCCATACGCATCAGCACAGAATGGTAGAGCAGAGAGAAAACATAGGCAAGTGACTGAAATTGGGTTAACTCTATTAGCTCAGGCTCACATGCCACTTCACTACTGGTGGGAAGCCTTCACAGCAGCCACCTACCTGATTAATCGTTTGCCAACTCCCATACTTCACCAGAAATCACCATATCAACTCCTGCATAAGAAACTTTTTGACTACAATACACTAAAACCTTTTGGCTGCACCTGTTACCCCTGTCTTAGACCATATCAGGACCACAAGTTTGATTTTCATTCCCAACGATGTGTTTTCCTTGGCTATAGCATCTCACATAAGGGTTATAAGTGCCTAAATTCGTCAGGTAGAATCTACATCTCACGTCATGTTGTCTTTAATGAGAAAGAGTTCCCTTTTCAAACTGGTTTCCTCAACAAACACACACAACCTTGTTCTACCATCATCAGTCATTATCCTCTTCCATTTGATAACAAGCTAATTCCCATACCTACTTCCACCAACACTGCAGCTGATATAGTTCAACCAAGTCCTTCCGTTGACACAGGTTACTTCAGCAGGGGTCTAAATCATGAGGCTGATATAAATGAAAACAACCTTGAGATTGATCCTGAAGTTGATCAATCAGTACCAATAGGAAGTAACTCTTGTGAATCTGATGGAATCAATTCAGCTTCAGCGTATGGTGATACTAAAATTCAAGATGGTTTACACAATGTTGGTCATCATATGGTCACCAGGAGTAAGGCTGGAATATTTAAACCTAAGGTATATGCTACTCAGAATGCTGAAGAGCTAGTTGATTATGAGCTACAAAGTGTAAATGAAGCCCTGTTAAGCACTAATTGGAAGAAGGCAATGCAAGAGGAGTATGATGCACTGATGAAAAATGAAACATGGAAGCTTGTGCCTCCAGAACCTGGAAAGAAAGTAATTGGCAGTAAATGGGTTTTCAAAGTGAAGAGTGATGTAGAAGGGAGAGTAAAGAGGTATAAGGCACGGCTAGTAGCCAAGGGATTTCTACAAACACCTGGGGTGGATTTCAGAGAAACATTCAGTCCTGTCATCAAGCCGTCAACCCTGAAAATTATATTTGCAATTGCCGTGTCTAAAGATTAGGATATTAAACAAGTGGATGTCAATAATGCCTTCTTGAATGGCAAGTTAGAAGAGACAGTATACTTGGAACAACCTCAGGGATTTGTACAACGAAACACCCCACACTTTGTTTACAAATTAGAAAAGGCACTATATGGGCTACGGCAAGCCCCAAGAGCATGGTATGACAAATTGAAAGATACTCTCCTGCAGTGGAAATTTAAACAATCCAGGGCTGATAACTCTCTCTATTTCTTGGCTGATGATGGACAAATTCTGTTTGTCTTGGTCTATGTTGATGACATCATAGTCACAGGAAGTAACAAACAACAGCTCCAAGTGTTCATTAATAGACTGAATGAATGCTTTGCTCTCAAAGATATGGGAGGCCTCAGTCAATTTCTAGGGATTGAAGTGCATAGAGATTGCACTGGGTTATACCTCACCCAGAAAAAATATCTAAACGATCTACTCAAAAGATTCAATTATGAAAATCTGAAATCAAGTATAACTCCTATGGCCGTGGGAAAGCAGATTTCGAAGAATGAAGGAACCAGTTTGAGTGATCCAACAGCTTACAGGAGTGCAGTAGGAGGACTCCAGTATTTGACACACACACGACCTGACATTGCTTTCTCAGTGAACAAGTTGAGTCAGTTTCTTCAATCTCCCACAGAAACTCACTGGAAGGCACTCAAAAGAGTGTTTAATCTACCTGCAGAGCTCACGAAATCATGGCCTGGTTATTCAGAAAAGTGAAAGCTTAAGCATAACTGCCTTTGCTAATGCTGACTGGGCATCTTGCCCAGACGACGGGCGTTCCACTGCTGGCTATTGCGTTTATCTGGGTGATAGCTTGGTGTCATGGTGCTGAAAGAAGCAACATGTTGTTGCACGATCCAGCACAGAAGCTGAATACCGGGCTCTAGCTCATTGTGCTTCTGAGATTACTTGGATCTTGTCATTGCTGAAGGAAGTAGGAATCTCACAGGAGGCAATCCCCAGAATATGGTGTGATAACCTGGGTGGAGGAGCTTTGGCTTCTAATCCAGTTTACCATGCAAGAACGAAACATATAGAGTTGGATGTCCATTTCGTAAGAGACAAAGTGCTGAAGAAAGAACTGGAAATCCATTACGTTCCATCTTCTGATCAGACAGCAGACCTGTTAACAAAACCCCTTGGACACTCCAGATTTGTGTTCCTAAGAGACAAGCTTGGATTGTTGGAAAGACACTCCATCTTGAAGGGGGGTGTTAGAGTTGCACCATACTCAGTACAAGAAACGGTTGCCTGATTTCCTGGAGTGGAGTGTAGGTTGTTAGGCAGCTGTCATCTTGCTATAGGATTTGCTAAAATATTCTTTTGTACTATGTAACAATATCCATTGCACTACTTGTATTTATACCACAGTGAATGTAACAAGAAAATCATCCTTTCATTTATCAATTAAATCTTCATCTTTTACTTGTTCTCATGCTTGGATATCTAGGACGGCTATTTTAACAGCTAAGAATCAGCATCCAAATGAATGTACAAACTTAAATAGAACTTGACATACCTTCAATTTAAAAGCTCGTGTACAGCAGTAGCAAAAGGAATTGAGACTTCCTGGTTCATGTTTGTATACCTACATTGTAAGACATGCGATGAACATAACAAAATATAGTTACAAATATAATCTAAACAGGGGAATAGACAGACAAAAAAGAATATATTTTAAAGTGTAATTTAAGTCTTACATTAATTTCCTTATCGTGACACTGGAATTCACCAATTCCTGGAAACATTCAGGTTTCGTAGCTTTCTGAATATGATGGATACCATAATTCTCCACAAGTTCCCATCCGCACTTGTATCGCCCACATTAAGAGAAAGCAATTTTGAGTTTTTAAACTTGCAGGTAATTGTTGTTTGTTCATTTGTAGGTTAGAAAATGAAATAGAGCAGAGTGGGTCCTCAACATGTGATATTTTAAGCATAGTTCTAAAACTTAAATTTTGTCTACTATTTTGACAGTGATAAATTATTTTTTGATGCTGTTTTTATCTATATGCTTCCCTAGCTCCCCAAAATATCTCTACACTACGCTAGTTCTTTTTTTTAATATTTTCTCTTTCTTTAGTTTTGCTTATCTGGCTAAAGCGAGAACGAACTGTAGTTTATATAACAAATAACATCGGTACATATTCTTGAAAAAATTGGACTAATTGTTTGTATTACT
This sequence comes from Fraxinus americana, assembly GCA_035079005.1. NCBI lineage: Eukaryota > Viridiplantae > Streptophyta > Magnoliopsida > Lamiales > Oleaceae > Fraxinus > Fraxinus americana. Next base: position 47,039,090 of record CM068707.1, read on the forward strand.
AATAGGTAATTGGATTATTTCAAAACTGTTAAGAGATTTATTTTTTTGTAAGCCTTCGATCTTGAGTTCTTATTTACCATTTTTATTATCATCGATCGCAACATGAAGAATCATATATTTGTTCTTTATTCCCGTACTTTATAATGACTCATTTAGCCCCTATTTGGAGCTCATTTTGCAACTCATTAAAAAAATGACAGTTAGTCTTCTAAGTGGGTCCCAGCTGTGAGAGGAAAGTCAAAAAAAGAGGCTGATTTTGGTACAATAACGATAATAAAATGCATTCTTCTGGCTTAAAAATGAGCTCCAAATAGGCTCTTAGTAAAGGTGGACAATAATTAGGAAAATGAAGAAGCTAGCAATTCGTATCCACCTAATCATGTACCAAACATGCATTGAAAGTATTTCTTTGTTGACTGTTAAATACATATAGGGAATGCTTGGGAACTATACATTTTCTATAGTTAATGAAGCAATATGAAGATGAGTTTCACTTCACTACAATATAAAAGAGCCAAAAGAAAATGACTGTTCACATGACATGTGTTGCTTATTCCTATCGTCGACATAAATGCATTTTTTCCTTGAAATTTTCTCACATCTCCTCATCTTCACGCAATCCATCACATCTTCCATTTTTGCAAGCAAATTAACTTCATCCATACACGTTCAACGAATTTTGTATTCGTGTAGAGAGATCTTGAAATTATCGAATAGTACAACCTTTCGAACTATTGTTTAATTCATGAGCAAAGAAAGAAAGCAAAAGTGATTATCGTAACACCGTCAAGTGATAAGATATGAGAGCTAATGAAAATGAGGTTATGGGAAAACAATAAAAGCATAGTTCTATTAGGCAAAATGGGGCTGCCGCTACAAAAGAATTTGTATTTTGAAGATAGAAATGATTTTGTTTCGCTATAGGTTTATCATAGATTATTGTTAGCACTATATATATAAATAAATAAAAAATAAAAATAAAATATTTTGAAGATAGTAATGATTTTGTTTCGCTATGGGTTTATCGTAGATTATTGTTAACGTTATATATAAAAATAAAAATAAAAAATGTTCGCGTTGTGCGAACACTGGTGTGCGTGCTGTCCGGACACCAGCATTAAAAAAAAAAAAAAGGTTTGCACTGCCCCCGAAAGGTGGGTATCGACCTGCCCCGATCAGCTCGCGAGGGTAGAGGATGCAATGCCCCCAAAAGGAATTCTGATTTTCGTGTATATTTTGAAGAATTGTGTCTGTTGGAAGTTAACAGTTTTTTTTCCAATAGACACTTTTCTCATGTAGATACAACATAGAATATGTATTCTCTACACAAATCATTTAAAAAATTAATGCATATTAATAATATAATTTATTTATAAGCAAATCTAACTTAAATTCCAACATGTTTTAATATAAATATGAACGGTACATAGCAAACAAGAGGTAGGTTATAAAAATGAATAAATAAATATACTGTGTCCGCACTCCGTGTAGCACGAGAGAAAGACTCCCACAGTGCGGAGTGAGCACTCCGCACAGCGCGGATTGTGGTTCGCACTGTGCGAAGTGTTGTGCAGAGTCGTCACGCAATACGGACGCGAAATTTTTTTTTAGTGTTAACAATAATTTACGATTGGTTGTTCCTTTTTTATCTTTCCTCGGTTAACAATTGTGTGATTGCTCCTAGGGGTGGGCGTGGATTGGGTTGAGTTGATTTTTGTTCCAACCCAACATTGTCGATTTGTTCCAAATCCAATCCAACCCAACCCAACCTAACCCATATAAATGTTGAAACCCAACACAACTCAATTATGTGTCAGTCGGGTTAAGTTGGGTTAGTTTATTAATATATAGTACCAAACATATGTTATACGTTATGTAATTTAGTTTTATAAATAATATATTCTCCACAAATTATATTAAAGAAAAGCAAGGAAGTAGTTATTAATATGAGTTCATTTCTAATTCACTAATTCATTTGCATAAAATATATACCCCATAATCAAATTATAATTCCAAAATTTATATAGTTAGTAATTTCACTATAATGAGATTTTATCATTTCTACATATTGTGGACATATTTTAGAATATGACTGAACATCATTTTAAAAGTTGTCTCCATCCAAACCCACTTTATCCATCCTTGTTCGAAGTCGACCATATTGAGACATGAGAAAATATTAAATAAAAAAAGGAGCTTCTTCAAGAGAACCAATAGTAAAAATAGTATATAATTTAATCACATATGTATTGTATTAAGCGGGAAAAAAAACTGTCCCGAATTCAACGAAATATTGAGCTAACAAATAAATCTATTCCAAATTCACCCATGCAATTAAATTGAAAACACAATCGTTTTTCAAACTCCATATCCATCCAGAAATGCAGAAAAAAGGTTCATTTGGTTCATAGAAGCTTTCTTTGATATGATTTACACAGTTCGGACCGACTACAGCATCACCGTCCGATCTGGTGCTTTTCTACATGAAAACAACTGCATTAAGAAATATACCAGACACTAAATCTTTAATTATAGAAAGTTTGAGCAGGATTAATAAAACTTACCTAATTGGAAACAAAATTTCACCAGGAGGTAGGAATGACAAAAAAACTCGACAAACCCGATACTCACGGGACCCTGCCTCGAACGGGGCGAGGATAACCCGATTAATCGGGTAACGGAACGATGAATTTTGCCCCGGGGAGGGTTCGGTGCGGGGCAGTTCAATTTTTTTTTATTCTATTTTTTTAGAATTCAATACTTTAATGAAAATTTTCATTAGTTCAAATAGAAAAAAACAACTTAAATTATTTGTCTAATCTAATGAATATAGGCAATAAAAATAAATTATCAAAAAAAAAAATTAAACAGGGAAAGGCCCCACCCCACCTCGCCTTAAATGGGTAGCGGGAGGCGGGAGGCGTGCCCCCCTCCCGTCCCCTTCCATTGCCATCCCTACCGAAGGAATGCTATTTCTCAAATTTGTAAAGTGCTTTTATACAGCAGTGCTACAAACACAATAGAGTTAAATCCATTGTTGCTTACTCATCACATCATAATTCCTTCAGATTTTCAAGCAGTTCCATTAATTGCATTATATAAAAGATGTCGAATTAAGGTAATTTGGAGGATAAAACTCACAAACTCAAACACAATGTACCAGATAGAAAACCTGAAATCATAATGAATTCTAAGAACAAAAAATTCCAGCAGAAACCCAAATTGTTCGGAAATAAATTTCTTACTTATACTACAAGAACAACAGTATCGAATCACCCAAACACAAAATCAAGAATCCTTCACATACTTAAATTCATCAAACCCACAAAAGAAAACTAATAAAAAAAAAAAACCTCAAAAATTCTAAGGATCCTCGTCTTCTGTTGCTGCCTTGCAGTTGCTGACTTGCTGGTGTAGATCTGTTCCTGGCTTGCTGCCTGCTGGTGTTGAAGAAGATTTAGAGACGAAATTTGGTTGGTCTGGAGAGGAATTAGGAATTTAGAAGCGAGAGGCGACTCGAGTGAATTAGGTTTTGTTTTTCATTTTAATGTCGTTTTCCATTTTTTTTTTTCACTGCATTCGGGTCGGGTCGATTTATTTCGGATTTAGGGAACTCAACCCGACCCCATCACACCCCCCCGAAACCCACCCAAAAAAAGCAAAAAACCAACCCAAACCGGTCGGTGGTCGGGTTCGGTCGGGCGGGGCGGTTTGAGCGGATTGGTTTGAATTTTGTCCACTCCTAATTGCTTCCATTTTTGTCATTCTCCAGTCAACAATTGTGGGTAAGAAGAAGTTCATATTACCTTTTTGTTTTGAAGATGCGTGGATGTATAGTAGATGGCTATGGATAAAATGGGTATAAAAAATGCTTCACAGATTAACAGTAAATGGTGGATTGCCTCTTCTAAGATAGTATATTAGTATGGATTAATTCAATAGCCATCTTTGAAAAGGAATTTGGAGATCCTTAGATGGAGATTAGATAACATGATTTTAGCTTATTTATATAAAGCACAACCGGCCAATAATCATTCTCCTAACTAGTATTTTTAATCCAAGAGCATGTTTGGCGTTGTTTAAATGCTACAAAGAAGCCGAAACTTAAGGACTGGCTGTTCGATCTTGATTTGGTGGAGAGAACGAAACACGAGTGCATGGGATGAGAGGTGGTGGTTCTTGCTACTACTGCTGATGGGTTGATGGGGTTCTATTGGAGGAGGGAAGCGAGTGGGCAGCAGGGGGAGTAATGGATGAGGGCCACCTGGGTAGGGAATGTTAAAGCTTAATACAGAGGCGGGCACCCATGGGGGAAGGGACTTCTTTGGTGCAAGGGCGGCAGTGAGGTAGAGGTGGATGGTACTCAGTGGATAGTGCTGAAGCTCTTGCATTGCGAGATGGCCTTTTCTATGCAATCACCGGATCTTCAGGCATTGAGTTGTTACATGACTCTCAATACCAAGCGAAACACTAAAACAGGCAACCACTAAATATTGAGGAACAAAGCACTTGATTTTCAGCTGCACTTTTGCAACCTCAACACTACACACCCTTGGGGGAGATGGAATGGAGAGAGATGACAAGTTAGCAACTAAGAAGATAGAAAGCTGTCACAAACTAAGTTTCGTTTATTAGCATCCACCGGTAAATTAGTCGGGAATTTACATCCGACTGAACAAAAACTATTCAACCCTCACTGCAACTTCAAGTTTTATTTATTAGCAGTCACCGGTAAAATAGTCAGGAATTTACATCCGACTGAATAAAAGTAAGCAAAGCACTTGAAAAGAGTTCCAAGTTGAAAGAACTAAACTATTCAACCCTCACTGCAACTTCAAGTTTTACACATTCTGCAACAATCATCAAAACGGCTGATATTCATATACACAGAATGCAAAGTTGTTTTATCGTCATTCAAAGGCTGCCTAGAATTTCCTGCCGTCTATTTAGATGTCGCCATTTCTATGTTGGATTTTGAGGGTATCTGCAAGGATTGCAACACATCAATATTATTACAACAGAAAACTGCAAAACTCCAACCACAATATATCAAAAATAATTTTCAGATAAAAATCTAGAATGATGCCACCTTATTATAAGGTGACAATTTTGTTCGATAAGATTACTAAATAAAAATCATAAAAGAATATAGGTTAAAGAAATGGCTAGAAAAGGGAAGAGATTCATTCATTGGTGGGGCTGTTGCAGGGACAGTACTAATGTTAGTATCATTTCTCACTACAAGAAACAGTCCAGCTATGATAATTTGTAGTAAATGGACTTGGGTGCTTAGCTTGTTGTTGGCTGTTTGTTGGAAGAAAACAGTCGAGGATTACAGGGATAATCATATGATGTTCATCGAATACAAAACAATTCAGTCAAATTTTGCACAAATGGAAATAGGATCACACAAGATAAATGTTGACATAAGCATCTACAAGCTTGGTCTGGAAGTGCAAAATCACAAAATATGTCCTACCAGTACAAATGTATGCATAAATGCCGGATTTATATTGAGCTCCAAAAACATTGTTATTATGGATCACTTGCATTTGAATCCAAATACCCCAATCCACAAGTAATATGCACTCAACAATGCTGAATAAGATCTCGTATTGCAAATTAATTAGCAGAGAAATGAATCGGAACACCTAAGCATCTCATTCTTAGAACACAACCATATACAGCAACATATAATCATCAAACATGAGTACCTTATGCTGATAGGAAAAATATTCCCAAAAATTTCATAAACAAAATCTACAAGGGAACATACCTTGCACTGAAGGCTAGTTATTGCAGACCGCAACAAGGCATCTCCAACAATCAACCTCAACTTCTTAACAAAATCATCCCGATTTATCTTCTTATTCTGCCACGTTTCAAGAAGATGAGAAAAAACAGAGATGAAGGAGAGGAAAACTCTCCAGCAATAGAGGAAAACGGAAGTTACAGTATCAAGAAATATACCTTGAATAACTCATAGTAGGCATTGACAAGGTCCATGTTTTTAGAAGGAACTTCATTCGAGATGGCAGCAAACAACATAGAGAATGGCATCCAAGGGCTCTTGGGAACCCTTGATGAACTCGGACTTGGAACCATAGCATCCTTCAAAGACATTTCAGCCGAGACATGATGACAGTCACTTCCCTAGAAATTAACAGAAGGTAAATACATGAAAGAAGACAATTGCAAATGAAACATTGAACGTCAAAATCTCTCACATGACATCAAAACACCATCAAACTAAAAAAGATGACGGCTATAGAGATGCATGCACGGAAAAACAATTATCACACGATCATTCCATATTCATACATCAAAAGATTATAAACGTACGTACTAACAATACCAAAAGAGTTGCAGCTAGGCATGCATATGAACTCTAAATAGGCACTTATGAGGTAAGACAACGTTCAACATGGCAACAATGAGATAGTCCACTCTAGACATGTTTCAATCTGACACAGTATCCAGCACATCTGACTTAGGTGATCCTCTTGATATTCAGAAAAAATACACAATGATTTGCACACGTTGATTATTCTCTCAAACAAAAAAATATCACGTATTGTTCTAGTGCAGGTCAGATATCTTCAAATATGAAAATATGCAATTATACAATCCAAAGACAAATTTTTTAACTTTTCGTGTCAGCCGGTCCTAAAATCATGGAGTCATTTTCAAAACCGCAAAGGTTAAAGCTCCAAAGTTGCTTCATATTTCCCTTTAAAACTCGAAATTCAGCAAGCAACAAGGAAGATAAGTGTTCTCTAATTCTTCTTCTTATTCTCTCTCGTGTAAAAATACAGTACAAGACAAGATGCTAAGATCAGATCAGATCAGATCAGATAACTGGTTTTCCTTAATGCTCCATGCCAATTGACTTAGTCTACAGGCCAACTCCTCCTAACTGAATTGACTGGATTCACCATGCCTTGTGACACAGGTTTCAACTGAAAAATGAAATCAGCCTGCGTTGGCACCTAGGTTTCGTGCCTGAATCAGTCCACCAATGCACACTGTTTGCACATACGACAACCAACCAACAAATTTAACTTTGTGGGAAAGAAAAGTAGAAATTAAAGGCAACACAATGCGAACGGAAAACTCTTTCCAACCTTTCATTACTCTGCAACATAAAGGAAATTTGAATTCAGTGCAGGGCCAACACAAAACTCTGATTGCTGCCTCAGCACTTTAGCCAAATATATACAAACATGATGCAGGTAACACCCATAACTCCTTCAATTTGCTGGAACCTACCAACGAAGGCCAATTGGCCAACTAAATCACCCACCAAGCTTGCATTTTTTCCCACTAGACGCCCGAACATAACTGCCTGCCAATAGTTATTTCCTCATGTGCCATCAGCATGCCTAAACCTCCTCACCGATTTAATTCATGACATCTAACATCTGTTAGTGCATGCATGCAGCCTTCTGTCTCCCGACATCAAAACTATTCAGCCATGCAATGCCACCATTAAGTAAATCAGCATTTTTAACACCAATGCCATCGGATCACTCCCATGCCTTGAACTGGCCACACACACTACTGCAATCAACATCATCTGCCGCCTCCACCTGATTCACATAAACAGTAGAAAAAGCGCACACATCACAGTCACTTTTCATTTGCAGCAATAAGCTGCATAGCATTCAACCGGGTCAAGAATTCCCCAACAGCTTCTTCCATTTCTTTGAATTCAAGCATCAAGCACTGACCTTCTCTCGTCTTGGGCAATCCCTAGTCCCTTGCAAGATCAGGCCTAGTGCAACTGAAGTCGCCATTGTAATTCTTCACTTGTCTTAAAAGATTATTCACCTTCTTTCAATTTTAGAGGCTGGCCTCTCTTTTAAAGGTCTCCGTTTTTCACAGGTTAGTCTTCTAATAATCAGACCGCTCGGCGCACACATGCTCCCAATGTCAACCCGATCTTCGGGAACATGTGCAGCCTTGAAATACTGCACTATGTCCCAAAGAAAGTTCCCCAGCTCTAGCATTTCGGGCTCCATCAAAGGCACTTTGGCTCAGGCACCTTAAATTTCAAAGGTGCAACGAAATCTCTTGAAGTAGAGCTGTTCGTTGCCATTATTAGCAACGAAATCTCCCTATGCATCCCAGATAATAATTTAAATTTTGCGTCATAGCCATCTCATCATGGATGCAAAATTTTTGTTCATCTCAACAATAAACGCCTCAAATCCATTATTCAATACTACATGCAACTTTCACGATTCACATGCCTGAGCTGCCAAACTGATCGCATCACGAGTCATTGGTCACCAACTAAATTCTCTAATGTACCAGAAACTGATCCTCTAAATTTTAGCTTGCCATCATTTTGGTTTCAGCCAACACACCTAAAACTAGGCTTTAATACGAATTGACATAGTTTCAACCTTAAAATGCAACCAGCTTGCAATGACACCCAGGTTTCACGTCTCTGTCAGCCCATAAAAGCACATTGTTTGAACAAACAACTAGTTTCTAACTAATTGAACTTAGCATGACAGGAAAGTAGAAATTAGCAACAACACAATGCATAAGGACAACTATTTCCAACTTTTTATTACTCCACAAGATAAAGGAAATGTATATTTAGTGAAGAGCCAAACACAACTCTTATTGGTGCCTCAACACTGGGCCAAATGTATACAAAAACGATGCAGTTAACACCCATAACTACTTGGGTTTGCTGGCAGGTGCCTGAGAAGGCCAGCGGGCCAAATAAACCACCTTCCGCCTTGACGTGACAGAGCTGTGACCGACTGAACTAGAATTCCAAGAAAATAGGTGCACTACAAAAACTGTGAAAACTGTCACCAAGCTTGCATTTTCGCCCGCTAAAAGCCTGAATATAACTGCCTACGAATAGTTATTTCCTCGTGTGTCATCAACATGCCTAAACTGCCTTACTCATTTAGTTCGTGTCAGTTAACTTACATTAGTACCTGCTTACCTACAGCTTTTCATCCCCTGAATAATTCAATCATGCAATTCTGCCATTAAGTAAATCTACATTGCATACCTCCGTTACCCACTGAATGCATATACTACATTCATATTCGTCCCAACACATTGTCTTGCTTCCATCCCTGCCTTATGTGCACATCACCCACACATCTTGCATACATCCGGCCATGGCATTGACAGGGGACAAGACGTCGCCTGTGCCATAGCCATTTCACTGAAAGGGGTCTGACACCTTGCTTGTATCATTCAAAAGTCTCAGAAACAATAGTACTAGAGAAGCACCACAGTTACGGAAAATAAGGTCCTCTAAAAAGCTTACCAACTCTAATCTCACTTCGGGACTCTCATATAAGAATTCTTGGTGTCAAATCCCATCAACACTCAAAAAATGTAAAGAAAAAAATATTCAATCGATGTGATTCTCAGAAGTGGATGACCTATAAAACAACTTATGAACGAAGGAATCCCGCCTTTCAAATCGATCCAGGGCAAATAATGTATGTCATAAAAATCGACTAAAAATACCTAAACCACAAAGTGTGTGCGCGTTTGTAGAGTCATGGCCTACAACTAAGCATGTGTACATTTATTATGCTTGAAAAGATCTTCCTGGTTTAGCTCATCAGCTACCGCATCTTCCCTCCTGACCAATCCAATATGTCATATACGATATGTCACTGAAATTAGCTTCATCTTCCTAATAAGACAAGGGTATTTCTTTTATCAACACAAACTCCCCAATTCTAAGGTGGGGTGTGTTAGGTCCAAACCAACAAAACAAGGATTCACACAAGTTGGAAAATCTTTTCACCATTGAAATGAAGAATAACTTGTGTGCCATCATGGTTCAACTTTCTGGGCCATTTCAAGAAGCATAGGGAAGTAGCCTGCCACCAGATGAGTGTCAAGAAGCTAGATGAATCAGTCTTTTGTGATCAAACAAGCTGCCCAAACATAATCAAATCCCATGTAGCGGTTTGCCCACAATCTAATAGCATCAATCTCATTTGGCCTTCTTCCTTGGCCCTCATTTACAATCAGTTTCCCGACATGCTGTCTTGAAATGAACCTAAGAGCACGCCATCAACCTTTCCTGCAAAAAACTAAACTATTGCCCTGTCCTCTTCTGGCCTACCCCAACAACCTGAATGTCAACAAATGGGCCCAGAAACTGAGTCACCGGTGACTCATTTGCATGTTTCTCAAAATGATCTCCCAGTCCCGTAGTGAACGGGCTCTAACTTGATACTAGGATCAATCTCAGTTTTCACCAGACCATAATGCTAAAGGGACTTGCACTATCCAACTTGACGCCAGGACAGATCTGATTTTCACCTAATCACGATAGCGCCACTAAAAGGATCCATGCATGTATTTTGACACTAGGTCGATCTTGATTTTCACCATATCACAAGGCTAAAAGGATCTACATGATCCAAATTCACATTCACGCTAATAAAAGAGGAAGCGTTAGATTATTATTTGCTTGAAGTAAAGCCAAGTTACTCTCGTTGTGTTGTCCAAGAACGAAAATTCAACATTGTCCTTTGGCACGTATAGAATTGTGATTCCAACAATAAGAGCTTCTCAATAATATATGCAGTTTAGAAGAAGTTGGTTTCCCAAAGTAAACACCAAACTGTTAACAATTTTTTCCTGGTTGCTTTCACCTTTTGGTAAAATCCTCCAACAATAACTGGACCTCGATTCTAGTCACCTTCAATCTCTTCAGAGGTCGGCAACCAGAATGATGTGTGTCCCTCCAATGCTCATGTCAAGAATGGAGTAATGACAAGATAAAAAAGGCAAGATTGCTGGTGTAAAATGTTAAATGATCGAACCACTTTGATAATCTATCGGGTTAAGGCCGTTGCAACCTGCTTCATGACCTCAGCAAATCCACGGTACGTTGACTCATTTCACATAATACAAGCTGGATCGCATCATCTGGCCCATTATTCATTTCATCATTAAGAAGTCTCCTCAATTTTACATTCCAAGAATTCTCTGATCTTTCAATCGGGCAACTCTAGGCTTTCTAGCTCAAGAATATATATCATTTTCTTTTCTCTGTAGCTTCAAAACTGACATCAGCATGAGTTGCAACAACGATAATTCACCAAATCCCATATTAACATACACCAATCCAAAAATCCTATCTATTTTGAGAATCTGATCTAACATCTATTTTGGAAATAAACACGTGCTTAATGTCTATTTGAAAATGTGGAACTAATTCATAAAATAGATTTTTAACAAACCTGCAATATGCATTTTAAATTCTAATTTTATATCCCTCTATAAAAGAAAATCAGCATCCACTTTCCCTCTTGTAACAGAGATAGGGGATCTGGGAAGGAAGAACAGAGCCTCACAGCCCAGTATCTTCAGACCAGGGCTAGCCATTATTCTACAAGAAGATAAATATCCAAACACTAAAAAGAATTCCCAAAACGGCGGAGCATGATCCTTTGGTCATGTAAAAGTTTCTCCCAAACAACTAAGAACCTAGGGTACACATGAATGTGGTGTCTCAAAAGTAATGTACATCGCTTGTGGAGGATGTGATGAAGTTTCATATATGCATTAACTATAGAGTACTTACCAATTCTGTCGATGGGGAACCCAGATGTAGCCGGGCTTGAGGTCTTTCATAACAAGAACTGATCCCTGAAACATCAACCCTGCTCTCGGTTTCAACCTTAGGTCCTGTAAGACAAACAAAGAAATGTTTGCTCAAGTGCTAAAAGAGTTTAAAGGAGAAAATTAATCAGAAAGTCCGAACTCAAAAAAGCTCAAAAACTTAAATGGCATTTCCTAAGCTCGTTGTGAAGGTCAATAAGATGAAAAACAAACAGCCTGACTTGAGGTCAAGATTACTGGTTTCTGGTGCTATACTTCTATTTGTGGGCAAGTACATATCACTTGCAAACGGAGGGGGGTTAAGATTTATAGAACAAATAACCTATTCAACAGTAGCAACATTTCAGCTCCTTATATTTTTTCATTAAAAAAATTGGACATTAAATTCATTTACAAAATTAGAAAAAATAAAATATCAACTCTTGGACCCTCACTATGGATGAGAACACTACGACAAACACCTCTAGTGAAAAAATAATGTCTGCAGATACGATATCAATCCCGACAGATGATTCTGTATAGACAATAAAAAGAGAAATTAATATGCAAGACTAAACTATCACCTTCAACATCAGAAGCCATCTTGAAACTAACAACGTACTCTGGGTAGATGTGAGAATTCATATTTGTGTTCCATACTATATACCACTTTGGATTTTGAAGATTGTCAACTCCACTATCAAAGTACTCACTGCTGGGATGGAACTGTTTTCTTCCAGAATGAACAAGCTCCATGTTTCCCATTATTACACGACAGAATACCACATGTCTTGTGTCATTTTCGTCAACATCATAGTAACTTGCACTGCAAGTAACAGTATCGTGCCAAACAAAAGAAAAAATTAAAAAATACAGACCTAAATAAGGAACTTTCAGATAAGAGATATTTTATTTCATGCTACAAGAAGTAATTAATAATAAATGGTCATCTATATTTAGTGGAGAAAGGTAAGTGGTTTATCGTCAGCCAGATGACCAACTGAAAAGACAAATAGCCAACCATTTAATCTAATAACTCCTGAAAAAAATTATTCAGATAACCAGCTAGTATATGATGTAGCAATAGATTCATAATAACTATATTAGCACAACAAATTTGACCAACCTCTGCCCACGCCGTTTAATTTATTTCCCACAAAAAAGATACTGTTATCTCATATAATTCAGTGGAGAAAAGAGAGAGTAAGCTACATCATACCTGATCTCTGTGCAATCAGCAGGGATAAGATGAATCCCAATCCCATACGTGGGCTTAATTTTAGACAGCTCATAATGGCCAACTCCATACTTCATTATACCCGAGACTGTTCCTTTAGAACAAGGAAGCCAAGCATACTGGACATTTGAATCCCCACGGTACATTTTAGTAATTTCGACCTGCTTCTGGAAAAGCTCTAACCGAGCTTCCATCGTAGTGCTTGAACCACGACGCACATCAACCACTTCTGCACAGGCAGATGAGCCAATACCTGTAAAAAATATCTTCTTTACAGTGTCGGCATTTAGAAACCCCTGTACGTGATCAACCATCGTGACCATTTTTCCTCCCATCTTTTTTATTTCTTCAGATTTCCTATCAACTTCCACAGCTGATACTCTGGTACAACTACTATTAACTTCATCACAATCTTTTTCAGCAAGATTCTGATGAACTTGTATTTGCTTAACATTTGACTCCCCAACAGATTCCTTCCGCTCAAAAGCATCTGATCCATTTATTTCAATCTCAAGATGTAACTTGATATTTTCAGGTCCCTGGTGCTCAGAAACTAGATGACTGTGACCTTCGTCAAATTCATAGTGGGACCCTTGTGCTTTGTCATAATCAGCAAAGATTTCAGGGAAAAAACAGTTTCCACTCTCATCAATCCATGCAATAGGTTGATGCAGACCAGTATTCAAGTCCATCTGCATCATATGGAGGAAGTCCAGTAAAACAATATTACCATTAATATCCACCTCCACAGCAGTCTTCTTCATGATAAGGTCATTCTGAACCGATTTAACAATATCCTGGGGGAAATCATTCCATTCACCATGGTAATAATACATCAACCGGTGTGGAAGCCCACTTTTCTTGAAGTTCGAATAATATTTAAGCAAAGATTTCCCAGAGGATATGGAACAAAAACCATGCTTGCTTTTAGATTCATACAATTTCCTCCGTTTGCCAAGCTTGCGGACGAAAGAACTGGCAGTAGATCGTAGAGGCAACACCAAGTCAGTATCTCCCTTAAAACAGGTCCCGCTGGTCGCTCGCTTTCTCTTCAAGTCAACAACAGCATGCCGACCACTATCCAATACCCTTGCAAACTTTGCTTCCATTTCTAACCACTGGATCAATCCCAATCCCCTGATTCACACTCGAAACTTCAAAGGTGACAAATTCAAAGACCTCGGTCTTTGTTTTGTCTCTTATAGAAACAAACCCATAGGTAAACGTTGACAAATCCTAGCAAATAACAAGCAATTTACATAAAATAACTATTTAAAACAATAACAAAGTACTTTTTCACTAATGAACAGAATACATGTCTAACAATACCAGGAAGTCACAGTAAAAACAAATAACTAAACCATAAATCCAGAATATATGGAGAAAACCTAAGGTGCTAATATGAAACAATATGTAAAGGAACTCATTCTATAAAACTCAAATCCCTGCAATAACAGAGTTGTAGAAGAGATATTTGTTTTCTGCGTTCTTCCATAAATAAAGGATGTAAAGTATACATGAGGAGAATGAAAATTTATCAAGCCCCTATTTGAGCCTCATTTTCAAACACGCATTCTCCTAATAAAATAATTTTGCACGTGAACCCAAAACTTTTCTTTACTTTTTAACCACACATTTTCCCAAAAATCATTATAACAAAACTCATTTTTACACCAAAAAAAAAAAAGGCTGAAATAGAGCCTAAATAGAATTTGTTGGTGATTGGAAGTTGGTTAAGAAAATGTTGACAGTACAAGAATATAGGGATGAAAAATTATATTAATTCATTATTTACCTTAATGATTCTCATTCCTTCTTATAAAGTAAAATCTCAATACCTAAAGAATGTGGTTACTTAATCTAAGCAGGAGAAAGAGATAACTATTTCTATGCACATTCTCAAGAGTAGGAATGCATATGTATGCTATTGAGTTCAAGAAGAGTGTGAACTGTATTATTGCTAATTTATTTTAAAGGGTTCCAAGGAAGACTGATTACTTATCAAAAAAAAAAGGGTTCCAAGGAAGACATGAAGCACATGAACCTTGCATTAACTGAAACATTTATGCATGCAATCTCTTAGGTAGAACAAAGGGATAGGCATAATAGGTTGTTTGGATCAACAAACCAAAAGGTTGAAGTAGAAATGGTTAAGCATGAAACCTTTTTTTGAAAAGAAAAAAAAAAGGGCCGCTTAATGACGTCTGTATAGTACAAGTCACTAGTCCATGTTATGTTTTCAAAAATAAAATCAAGTGAATTTTTAGCCGTGGCTATAACCACAAGACAAATTAAAAACCAAACCGAAGCTCAGTTGAAACATCCATCCAGACAGACATCTGTCTACTGTATAATTACTATAGCAGCCAGACAAGCTAAAGGCCAATACAAAATTTCTCTTGAAAGGAAGTGATCAGAAATACTGTTTTAAGTAAATATTCATTACTAGAAAACAAGGCAATCCACGTGGATGAGTCACATTCCATTTATAACTAGTGTATCTACAATTTAAATACCAAGCATCACTAAATGAGAAAACTTCCCCAGTGGGGTGCTGAGAACCATAATTAAGGTTCTCTTGACACGTCAGCACTTTAGCAGTGAGAAGTTTTTATCCCGTCCCGGTCCACAGCATGAGATCTGGGCAGCAAACTAGCACACACTTGCCATTGATGATTATTATGAAGTTGTATATTACAATATCCTCGTTCAACCTCTCATTTTCTGCACTTGAATTTTCTCCTAATATTTGCATGTAGGAAGTTGGTCTTACTCGAGCTTAATTATCTCAAAACATGTAGGAAAGGCAATTTTTATTTTTTTTTTTGGTTGATCAAAGAATACTTTAAAATACTACAGAAAGAAATGACCTTTTCAATCTGCAAAAAATTACTAGTCAGCATGCAAAATTTGTGTCTTGCAAGGGCAAAAAGTCACGATCGGGAAATTCAATTGTCCACAAATTTCTCCAAAATGAGTGAAATATCAAACTTATACGCCAAGCAAGAAGACAGCTGTAAAACAAATTACTGACAAAGCTACAAAAACTGAGCAACCAGAGGACCGTTGAAAGGATAAAAAATATTATGAGCATATAAACATAGTTCCCCCAACGTCCTCATAAAGCTTATAAAATATAAAAAAATGCTTTGACGCCTAAGTTTAAATTAAAAAAAAAATCATGTGCGGCGCAAAATGATATCTTTGAGATGAGTATGTTAGCTTAAAGAAGCAATCCCTACTTCCTAAGTTTGAAATCTTCAATCACATGGCGTTACGAAAAAAATTTCAGCAATTATACCGACTACCATAGTGAATCACCAACTCTAGAAGTTTCTATGCTCGTCTTAATTAATAAATACTATATTAATGCTCACTTTTTCATGTGTTACACGCAGAAAAGCTCAGGCCTATATCATTTGTTTACATGATTTTCTACGTAAATATGCATGCAACAAATGTAGATATTCTGCAAACTGGCTAAATACATCTAACTGCCCAATATGGCATGTGTTAAATTAAAATTCCATTTCTAAATAAAACAAAAGTTCGTTATTTGAAAGCAAAATTCATGGGGAAACAAAATTTCCATCACGATCATCATTTCGTGGTGAACAGCCAAAAATCATAAATTCCGGTGGCCGTCTGATAAAAGTGTAGAATTATATTTTTAGGGCGTGTTCGGTAGAGATTAAAATCGGATTAAAATTGAAAAACTAGCTGCTATTGTTGACTTTTATTAGACGAGTGGGACCAATAACAACTATATTTTCAATTTTAATTTGATTTTAATTTTAGCCAAACATGCTCTTAACATTTTTGCTGTGAACAACAAAAATATCTCTTTCCAATTCCAAAATCAGCTCTCAATCATTACCAACTTCAAAGTCGAACGAAAAATGAAAAATAAAGGATGTCCTCTAACATGCAAACACAAAAATTTCTGAGTACCAGCTGTACAAATACATAGATCAACAGCAAAAAAATTAACATAAAATCAAAAATTAACTGAAATTATTGCTCCCCGCGGCCATCATTTCAACAATTTACCCAAAAAAAAAAAAAAAGGAACACAATTTTCAAATTCATTCACACAGATCAATAAACCTCCAAAAAAAATGTTTAACTATGAAACGCCTCAACGATATGCACATAAACATAGAAAGAGGGATGAATTACCTGAAATAAAAAAATACAGAATTACTGATATACAGAGAGGTAGTCGACGGATTTTTTTATTTTTTATTTTTTATTTTTTTACATCACTCTTATTCTTCTCGTTTTCAAACCCTAGGTTCGGCTAAAAATTAAACTAAAACAGAATAAATAAAAAAGTAGAAATTAAAACCGCCTTTGTTTTCTAGTTTCTTATTGGCTGACAAAAATGTGGTTTTACGAATTTAACCCGATTCATCACGTTTGGAAATAGGGTAAATAAGTGGGAGTCAGCTTTGAGTAATTTTTTTTTTCAAACTTAAAAAATTATTTTTTGTTTTCACATATAAATTTTCTTGTTTGTAAATTAAGAGCTTGTTTGAAAGGGATTAAAATAAAATTAAAATTGAAAATATAGCTGTTGGAGTTAACTTATATTAGACGAGCGGGACCCAATAACAACTATATTTTCAATTTTAATTGAATTTTAATCCTTCCCAAACAAGCCGTGACTCTTTTTTTGTTTCAAATAAGTAATTTTTTTAAATTTTATTAGTTACTTATTTTTAAAATTACTTATAATTGAAATTCAAGCTTAGCCAAACATGCTTGGCTAAATGTAATTCAAACATATTTATGTAATTTACTTTTTGAATATTTTAAAAATAATAATAATAAGTAACTTTTTCTACGGTGAATGCAAGTCGGATGGAGTAGTTTTTTGTTCTCATTCTTTTACTCATTTTCAACCACACATTTTTCAATAAAATAACATTTTCCATCACATCAATAACTTTTCCTTCATTTTTAACCATATATTCTCCATCAATTTACTATTCAATAATACATTCTTTCAAAAGAATGTGTACCAAACACACTCTATATAAGTATTACTACATAGAATAAAGCTATGTGTACACAATTTTTTACACCCCCCTTACATGGAGGGGGCCCACACATAATAAAATAATCGTGGGCCCCCCTCCATGTGACGGGGGTGTAAAACATTTTGTAAAAAATTGTATGTACACATAGCACCACTCTACTACATATTATCCCTAATA
Organism: Fraxinus americana; assembly: GCA_035079005.1. NCBI lineage: Eukaryota > Viridiplantae > Streptophyta > Magnoliopsida > Lamiales > Oleaceae > Fraxinus > Fraxinus americana. Next base: position 47,057,150 of record CM068707.1, read on the forward strand.
AAAAGGGAAAAAATCATATGTTAGGGATTATCTTTCACGAAATCAAAAATCAGACCCCAAGGTTATTTACAAAACTCAGATTTTTCATGAATTAATTAATTATATTTTACAATTAATCTATTAAATTAAATATTTAACTATAATATAATATAATTGACCCACCCCACTCCACCTCCACCTCCACCTCCTTCACTGCTCCGGTGACTGACCGGCGATTACTCCGGCAACTATTCTCCAGTGGAACTTAATTTCGGCGACCATTTTCCTGTGACTGTTGGCCGTCGCTTAAATCCAGTAACTGCTCCAATTCCAAGGTCGCGGATATCTTATTAAATAGTTGAAAATTTAATTTCGATCACAACTTATCAAATTCATTGATCACAGATTGTTTTGAGGTCACAAAAAACTTTTTTATAGGTCACAGTTTTCAAATTTGTAGGTCACAGATTCCTTTTTTAGTTACAAACTCAATAGAAAAAACCACTACAGTTTAATATCTAGGTCACAGACACCAGAAAAACAACCTAGGTCACAGACACCACCAATGTCACAAACAACAGAAAAAACCACCACATTTCAATAGTTACGTCACAGACACCAAAAAGGTCGCAGATACCAGAAAAAACAACCAAGGTCACAGACACCAGAAAAAACCACCATAGTTCAATAGCTAGGTCAAAGACACTAAAAAAAAATCACAAAAAAAAAAAAATCACCACCCCTGACCCCGCCACAACAATTAAAAAAAAAAAAACCACCACCACACGACCATCATCACCGCCCAAAACATACCACCACAGATCCACCACTTCCACAACCACATATCCTCAGTCGCAGGCTAAACAACAATAAACCCAACTTCCATTAGCTACTGAACACTTACATACGAAACACACAAAGCACAAACACCATCATCACACTCAACCTCAGCCACCACAAAATCGCCGGAGAAATACCACGAATTGGGATCTGGAATAGATCTCCAAGAGGCGGACGACCACAACAGCGTCGCGCTACGCTGTTGTGGGTGTCGCAGCAGCGTCGCGCGATGCTGCTCTGCCGACGCTGCTGCCGTTCACGGGCAGCAGTGTCGCGGCCTAGGGAGGGAGGGGGAGGCGGCGCCGACGACGGTGGAGAGAGGTGGCGGCAGCGACGACGGGGGAGAAAAGAGAGAAATGAATTGGATTGAGTTAAGGTTTGGATAGATTTAGGTTTTATATAAATTTGATGGGGGTAGGTAGTAGGGTGGGTACAAACGTTATTTTAATTTTATAACATTATTATTAATTAAAAATGATAAAACCTGATTTTCAGAAACTTAAAACTAAACAGCTGGTTTTATGTAATTATCTACAAACTTAAAGTTGTAATAATAGCAATACCAAGTTTTAAATTAAGTCGTCGTTTGGTCTCCATTATTTTCAAAATATTTTTTTTTATTTCTTATTTTCAATAATATATAATTCAATAAAATAATATTATACGCAAGCTCAAGATTTTTCCTTGTTTTTGGACCACACATTCTTCATCAAAATATTATTTCAAAATACATTTTGGACAAAAAAAATAGGGCTTAAACAGACTCTAACAATCTTCAAAAGTATTGAAATCTAATCAATTAATTTCTAAGCAACTTAGTCCCTATTTGACCATCATTATTTTCAAACTCTTTTTTCTACACACTCATTTTCAATCACACATTCATACAATAAAATTTTTTACATGTAAAATTTTTTCGAACATTTTAATAACACATTCTTTTGAAAATCATTATTTAAAACATGATTTTTCTTATTTAATGGTTGTCAGATAGGGGATAATTGGTTCAAACTCAAAATATTGACAGGTCGATGCGGACCCAAAACAATTATTTGATTTGATTTTACTAGTTGACAATTTTTTGTTCTACCCAAATTTTACCTTACTTTTAAAATAAGTAATTTACTCATTTTAACTTTAAGTGGATATAAAATCATTAATTTTTAAACTTATACGTAACTTTTTTGAGCCTAGCAAAATGTGTTAATCCAACATTTGCAGTTTCAACATTTAGGTGTTTACACAAAAATACTTGTTATACATCACAATTTACATAATATTTTAATTATTGACGAGGTATCAAAAGAAAGTGGGGATTTTTATTTTATTTTTGGTTTATAGGATTTTAACACAATCAAATTACAAATATTTAAGTGGTGATGTAAATGTAGCACAATTATTAAATTAAATCTTATTAGAAATTTTGTATAAAATTATAATGAATATTACGATGTACTATTCTTTTATGAGGAAATTACAAAAAATCATACTTTAAGTTTTTAAACTTCCAAAATCAGATTGGAAGTTTAATATTTCCAAAATCAGATATTTTTATTTTAATTAATATTTTTATAAAATAAATATTTTTACTAAATATATATACTCAAAACCCTAATTAATTCCCAAATCAACCTTACCTCCCTCCACCCCACCTCATTTCCGGTTCCCCAAATCCCCGCCCATCTCTCTCATTTCTCTCTCTATCCCGGCGGCCACCACACCACCATCGTTGCCTGTCGGAGTGAAGCTGCACGCTTGACACCACCACCACCACCGCCATCATAGGTTGCTTGGGGGCGGCGAAGCGGCGCTACTATACTGTGACCACTTATTCTATCTCCCCATTTTACTCCGGCGAACACCCGCCACCTTCCGCCTCCCTCTAAGTATCTCTGCCACTTGCGCCACCTCTCAGAGAACCTGTAGTTCGAAGATCAGCACCGAATATGCTCTGAAACAGGGGTCTCTATACGAAGTTTTGGGGATTCAAATGGGTACTTTGTGTAAGGTGGGTGACTGCTGCGAAGTTGTCGTCGATCTGAGGTGCTGCAAAGTCGTGCCGATTTGTGGTATGTGTGTTGATTTGTGTGATTTTTGTGGTGGGTATGTGTGCTATGGGTGCGGTGGTGTTGACGGCGTAGTGGGTGTGTGGTGAGTTGATGGCGCTGTTGGTGGTGTCGACGTCGACGGCGGCAACGAAGAGGAAGAGGTGCAGTGGTGACAGTCTCGGAGGCTATAGCGGTGACGGCGTGGTGGGTGTGTGGTGAGTTGATGGCGTTGTTGACGGCGTGGTGGGTGTCTGGTGAGTTGATGGCGCAGTGGTTGTGGTGCTACACAGTGGTGGTCACAGGTGTTGTGCAGTGTTGGTGTTTGATGTGTGCGGTGGCGGTGGCAGTGGAGGTGGTTTTTTTTTTTTTAATGGTGGTGCGATACAAGCGATAGTCCGGTGGTTGTGGTGGCGTGGCGAGGTGTGGGCGGCAGTTGTTTGAATCTATGTTGTGTTTTGTAACCAACTGGGACGGTATAATAGACTAATTATGACCACATAATGGATTAACTGTGACCTTAAAATTCGACAATTTGTGAATAAATATTAATCTGAGCCATGTGCAAAAATATTTTGTAACCTGTGTTGTAATCATTTGAAAATAATTCGTGACTATGAACAAAATCCTAAATTGTGACCTGGGCTGTGACTTGTGACCTGAGTTGTGAGTAGAGCTCTGACTTGTGACTTGAGTTGTGACCTGGGGTTATGACTTGTGACCTGAGTCGTCGGAATCAGAGCAGTCGCCGGAACGGTCACCGGAATCAAAGTAGTCGGAGAAATCACTGGAATCGGAAAGTTCGCCGGGAAGTCGCCGGAACGGTCATCAAAAAGTTCGTCGGAGTAGGGCGGTGATCGGAACGGTCGTCGGTACGGTAGGGGTGGTGAAGGTGGGATGAGTTAATTATATTGTATTATAAATAAATATTTAATAATAAATTAATTTAATAATTTATTATTTCATAAATAAAAATTTAAAAATTTTTAATAAAAATCTGATTTTGGAAATTTCAAACTTGTTTTTTTATTTTTGAAATAGGCTAAACTTATTCTCTTGAATATGTAATCTTTCCTTCTTTTATCTCAAAGCCGGTTTTAGGCCGAGGCAAGTGAGGCCCATGCCTAAGGCCCAAAAATTTAAGGTCCTCAGATTTTATTATTATTATTTTTTTAATACCTCATTCCTATTTGGCTATTTCCTACCTGTCTTTCTCAATTCCTCTGTGCCACCGTTCCGGTGCGCGCGGGAAGAACGAGAAAGGCAAAACGCCGAAACCCAAGTCATATCCTCAAGGTATTTTCTATTGTTTTTGTTTCTATTCGCCTTATTTTTGTTCTGCTTTTTATATTTAATTTTGAGATCAATATGCAACTTCAAGGATCTAAAATATGCAAATTTTTGCAAAACCAGATACCATAAGTTTGCTTGTGGGTGTAATTTTGTCTAGTTTGAGTTGTAATTTCAGATATCTCGAACCTGTTATACTAGAGTATGAGAGGAGACAATAGGAGATTGTGAGGTGTTTGGATTATTTATTCTTATTAGAGAGCTGAAATGGTTTATTCACATTTCCCTAGATTTTAAGATACAAGCAGAAAATAAAAATAAAAATAATTTGAATCTGATTGCACAAGTCTACGATTTTGATTTCAGGCTTGTGAGATGCGATAGTGGAATTCTAAAGGGTGTGAATTGTGATTTCATAATTTTCGTCGATTTTCTACTTCTCAAGTGAGCAATGATTAGCCCTAACTTGATATTGAATATATTGAAAATATTTGAATGTCGATTTATATAATTGTAGCATGGTCAGCTTATATGAACGTTTATTGTAGCATGTAGGATCAATTGCACATGTGCACATAGTCACTGTATTGAATGCTATAATTGTGAGATGATTGAAATATTTTGTAATTGTCTTTTAGGCTAATCATTGGGTATTAGATATGGACTCATTCACCATGCCTCCTAAATATGAGTCTGGAGCTACGAAGATGAAAAGGAAACGAAATGAACTTTTGTTGACTCAAAGTCAAGCATGCGATATGCACAAGTACTTTAAAAGCAACAATTTGAATGCATTGAATGAGGGTATGGTAGTGATTCTACATGTCCGTGTTAATGAAGTAGATGACAAGAAAGAAGAAATGATGAAACCTTCTTGTGTCGATGAAGTAGATGACAAGGAAGAATAAATGATGAAACCTGTCTATGTGAATAGAGTGGATGATAAGGAAGAATAAATGATGAAACATGTCCGTGTGAATGAAATGGGTGATAAGGAATATGAGGGCCACTTTTATTTAAATTTGGATGATCCTGGGGGCTGGGATTGGAAAAATGTTGATCAAGAATGAGGGATTATTTAGTTGAAATGAATCCAAAAAGAGTTGATGGCATCGTGTTTCCCAAAGATTGTGCAAAGAGACATTTCTATTCTTCACAATACAAGCAATTACTACCAAATGGGCAAATAATTGATAGAAGATGCCTAGTGTATTCAGTATCTACGGACATGATCTTTTGCTTTTGTTGCAGATTGTTTAAAACACCAAAAAATGTCATCAAAGTTGGCCAACTGGGTAATGATGGATTCAAATATTGGCATAATTTGCATCGATCTATTAAAAGTCATGAGAGGAATGAGGAGCATTTACGTTGCACGACTAGTTTGATTGAATTGGAAAATAAGATTCAAACGAAAACTACAATTGACAAAAGTGTTCAATTGGTGATAGATGTAGAAAAAGAACATTGTAGATGTGTATTAACGAGGTTAATCGCTATTGTGAAAAGACTCGCCAAAAACACCTTGCCATTTCGATGAGATGATGAGAGGCTAGATGTTGAGAACAATGGCCTATTTTTACAAATGGTGAAAATGGTTAGTAAGTTTGATCCAATAATGCAAGAGCACATTTGATGGGCTAAAGCACTCGAAATTCAGTATACATATCTTGGGGAAAAAATTCAAAATGAGTTGAAATAGTTATTTGGCAGAAAGTAACGAAGAGCCTACAGTGAAGAGTGAAGCCGAGTCGTTAGCAACAAATGAACTTGAAAATTTTGAGTTATTGCTTGGTATGATTATCTGGTACAAGTTGTTGTATGCAGTTAATAGTGTGAGTAAATTTCTTTAAACCGAAAATATGGATATTGATCATGCTATCGACCTCTTGCAAGGACTTGTTTCATTTCTTGAAGAATATAGAGAAAATGAATTTGCTATTGCCATAAATGAAGCGACAAAAAAGGCAAACGAAATGGGAATTGAAGCTGTATTTCGAGAAAAAACGTATAATTCAAAGAAAAAAATAATTTGATGAAAGCGAAAGTAATGAAATAAAGCAATCGGTTGAAGAATCTTTTAGAGTTGAATACTTTATTTTTATAATTGATCAAGCTCTATCTTCTGTGATGACTCGATTTGAACAATTCAAACAATATGATGACACATTTGAATTTTTGTTCAATTTGAAGAGATTAAGGTGTGAAACACATTCAATTTTGATGAACTCTTGTATGAATCTTGAGAAACAATTGGAACATAATGGGCGTTCAGACATTAGTGGAAATGAATTATTTTCGAAAATACTAGTCTTGTGGTGCTATATACCAAGTGAAGCAACGAGAGCTATTGAAGTGCTATAATATTTAAAGACATTAAATGTTTGTTTCCCAAATGCTTATATTGCTTATAAAATCTTGTTAACCGTATCGATTACAATTGCATCTGCAGAAAGAAGTTTCTCCAAATTGAAGTTGATCAATACTTACCTTCGATCAACTATGTCACAAGAAAGATTGAATGAATTGGCTATGTTATCAATAGAGAAAAATATGGTTCAACGGTTAAATTATTCAAATTTGATTAATGTTTTTGCCTCTAAAACATCAAGACGAATAATATTTAATTGATTGTTTGAACTCTTGTCAGTTATATTACTTTATAATATATATATACAGAAATGATCTAAATGAGCACCGGTGCTCATCTTATCCTAAGCACCAATGAGTTGGCACATTAATTCATTGGTGGATAAAGATTTTGTGAGTTCCAAAGCACCAATGAATTAATGTGCCAACTCATCGGTGCTTAGGATAAGATGAGCACCGGTGCTCATTAGATCATTTCTGTATATATATATATATATATATATATATATATATATATATATATTTTTATTTGTTTGTTGTTCTACTGTTCAATATTAAGTTAGCAATATGTTATACTTCCGTTGTTTTCGGGAGCCCAACTTTGACAGTTCGCCTCAGGCCCTAAAAATCACATGATCGGCTCTGTTTTATCTTTCACTCAATAGAATGTCTTTATTAAATTAATTTTGTATTCTTAAATTCACCTCCAACCTTGCATTTACATAGTTGATAGTGCTAATCTTTTTGATGGAAACTATTCACCTTCATCGCCCCTGTTGATGGCCATTATTTGAGATTTTAATATTTTGAATAGTGAATTTTTAAAAAATGTGTAATTAAAAAGTAGGAAAAAAATTTAAATTTACGTACAGAATTTTTTATTGGGAATATGGGATTAAAAATGAATACGTAGAAAAAAAAAAGGAATTTTAAAATAAAAGAAGTCAAACAGGGCTACAATACAATGCATGATAATTTGTACTACTGCATAATCGATACACAGAGTTTTGCTTGGTGTGCATCCTAGGTGTGAACTCTGGATGACAATCTCCTCACAAGACCCTCGTGAGAGGGTGGTTATTCGAAGTGTGAACCTCAAATTTACAACCGACGAAATTCATACGCATATTTCAAATTTATTCCAACTTTTAATCTAATCAAACGAAGACGTAGATAGTAGAGATGCCCAAGCCAAGTAAGTGCATACAAGCCTATCTCCTAGGCATGAAGCATTGCTACCCACTAATATTTTGAGGATCAGAGATCATAAGTGAGAGTTCATTTCATAAAAAGTAATATTATTTAACATCATTGTTAGTGTGTGTTTGAATCTCATTAAAATGAGAATAGAATTTTTGGAATAGTGATTGATGAAAAAATATGTGTTGAAAAAGTGAAAAAATTTTAGATTTGTGTGTAATATTATTTTATTTAAAGAGAAAAAAAAATGAGAATGTGAATGAGATTAAAATTGATGTCAAACAAGTACTTAATGTGATGTTAAATGAACAATACAATTAAAAGAATCACTTAATTTTACCTTTCATTGAATCTATCACTTAATGCCACATAAACTTGTATTGTAACACCAGTGATGCTAAATAGCATTATTCTTTCATAAAAGTACAGGGCAAATTTCTTTGTTTTGTCTAGTAACAGTTCAGTCCTCAACCTACAAAATAAAGTAAATTAGTTTCTCAATGTTTCAAATAAAGTTCACTGACAGTCCATAAGCCCTGGTTTAAAATACGTGCACCTTTAGTCCTGGCACCTCCATCGTCATCCCCAATTTCCCCATGTTCTACCCCATGCACAAGCTGCATTTCTAGCTCAACTATATATAATCTCATCAGAATCACTTATCAACAACTTTGTCAATATATTTAAAGGCCAACTACCATTGAAATTATCTCAAAAAACTATTGAAGAGTAAATTTATCCAAAATATTAGCTGCAAAAGGTAAATAAGAAAACAAAGAGAATTTCTTAACTGTGTCTTAACATTCAAATAAATCGGCATCTCTAGTTAAAAAGTTTTATTTGTGGTCAAACATTAATTTCCAGTTACAGATAGCTTGATTTTTTGTATGGTGAATTTCTGCACTCAGAACTTATAATCTGACATGAAAGAGTAAAATCCTCAATCTTCTATAAATTTTTATTTGCAAAAAACAGAAAGGGCAAAAAGAGGTGAACACCAGAATAAGGGAATTAACTCATAACAGAGGAGTTGTTTCTAACATTCAGTAAATGCATCAAATAAGCAAAGATTAAACTTACATCAACTGCTGGAGAAAGGGAAAAACGAAACAAGCAACAGATATAAGATCGACGTTCCTAGGACGACTAGATCAGTAGGAACTCATTCATTACACATTCAGTAGGAACTCACATTCATTACACATTCTGAAGCCACGTAACTTAAAATCAACGAGTAGCTCAAAACCCTTGCTCCTGCTTAGGAGCTTCCATAGAAAATGTAGGGTTGGTCGGTGTCTGCAAAAATAACCAGAAAGATACACAGTTAAGTTTCAAATTTCCAAGAGCATGTCAATTCTTTTATCCATAATAACATCCAGAATTTGTTCCCACAGCACTAATGTTCAAGTATAAACAAAAAAAGGTCAGTCCAAAAAATAAGAATGAAGATCAAAATTAAGAAGTAGAAGGATCTGACAAACAAATTCCTAGTGGAGTTTTGATCCCAAAATATAACACCAACTTCTCAATACATTAGCATAATAAAGGTTTAAGACTTGCATAATGCAAACTTAGCCCAAAAATATACAAATAGGCACTTTGTAGTGAACATTAGGTTTTCAAAAAGTTCCTTTCCGCTCCATAAACTCTTAAGCATTATCGATGGAATCATCTAACGATGCACAGACCGTCACCTTAGACTGCATCCCTTTCATTTCCAAATTGGATAGTAATTTGATAAAAAAAAAATTCCATTTTTTTGTGGGTGGGGAGAAAGAACCTTGTTAAAGTAATTTCAACAGTCAGGATATGTCCGGTCTTACCTTGGATTGGAGACCAATTATAGTTGATTTCAACAGCTGATCTCCCACCATCAATCTCAACTTTCTAATAAACTCATCTCGCGTGATTTTCTTGATCTATTGTAGTGCCAAACAAGAGGGATCAAAAAATAATTGAAATACAAAGAAGAGAGAAATGAAACAGAAGCCATGGTCACAGATTCTTTGGCATACCCTGAACAAGGCATATTGAGAATGCACCAATTTCATCTCCTCAGGAGAAATTTTATTAGAAATAGCTTCAAATAACATAGCAAAAGGCATCCAAGGTGATTTAGGAGCCTTGGAGGTAGTCAACCCAATGCTAGGGGCCCCTTGCGGAAATTTGTTCATGAATTCATGTGTGTCACAATTTCTCCCCTGATAAAATTGAAATTATTAACAAAACGCGTAGTTAAAGTAAATATCAAGCAAATTTATCATTTTTATTCATGAGCAATGATTTTCCAATTGAAGGACAACTTTTATAAGAGAGACAAGATTTCCAAATTAGACTAAAAAGGGAAAAAAGGTGGGGTAGAGTTTGGCAAATCAACAAGAGCATGAAAGAATGACTTGCAAGAAAGAACACACCGAGAAATCCAATATCCACAACCTTTTCTCAATACGAGAAAGTCTCAAATAAACATGCTCGAGAATAGTCAATAAAGAGACCAAATCTAAAATGTAACTATCCCACGAGTTACGACTGAACTTACTTTCAATTCATTGTTCCATTTTAGAGAAGTCAACAAATAAAATTTACAGGAACGGTGTTTTACAACGAAAATTTATACAATCTATGAAATGAAGCAAGGAAATGAAAACTAATTTAACTTTCCTCCCAGAAACAAATCCTATTTCTGATTCTGTGGCACCCACATCGCATTTGTGGAGAAAATCCATGAACATGAAGAAACTTGCATTACAGAAGTAGAACAAATTTCTGTTATGGAAGATTGGAAACAGTAATCCCACAGTCCCATTAGACCCTTGTCGGCACTACAATAGAAGTAAAACTCATGCAGCGGATTTCTATTAAGAAGTAAACTTACGTTCTCCACATATTTCCATGGCCATAACTTTGTATGTTAGGATGCCCCAAAATAAGAGTGACTTTATTGTATGCCTTTTTTTCCCAGTGATACCCGTTGTTATTTTTCTTAAAATATAATAGGTCCCATATTTCATCAAAGGACATTAGTTTTCAATCAAGGAACAAGTCACAAATATAGACAAGCTTTTTGCGTCAGTGATGCATGTCTTCAAATGCTTGAATTGGACCACTTGAATTAATGTTATGATGATTGAGACCTTCCCATTGAAGGTAGCTGTTCACTACGCGACACTGGTCAAGTAGCCAAAAGTCATTTGGAAAATTAGAGAGCATTACCCATTCATCCGGAGATGAATCTAGCAGTAACTTGCCCTGTGGTCCCTGACTCGTGATTCCGGACATATCAAGCCTGCTCCCCTCGCCAACCGAAGGTCCTGCAGAAATATGGAGAAAGTTCATCCTTGAGCACACATATCCTTTGACATACAGTTAGCAAGCAGATAAATCAACCGACGTACGTAAACAGATAGGGTTTGTGCTCATGTAATGTTCAAAAAAAGTCATCATTCCTCATAATATAAGCACAGTAATAATGCCACTGTCCATGCCCAAAAGGGGAAGATCATATCACCTAAACTTTCGTATGGGTGCTAGGTGTTGGGTCTGAAAAATAGAACCTTTGCCCTTCGGAAACATGCATAGGGTAAAAATATTTATATTTTTTAACACTATTTGTTCATTTTTACGGTCAACAGTTGTCCAATGTAATGTACACTTATCAAAATGCACATTCAAGTACATATGAAATAGTTAATTCAGACTCCTCAATGAATGTAAGACCCAGACAAGTATCCGAACTATTGTCCAGTACCAAATGTTTGACGTAGGGGCGGAATTATCATTGAGCTCGTACTTCAATTTGTGAATTATGCAAAATAAATTTCAGTTGTAACAGCATCCGGACATAGGTCCAATAAAATTGAAACTCAATGAAGTATTATAATATTCACTTCTATGTTGTTCTTTTGAACAATTTTGGCTCCCACTGGTGGGTGTTTAAGTAATCACCAAAAACTAAGTCATAGGGCATTCTTTTAACAGTGCCAGCAAAGTAAAGGCCCAAACAAAACACAACTTTGACACCACATGGATGTATCAGGTTCCTTCTTTAAAATATATATAATAAGTCAAAAATATTTTGAAGACATGCAGTTTTCACTTTTCATACTGGTAGTAGGACATTTGAAATAGAATCCAGATCCTTGATTCTCGAAGTTCTAGAAAGGAAGCCATTGGTTAGAAGCAAAACTATCATCTCTCTCATTAGGGATAAAAATAGACTGATAAATTTGGCAAGTGTTGTAAATCAACAGTATATTTATGTAACTGGAGGACAAATAACAATTGTTTCTCCTGTATCCACATAAATAAGACCAAGAGCAACATGCCAAAAGTGTCACATAAAACGATGAACCCTATACAGAGAATGTTAGTCAAAATACTTACTTAGATGAAGGAACCCTTTACAGAGAATGTTAGTCAAAATACTTAATACATACATGTACTTGGAGATTGATTTGAAGAAAGCAACATAATGGCACACAAGAAATACCTTCGGCACCAGGAGACACCCTGAAGCTAATAACATATTCTGGATAGATGTGTGTGTTCAAATTCACATTCCAAATAATATAATGACTCGGATTTTTCAAATCATCAACACCATTGTCATATATTTCGTCGCTGGGATGCCATTGTTGAGATCCGGGATGCAAGAGTTCCGTATTTCCTAATATGACGCGACAAAGCAACATATGTTGCACTCCATTTTCGTCAACATCACAATAACTTGCACTGATACAAGCAAAAGATGAATACTTCTAAGAAAGAACACTATTAGCAAATATCAACAAAGGAGCAAGATGTAGTCCCTCTACCATCATGATAGTTCAATGCATACAAACAAATACCTAATTAATTATTAAAAGCAACCAGAAATATTATTATCTAAATTATTAAGGTTGTTCGTACCATATATATAAGTATACAACTTTGCCTGAAGATTATCCAAAATACAAGGGTCCATTTGATTGCAAGGATGGAAAGTGGGTGAAAAGAAAATGAATTCCAGAGAAAATAATTGCCTAGAACTTGTTTTCCAGGAAATTGTTAATTAAGTGTATTTAATTGGTGTAATTTTTCACCCGAAAAATTTTAAAATTTTGGATCTTTTTGTGTTCATTTGACTTTGTTTTACGTGAAAATTATCCATTAAAATGATAATTTTTTCCACAATTGATTATAAAAATTTTTTCCATTGCCAAAAAGTTCAAAAAAAAAAAAAAAAAATCCAAGAAAATCTTTTTTTATCAAAGTTTAGTGTTCGTTTGACCTTATTTTACATGAAAATTGTCCATTAAAATGAAATTTTTTTTTTACAATTGGTTATAAAATTTGTTCCAATTGCCAAAAAAAAAAAAAAAACCTAGAAAATCTTTTGCCACCAAAAAGGCAAGAAAACAAATTCAACAATTTCCTAGAAAAGAGGCGTGTGAGGAAGCAAATTGGAAAAACTAATTCCCTAGAAAATTTCACCTATCAAACACTACTTTTGTTGGAAAAAGGAAAAAGTTTTCCAACTACCCTAGAAAATAATGCATTTCAAACACTACCTAAGAATTTTATTCAAACCTGGCATAGGCACTATTTACAGCAGTAAGGTGAGCTCCATGACCATATTTGGTCGTAAATTCAGGTCCCCCATGCCCAAAACCGTACATCGTAATGCTAGGAACTGTATGTTTGGAAGAAGCAAACCAAGCATACTGAACATTTGGGTTCCCGCGATACATTTGTGTGATTTCAACCTGCTTCTTGAACAGTTCCAAACGGTTTTGCAACATGTTACTAAAGCATTTGCTAATTTCAACAATTTCCACTTTTCCAAGTGGACTCATACCCATGAGAAACATGCTTCTTACAGCATCTGAATCCATAGTTTTAAGTGCAGGTTTGAATTTAGAAGAAATTTCTTCTCCAATCAGTTTGTTTTCGTCGAAACCCTGTCCTCTTTTTGCATCAGATATTTGTTTATCTTTGTGGTCACCGGAAACTTCAGAGTTATTTTGGAGATGTATTTGGTTAATTTTCACCTTCTTTGCACTGACATTTGATTCTTCCACACATTCCTCCATATTACAATTATTCAGTCCATTAACTCCTATCTCAAGATGCAAATTTATTTCAAAAGCTCCATTTTGGTTGTCACCAACAAATTCTTCATCTCTTTTAGTCTCAGTTAAACAGGTATCATGCATTTCAACATTGGCAGAATATATCTCTGGAAAGAAACATCTATTGGCTTCATCGATCCATGCAATAGGCTTTTGTAAACCTGTTTCCAAATCTACTTTAACCATATGTAGAACATCTAGTATTATATGAGAATCGCTAAGCTGTACCTCTATTGCAGCCTTCTTTGCCAGAAAATCTTCTTTTACAGCATCAATAACATCCTGAGGAAAATTATTCCATTCGCCATTCTGATAAAAGAGAAGGCATTTTGGCAGTCCACTTTTCATAAAGTTTGAGTAATTTTTTGGTAGAGATTTCAGAAAGTGTGATTCACACTTTGTTTGGCAGTCATCCGTTCTTTTCCTCTTGCCAAGCTTGTTAACATTTGAGTTGGACTGCAAACCAGATCCAATCCTATGTGCCCGATTTTTCTTCGAGTCAACAACAATCTTACGACCATTACCTAATACTAGATTAACTGACTTTGATTCCATCTATCTACAAGAATAAAATCTATTTACAAACCCGGTTTCAAAAAGATAACTAATGGAGTAAAGTATAAACACTGAAGAAAATATCGTGGGGAAACACTTCCATGGAGAGAAAACTGCAAATCCTGTCAAGGCAAAAAATCAAATAACAAAATTAGTTTCCGGAAGGCATCTAGAAAGCATCATTTTCGTTGGTATATCAAATTTCACTTCAATCAGACTCTTCCGACCTTTTGTCAACCATGCATATCTTGACAACTAATGACACTAGATAGAGAAGAACAAACAGTAGAGAATATATCAGACAAACGATTCCAACTAAGGTTTTCCGCCAAAAAGAAAAGAGGGAAAGTTGACGCTCACAATTAATAAGCAAAAAATACTAATTAGACCATTGGCCTCGGAAAGTTAATGAAATGATAAAGAAGTAAACACAGATAGCTATGTAGAAGATAGATCCAATAGGCTTAAGTGATGATGTTAGGTATATCCTATATGATAACGAACAAGGAAATGCCGAACTTTCAGTATAAAAGATAAAAGCAACCATGTGTCAAATAACTTGCAGTGTTACTTACCATATTCTCCAATGAGTGGCAATATCTGTACAAGCTCCTTTGCGCCATAACAGTGATGCAAACTCGACTAATTATTTCCCTTTCTCTGTGACTACGAACTAACTAACCGCTAACAGCACCGATACATTTACAATCCTCTAAAAGGTAAACTATTGTCAGTATGTAAACTTTGGATAAATCAATTAATTAAAAGCATAATCAAAGAGATAAACATATAGCGATGACACTTGTATAAATAGACATAAAAAATTATTCCACCGTTCAGAATAAACAGTCCATAAATCCGGCAACATGAAGAACCAAAATCCTGGTCCGTATTTACTTATATAGTAGGAGTTTTCCACTCTGGAGTGGAGAATGGCGCAAATTCAAAATATTCAACTTCAGCAGAGTTGACTCTTTATCTCAAAACAAGAAAAGGAACTTGACTATCAAATAAAGTTCATCTCCTTATTATTCTCCTAAGAGGAACATAATACTCTAATCTCACTCACACACAGAGAGAAGCCCACTAGTTTATAAGATGTGAAAAATCGGCCGAATTTTAGTGCGTAAAACATATTATAAATATAAAGCACATAAATCCAGGTTTTACGAAAAAGAATTACAGACAGCTGCTCATTTCCACCATAAAGAAACAAAACTCTGAC
Source organism: Fraxinus americana (assembly GCA_035079005.1). NCBI lineage: Eukaryota > Viridiplantae > Streptophyta > Magnoliopsida > Lamiales > Oleaceae > Fraxinus > Fraxinus americana. Next base: position 47,072,764 of record CM068707.1, read on the forward strand.
GTACAAAAAGAAAATTAAGAATGAAAAAACTCACAATAATTAAAAACCTCCCATAGTCAAAGCGAAACCTCAGTAAAAAAATTATCTCCAGCAAGCACCTAAAGAAAGTCAAACCATCCTAGATCTACGAATAAATAAAAATATTCAATTTCTAAAAATCATAAGCAAGTCTTCCGAGCACATAATTTCCCACTTCTAGAATCATTAATGGTCCTAATACCAAAAATAGTTTTAAAAAATCTTGTATTTAAGTTATTTGATTGTTAAATCAAATTTCAGCGTTTAAACTTAAAGAAGACAACTTTACATCAAAAATACGTGGGAGAAACGAATATAAACTCGGATCTATACAATAACTCAGAAATCGAACGCACTACATAACACGATTTAAAAAAAAAATTACCTTATAAACAAAAATCCTTTCACGGGTTGATCTTGATTCTGTCGCCTGAAAGTTTTATTCTTGGGATATGAACGATCTGTGAATAATTGAGAAAACGACGACGTTAAAGCGCGGCGGAGACTAAGGGCGATGGTGATGAGTTCATGAATAATTTGATGAATTTATTTAAATAATTTATTGGCTTATGTATTTTTTTTCTGGGTCTGACTTGGTTTGGTATAAATCTTTTTGCTTGAAGGAAAAGAAAGAGGAAAGAAAAGTTTAGAGAGAGAAAGTGAGAGGAAGGTGGGCATAGACCGAACACCTACAGCCGTCTGAGATTTAGGTCAGATGCGGTGTGTTTGGTTGGAGGGATTGGGGGGTATAAATGACTTTCTATCCACGAGGACGGATTCTTCACCTTCGACCAACTTTGCTTTCTTTCTATTCCATTTGAGATGGACTTTCTTAGTCAACCAGAGTCAAGAGGATTGCTTAATTAAGCCACCGTTTGGTAAAAAATAAAATTAGATTTTTAGTAAATTTTGATAAAAATTAATAAAATATGTGATTGAAAAGTTGTGGATCTCATAAAATACGTGGATAAAATTAACTGTTGATTTTGACTTGAAATTTTAATTCGATTTTAATTCAAACCAAACAGAGGCTAAACATCATGTGATGGTGTCACATGATTGGTCGCTTCAAGCTTTGCTAGAAAGCCTTTTCCTTTCATTATCACCATTTAAGTCTTTTTCAATACAAACATGATAAGCTTTGTTAACTTTTTATTCGGGTTGGGATCTATTTCGACCAAATCAATTGAACGAGCATACAATGATTGGTTAAGCTTAAGAGTAAGGGGAAGATAGTATGATGAAATTGTCAAATGACGAAATTTCTCATATTATCGAATTAGTTCGAGAGTCTCTCGATGATATAACGAGACGTACATAGGAAAAGCAATAATAGAAAATTGATAATGGCGTGGGGACATTATCTTTCGTAAGAGGGTTGTTGATATCATGTTGTCAAATAATGAGTTCCATGCTTGAGACTAAAATGTGAAAACGTGACAAAGGAAAGTGGTTGTGATGTAAAATGGTTGCTAGAGTGGAGCCCACTTGGAAATAATTGAGCATCGACATCTTTCAGCTTGATTGGATTCTTGACTTTTATGCAGATGCCTTGACACCTTTACCATTCAATATTGAGAGAATAAAATAAAAATAACAAATAAAATTAAGCTAATCAAACAGATAAATGTGACTGGAAATGGCGACAGACATTAGGTGGCAAATTAGGATTGGTGTGTTTTGTTTAAAAGTTTTCCAACTCCCAATGAATGAATGCCAAGTGTATTTTTTGTGGAAGATAAGGAATCGGGCCAATTTGTAGCCGAGGTAAGCGATTTTTTGTGCAATGTCTATCGATTTTTTTTTTTTTTTTTGAACTTTTATTGTTTTGAATTTATTACATTGGGGGGAAAATGAATTGTGTTGATTTTGGTACCAAATTAATTGTTGTTGACCCCAAAAAATATTGCCAACAGATGCCGGGCCCACTCGTGCACACGCAAACTTAATCTGACACGCTAATGCCGATAGACGGTCATGATGGCTCCAAATAATGTGCGTGAGAGTGGCTCAAAGGCACGAGACGTTTCCGTTCAGGCCACCGGCATGAAGAAAGAATACGATTGTATGAGTAACCAATCAATAAATAACGGGATCCGTAGTTATAATTTTAGTGGCAAAAAGAGAGCAATATGTTTCCAAATATTCAGTTCTTTCTTTGGAATTTTGCATTAGTCCCTATTGTATTACATAGTTGGGGTATTTATAGTGTTACAACTCAAATTGTGACATTTGGATCAATTTACACGTGGCGCCATCTCCTCGGCCAAGACATCAAGTCCTAGCCATCAAGTTGACTCTCCTAGCCTTACAAAGCATTAAATGTTTTTACATTGACAAGACAAGACGTAAGCAAACTTTACACAAGAGTCACATCAATCATTTGTTAAAGATTTTCATCATGAGTGAATCCCCACAAATGGTCCTTTAATGAGCCTCGGACGTTAGTGGCAGGGGCCTCAGAGTGCTAGCAAGGGCCTCGGGATAATAGTGAGGGCCTCGGAACCCACGGCTGAAGCTAGATAATCGTAACCTAATTTGATCAAGCTGGTCCCACCGTCGACACGTGGCGCCACATGTTGATTCTGTTCATTGACTCGTAACAATTGTAGTTATTGTGATTATATTTTGTTACTGCATATATGAGAACTTAGATAAATATATTTTGTTACTGCATATGTGAGAGCATTGTACAATCCGTCAATAAATTGCACATTCTGCTAAATTTAGTTACATATTTTATTTTCAAATACGAAAAGTTTAATTGCATTGTTACAAAGATTTGGAGGAGTTCGAACTTTTGTATTTACAAATAGAGTGTAATTTCTCGCTGCTTCAGTGCTTCAAGAATTCTAGATTTAAGGTGCTCCTCCTGCTTTTATATGGTTGTCAAACAACATTGAACTTATTTGTCCTTGTCACTATCTCTGTTAATCAATTCTTTTATCTCTGCTTGAAAACAAGGAGTTTCTCTATTTAGCAGAGTTTCAAATCTTTTATCGTAGTCCTTGTGAATCTGTAATTGTGTCCATGTGATGTAAGAAAAAAGCATTAAGCATTTCTACTGTATTTCTTATCAGTATGAATTCGAGTGGTAATAAATCCAGGTCAGACGGGAACTAGAGTTACAATATGGTTTATAATTTCATAACAACACTTGCACAAAGCAAAATATTCATTTTGTTTGGTAGGAGATGAACTACACTCGAGAGAAAGAAAAAGAAACTAACTTTTTATTGAGTGTTGTTCAACTCTACATAACAAATATCGCTCACGATGCATGAACATTTCATGTCAAAACTACCTAACGAGCCGTGGAATTAGGTGGATCAATTCCCATTGCCTTAAAATAGGCTTTCTCTGCAGCAGACATGCGATCTTGAAAGATTGCCCACTCATTTCTACACCTCTCTCTTACCTATACCAAAAATAAACAAAGGTGGAGTAAAGTTTAAAACTCTTCACACCCGATGTCAGCTCTCAAGCTTTCACATCACATTTGGCAGGCTTAAAAGTTAGTTAAGTAACTTTTTAAAACTCTTCACACCCGAGGTCAGCTCTCAAGCTTTCACAGCACATTGGGAACGCTTAAAAGTTAGTTAAGTAACTTTTTATTTCCAAGCATAGTTGAATATGTCTTTTTTTTCTTAATCATATGAAGAGCAAGATATGTATACATTGAGAAGATAATAAAAGACTCGATTATAGTCAAGTTAAGCACGTATCCCATGGTGCCTTGCTGTTTTCTGCCTTCACCATGTGTTTTCATGGAGGGCTTTAGTTCAAACACATGGTGTTCTAAATACATAAACGAATGACATAAATATTAACGATGTTGAGTAAATGCTATCTGCACTCTAATAGGCAAACTCCAAATATTACAACTTTGGGCAATTATATCATTCCCACCAATATATAAATTTTTACCGCTTTGAAGTTTTTGAATTTGTACATTATTTTCTTGCATGCCAACGTATTGAATATAGATGTCAAAAATACTTTTGTAAATAGGTCAACTACTTTATCACCTGAGCGACTAATGAGATGCACATGCATAATGTAGTTGGCTACGTAATAGCGTGGAGAGACGATTGTCATTTTCGAGACGTCACCAACTAAATCTTATTTAGTAATATTGACTATAATATCTATACGAGTTCTTGCTTGTAGATAGTGTTCCATTTCTGCTCCGGATACAGTAAATTTGTTGGTATATCATTTATTTCCTACAAATGCTCAAGGACTTGCAATTTTTAATGAATGATCTCTTTCTACACCTATATTACTAACACTAATCATTATGTTTTTGGCACAAACACTTCAATGTGTAAGTAGATATATTGAACCTAGAAAGTGTAAAATATGAACATCAACTCTATTTTCATTTGACACTTTCACCTCATTCTTTGTTTGCATCTAAAATTCTGGATAATAAAAAATAGTTCTTTTTTTAGAGGAAGTTTACCCTTTAATATAACTATACTGGAGTGCTATCTTACAAGATTATATTTATGCAATAATTTGACCATTTTTCTTGGAATCAATAGACGCAAAAACTGCTATATGATAAGAAAGAGTGTCATTCATAAGCACAACTTATAAGATACAAGAATTTTTTATCGGCAATTTCAAAAAGAGAGTCATGATCAAGGAATCAATTTCAAAAAAATTGTGTTAATGCTTTCCAAATGAATCTTAATTAATAGACTAAGACAAATTACAAAATAACATTCTTAGGAGCAAACAAAGGACGATTTATACATTTCAAAAGCATCACTTGATACGCCATCATAGTTAAGTTACAAGTTAAAACATCATGAAGCTTGTTATACATTCTTGCTAAGCTCAAACTTCATGGAAGAATATTCATGTAAAAGTAACACTACAAAATAAAACAAAGTTACAAGTCAAAAGGATCATGAAGTTCTTGTAATCGGTGCAACAAAATAAAACAAAGTTGTTCGAAGGTGGCTACGGTAGAGTCATTTAGATGGAGATGACAAAACGAGCAAATCAAACTTTTAGATTGTAGCATTAATGTTGTCTTCAAATACACACGACGATGATTAGTCAAGTTTTCCATTCGTTGTAACTTAATCATCTTCTGAGTTGGGGGTAGTAATTTTTGTCTCAACTTTTATATAGGGAAGTACTGGTTCGCTTGAAGTTTGGAACAACGATCGTTTTGCAGAAGGTGGTGACACTTCGTGATTATCATAATTCTTGTTTACCTCTACAAGGCATAGAAAACCTGTCTTTCTCACTTGATTGTTCTATTCCATTAGTAATAGTAGAGAATGCATTAATGAAAGCTATCTATCTAATTAAAAACTAAAATAAATTTAATAGTCGCAAACTTGTACATCTAACCCATGTACAATAATTACACATGTTATATCGTCGTTTTTCTGCTCTAACCATTTTCATTTATTCTTTTCTACTTGTAAAACTTACTAATCATAATATAAAATTTCATTTCTTAAATCCACACTTCTAAAATTATCTCAGATTATCGTAGAGGTAAGAAAAAGTCTCGAAAGAAGAAACGAGAATATTTTTATGTTGGAACTAAAAGATGTCAAAATAATCGGGTAGGTTCCTGGTGAGTTCTTGCATGACTCGGAAAGGACCGAGCTAGAATTTTAAGGGTTTAGAGTTTGGAATTAAGTCCATAGAGGTACAGAGTGATATAAGGAAGCACAGAGAAACAAGAAAATGGGGAAGGGAGATCTATGGGACGATTCTGCTCTCATCAACGCCTTCGAGGACGCAATTTCCGAACACAAGGTTCCTCTGATTCTCTCTCTTCCTCTCTATACACACAGACATAAATACATTCTTGTACACGTATTGTACTTTTATATACTAACATTTTTTTTTTGGTAGACGATGCACGGGGTGGGAGGCCGAAATGGGTCTGCTGAGGGAGGAAAACCCATTACTAGTAATGAGGAAATTTTTGAAGTTGTTAGCAAGAGCAGTGAAGTTAGCTCCTCTGTTGGGTAAAGTTTTAGTTCTTTAAATTTTGGATGAAGTTTAAAATTTATGTGCAAGCTTTAATGTCGCAAGTGACTAAAGAAAATTGTAATTCGAATTATTTTGTGGGAGGAATTACTAATTCTTTTGTATGTAGAAGGAGAAAAAAGTAAACTTTGGATTGTGTTGGGAAGTACATATTTGATGTTCCTCATAATTCAAAATTTATTTATGAATTGTATCAACCAATTGTCGAGAGTTTGAAATTGGAATGTAGATATAATCAGCTCATTCAAAATTGAACATAATTTGTTTTTTATACGATCTTGAAGCCCTAACTCCATGCATCGAAGGGGATGCGGTTGATAATGGGATCAGGAAAAGATACATGTCGAAGTTAATGTGATTTTTATTGTTTTGGTATTATTTCCAATAGCAAAGCCCAAAATTCTTCAGTAATTGTTTCGGTAAAAACATTCAGGTTTTGCAACAAACTTTTCTCTGCTTCTTGGCCTCCATTCGACTATGCCAGCAAGAAAGGGTAGCGTATTCTCTGGGTCCACCCCGATGCTTACGTAATTGACAACTTTTTTGAAATGTCTGAATGTATTTTCTTTATATTGAAAATTATGACTTACCTGGAAGGTTCCCTAGGAACGGATTTTATACTTCAAACTTCCTTCTGTGGCTGGATTTATATGCTGCCCAAGGCATTGACTGAGATAAGGTTTACTCTGCTTGTAATCATCTTTTTTCCTGATCTTTTCGACTAAAAGTACTTATCTCCACCCTTCATGTCGAGCAGTTGATCTAGAATTCTAGTTTGCTCACAATAGGCTGTGGGATGGACTATTCCTAGAGCCCTCCCTCAATGCAGGTATCTTGGCTTGTCTTCAAATAAAGTTTACGAGGACTTAGGTTGGGCATTGAGTATGTATTGATTAAGGCGGGATGATATTTTTTATCCATGTCCGGAACAAACACGTATAGTTTTTCTTTTGGGAAGATGTGGTGCTTAAAATTGAATTTGAAGCCCTGATGCAACGCGAATAGCTAGCAGTTTTTATAGAGCATGAACCAAGATTAAACTAGAAAAAAAATTATTTTTGTACTGTTTTGTGCACCGTGATCACCTTGATATTTTTCGCATAAGGCTTGAAAGTAATTTACTTACTTTCCACATCAAAAGAGGCAAAGTGAGACGCTCTTTATATCTCATGTAGTTTAAAGAGTAAGAAATAGAAGAATATTTGAAGACATTGGAGATATAAATTCAAGGTTAGAAGGGATTTGTCAGAAGCCTGTGTTTTAGGACCCTAAGGAGATGTTCGTCTTGTTTGGATCTATTGAAAATTCTTCCAGACGATACCGACTTTTTATCCCTGTACACACAACACTCACCTCAGTATTTTCTAAGTATTTCTGCATTTCCATCACAATGGCCTGTCAATATAATTTCTTTTCGTAGTACCCTATGTAACTTTTCGCTACACGTGAAATCCAGCAAATGCTGGAACTACCTTGAGCAGTTTAATACTTGATAAGTACTTTTTCACGTAAATTTGTTAGATGCTAATTTGACGGTGATATGATGTATGAGCTTTAAAATCATTATCTACATGCTAATCTTTTTATTTCTTTTGCATCTATGAAGACTTTTGGAGGCAGATAATGGCAAGAACACGGCATTAAATGCCACTGCAGAAATTGGAGAGACTAGCAAACTTTCACCGATTGAGGAACATCCTTCTGCGGAGTCAGATTTTCCTGAAAAACATATAGTTTCATCCACTGTGCAAAACAGTAACCTTTCACCTGCCGAACAAAATTCTGCGGTGGAGTTAGGTTCTCCAAAGAAAATTTTAGGTTCATCCAATGCGCAAAATCTTCAAGATGAGGCCACATGGTACTCACAAAGTCCAGAAGACTACAATCAGTTACTGAACAAATATTATGAGCTCGAGAGTCAGACACAGAATATTCTCCATAAACTTAATCAATTCAGCAATTGGAGCTATGAGCATCCTGTATCTAGTACATTCACTCCTGAATATAATCAAGCTTCTGTTGCCCAATCTTCTAACCAAACAGTTAACTGCTACTGTCCATATGGCTGTCAAAGTTTGGTGGCCTGCTGCTCCTCGTTACCAATTCATTGTTCAGATGGTGCTTGTGTTGATAAAAATTGTGATACTTCTAGAGGTGATTGTAATGGGAATTCAGCATCTCAGGAAGATCATGGTTTTGTTAAAACGGCAATGGTTGCTGCAGAAAGAGCACTTTCTTCTCTTACAAATGAAACTTCCCAGAAGGCTGATGCATCTGTAAATGGAGGTAAGACAACTTTCCTGCTCTCTTTATGTCAGCCAATAGCTCTCATTATTTGGCTTTGACATAGGGGACGTTCAAAATCTTGGAATAGGAGTGTAGTGACTGAAATTTCTTTTATGTACCTAGTTTGTTCTGAGAGGTGGCCAATGACCAAATGTGGTATGTTAAATTTTGAGAATGTTGACTCTAAGTGCAAAACTGGGGGGAAACAAAAAGTTCCTCATTCTTGAATCCATAATTACTCTTGATACCATTAAGAATCGTGTTTAATAAAATATATTAAGAGCAGCTACTAGGCTCCTTTATAACTGTGGAGGCTCTGATGTGGCTCTACCCTAGACAACTCTTGATTTGTTATGTTCACATATTAGACGCGATTCTAATAATGTCTCTCTGTCTCTCTTTTCCAAACCTACCCCCTCCATCCACTTTTTGATATTTTAGGCTGTCACAGTTTCAAGGGGGATGTGGTAGGTGGGATGGACATTGCTAAATCAGTGTAATCTTCGTAGATGCACCTAAGCTCTGTCTACCAAACTAGCAAAACTCCAAAAAACCTTATCACAGTGTATTTAAGCGGATAATACTAATTTGTAAAGAAAAAGACTGATGATATCAATTCCAAGTGAAGGAAAACGTAAGAAAGAGGGTTGATGTCATGCCATTTTTGAGGATTGGGGGAAGATTAGACTATAAATAGATATTTACTCACCACGCAAAATGACTCTTTCTGTAATTTACCTGAATAGGTCACCCCAAACAAGCTCTTTTCTTGCTTATGAATTTTTCTGTGGCACGGATGACTTTAAAGTAGCAAGAAAATTTTCTTATTTTTGTAGTAGATAAAATTTCAAAGGTGACTTCAAAAGATATCAGCTTTGTTATTTTAGCACGTGCTTTTTAACCTGTATTGAACTTTCTCATTTTGCATTCTATGCGGCACGTAAACTTTCTTGGATTTGTGCATTGGCTTATTAAATGAAATAATAAGTTATATTGACTAAGCACTCGGGATTAGAACGCCTGAACCGAAGTAACAGCTCCCTAGACCAGGAATATCCAAGTCCCGTTACTGCAGTTCAGAAATGTGGGCTTATAGAAAGAAAAGAGAAATCAATGTGCGAGGGAAGGGTATGTTTTAGTGTAGCCTTATCAGTACTTTCTATCCACCTTACAAGACTTGGAAAAACATGCATGCTTACAGAAGGATAAGAATACCCAATTTGCAAGGGGAGGCTGGTTGCAAGTTTAGCCTTGCTGTACGACAATATAATTGGGGTTCTTCAAGTGATTGATTTTTAGTGAAAAATTCAGCATTCACGTGAATTGATGAAAGAATAAGTTCAGCATACATCACTAACAAAGTTTAGCCTTGCTGTACAACAATATAATTGAGGTTCTTCAAGTGATTGATTTTTAGGGCACGAATTCAGCGTTCACGTGAATTGATAAAAGAATAAGTTCAGCACACATCACTAACATAGCTATGGAGACAGATCTACTATTTTGATATAGCCTGCAAAGTTTATTCACTAAATACCATATTTTTAATTGAGACGCTGACGCACCATGACAAGCAATGCCACCAGTACTTGATTTTGAACTTCATGTTGAAAAATGAATATTTTACAAGCTTAGCGATATATTCTCATCTTTATTTTTACTGAAGTTTGAACATTCCTGGTGGAAAATGAATAATTTATTAGCTTAGAAACTTAATGGGTAGTTTCACAAAAACCAAGGAAAGAAAGAAACACTTGTTTTCATTCATTCACCAACACTTCTACTGCACAAATGTGGTGCAGAAGGTCTATTAGGAACGCTGCGATACAAAGTCTTAGTTTATAATGCTGCAATATGAAGTCTTAGTTTATATGTTATTTTTTCGAATGGACTGCAGGGAAGGACAAAGAGTTGCGGCCAGAAGTTAGCCATTTAGTAGAAAGTACTGAATATGGAACAGATCTTGCTGTGGTTTTGAACGCTTGGTATTCTGCAGGTTTTTACACTGGAAAGTAAGTGATACCGAATCTTTTACTTGTTTCTGTCCCGATAGGAAACTAGAAATTTATTTAGAAAAAACTTAGGATCATTACAAGCAGTGTTCTAAAAGGCGTAATGCATGGAGGTCAAGCCCAGGGCTACACGAGTTTAGGCGAGGCATATGCGTAAAAAAGCGTAAAAAGACGTTTTCTTATTTTAATATTATTTTAATTTTTAATCAATTAAAAATAATACTTACTAAACATTTAAAACAGATTTATAAGAACTTTATACATTTTTTTCAAAGTTTCCAACAACAATATAAGTTTCAAATTTAAATACAAAATAGTAAGTAAAAAGCATAGGAACTTAAATTTTATGTAACTCTTTATCGGACTCCAATTCAATAACATCTTCTTCATCTAATTCATCCTCCGTGTCTTTTGATACAAAATTCTCTTCGTCAGGCTCCCTTATATCATTTTCTACCCCATCATACTCCTCATCATCACAACCCTCTACAATCGAAGATTGTGCATTAATTACATTACCGTAAATAAGATTCGTTGGTCACTTGACTTTTGGGTTCAAATGGTTGTTTTAATTTTAAATTAGGACAAATTGAAGAAATTAGCATTTAATAATTTTTAACTTCAAAAGAATTGTAAAAAAAAAAAAAAGCGCCTAAGCGCGCATTTGCGGTCAACAACTGTCGTTGACCGCCAAATAAGACGCTAACCCATTAGGCTTGGCGTTTTGGCCTCGCCTCACGCCTAGGCACACCTTTTAGAACACTGATTACAAGATAGTCAAGAGGATAAGAAAATTATAGCTAGAAAAAACAGGAACATAAGCATACATTTTAGGCTTTACTTGTTAATAGATACTTTATGCCCTTACTAGACAAACTTTTAGTTAAGCTGTAGGAGTATAACTTGTAAGATCCTTGTTCTACTAGGATTCCACCTATTATTCATTAATTAATTCAAATCAAACTAGGAGTCTCTTAACAATCTTGTGTTTGAGATTGCTTTGGCTACATTTTTAAATTAGTGTGCATGTGGTGATGCTCCTACCTCTACAGTTAATGCTGGAAATTGTAAAACTTAAATAATTGAGAAGCATGAATCTCAAATTTTAAGAACTTGAAAAGCATAGAAAGATGTAGGAAAGCCACCACTACCAACACACCGTCGTCGTCTAGACCCACCTCCATCTATTCTTGCTACGACAGACTACAAAATGCTGCCATCCTCTGTAGTTGTATTGCTACTCTAGCATATTCTTACCAAAAAACCTACCTCTAACCACAAGCAAACATAGAAGCTCTTTATGAAAGAAATTTGTAACAGAAACTTTGGTACTGCACCATAAGTGAAAATGGGTTTTTTCTTCTTTTTTTTCCAGAAAAATCATCGTGCCTGAGTTGGGGTTTGGCATTGAAGCGTACCTCGTCTATTGGTTAAAAAAGGAGGAGGGACTGATGAGATCCTATTAAATATATTTTATGAAGTCCTCCCTAGTTTATAGTCTTACTTTAGCAAGAGTAACTAGAATAATTACTTCCTACTTAAATTAAATTAGTCTAAACTCTATAAAGGGGACTTAAGCATCGTAATGGTTAAACTGGATTCTTGTATAAAGTGAAATTTCTCACTCTAAAATTCTATCTCCCCATTTGTCTCTCTAATTCTTCTCCCCTTTCTATCTTCCTCTTCTTCTCTTTCTTCTTCTCTCCCCCTCATCTCCTCGTCTTCTACAAGTTCGTTCTTTGTTCATTGCATCCTGCATCAGGGCCATACCAACCTTACCTCCAAAATTACAAAGAGAGGAGATAGAGAATTATTTAAAGCTATAAATGCGTGAGTACTGCATCACAAGTGAAAAAAGGTATTTGAGGGCGAAGCCCTTCTCTTTCTAGATCTGATATTAGAGGGCCTGAAAATACTGTTGAAAAACTTGTCGGCTTGATCTAGTGTTTCTGGCCTAGGACTACCTCAGAATCTTGGATTTTTTTTCTTCTGATTTTTAATTTTTAGCTCCTCGCTAAAATTTAAATATGTTAAAACTGGTTATAGTGATTTCAATATGGATTTTATCCTGTCCAAACAAAGAGGTTTGGAGTGAATGTGGAAGAGAATGAGGTGTCTTCTTTGGTTGGAGTGAATGTGGTAGAGCACAAAGTGTTTCTTTAGCAGCTGATTTGAATTGTGAAATCAGGCGATGTCTGTTGAAGTAATTAAAATTTTCTTGGGATTGATTTGATTAGAGTAGATTTTTGGATACCAATATTTCCGAAAGTCATGAAGAGGTTGGATGGGTGAAAAAGGGCATTTTGGTTGCAAGGTTGGAAACTGAAACTGGTGTAGTTGTTGATCTCGAGACCGGAGCATTCCAATTGTTGTCTCTTTTTAAAATTTTGAGGGAAGTGGTTGCCTTTCTAGAATAATTATTCAGAGGTTTTTATGTGGAGGAAAAAGACGGACAATGGAACAATGGAGCACCCAGTGCCATGGACTTGAGTTTCAGATCAACTTGTTAAGGAGGTTTGGTCTTTGGATATTGGGAATTTGAAAGAGAAATAGACAAGTGGTTTTTGTGATTCCTATTGGAACAAGTATCCTTTGGCATGAACTATTGATGTGGAAATATGGTTGCATAGCGATCGAGGGGAACAGAAAAGAAGCGAGTACAGTTTCAGGTAACTGTCTTGGGAACATAATTCTCATATTAATTTATTCCTTGTGCAAGATATGAGGTTGGTGAGGAGATCATATTTTGCTACTCGTTTCTCTCTGCTATTTCAGAATACTTCAATTGCAAGAGATTATATTTCCTCATTTTTTCTTCTAATGGATGTAATTTAGTTTTCATCAGAATTTTAATGACGAGTCAGAGGAATTTGTTCTTTTGCTTTACGAATTAGTGGGCTCCAAATTCGGGTAGATAGTGAGGGTGAGATGGTTTGGGTTCTAAACATTTCCTGTCTTCTTTTTTAACAAATAATTTTCTCTCTCATTCCTATCAAATTCGTCCTCTTCCTCTTAATTTTACTTGGAAATTGACCATCCTCACTGAAATTAAATTTGTTTTGCTCCATTAGTGGTTCGTGGTAAGTTAAAGGCCGTTGACATGATCCAAAAGAATCCACCATTCTTCCTTTTGCTTTCTTTTTAATGTGTTTTATGTTATATTGATGCTGAATTGATTAATCCTTACATTATTGCATTGCGAGTTGGCCTCGAGACACTGGAGCCACTCATTATTGGAAGTTGTCTTGACGTCTCAGTATTGTGGTGGTTTTGTTTCGTCTATAAAAAGCTAAATTTATTTGAAGTTTTCAGTTTTGGCATCTTTTGGGTTTTGTGGCTAGGAAGGAATGATAGCACTTTTTAGGGAGTGGCTATGGACTTTGAGCACGTGTCAGGTAGGATTGTAGGAACTTCCAACTTATAAAGAGTTTCAGTGTGTTACATTTACCTGTTAGTGAACTTGTGTAATGTAGTGTCGTTTTCTGCACTTGTTTCGAGTAAGTACTGGACATCTTGTCCTCTTATTTCATACTTTTTATACTTTTCTGGGAGATGAATCCAAATCTTGTAACCTAATAAGCAAATCTCTGATGAATGCCAAAGCTCAAAGTAGATATATTTCTCAAGTGAATGCATGGTCTTGATGCTCTTTGATTCAACTGATAATTAAATGTTAAACTTTTCAATCATTTCATTTAATAGAATATATACTGAATTTGGTTTGTGATCTAGGTACCTATCAGAGCAATCCTTGGGAAAGAAAAGACAGCCCTAAGGGGCCTTCAATGTCAAGTGGTGACGCATTTTGGTGCGATTTCTGAGAATGAAGAAATTCTTTCACGCGGTACATGTACAATGAAGAGCAGATCTTTTGGCAAATTATGGTTGACTGAAGGAATACTCAAGAAACAAATTTAGCCTGTTTGATGTGGATTAAAATCAAATTTTTGGTAGATTTTGATAAAAGTTGATGAAGAAATGTGTAGTTGAAAAGTTGTGGATCTCATGATATGTGTTGTTAAAATTAATTATTGGTTTTGATTTAGATTAAAATATAAATTTTAATTTTCACCGTACTAGGACTTGGAATTGCAGTTCTTAATGAGATGTGATTATATATAAAAGATTTTAATCTCTTTGAAATTTTCTTGTTATCTTCAAGAAACCATCATATTTTTTATGGCTTGTGATGAAAAGCAATGACATACTTGTAGCAATAGCAAAGGTATACCGGATGATCCATGTTTCCAGTATAATTTAACATGAAGTTCATGATATTTGTTAGGCATCTATTAACCATTATTTTCTTCGTTTTCTCCTTGAGAGCATGTGTGATTGCATGAATTATTAATCTCGCCATACTCAAAGAATCGTTCTACTCATTATTCGATATACTTTTATGATTACTGCAATAACTGAAGAATCCACTTTTTGTAGCATGGAGAACCCATAGGTATTTTTAATAGGCATTCTAAAAAGCGTGAAGCAAGTTTAAGCATAAAAGCATAATTAGACAGCACAACAAGCACCAAGGTTTGAATCCAAGTGATTGAGGAGTTTCGAGTGCAGATTTAATGCATTTCTTGATTCACTAGGATCAATTGAACCAATTAATGGTTTATTCAATATACCTTTTTGAGGTGCCATTTAACAGAAAGAAAAAGCTCAAGACGATTTCTTCAAGGCTTGTATTATGTGAAATATACTTCTACAAATCAAGTCTGTCGAGCACGAAAAACCTAATGCCAATTAGATTGTACTCCTTTTTTTATTTCACCTTTTGTGCGTGATGACTTTTCTTAATGGAAGTTTCTCTTCAATTGTCCCCAAAAAAAAAAAAAAGGAAGGCCAATTAGGTTTGATAACCAATCGAAAGGCATGAGCATATACACCTAATTTGCAGAAAAAAAATGTTTATAATTGAAATTTCTCTGCTCTGTCAAGAATTTGTGTCAAGAGGGCGACTACATAGAACATGAGAGGGATCTCAAACTGGCACGTAAAAAGTACTTCACACCTTAAGTGGTGCTGCCGCTTCCCTGATTTGCTCAATTGTGAAAATCCCAAAGTAGTCATCGTCTATGACAGCATTTATCACAGCAAAGGCAACATCGTCAACACTAACTGGTGGGGCTAAAAGTAAATCGGAGGCAGGTAGAGAGTTCAAAGGTTTGGTAAAATTTTCTGTAGCAAGCAGAAACTTCTCAAGCGGTTCCCCTATCAAATCCAGAGGGATCTCAAATCCATCAACTTTCCTCTTCCCATATATAAACCCTGGTCTGAAAACGACACCTGTTGAAGTTGAAACATGAAAGCCATGAATATCAGAAAGATACACGAACTAGAGGACTCTTTTACTATGTCTTTTGAGTGCATTGCAAACAGATTTTGCAGCTTAACAAGTGATTAACCACAATTATTAAATCATGCGAGATTATGTTCTTTGTAGAGTGGCATTTCCCAGTCTCTCCATACTCATTTGACCCAGAAATTCTCTATTTGCATTTCCACATTTTTTAATCCAGCAAATTATATGACAACGATTTGAACATTTAAATATAGAATGCTATACTTAGATTTATCTCTAGTATGAATTCTACACATAGATCTATAGTATGCTATACTAGCATGATTTTGTGAGAAATGATTTGATCATGAGTTTTGTGACAAGAACGAGCATGGGATGATGATTTTCTAGTACGAGGATGATGGGTATGAAAGCTCCAGAATTTTCATGATATTATGCATGAGCATGCATAGTCTTTACTTGTAAAGCCTTTACCTCATTTAGTTCTAGAACAATAGGTTTGTTTTGCACGTGGGACCACAGCTTATGAGGAACCTGGAATGCAGTGTACATGGATGATCAATAGTGGACATTCCTACTGGGGTCAGTACATTTTATGTTATGCAAGTGTTTCTATACTCTCTCACAGAGAGAGGGAGGGAGGGAGGGAGAGACTCAGCTAGTTTTTCATTTCAATTTTTGTAATGACACAAACAGAGACAAAAATTGGGAAACCTTACTCCAATCCTCTAATGGTTGTAGGTAATATTTTTTATTATTTTAAACACTCGTAGCATAGCAATATTGATCCAAAGCTACGCATTTATCCATATCAGTTGCACATCTGAAATGAATGGGTTTATTAACAGACAAATCATAAAACAGTTATGGTGTGATAGTCCAATTTGGGGATGTACATTAGAGGGATTAGATTCTAAGGACATTTTCAATCCAGATTGAAGAATGGGAATTATATGCAAATTTAATTGAACTGTGAATGAGAGTTTATGATGTGACTTTGGATGGATCTACTCAAGTAAAATATTAACATTATTTTAAGAAAGAAAATCGTGACATTCCAACCAGTCAACAAAGAGCCATTCACATTCGTGGAGTCGTCCAAGGCTCGTGATTTCCAATGAGAAAGCTAGAAGGCTACTGCACATAGGATGCATTGTGTATTTGGTCAATGCCATTGAGATTGAACATAAATTGGCAACCATAATGCTATGGTGGTTCATCTTTTTCTAGAGATACTTCCTGAGGATGTACAAGGATTCCCACCAGATAGGGACCTTGCATATTCTAAAAGGAAAAATGAAAATTTTGGTGGGGAAGAGTGGTATTCTTGATAAAAGGGTTAGATGTTATTTTGATGAGGATGTGTATGAAATCAAGATTCTAATTGGAATACCTCATAATCTGGATTGTTAAATGACATGGTTATTGTCTTGAACCTGTTAATTAAGGGGTTACAAAGTTATGATGCAATTTAGTATGCATTAAGATGATAAAACCACATAAATTAGCCCCTGCTTGTGCTTGTCAAATCCATGTATCAATTACCCTGGTCTGTTATATAAATGCTTAAGTTCTTTAAGCACAAGTATTGATACCAATGCACGAGTATTGATACCCAGGGCATGGGTATCAATACCTATATCAACAAAATATCTAGGTGTCGGCACCAAAACATTTTAGATCCCCAAAGTATTGGTTTCAGCCTGATAATTTGGGTATCAGTTGTTCAATTGTTCTCATTTATGAAATATAAGGTCATTAAACTAGTGTTTAATGTATGAGGATCATTTCATGAGGGCAATGTCATATGTGTAATACTTTGAGGACTATCAAGTTACATCAACGAGATACGTCAGTGTGAAGCTAGAGATATGTAGGTGTGACATGTCAGGGTATATTTTGAGTTCAGGGACTATATTTTGAACAATGTTTTGAGCTGTGTATTGTGTAAAAAACTTGCGGCAATGTATATTATCTCTCTTTTGTGCTAATGTAATTTCATGTTCACTAGTTGTTTTCGTTACTTGTTCTAACTCGTCTGGAGTTATGAGTAGCACTTGTCCTCTTTTCATCAACAATAAAACTTTGTAATCATTGATCATTGTATAGTTATGTTTTATGACTTTCTTGGAGTTGTAAATGTCTAACTCAATACCCACGAGGAAAATAATTTAGTTATCCTGAATTATTTCCCTCAAGTTTTCTGTAGTGGACTCCCATCCTCTCCCTCTCACTTCTAAAAATTGATAACAGGCTCATCTCTCTTCCTCACTATGAGATACTTGTTCCCCTCTTACTCTCAATATACGAACCTCACAAAATCAACTGCAATTATAATAAACCACTTCCTGTACCCACCAATAGTTTACCTTCCAGCATGTTATCAACGGATTTGTGTAGAATTGAAAGTAAACACTAGAAAAATAATAATGCACCTGACATTGGATATTTGGATAGAACCTCAGATTCCGCTTTCCTCTTTCCGGTGAAGTAACCCGATGTAAGTAGAAAAGATGGTAGGTTATAATCATGAACTGATATCAATATAAATTTTGGAATGCCTGCAGAGAAATGAAAAAGAAATACATGATACAAGTCATGCCAAATGATGCAATCAGACATTTCTATCCAGTAAACTGTAATTAATGCAAAGTAAAATTGAATAAAATTTTTAGACAGGCAATACAAATAGAAATCCATTCCAAATAGGCACTCCTAAGTTTATAACGGACAATGTCTCACCAAATTCTTTAGCAGCATTTACTGCCACAACATTAGCCTCGCCATTAATCCTTTGCATCTGTTCCTCACTGCCAAAACCTCCAAGTGTTGAAACAACTGCAGTAGCCCCATTAAGCACTTCCTCCCAGTTTGCATAGAAAACATCTCCTGCAAGGTCCAAGGATTAATCAAACAATATCTGTGCAAGGTAAACATCCACAATGAGTTAAATACAGAAAACTGAACCAATTCATCATAATTTTTTTTTTTTTGATAAGTAATCAGAAAATTTTATTCATCAAAAGATAATACATGGGAAATGTATTATCAAATTAAACAACACATAAACGACATGAAATTAGGCAACCCTTCTACATGATTAGGGACTGCAGTATTAAACCAACTATACAAGTTTAAATAAAAGAATTCTCTGAATTGCTCTTTTGTTCTAGTCTTGTCTTCAAAACAGCGGCTGTTCCTTTCCCTCCATACGCACCATACTATGCATCCCGGAATAAGATCCCATACAATCCTACTCTCCTTGTCGCGAAGTTTCCTCCTCCATGCCAGCAACACATCTTCAATTCGTCTAGGCATCACCCAATCCAACTGTTGGGAAGCTAGAATAGTGTTCCAAAGCCATCGAACACCATCGCAATGAATGAACAAGTGATCAATTGTCTCCCCATCCTTCTTACACATATAACACCACTCGGTAATGCACAAACCTCTTCTTCGAAGGTTATCCACGGTTAACGCTTGCCCCCTCACAACCGTCCACAATAAAAAAGCCACCCGAGGGGGCAATTTACATTGCCACACCTTCTTCCATGGGAATGAGCTCTGTACAGGATCTAATAGGGATCTAAAGTAAGATCGAACTGAGAATATACCATTTTGTGCCAACCTCCACCTGCTACGATCACCTTCTCCAAACTGAATGTGCACCTCATGCAAAGAGGTCAAAAACAACGCATAATCATCTAATTCCCAATCAGAGACCCCTCTCAAAGATAGTATCCCAACCGCGACTTAGTTGTGAATGGTGAGTACCTCACTCACCATAGTAGACGGCTCCAAGGCAATGCGATACAAAGCAGGAAATCGTATCTTTAGCGGATCCTTACCACACCAACGGTCATCCCAAAATCTGATGTTATTGCCATTTCCCACCTCAAAGGACAGATTGTCTCGAAAGTCACTCCATCCCCGTCGGATATACCTCCACAGACTCACCCCATAGGATCCGCGACCGTCAATTGAGCACCAACCCCCCTCCATAACACCGTACTTCGCTCCTATGATTTCTCTCCAAAAACTCCCCCTCTCCATTCCAAATCGCCATAGCCACTTGCCCAGCAAAGCCTTATTAAACAAAACCAGGCTCCTCAATCCAAGCCCCCCTACCCTAACAGGGGAGCAAACCACACCCCAATTGACCAAATGGAGTTTTCTCTCTTCTCCCAATTCATCATAATTTTTAAGTTGGTTATTTCTTTGTCCCGAAATTCTATGCTCTAGAAATCCAAAGCTAAAAAGTGTAGCATGTCAATTAATAAGTGATTCTTTCAGGTGTCAATGATAGTCTCCGATACCAACTTCAATTTTGATTTTGCAATAGTTCGGCATAATTACAAATTCGATTCTTTCAGGTGTCAATGATAGTCTCCGTTACCAACTTCAATTCTGATTTTGCAATAGCACAGCATAATTAAAAATTCCTATTATGTAGAAAATCATACTGTAATAGTACCAGTAGTGAATTTAACACATCTAGCATAGGAAAGTGTTTTTTTAATTGTAATTCACCTGAGATCAGAAGTGAAACAGGTTAGTTATTTTTCTCGCTTTAGGCTATCTTCGCATGTTTTGGTTGATGATTCATTTGATGATAGATTAAGATTCATTTTTCTTAAGACTAAAGGGCCTATATCCGGGCTGTGAGCATCTCTTTTGATATTAACTAATATTTGATTTGAGGATTAGACAATTATGACTGCTTCTTCTCTCTGTTTCCTCTCTATTCTCTAATCTTTGTTTATAATGCTTTTTTTTCTCCCAATTTAAAACATAGGAAGCCTGGAGAACCAGTTGGATTTTTTGCTTGAAGCATACAGTATTTGACTCGTGGCCTCCTGCTGCATTACCTTTTTGACCAATGTCCAGTCAATCATAAATTATTTCCATCAAGCTCAGATCTTAATTCCAACTCATACGCTTGTATTTAAAAGCCTCCCAAAATTGTCATAACGTTCATAATATATACTCAAAGAAGGCCAGAACGTTTTAGTATGAGCTCATGCAAGGCCTTCTCAACATGTATCTAGCTGACCAGAAACCTTTTTTCATCTGTTCGAGACAAAGATCTAAAAAGAATTCTTCCAGCTAATATCAACAGGGAAGAATAATCTGATCACTAAGGATGTTGATTCCAATCTTTCTGTTGGCAGAACTTGACTCTTCCCAGGAATCTGGTGGAAATATGAAAAAGATGGAATTGGTCACTAAAATTTTTTAGTTTTTGGTGATTTTATTATATAACATCTAATTTACTTTTTTTTGGGTTTAGGAATTCTGGACACCTTGCTTCTCCATGCCTTGGGGTAAAAAAGAACCTGTCTATCCTAAATCCACCAGCACTCTGATGCATACATGGGGAATATCAATTGAGTCATGTGGTGATCTTCTAAAGAAAGATTGACAATCTAATTAAAAAGGTGAAACATTATTGGAAAAGAAGACAGGCTATGTACAAATCCACTGGTATAAACAAACATCCTCAGTGTCACTTCAAATAAATCAACTGATTCCACATTTCAATCATTCAATATATACCCGCGTTTGTTTCTCTTAGAACACTTACAAAGTTAACTAAAACTATTTTTTGATAGAATCTCGAGTTTTCAGTAAATCATAAAGTTGCTAGATAATCAAGAGTATTTGGCATCAGATATACTGATTTATTCAGCTACTATCAGTCATACATGTATGAATAATAATTGGTTTTGAACAATGAGTTAGATGCAAAGAAATGGATGCTTATTGACAAATTTTTAGTGTATTTTAAGTAGTGAGAGACTGAGAGTTACCGTAAACAGAAAAAAAGAGAGAGAAAAAAATTCTGCTTCCTATGGTCTATAAATAACTCAAATGGTCTGTTGGCTAGATGGTTTCAACGTACTTGACAATATTAAGAAAGAGAAAAAAAGCTGGAATATTGTCTACCGTGCAATCCTATTCATACCAACACGCCAAAATAGTTTCTTTAAAGATATATCACTGTAAACCTATTTAAGGTAGAAATAGAGAAATGAACCTGCCTGTCACCCACATGACCTGATCTACCCATGAACCTGTGTATGAAGGACGCCCTGACCTATAAACATTCATTAGAACTTAGAATCAACAACTTCATACAATGAGAGAGAAGGCAGGAATTAGAAGTATGCGACAATGAATCAATTACCAGAACTCCTTTAAAAAAATAATTTAGCCTGATAACAAAATTAAGACTTTACTGATATAAGAAATTGAAATCAAGTGGTCAGGTTCTTCAAGAGATGCTTGCACCTGCTAAGACTAATGACCTCAATACCCTTTGATATGGCAGCCTTGCATATTGCAGAACCGACAAAACCGCTGCCTCCTAATACTACAATCTGACAATGGATATGTGTAAGTGACATCTACTTTCCAAAGCTACCAGAGTTGCATCTTAAATATAAAAGAACACAAAATCGAAATATATCTCCGGGCCATACTCGCTCAGTCTTAACATCAGCCACCACATCAATTGTCCCAACATTGAC
This sequence comes from Fraxinus americana, assembly GCA_035079005.1. Classification (NCBI taxonomy): domain Eukaryota; kingdom Viridiplantae; phylum Streptophyta; class Magnoliopsida; order Lamiales; family Oleaceae; genus Fraxinus; species Fraxinus americana. The sequence continues at coordinate 47,094,942 of CM068707.1, forward strand.
ATCCTTTTTTATGCCAGCTTCTGCATAACTGCATTTAACACCAGCCATGCACGAGCTACAAGATGGAAAAGACATGAAGTCACAACAAAATCATTGTCAACAATCAAATGCTAGATGATGACATGGCACAATTACACCTGTTCGCTCAGTTATGCTCTTAAAAGTTGTAGGTACAATAAAATTTTAAGTAGGTCAAAAGGATTTCATACAAGTTAAAGACTTATTTCTGATTAACTCGGGGATGGGCTACATGAATCCCTTTTTCCTGATAAGGGGCACAAACAGTTCAAGGAGGAGCATATTAACTGTTAGACTCTGATTTCATTTATTTTCTAATTCTTCTTACGCAAATGCATTTTTCTACCATCTCCAGTTGCTATCTACCAGGATAGGTGATAAGTTGTTACAAAGCAAAATGTGATTCCACAAGTATAAAATTCCATTATGTAAGCTCTTCCACAAGGGTTTAACTTTTGAAGGGAAGTGAAGGCACCTCTGGCATTACAATGCAACTAGTATGTCAACATAAGACGAACCTCAATAATAATCAAACAAAAAGACCAACTACATAGATATTCTAACTCCCCTCCCTTGTAATCAAGAGCATAAATTTCCCCAAAACCAATATCCATAATATATAAGTGGGACAGATAAATGTGTAAACTTATTTCAAAACTGGGAAAATCATAGAGGTTTCAGAAATGGATATTATCCTTTATACATCAGAAGAAAGCTAAATTTTCCTATGTTAAATCCCTTATCTTTCTTGTTTCCAACTTCCAAAACAAAGAACGAAAGCAAGCGTATAAACAAACATTTCTTTGGCACGGCCCTTTCTGTTCTATCATTTACCTCGAAGAAATTATCAAGTTTAAACATGAAATCAAACACGTACAATAGAGAAAATGAATAGCTAACCGAGTGTGAAACAGTTGAGGAAAATTCGAAGCACGAAATGGAGAAAACGACACTCTGCCGCTTTGTGATGGGACAGTGGACAGAGCAGCCACACAAGAGAGTGACGTCATCTCTCTCTATCTCTCTCTCTCTCCCTCCCCCTGATACTGATCTTACTGTGTCAAATCGGAAACCTGAAGATGACCCAGTTGTGTGAGAGTGCAATGGGAAAGGGATGGGAGCAAACAATTACCAGATTTCTGGCAGAAATCCCATAAGCGTGTTGGTACGTAACCAAGAATTGATTTTTTCTTGAACTTCCAGTTTTTTTTTTTTCTGGACGAAAATAATAATGAAGAATTTATTTTCAAACCTTTTTTATTTTTCAAAAAAGTGAATAAAAAATTTACAAAAAAATCCAAAACGACAAATTTATCGTTTTGAGTGTATTCAGTTATAAAATTTATTCTTATTGCCTCTTCAGATCAAAATTACTTATTAAATCTTTATATTCAAACTTGTCTAATAAATCCTTTCAATAAATAATATAAGGTGCATTTGATTGCGAGTATTGAAAGAAAATAAATTATACGTAATTCAATTGCCTAAAACTTATTTGTATGTAAATTATTAATTAAATGTGTTTGATTTATTTAATTTTCAACCTAGAAAATATTGTATTTATCCATTTTTTTTATTGGTGAGTAGATAAGAGATAGTAGATAGATAAGAAAGAGAAGGAGAGACTGATTTTTTCTGGAAAATAAAATCTTACTACCTCTGAAGAAAACATTTTCCTTGATTTTGAGAAAAAAAAATGATCTGACCAAAAGTAGGAAAATGTTTTTCATGAAAAAAATGTCAGTTGAATAATACAAAAACAAGAATTTGAGTGGAAAAAAACACATTTTTCATGAAAAATATTGACAATTAAATGCACTATAATATTTTCATTATTTGTTGTGACATTATTCTTATATGACAGCAAGGTCACTGTAGTGCACAAGAACTCTGATGAGAATGCATTTTCACCTAGAAGTATATCATTTTATCTACATGAGATTAAATCAATCACCCCTTTTCATCTAGAGTGACACCCTTCTCATTGGGGCGAGACACCCCTTTTTGGAGAGGCTCACTTTCTTTAGGGAGCCCACTATGAGAGAAGTGTTAATGTAAAGGGAAAAATTCATGGGTCAGGTGTTTACTATTCCAAAATTAAAAATCAGGTCCAATAGTTTAAAATTACAAAAATCAGGTTTTTCTGAAATTAATTAATTACATTTCATAATTATTATATTAAATTAAATATTTAACTGTAATATAATAAAATCACCCACCCCACCCCACCCCACCCCACCCCACCCCACCCCACCATTGCTCCGGCTACTACTCCGGCGACCGGTGACTGCACCGATCCGGCGTCCGGCGACTGCTCCGATCCGGCGACTTTTTCGAGGTCACAGATCAAGAAATTTGTAGGTCACGGGTAATGTCGAGGTCACAGATAAAAAAATTTGTAGATCTCAGATTATTTCGAGGTCACAGATTTAAAATTTTATAGGTCACAGATTATTTCGAGGTCACAGGTGAGACAAAATTAAGGTCACAGATTCCCTTTTTAAGTTACAAATTAACAATTTCAAAGTCACAGTCAATAGTAAGGTCAGACACTAAAAAGATCCACAATAGATAGGTCACAATCACCTAAACTTTATTTCAACGAGTCACGACACAATTCCTAGGTCACGTGCACCTACCTAGGTCACAGAGAGACTCGCGATCGCCACCTCCAACCAAATACAACAACGTAACCATCGCCACAACAGCCCAACACCACCAAAACGTAAAAATAATCACCACCTCACCATTTTCATTTTCAAAAAACCCAATATCACCATAACTCAAAAACCCCAGATCTGGGAGTAGGAAGAAGGAAAGAACAATATATATATATATATACAGAACGGCTTCAACGTCAGTGATGCAGCTTGCGACGTTGAAGCAGCCGTCGAGACGCTGTGCAACGTGCAAAGAAGATATCGTCGTCGCTGCGCGATTTGAAGAAGCCAGACATGGCTGCCGCGCAAATCGCAAGAAGCTGATCTTCTTCTTGCGATCAGACATCTGTGGGAAGGGGGGAGAAACGGCGGGGCAGGGGAGGGGAGGGGAGGAAAAGAGGGGAGGGGAAGGGAAGGGGAAGGGGAAGGGGAGAGGCGGCGGGCATTGGCGGTGGAGGCGGCCGGCGGTGGCGGTGGAGGCGAGAGAATTGAAATAATGAAATGGTTTAGGGTTTTGTTAGGATTTTATACTTAAAATAAATTTGGAGGGTAGATAGTAGGGTGGGTATGTAGATTATTTTAATTTAAAATATCATTATTAATATTAATGATAAAAATTAAAACCTGATTTTTGATTAAATAAAGTATAAACCTGATTTTTTAAAAGACAAAACTAAATACCTTGTTTAGTGTAATTTCCTCTAATGTAAAATTAATACTAATCATGTAGAGTCCTATTTCAAATCATCAAAAGCGAATATTTGGAAGTCAATAGATGATCTAGCATTTTACCATATTTTTTTATGTTCGCATCTTTTATAAAAATATAGGAATGTCATATAAGAGGAAATATTTAATTCTACTTTAGAGAAGTTATTAAATAAATTAGGAACAATAATAAGAAAGAATAAATAAGTATTATCATTATAGTAAATTGTATTAAAATGAATTAATAATGGAGATTCCAAATCTTAGTGCATGTTTAGGGCGTGTTCGGTAGAGATTAAAATCGGATAAAAATTGAAAAACTAGTTGTTATTGTTGACTTTTATTAGACGAGTGTGACCAACTAACGGATATATTTTCAATTTTAATTGAATTTTAAGCACGATCGAACACGCTCTTAAATCAATCTTATAGAATCATTCTTAACTGCTCACTAGTTAGTAAATTAGATAATTAGTCATAGAAATTCGTAATCAAAACTTGATTATTTGAATAGAGTTAATATTAATAATAATAAATTAAATACATGATCTTCGTGGGACAATGTCTTATTATTCATTACATTACTTATCTATCCTATAGTACACTTGAGGAATTTCATTGATCATCCTACAACATCATACGAGGCATCTAAGAGTAAGATGCATGTATATTATCACGTAGGAGGTCAATCGACCACTCTACCATCGAGCTTATCGAATAACTCTCAAACCTGATCGACCAAGTAGTAGCCCATGCCTTGTTCATTGTCTCTAAAGCTCCATGTGCTAATTTAAGCATAACAATAAGATATGTCCCAGTTGTTGTGATTTTCAGGATGAAGGTGCTCATCTTCCAAAACTCTTAAGATGAAAGACACGTGAACACCAACCATCATCCAATAAATACTACACAAAGTATCACGTAGGTCTAATTCACTTTTTATGTATCATTTACTTACACACATCTCCATTCTCTACATGTATCATCTTCTTTGTTTGAGGCTTACTCTCATGAAGGTAAAAAGACGGAGAAAGTCGCAACCTCATTCTTGCTAATATCTCGGCTTTAGAAGTGGGTTTCAGTTACCATGCTTCTCTATTGAATTCGAGTAGTTATGTCAAATTAGTTTCATTGGTGACATCCGTGGAAACTTGTGGTATAAAATTACGGTGAGACCATGGTCTAGGAATGGAAGTTTAAGGCTTTGCAAACTCAGATGGCAGCAATGATGGCTTTGCATCAGAATTAGATCTAAAGATCACAGGGGGCATCACCACGAACCCTATAAGTTGCTTTGACGTTGCACAAATTCAAAAACTAAAAATTATGAGAAACTAAAAAATGCTCGTCGGAATGATAACCCAAAAGATAAGGGACAAATGAATTGTTAAGAAAATGTGATAGATATATAGATGCAAAAAGGTGTTTCAAGTAATTAAGAGGACATAGAATGCCAAAATCCTATAAATGAGAGTCTCACAATGAGCAAAGATCAAGAAATGATATAGAAAACCAAAGATCAACCACTATGATGGAAGTCAATCGATAGGACAGAAAAATGATGATTCACCCATGCCAAAGGACTTTCTGTATGATGGGTGGTGATTACGCCCAAAGTGTTACGCGGTGTTGTAGTATAGCTTTGGGGTGTCGTATCCACAGGGAGATGGAAAAGTGAATCAAGAGGTTCAATAACTTTGGGTTCTCGTGAATTTGATGAAGGGAATTTGTTTATTGCATTCAAATGTAAATGTCGTCGGAAATAATGATGAAATTTAATATAATATGTAAAATAGTGAAGTTTCGGGGTTCCCTCAATTAGATTGGATCAATCAACATCAACAATTCATGCATTCTCTACTCAATTAGAAGTTTCTGTCCTAACTTTCTAATCGGATGATTTAAACGATACAAACCAATTTATTTGCACATGTAATCCTAGAATTTATGTTTCCCAAAACATAATCATACATCAATTTATTGAAATCAGACTTAAAGAGCGACTATATATCTCTAACATATAGCAGTAATTAAATCACACCAATAAATGATTTGAAAATCAAACTTGAACAAGTATTTTAATTATTCAACGGAAGAAACATGATTAAATCCATGAAAATCTGAATAAATGTTAAATCTAACTCAAATCTAATTCAAAATACGGAAAACATAAACCCTAGAATTATTTAAACAATGAAAAACACATCCTAAATTCTAGATCTCCTTAACAATTATCACAATCATCTATTGAAATCGATTATAAATCGTTCATATACATGTAGCATAAGAAAGTAAATAATCACACCAATAGATTTAATGAAATAAAGATTCAACACATAGTTCAATTATTCGATAGAAAAAACAAGATTGATTCTATGAAAAACTTAATACATGTTAAATCAATTTCAAAATTAATTCATAAATATGAAAATCTAGATCTAGAAATGTATAGCAAAATAAATACCAAAGAGCATGAATAAATGATGTTGAAATCCCCGAATCCAATTGAGTTCCTCCCTTGCTTCACCTTTAGTTTAGTTCTTCATAGAGTTTCTTGAGCTAAAAGTGATGGAAGAATGGTGTAGAATGAAGAATGAATGGTTAGCCGGCGTTCTGGGGTGTTTTGGGATGTATTTAGGGTTGAAAAGTCGTGCAAGATATGTTACCAAAGGAGTTTGAGTCGTAGAAGGAAACCAGAAATTTCGTCCAAATTTAACCCCATGCGGCCGCAAGGTACAAACCCATGCGGCTGCATGGAACAAAAAATTGATGCCCTTGAAGTCTCGGTAAGTGCCCATGCGGCTGCATGGGTTTTATAACCATGCGGCCGCATGGTTATAATGTTTTTCTGCCGGATAGATTTTAGTATTTGGGTCATAACTTTCTCTACCGATGTCCGATCAAGGTAATTCAAGATGCGTTGGAAAGCTAACTCAAAGGGCTACAACTTTGCTTCAGATTCCATCTTCAAATTCGATCGTCTACTATGTCAAAAACTGGTCTCAATATGCGGCTGAAAACCGGTGCAAAACTTTTCAGCTTGAAGTTGATATTTGATAATGTTTTGGCTATCTTTCACCCCTTTGACTCCTTGTTTCATTCAATTGACCTCTAAAACTCTTGAATCTTCATCACAAAGGTAGAAATAGGTTTAGAGTATTTGCACTTTAGTCCCTGAACTTTCACTTTCTTCCATTTTGGTTCTTTTTCGCTTGGTTCACCTCAATTCGCTACATTCATCACTTTGTCCTGCAAAACATAAATTGCATAGAATTAAGCTATATTCCAACATTTTAATCAACAATTGCTCATATTTTGACAGTAAAATAAGTATGTAAAAACACACTTATCAGGTGGTATATCATGTAGGGGGCGAGGCCTTGAATGGCAGAAGTGCTAGTGCATAGGCAAGGATGAGACACTGCATAGCAAAGTCGCTGATGCATAAACAAGGATAATGCCTTGCATGACGAAAGCGCTGATGCATAGGAGAGGATGAGGCCTTGCACAACAATAACATTGATGCATAGGAGAGGATGAGGCTTTGCACGACAGAGATGTTGATGCATAGGCAAAGATGAGGCGATGCATGATGGAAACCTTAATATGTAGGCACTGATGCATAGGTAAGGATGAGGTATTGCATGGCTAAAATGTTGATACAGAGGCAAGGATGATTGCATGGTGGAAGTGCTGTGTATAGGTAAGGGTGAGCTCTTGCATGGCAGAAGTGCTTATGCATAGGCAAGGATGATGCCTTATATAGTGCAAAAGCTAATGCATAAACAAGGATGAGGCCTTGTATGGTGGAAGAGCTAATGCATAAGCAAGAATGGAGGCCTTCCATGATGGAAGCGTTGATGCATATACGAGGATGAGGCCTTACATGGTAGAAGTATTGTTGCATAGGCCAGGATGAGGTCTTGCATGACGGAGGAGCTGATGCATAGACAAGGATGAAGCCTTGCATGACAGAGGCGTTGATGTATAGGCTAGGATGTGGCTTTGCATGGTGAGGACGCTAATGCATAGGCAATTATCTCTACACTTGGAAAAACCATAGTTGTAGCTTTGGAGTCTCATGCTCCAGGGATGAAGCCTCTGAAAGTAGATGAAACATTTGTGTAGAGGTAAAGTCCCAAGTTTCGAGGATGAGACCTCTTAATTCATAAAAAAATGACCCCTTCTTCATGTGTTATCCCTTCTTTAAAGGTTGTTCCATTCATGACCTCTTCTTCATAGGTATCCCCTTCTTTAGGGATTGTTGTTGTCATGACCTCTTCTCTGGAAGCTTCTTTATTTCAGGGTCTCCCATTCTTTAGAGGCTTTGACCATCTTGATGTCTTTCTCTTGTTCTTGCATCTCCACTTTTTTGGGACATCGACCATCTTCGTATCAGCTATCGTCGTGTTTTCCTTACATAGTATATGGGCAGTTGGTGATTGCCTTCCTCTTTTATGAGGATCGAGCTGACAGCCACTTTAAATACGACCATATACAATAATAGGGGCTCATTATCTTCATCAAGCTCATAGAACCTGCATGGCCTTCCTTCCTCTTTAGCTTGGTAGTGAGGTGGTTGGAAGTCCACAATTTGCTCCCTCGTGGCCTCAACTGAATTCCTATCTCACCTATTCCTAGGCTAAAGATCATTGTGGCCTATTCCCTCGCATTTGCTCATGGGGCCTTTATATGGGGATGGCTATTGAGGCTTATTTCTTCGAGGATTATCCTATAGAAGACGTTGGCGAATCTTTGAGGTTTTCGCTCTTGTTCATAAACTGAAATGAAATTGTCTTTTCCATTGAACGGGCCATTCGAAGGTCGGCTAGATTCATAGTTTGTAGATACATCTAGCCTTCATTTATTTCAACAGAGCTTAAACATCTCTTGTGCCAATGAGATTGGGACCTTTCACTTTATACTTCATCCTCTTCTTGCTAGCGAAAGAGGTCTAGTTGAGGCACATTATTGGCCATTTGATAACCTACTTGTCCTTGCATTTGTAGGAGGAGTTGTTGCATTATGGCGGTCTACTCTGTAATATTCCTCATGTTGGTGGTCATTTCTACTGCTACTCTTGTAAGTCAAGTTGTGACCTTATCGCCATTGCAATGAAGAGGTCGATGGTAGGTGACATAGGTCGGAATGGCCTTTTCTTCAATGAACTCCCTAGCTTACCTTCAATTTCTTTCTTCTTCACTTATATTCATGGTGGATGGACGCCTCTTTTATTCAACGAGGGAGTCTTCTAGAATAGGTTTCGATCAACTAAAGCTTGTCCTTTCTCAAGAAGAATCTCAAATCACCCAAAGAAGTGAATAACACTTGGAACTTTTCTTCCTTTGAAGCTTCCACTTGTTCTTTGTTCAAAAACAAAACATTTTACAAAGGGAAAGTTGGAATTTTTTCTATCGGGTTTTCTCACAGTTAATAGTGTGGTTTTTCACAAACAATGGCAATATGTTGACCTCGGTTCCAATTAAAAAATATGGTTTAAAAGTTTTATGTTAAAAAATCAAGCGATGATTCAATTTTTTAATAAATACTAATATTATAAAATTAAATTAATATACATACCCCCATCCCATCCCACCTCACCTGATATCACTCCCAAACCCTAAATCTTTTCCTCATTCTTCTATTTTCCTTCTCTCTTCTCTCTCCAACATCAATTCTTTCTCTCTCTAACGTAGCGGCGAGTGTCATTGAGCGCGACGTGGTGATGACATTTTAGGTTGATTTTGGATATGATCAGATCTGTTGTTTAACTGGAGTTTTGGGGTGATTTTTATTTGTGGTTGGTGTTTTGAAAATGGTAGTGATGATGAGGTGGTAGTCGTGGTGCTGACGACGGTGTATGTGGTGGTGGCAATGGTCACAAATGGTAGTGGTATATGTGGTGGTGTTGACAGTGGTAGCGTGACGTTTGGTTGGTGCCGATGGCGAATTGGGGGATAGGTTGGGTTGTGATGGGTGAGATGAAATGAGATAAATAGTGTTTATGATCAATTATTTGGGTGATTGTGATAGTAAATTGGTTAATTTGTGATCGATAAAATAAATAATTTGTGACCAATAAATAATATGGGACTTAAAAAAAAAAAGAACACGACTAAATTTGTAATTGTGGGTGAGATGAGATGAGATAAAGAGTGTTTATGATCAATTATTTGGGTGATTGTGATAGTAAATTGGTTAATTTGTGATTAATAAAATAAATAATTTGTGACCAATAAATAATATGTGACTTAAAAAAAAAGAACGCGACTAAATTTGTAATCGTGAATCATAATTTTTAAGTTGCAACCAATTAATTTAATAATTTATAACCAGAAATGAGTTGTGATCTATAAAATTTGTGATCGTTAAATTAATTGTGACCTATAAAATTTGTAATTTGTGATCGAGAAATAATGGGGGACCAATTACTTTAATGATTTTTGGCCAATGAATATGGTGTGACTTATCCTTCTTGTCAAAACCTTGCAATTCCCATTCACTCAAAAGTAATTACTTTTGGCGTCTGTTGATTTTTTGGTCCAATCATGTGGGATCACGATGTTTATTTTGGTTTGACTTAATTTTTAAAAAGTTAAAAAGAGCTTTTAAGATTCATTTGATTAATTTTATGAAAATATTTATTTTAATTAGAAAAGTTTTTAAAAGAAGTTGATCTAATGCATCTTCCTTTAAAACACTTTCGGAATAGGAAACTCTTTTAAAAATTAATTTTTAAATAAAAATAAAGACAATTTCCTCTAAAAACTCTTCTATAAAAAGTAAAAGTAAAAGCAAAAGCAAAAATTATGCCAAATGAATTGTTAATGGCTTAGGGTCTTGCAAGAATTCATCCCATATATTTATCTTATGCGATAGTAAAGCCACTTAACTACGAATATATATATATATATATATATATATATATATATATATATATATATATATATATATATATATATATTAAAGTATATAATAAAATTCTAGACATATAAATCTAAAACAAGACCGTGTGAAGAAATTAATCAAGAGTTGGAAAAATTCTCACATACTTGAAGTCTAGTGAGAACCTAGATAATCTGTTACTACGCATGCCCAAGAGAATTAGTAAGTTAAATCTTACCTAACTATATAAAATTTGAATATTTAGGTTAAAATGGGATGAAAAAGTTGGATAATTTCAGCACCATATAAAAAATTGTCCTATCTTAGATGATTAATATTAGTTGTTACAGTCGGACAGTCGAGGTTTTTAAATTATTAATGAGGTTCAATATGTGGTACAAAAGTACCAAAAATTTAACAATAATACTTGAAGTACTTCACCAATATGAACTTCGAGGTGGTGTAGCCCTAATTGAGAGTCGAAGTTTCTCTATTAAAAGTTTATAAATTAGGATAAGGGTAAGGCTATAAAATGCACTAAACGAGAATGTTGTGAAACAAGTAAAAAATGGGTATGTGTGTGTGGTATCGCTGGTCAAAAGAAATAATTAGATTAAAGCTATGAAGATACATGAAAGCTGTGAACACTGATTATATTGTGAAATGCTTTATCTGAACAAAGTGAGTTACTGTTAAATTTTGAAAGAAGTTTAATGTTTATTTACTAAATAATTGAAAATAAGTTTGAGGCTAGTAAAACAATTTTGAAAGTGATCATTATATAAACTTTGAGAAAGTTATAGCTCAAAATGCAATTAACATCTGCTAGAAACGAAGAAAATCTCATTCCCTATCTCCGGCTTGAAACCATTCTCTTTTACAAATAGGAGCCTTACTCGAAGTGCAATTGCTTCCTTGTCAACCGAAACACAAATTCTATAATGACTCAAATCTCTATACCCAAGTCGTTAGCTTTCGTACTGTCCTCTCTGGGAGAGCCTAGGCCCATCGTACTGTCCACTTAAGTTGAATCCTAGTACCAATTGAGCAAGTTGCCCAATTGGTAACATAATTCAACTTAAGTCTCCCATATGATGGAAGTCTTGAATTCGAATCTTGAGGGACACATCAAAAGCCTTGAAGGGTAAGATTGAGTGATGGACCTAGGCTCTACCAAAGCGGACAGTACGCAAGCTAACAGTTTAGGTATAGAGACCTGGATCGTTACAAAAAATACGCGTTGTTTTGTAACGACCCAGATCTCTATACCCAAACCATTAATTTGCGTACTGTCCACTTTGGGTGGGCATATGCCCACTTATCCCTCACGACTTTCTATCGCGCACATTTTTTTGTAACTATCTGAACTCGGCCCGGAGCCGTTATCATATCATACGTATTGTCCACTTTGGGAGAGTCCAGACTTATCTTACCCCTCATGACTTTCTGACGCATCCCTCAGGATTTGAACTCAAGACTTCCATCATATGGGAAATTTAAATTGAATCCTGGTACCAATTGGGTGCGAGGTTGGGTCATTACAAATTCCACCAAAGCTGGGGTCGTATGAGGTGGCTCTCCATGTACTACTCGATTTCGTTCACCTCGAAAACGGACTCAAATGATACATCCAAACCCAACAAATAAACAAAGTATGTAATTCTAACTCCATTGAGCCACATCTAACATACCAACTTCCCACTCTCAAGTCTCACCTTACACCTAGCATGATTTAAAATAGTAAGGATTACTTCATAAGAAACTCGCTAAAGAAATATATGGATCTTAGAGAATGGAATTGTTATTTTATAATGAAAACATTTACAAACCTAAAAGTAGTGAAAACTCTAAAAATGAAAATGAAATAAATTTGTTCTACACATACAAAAAATGTTACATCAGTAAATTTCAATTTTTGAGAAAAATAATAAGCGTGTGTCTGGAGGCAATTTCTAGCACAATTCCGACCGTTAGATACCATTTTTTGGACCGTTGATCATTTTTTTATTCAACCCATTCTGACAACCACTGTGCACCAAGTCAGGCTACAATACAGCAGGATGCCCAATTTGCCATCCTCATTTCTCGCCTCACCTACCCACTTCTTCCTTCTCCCCCTGGCCAAGTCGACCTCCCCTTCCAGCCATGTTTCCTCTTTCAATCCTTCATGCCCAAAGTCAGTAAGGCACAACCGAAGGCTTCTTCTCCCTCCCAGATCTGATTCACCAATTTCTGCCACCCCTTCCGTCAAGAAAATTTTATCTCCGACCTCTGCTCCCAGATTCGGTCTGCTCTCCGAATATGCAGACTAAGTGGTCCACGAACGAGTAAATGGCATCCGGACGACACAAAGAAGTGTTCTTGTAGAGTCAAACCCGCACACAAAATGGATCCACGATTTTCAAGGGTAAGGGCAGATTTTATTTTTTTGCAAACTGATTATTTCATACTGGCTGATTACCGAACCACCGTGAGTTCCCAATTTTATTACGACAAAGTGATGTTTTGTGGCTTCTGATCTCAGATGGGTTACAATGGTTCGTTGTCCACCTCCAACCCTCCTCCAAGCCAAAGCCAAGCCTCTGCCCGGAAAAATGCCATTTGGACCAAACAAGATAACCACATTTTCGTTGCCGCTTGCGAGACGGTGATAGCCGACGGTCACCGTAACGGAAAGTGCTTCACGAAGCACGGCTGGGACCAACTGATCCACTTCTTCAACACCAACTCCGGACACGTCTGGACCAAGCAACAATTGAAGAACCATTGGGATTCTCTCCGTCAAAAGCATAAACGGCTCACGGAACTGTTGAATTGCACTGGTGTCGAGTATAACTCTGCCACGGGAACAATTGCTGCCTCCAACGACTGGTGGGAGAGAAAGATGAAGGTAACTGGAATTTTTTCGTGGACCTCGTTTCCTGATTGGTTTTTCGCATTTCTTGCAATGAGTGGAGGGCATCTATTATTATGCTGAGTCCTAAAATAGGCGTTTTACAGATGGGGTACAATGTGTTTTGAGTGCATTTCCATTGAAATCAAGACATTTGCAAGTATAAGGGATATTATTCACCATGTCTGGAGTTCTCAGAAAACTGAAAATTCGCTTGTTATTGTTTGGCCACGTGCATTTCACCATTTATATTCCCTGCTCCATGTTGATTCATCTTTCCACAATCATATGGCATTGAAGAATGTACATTATATTTGGATGACAATGTAAAGGTCTGTATGGGCATTGAAATCAATACATATGTCTGATGCTTCACTAGATGACTTCCAAACCTCTTGCATCTGATACGAATGGTTTGGAACAATGCTTACTTGTCCACTGCCATACATTCCAATTTTATTTAACCTTTCTAAACACATAGTTTGATTAATTAACAGGAAGAAGTGTTTTCATCAGTCTCTGCCCTGGCCTTCAAGTACTTATTTTAGAATTTGGTAATATTGCTAATTGCATACTGGATATTCAAAACTCTAACAATAGATAACAGACTTCACTAGATTCGGATAATCCATTTCCATAATTGACCGTCTTCACCAATTCAAGTTGAAAAGAACTATTTTTCTTGTTTTTATTCTCTACCATTACAATTTTATCCAACCACATCATGTAATGCTATGTTAATCGTACTAACTATTTACCACTACATATATGCTCATAATATGGGAGAAAATAATATTTTTTGCGCAATGGTGGGTTTCTTGGGTTTTCTTAATCGAATGGCCTGGAAGTTGTGGCGTACGCGTCACACCATTTTTTTCCTCTTTTGCATTTTGAACAGGAGAACAAGGAGTACAGAGAATTCAGAGACAAAGACTGTAGAGAGGTATACAGCTACAACGTGTTGTTCGGGGACGCATTCGACAGTGACAAGTATGCGGTCACACCGTCCCAGATGTGCCGTACGGGATTCGCGATGTTTGAGGATAGTGGTTACGAAGACCTGCGCGATGCTCATCCGGACGGCGAGGAGAGAAGCGGATCTAGTGACGAGGCCGACGAAGATGGTCGTGCAGGAACTAGCATGGACGTCTCACGGGCGCGAAGTGGAGACAAGCGCCGATCTGGAAGCAAAAACACAATGGAGAAGAGAGCAAAAAAAGGAGCTAGAGATGTGTCGTACTCTGTTGACCGAGCTGCGTCTGCCAGTCGTGAAGTAGCCAAAAAAATTGAGAATTTGGTTGGTCCTGCTGTGACTCCTGTGAAGACAATTTTGGATGAGCTTTTAGCGACGGGCAGACTGCATAAGAAAACAGAATTGTACTACTGGACTTGCAAGTTCCTGAGCAGAAGAGCTAATAGAGAGACTGTTGATGCACAGGACGACGTCGATGAAAAAATGGACTGGGTTGAGTGGTGTTGGAAAGATGACATGAAGAGACATCGGAACGACGACTGTTAGGTGCAAAACAGAGTACGGCCCGTGTATTTGAACAGTCTCCGAAATGGACGTGTTGTACTATATTCATTTTTCATATCTTGTTCCAGGATTTTCCATGTTTGTTCTTGCTTTATTTTCCATAACGTGTAGGGAGGCTGATTTGACATTTCGTACTTTTTTTCCCTTGTGAAATATATGTTCTGCAACATATCTGTACAAATAGATTGCATGGCCAAATTTTCAAAAAATCGATTGGATGAATGCGGACTAACATTTGTAGGATAGTGGATTATTTCAAAGAATATTTCTACAGTCATTATGGCCTGCAAGACTCCGTACTATCCGTACTATCAATTCTTTGGTTTTTAGGCATACTGGGTCCAGTTTGTCATGAACTTATGTTGCCATAACGTAAGTAGCACATTCTATATAACGAAACATTCAGCCAATATCTTAAAAGAAGTAGGTTAAAAAATAGTTGGGAGCAAGTTTCCTCTTCATGCTCCTTCATAGTGAAAAAGTTTTGAGCATTATCATCTAGTTACGAAGGGGAATGGCACGGCAAACTCTTCATTGTGGCCTCATGCCCTGCTCCGATGATGAAGGCGAAATTGACGAAGATGAATTTGTGCAACAAATGCAAGATGACATCGTCGAATGGTTTCGATATTGTCGACAAGGAGAAATAGACGTAGCTACATACTATCGCGAACAGAGAAGCCGAGTTACGAGATTCCCATTTGCGAGAAATGGACACGTGTTCATGTTGGATGCCATGAAATATAATCCGAAGATGTGTTACGCAGAATTTTGGATGTATCCCGCAATGTTGCGCGCATTCGCACATATACTACGCGACAATTACGGACTACGTAGTGGCCAACACGTAGACGTGTATGAACAAGTTGGGATGTTTCTGTGCATATTAGCGCATGGAAAAGGGTACAGACAGGTGCAAACGCTATTCAATCATTCCTTAGAAACAGTCGAAAAATATTTCAAGAAGGTGCTAGAAGCCGTCGTACAATTTAGTTCGCGTCTAATAAGACCTGATCCGAACTATAATCACGGTGCCGAGCATCACGTACCAGATATCAACAAGCATCCGTTATTTCAAGATTGCATAGGTGCGATTGACGGAACGCAGGTAAAAGCCGTTATGCCGCGGGACGAACGAGTTAATTTCATCGGACGCAAGGGCATCCCAACACAAAATGTTCTTGCCGTATGTGATTTTAATTTGTGTTTCACATTTGTGCATGCAGGGTGGGCGGGGACCACGCACGATTCACGCATACTGGCACGGGCTATACATAGTCCTGAAATTGATTTTCCGCATCCAGGGCCAGGTAAATATTATCTTGTCGACTCTGGATTCTCACATAGACCTGGGTACATGGCATCGTATAAGGGATCGGATATATTGTATCATTTTCAACAATTTTAGGATGGTCAGACGGGTCGGAGACGGGAGTTTCGAAACGTGCGTGAGAAGTTTAACTTCAGGCACTCGTCATGCAGGAACGTAATAGAACGTGCATTTGGTGTGTTGAAAAAACGGTGGACAATTCTCGATCGTATGCCAAGTTACAATTTCAACGTGCAAATTGCCGTTGTCATAGCGACTATGGGTATACACAACTTCCTTCGACGGAGTGGAGGACTCGACGAGGCATTTGCAACTGCGGAAACGGATGAGGACGGGGCGGAGGTAGAACTTCCGGATGAACAGAAAGAAGCCGCAGCTGAAATGAATGCACCAGATTGCCGACGTAATGAGTGGGATCGTTTTCGAGATTACTTGGCTCAAAGTCAGTAAGCTACGTGTTTGTGTAAGGACGTCGTTTTCCTACAATTACTGTTTGCGAAAAATGTTTCAATTACTGATCCTACAATAATGGAATCATTTGGTGTGTTTCAATGATTTGTCATCAATACAATATGATTTATGATGTTGTGTTGATTAAGCGAAACGATTTATTTATAGGAGCTAAAAATTTACGTATTTTGGTGTGTTTCGTTAACGTTTGTTAACTTCACTTGAAGATATTATGGGATTATCAAAAATCAAATCTCACAAATTGCCATAACGTAAGTCGCTTATTATTGTTGAGGATTGATGTACAAATTTTTCCAACAAAAATGTGGACTAATTCATTTATCGTCTCACGTCTGTAATGCCCATGTCCAATTCATCATGTCATTTTCATTATGGGTGGGCCATGTAGTGAGATTTTCAAAGCCATAAATTTTCCAAAGTTTGAATTGGTCAAGCTGACAACCACATGCATGAACAAGACAGAGGGTTGTCATTTTTTGCAAGGATAATATGGTAATTCTTCCTAAAATTATTTACACACCGTGCAGCTGCATTCTGAGCACTGGGCCCTGCTTGAAGTGACCGGAAAATTGATTATTATAACCGAAAATTGCTTCCAGACGTAGGCTAAATATGTGGGGAAAAGTTTATGGGTCAGGTGTTTACTATTCCAAAATTAAAAATCAGGCACAACAGTTTAAAATTACAAAAATCAGGTTTTTCTTAAATTAATTAATTACATTTCATAATTATTATATTAAATTAAATATTTAACTGTAATATAATAAAATCACCCCACCCCACTCCACCTCACCCCACCTACACCACCACCATTGCTCCGGTTACTACTCCGGCGACCGGTGACTGCTCCGATCCGGCGACTTTTTCGAGGTCACAGATCAAGAAATTTGTAGGTCACGGGTTATTTCGAGGTCACGGATAAAAAAAATTGTAGATCGCAGATTATTTCGAGGTCACAGATTTAAAATTTTATAGGTCACAGATTATTTCGAGGTCACAGATGAAAAAAATTAAGGTCACAAATTCCTGTTTTAAGTTACAAATTATCAATTTCAGTGAGTCACAATCACAATTTCGAGGTCACAGACACCCACCTAGGTCACAGGTTGAAAAAAATGGTAACTTTTACATGTCACGACTCTGTTTCAGAGTGAGTCACGGACGACCACCTAGGTCACAGACACAAAAAAAGACAACCACAGTTCAATATCTAGGTCACAGACACCAAAAAAAGCTAGGTCACGGACCCAAAAAAAAAAAAACCACCACCAGCCCGACCACCGATAACACCGTCGACAAACAAAAACACAGAGATCCGTCGACAACCAACCACACAGACAGATCCGTCACACCACGACTGAGAAACCACTACAAAATCACCACCACCAGCCCGACCACCACCTAAGCATTTTCATTTTTAAAAAAAATCACAATGTGCAAATCACCAACAATATTTGAGAATCAATAAAAACACAATATCACCATAAATCAAAAACTCAAGATCTGGTAGTAGGAAAAAAAAAAAACATGATCCGGATCTGGATCTCGATCCGACAAAGACATCGCTGGCCGCCAGCTGTCGCCGCGGCGTCACGCCGACGCTCGCTGATCAAGAAGCCGCACGTCGCGACGCCGTGAGCAGCGTCGCAGCTCATGGCGTCGCAGGTCGCTGCGACGCTGCTGAACGGCAGCAGCGTCGCAGCGACGTTGCTGCCATTCAGCAGCAGAGGAGGGGTGAAGAAGGGGGGGAAGAGGGGGAGGGGGCGGGGGGCGGTGGCCGGGGCAGACGGCGGCGGTGGAGGCGGCGGTAGAAATGGAAGAAGATGAAATAGAATGAATTAGGTTTTGTTAGGGTTTTATATTTAAATGAAGTTGGTGGGGGTAGGTAGTAGGGTGTGTATATATTTAATTTAATTTAAAAATATTATTATTAATATTAATTGTAAAATTAAAACCTGATTTTTGCTTAAATAAACTAAAAACCTGATTTTTTAAAAGTCAAAACTAAACACATTGTTTATGGTAATTTTCACAAATATGTGCCCCAATTTGTGGTTGCTTATAGTTGGGCTGTTTAATAACAGACACAGCCCAACACTATAAACCCACTAGCAAACTCGGGAAGACTTGAGAAGGAGAAGACTGCAACTTGCGACTATCTTCTCCAGCAAAAATTGCTGATACTTTCAGTGGCAGATCGGGCGACAAATCCTCGATCGCAACCGGTAAATCACTTTTCTTTTTATTTTTTCTAATTTATTTTTTTGTTCTATCTTTACTTATCGAAATGGAATAATCTTGATGCGAACAAATTTTCTCTTTTCTTTCTAATTCTCGCATTTTAAGATGTAGATTTCCTTAATGTCATAAAATTTCCGATATTTATGGAAGATCAGCTCGTAAATGAGTTGAATTTGTGGAGAAAATGATGGATTTCACACCATTAATCATAAAAAAATTAATATAGTATTGATTCCAAGTACCTGATATCTAATGTTGTTCAGAAGCTGTCGAAACTACCTGTTTTTTAATTGTGATTATAGATAAACAGGCTGTTTGATGCTATCAATTTGTTTTTTAAATTCTCCTATTGTAAGCTGTAGATTTCCTCAGTGTTGTAGAATTTATAATATGTAGCAAATATCAGTTTGAACACGTGTGAAATTTGTGGAGAAAATAATTAACTTTCCGATTTCTGAATTTCTGAAATGTAAAGTAAAAGTAGTGCATTTCACATCATTAATCATTTTTTGAAAGGAAAAAAAAAAAAAAAAATCTATTGTATGATTGTGGATCACTTGATAATGATATCAAGTGGCTACAATCTAAAGTTTTGCAGGAGTTATAGATAAAATAGATAGATGAATTCCGTGTTCCTTTATGTATTTGCTTCATCCATTCCTTCTTGTATGAACGTGGATATAATTGGGTTGTTTGACATAACAAAGAAATCCTGCTTGATCTGGGCTTTTAAACCCATTTACACGGTTCTTTTTGTACATAATACAGACACGCTTGTTCATTTGTGCTCAAAAAGTGGAATTTTATGCAAGAACATTTGAATCCTTACTCATTTCAAGTGTCGAATTACAAGCCCAAATGTTGAGAATACATTTTGGTCTGTAGCCTGACGATGCTTATTTGATGGGGCATTATCCTGCTAATCAGTTGATTCTTAATCTTAAATTTTTCTCCAGTTCACTGTACTAATACCAGCACGCTCACAAAGAAGTGAAAAAAATGGGGAGATCAACGACATCAAAGGATGCCCAAGCACTTTTTCATTCTTTTTACTCTGCATATGCTGCAACCCCCACTAATCTCAAGGTCTCTCTCTTTCTCAACCTGAATATTTTTATTTTTCTTCATATTTTCACATACGCTTAGAGAAACCCAGCTGATTACTTTCTTTCTTTCTTTGCAGATCATCGATTTATATATGTTGTTTGCAGTTCTCACTGCTGTAATTCAGGTATGGCAACTGATCTGATCGTGCCCACATACATACATTTTCTTATGTGGATCTCTGGTGTTCACGTAAATTGATTTGAACAAAAAATTCAATGATTTTATCACTTCTATGTTAAAAGTTTAATAATTTCTTGTGCAACTGGGGGAAAAAATGAGTTGAAGAACATTTTAAGTCCCAGTTTGACAATCATTATTTCAAAACTCTTTAATTCTCTTTATCTTTTTCAATCACACATTTACACAATAAAATATTTTGCACATAATCTCAAAATTTTTCCCTACTTTTTAACCATACATTCTCCAAAAAAAATCATTATTCAAAACTCTATTTTTTCAAAATAATGGCCAAACAGGGGCTAAATATTGCTGGAGGTTGAAGGCCATGCCCATCTACCTACCTAATTGCTCGTGGTGCATGGACGCACCTTTATTTTTCGATATTTTTTTATTGGTGTGTAGAATAACATTCTTATTAAAAGTAGTGCCTGATATTTTTTCTAGCCAAGTGCAAAAAAAATATATATATATTCATGTTGTGTTCTGGTGCAGCAATTCCCCTGTTACTTTTCAGATTAAAAAAAAAGACTAAAATTGACAAACTATTAGTGGCCACAAAGTTGTGATATCAATTATCAACAACCTCACTTAAGCCTGCAAAATTTATAAAAAAGTATATACTACTGGCAAAATATATGATTCCCATTAATTCGTTGTGCTTAATTTTGAAATTATATTGAAAATTATAGATTAATTCCTCCTGTTCTCCAGTTATATAAACCATAATGTTAGACCAGTTGAGTTGTGTAGTAGTTGTCTTTTAGAGTGTAGTCATCTGTCATCATTTAGACATGGAATGAGATGGTCGTTTGATATATCTCTTAGTGAAATATTTGGAAGCTAAATTAGATTAATTCCTCCTGTTCTCCAGTTATATAAACCATAATGTTAGACCAGTTGAGTTGTGTAGTAGTTGTCTTTTAGAGTGTAGTCATCTGTCATCATTTAGACATGGAATGAGATGGTCGTTTGATATATCTCTTAGTGAAATATTTGGAAGCTAAATGAGCAATGCCTTCTATCCTATTTGAAAAACATTGTTTTCAAGACTGCACGAAATTTACATCTTCAAGACCATAACGAGCCAAAAACTGATACTTCAAAAAGCCATCAAGATGAATCCAGAATATTAAAAAATTAATAGCAATTTGCATATACCTTTTTGAAACACCCCGCCCCGCCCCGCCCTACCCCACCAATTTATAGAAAGCTTGTTATTTAGCACGTTTTCTTCAAACAAAGCAGCCCTCTTTAGTTCACTTTGGGTGTGCATGTGAAATCATCTTTATTTTCCCTTCTCAGATCTTTAGTTTCTCTTTTAGAGAAAATTGGCACTCTCTACCTTTCTAATTTGACATTCTCTTCCCATTTTGTTGATGACCAGGTAGTTTACATGGCAATTGTTGGATCATTCCCATTCAACTCCTTCCTTTCTGGGGTACTTTCATGTGTAGGGACTGCTGTCCTTGCTGGTAAGTTGATGTCCCTATTGATTTATGTTTCTAGATCTGCTAAACTGATAGTTTGCAACTGATTGATGACATTCTTTGGTGACAGTTTGTCTACGTATCCAAGTGAACAAAGAAAACAAGGAATTCAAGGTAACCTTTGTCTGTAAACAATTTCGTTCTCCATTTTATGCAATGTTTTTTATCATTTTAAGAGGAAGTGAGAAACATATTTACACTGGTTGCTTGAGTAGTTTGTGTTTCTCATCACGTCTTTTGTACTTGTTTAGTCATAATACTCCATTTACGGAGTGTAAAATGGGCAACATGTCTCTGTTCTTTTGGCCTGAGTAGCTTCATACGGGAATTAGGTTCCGTCCCTGTAGCTTGACCTGATAAAATAAGAGTGCCCTAGGGAGTATATTTGGCGAAGCTTATTTTCTTCCCATTGGTCAAAAATAGAATTATAAGTAGCGTTTCGTTCTAAATATGGAACTTTTCTACTTACAAAAAGTAACATACCCATAGCATGTTCTGAAACAATTAAGTTACTTAAAGGTAACATTTACATTTTTTAAGCTATAGCCATACATATACACAACTCTGGCTTTGCCAAAGTGAGTGAAGATGAAACGTGCAATTTCACAGCATTGATCTTTTGCTTCCTGTATTGAGCCGTAAAGTTTTCTGATTTTTTTCCTCACCGCCTTTTGCTTTGAATTAGCAGGATTTACCTCCAGAACGAGCTTTCGCAGATTTTGTTCTTTGCAATTTGGTGCTTCATTTGGTTATCATGAACTTCCTCGGCTAAGTTGGTCCCTTTGCAAACAAATAATCAGTTTCAAGTTTTGATAATTAGACGAGACATAGATTGACATTTACAAGAAAACATGAAACTGTCTGTTTATGAGCCAATCATCAACTGTGTTAACTGTTTTGTCTTTGTTGTTAAATGACAAATGCTTAAATTCTTGGACTGATCTCTCTTACCATTTTTATTTTATTGTATTCTTGAGACTTATTACACTAGCCTTGTTAGTTGTGTGCATCACAATGCAAATCAGTTACGTGGTCGAGGCCCCTACCATGACTTGATCGAAAAATATGTCATTTAGATTTTCGAATTGGATAAAATATATGCAAAATTCCTATCAAATGATCTGAATTTCACCTAAATCGCTACGATGACTAACTTCCGAATTTATTCAATAATTAGCGTTTTTGTGCAACTAATTATTGGGCTCCCTTATTTCAACTCAAAAATTTCTATTACCTCTTGTAGATGATAAGATATCATTGTTAATCTCGTCGTCATCATTACACCCATCAACAATTCAAAATTATTCATTACTAGCATCACTTGCTTCTAAAACTAGAGGAAAACAGAAGGAGGCTCGGACTCGAGGTAGTTATTCAATAATTAGCGTTTTTGTGCAACTAATTATTGGGCTCCCTTATTTCAACTCAAAAATTTCTATTACCTCTTGTAGATGATAAGATATCATTGTTAATCTCGTCGTCATCATTACACCCATCAACAATTCAAAATTATTCATTACTAGCATCACTTGCTTCTAAAACTAGAGGAAAACAGAAGGAGGCTCGGACTCGAGGTAGATACTTTACAGCTCTATGAAAAATTTGTTTTGATTTTTAATTTTTTAAACAAAACCCTACAAACTGTTGTATATAATTCATGGCTTGGATTATTTGGCTTAATTTGATATTTGTTGAACTCAATTTGTTTTTTTTTTAAGTGATAAAAATGACCTGAATTTTGCTAGGATAATTTTGACACAACTTTTAACACAAATTCATGCTTATTATATCTTTCAAAAGTGCATATGCGGTCAATGAAATTGGTTGATCGAATTATCACACTCATACCCCATATGCGAAGCATTTCGAAAATGCATCAGGTATATGCGAAAGATTTGCGCCCATTTTAGAACATTGACAGACACTGCTCTTTAGAATATTTGGGTTGGTCCAATTCATTAATGTTTACTAGGTTAGACAACTTTTGACAAGATATAAGTAATTGTTCTATTTTCAAACTTTGCTTTCAATAAGTTTAGGTTAATTTTAAAATTTGTCCTCAATCACGTGTATTTCTTATAGGATTGAGAGAAATAAAACAAATAAAATTATTTAAAGTTCTTATCTATGCTTGCATTTGTGAGGAGAATATCCATCATGAAACTATATCTATATTATCTAGACAACTTATTGTGAATTTACTTTTTTAGGTATCTGAACATTATTTATTTCTGTTATATAATGTGTTGGAGATATTACACCGATAATGTGCATATTATATTAATCAAGAACATACCGTGAAATCGAAACATCGTTCGATTTACCGAAATCTGATTTGAGAAGACAAAATAGTTATTACCGACTTCCAATATATGAATATGGATTCATCACTTTCCAATCTTGAACGCGTGTCATTTTTTAATTCAAACATTGCATGAAATCAAAAGAATATTAGTTACTTTTCGAAATCAAAATACTAAATTAGAAAGAAATCGGAAAAGAAAGAATGAGATACAAGTGATGCGATCGGTCGAGGTAAGTTTTTGACACTTTGTCCTTAAAATGAATTTGCCCCGCATCGGTGCTAACGGTTTCTCGGCAATCATCTCCCAAGATACAACGACCACGTCAAGCCATAGGAGCACTCCAAATGGCTTAGACCAACGAACTCGAACGGAGTTCCCTCTCTACCATAACCATGATTTTGATACAAGAAATAATAACATCTACAAAGTGGTTTATGCAGAACTAAAGTAAAACATGGAATGGAATGATATGGAACTATCAATTGAATTGTTCCTCTTTTTTGTTGTTAATCCAAACACATGGGGATCTATATATATAATAGTTGGAACATTCATACCAAAAGACACATTTCTTGGAATTTAAATCTCTCCATAAAGAGGCACAATTACATCTCTACATAAAGAGACCATTATTGAGTCATGATCTCCAAAAGTCATGATCCATATGAAAATACTCATCTTTTCATCTACTCATTCTCTGGAATATTTCACAATATTCTATAAATTTCCAACAATTTCAAGCATTTTAAATTTGGCTTAATTTCTCATTCACCAAACAAAAAATTTCACTTAAACAATCACTTAAATTGGTCACAACCAATTTCGAATTTTCCAACATAATATTTAAAAAAGATGAAAATAAGAGGTGCAGACCAGCTGGTAGCCTGGTAGCATAGTAACCACATGACAGTAGCCTTGACTAGTTTAGACTAACTGTGACATTGCAGAAGTGGCTTAGATTATAGAGATTACTTACCCTGTGCATGGGCGGAGTCATGAATGAAGGGTACGAGGGGCTACTGAGTTGGACAGTGGAAAAAAATGGACTTTAATCAATTTTTTTTTTACAGAAGATGGGCTTGGGCAAAGGTGGGCTACAGCCCAGCCCACCCCTATATTCGCCACTGACCGTGTGTAATAGTCACGAGGGCGATAAAAGTTCTTCGCAGTCCTAAATTTCCCTAATTGAGCATGAAGATCCTCAGGCCTGCAAGTATTGCCAAACTCATTAAAATATTGTTTTGATATTTTCCCTTTGCAGTCTTGCATTTTTCCTATTAACTAAATATTGGCTTATTTGATTTTGAGTTAATATCCGACTCCCCAAAATCTGGGTTCAGGATTTCATCGAACTTGTTATCATCAAGAGCAACAGATGTAACTTTAAAACTTGCTGGCATCAATCCCTGTCTTGAACTGTAGCAATCTACCGTTTTCTCCTAAATCTACATACAAAAAGGAAATGTTAAGAATGAGAAAATTAAATGAAATAAAATTAAAAGTTTCGAGTTCGACCATAAAATCACATAGAGGGGGTTGAATAGGTGAATAATACGGAATTAAAATTACTAATTAAAAGTAACAAATCACTTTTTAATTGTTCTAGAGATTTAGTCAATCAAGTCAAGTTTATCTTAGCCCCTGTTTGGTACACATTAAAATTTTCATTTTCACTCTTATTTTTTTATTCATTTTCAACCACACATTTTTCAATAAAATAATATTTTCCATCAAATCAATAACTTTTTTTTCATTTTCAACCACACATTCTCCATCAATTTACAATTCCAAAATACATTTTTCCAAAATAATGTGGCTCAAACACACCCTTATATTGAATTGCTACAATAATAAATAAAACAGCAAATAATACAAAATTTGTTGACGACGAAAATCCTTTACAGAATTAAAAACGCTGGAACAAAGCCAATAACTTTCACTATAGACATTAAGAACTTATAGTATAATCCAACTCAAAAAACTCGTTAAACTCGCTAATCTAATTCCTACAGTCTCCAAAGCTCGTTAGAACGTGCTTCACTCACACATGCTCTCAATATTTTGGAATTGTCTATTTCCCGTAGATCACCAAGAACACCTAATTCTTGTACTCTTTCTATACTTTTGGTCCAACATCTCTCAATTTTCAGCTACCTCTAAAAGCTATTGAGAAATTACTTTCCTGATTACATTTAGGAAGTGAGAGTTTTGGATAATTTGATTTTGATATTTTTTTAACTTGTGGTTGATTGATCTCAAGATATAGAATTGTTGGTTAGTTACCAAATGATGTTATGAAGGTAAAAAATAATGATCAACCACACTTTTCACGAAGTATGGCTTGGGTGTATTTATAGTATAGAGGTATTGGGGTAGTATATAATTAATAAAACTCTTGAAATTCACGAACTAGGATTTTTTGAGCTCAAGCGTCAGGCAGGCTACAATGATTCTGTTTTGGATTCTCGAGCATCAATTTGGCGACATGTTAACATAATTTTGATGACTCTTTCTTCATGTTCCATACTTGAACTCAAAAATTTCTAGTTCATCTATACAACATCCCAAAAGACTCCTTGACTTTTACAACTTTTTTATTATAATTCTTTTATCAAAAGAATAGCCAATACACTTTAAAACCTAACAAAAATAAGTAGTCACATGACACATCTTGCACAAATGCTTCCAGGTGGATATTAAATTATAATGTCACAGTAAATCATAAATAAAGACTGATAAATATATTATTTACCCCAAATATTCAATTTGTAAATCATAAGAAAACTAATTTCCTCCTGTATTATCAGAAAATGACTTCAAGTTTTACATGCAATATAAATGTCATAAACATGTACAATAAATTAGTTTTGAAATTGTTCAATGAAATGTCGTCATGTGGCATGATGTAAAGAATGATGTAAAAAAGAGTGTACATATAACACGATTGTATAGGTATTATTGGAACCCGTCTTCGCAATTTTGGGCTCACCTTGAAAACACAAACTCAGATGTAAGTTTGGTCATTTTAAATGATGAGGATATTAATTGCCATAGTACTTATTTGGTAAACTTGAAAAAATAAAAATAAAAGTCATGCTATGTGTACAAACTAAGTTGACAAATTTGGTTTACAAATTATGTGTTGGCAACATGTTGTAGGCCAATCATTTCGAAAACGAATTTTTGAAATCAATAGATATGAATAGCCTAAATCTTGCCGGCACTTATTTTGTAAACAAACTTTGTTTATAAAGTTTGTACAACTAGATTAATTGGAAAAAAAAAAAATGCTGCTGTTATCATTTTCATGTGCATGTGAATGCCATAAGCAGTCAAAACATGAGAAACAGTTGAAGAAAGAAATTGGCGAGAATTCTTATACTCTTGCATTTGTAGAAATCTATTTAGATAGTTTTCTATGTTCTCTCCTACCCCCAATCCGAAACCTCCTTCGACAATTGTCGAGTGTGACCCGATTTTTAGCATCGGTCTATAGATATTATAATTGAAATTGAAATTCTTCAAACGTAAGAGAGGTCTTGCGTGCTCGAATAGGGGCTGCAATATCATGAAATTCAGGTCCAAGGCCATTTAGAATGTAAAGAGTGATATCATCCGTTGAAACAGAACAATCAACATTCAATGATTGCAAGGTCATCAACAATGACTTTGATGGCATGAAGTGTTGGGAAATAATGATTAATGAATGAAAATCATTTCAGTTCATGGAATCAATTCATCAGTTTTCAGTTTTAATGGAATTCAGTTTCAGTCACATTGAAAATTCAGTTTCAGTCGGCCATTCCTCTTCAGTTTTGAAATCATCTTCAATGTCATTTATAGCCATACTCCTCCTCTAGTGCTATAAATAGAAGACTCTCTCAGTGGACAGATGCACAAAAACAACAAACACAAACACAACAGAAAAAAACAGCTTCCTCCTCGACAGCCTGTAGCATTATTTTCCTTTGCTTAAATTCTTTGAGAGATAAACACAGCTGGTTCGTAGGTCGGTAACGTAGTGCAGCGTGAACCGATAACCGATTGTATCCTGGGAATCGAATCCCGATCAAAAACCTCGTGCACCCCGGTGAGGCGGCGAATTCGATTTAAGGAAACCGTGTAAACACGGGCCTTCGGTTTGATTGATTTACTTTGATTCACCTTTATTTTTCCCTACATGAAGATATTCCAAGATGGAATGAGACTCTCTGAATAAGAGTCAACTCCTCCTTAAGTTTCATAACATGGGTGCGTGAATGATTGGCATACAATTGCTACAACTTAGACCAAGCATCACGAGCAGTAGATGAAGCCACAATGAGAGGCATTACTGATTCGGAAACAGATGCAAGAATGGCATTATCTTGTCGAAATCAACGCCAAAAGGTTGGATTTGGGGCACCTTCACTAACGGTGCCATCAAAGGAGGTACTGGCAGGAAGTGTCCTGGTGGGGGATATGATGAAACCATCAATATATCCTAAGAGATCGTAGCCAATGAGAAGAGACATCAATTGAGCACGCTATGAAGCAAAGTTGGAAGGACCGAGCTTCAGAGGAAGCTGAAAGCCTGCATTAATGGCAACAAGGGGAGGGTCACCACCAGTTTGTGCAGGTGCATTGACAACCGGAGAATCAGAGGTTGAGACCATGAGTAAGAGCTTTGATACCATATAGAAATGCAGAAGTTGATTTTATTTATACTCAATTCTGTCTTATATAGAGACTATGCAATGGCTAAGGATAGTTGTTGTTACAACACATTATCAACAACTATTCGAATATAATAAAGATAACTACAATATAACCAAGAGTCGATATGCAAGAAATCAATATGGTTACAAATATCTGGATTCCTTTATAATTCAGACATCAGTCATTTCAGGAGAGTATGGTTGCTTACTAATTACTATTGCAGGTGAAGGTGGCATATTCTCAATCACTGTATACCTCCGTGAAGAAGCAGTACAATGTGCTGAAATCTGTGATACATGGCAAGCAAGGTCATAAGGCACAATTCCTACTGTCTCAGTATCACATCCATGGCTTGATCTTTACTTATCATCATAATAGAACTCTCATCTGCTTATCCCGGTCAATTGATCTTTGCAGTTTTAGGTAGACTAATTTATAAAGTGAATTCTGTATGATCTATTGCAGGCTAAAAATCGTTTTGACACGACAATACCACTTGAAGCTGAAAACTGCTGCATATAGTATAATCTAAAGAATACAATTCCAAGCTACAGCAACTTTACGCTTGAGCGTCTAATATTTGGTCTGGAATACCCTTCTGAGAGAGGGGGGAAGACGAGTTATGCCTTGGAGATTCACAAATTGAGCTCAGCTATATGTACAGTTTCTTTGTAGTTCATGTAACAGGCTGAAAATTGTCATTGATGAGCAATTATCAGTATATTCTGTGTATTAACAATGTTTTAAATTTTACTGTGCTCTAATTTGTTTTGCATTTTTGCACAATGGAGCAATGTTCATAAATGCTTCACTTGTTGAAACAAACTGGTTTCGAATTTTATATACCCAGTGAAGGTGCAAGAGTAGGATCTCAGTCGCGCTGTAGGTGCAAATGGATTTTTTCCAGTGTGGTAAAATTATCAAGGTTGCGTTTGGTGCATCGACTATATTAGACTGGGAAGCCGAATCAGTGAGATGGGACAATTTGACAGGTTGCTGACCAATGATGCTAAATATTTATTACTCTTAAGAACTTGATTTGAATTGCAAAAATTTCTTGAGATCCAAATTACCTGACTGGTTTATGATGGAGACGTTATTCGTTTGAAATATTATTCACTTGTATAGGTTTTCTCACCCCTATTACCATAATATTCAATTGTGGTCAACCCACAATTTCTAGTCTCGATAGTGTTCAAAAGCTTTTTCTTTTACCTTTTTTCTCAAATAAAATGAAAAATATCATTCAAAAGGTTTAACTCGAAATGTTGAATGATCGAGATTTCATTTTATTTTAAATTACAACGGTCGTGCACACATTCACGACTCCTATTATCAATACTCAATTCTTGTCGAATGTGTACGAAACCAAATAGAATGAATAGAAACTAATGGCACGTACCAAAAGTCACATTCTACTCAAAAGGTAACAATATCATGATGGTGAAGACAAGAAACTGTCCTTGCAATCTACTCTAAAGAAAAGCCTATTTAAAAAATTGGTGTACTCAATAAATAAATAAATGTTGGCAGTGTCCCTTTTTTTTGAGATTTGTTTTTAGTGCGAAGTGAAGATCACATCTACTTTCTCAATGAATCTTTCAAATTTTTTTATTCCACCCAACACTTCTTGTCCCTTTTTATAATGTTATGTGTTTGTTTTGGGCAGATAATGAATAGTACTAATACTATATTGTTTGCATGCACGAGGATGTAGAATCATCTCACATTCTAATGTAGTTTTAGCTTATATTCTATTCCACAGGCTCGTTTTTCTAAAATCTGATTTTAATCTCAAATCAAAATTAACAATTAATTTTAACATCACATTTTATGAAACCCACAACTTTTCAACCACACGTTCCATCAACTTTTATCAAAATTTACTGAAAGTCTGATTTTAATCTACAACAAACAGGGGGATATATTGATTATCAGTACTTGTTATATATGCTATAACAATGATCCTTTTGTAGCTGTTGTTGTATATTTGTGTTAATTTCTTTATTGTTCTTAATATAACTTTCTTAGTATGAACTTTGAGGTTGTTGAAAGTCCAATTGAAAGATTAGACAAAATATTAGTAGGGAACAAAATTGGTTGTTAAAAAAAGTCTTTACTAACTCATTTAACATTTAGCAACCGGGTTTTGGTTATTAAGTTCCTGTTTGACAACCATTATTTGAAAATTTCTTTTTTTTAACATATTTATTTTCAACCACACATTCACACAATAAAATATTTTACATGTAAA
Source organism: Fraxinus americana (assembly GCA_035079005.1). Lineage (NCBI taxonomy): Eukaryota > Viridiplantae > Streptophyta > Magnoliopsida > Lamiales > Oleaceae > Fraxinus > Fraxinus americana. The sequence continues at coordinate 47,125,717 of CM068707.1, forward strand.
CTCGAAATTTTTCCTACTTTATAACCACACATTCTCCTAAAAATCACTTTTCAAAATATTATTTTTTCCAAATAATGATTGTCAAGTATGGGCTAAATATCCTTCTGTAACTAATATTTGGTTGTTGAAGGATGAAAAAAGAAATTTGTTGACATTCACCAACCAATTCATAGTCACTACGATTGGTATTTATCTCCAAAATATTTGGAGATATACACGCAAAAGGTTTACTATAACTACATCAACGTAAAGGGAAACCTCAGCGACCAATGTTTCTTAGCCAGATCTATGCATTTAGTGGACCACATCTTGGTCGTTGTAGGTGTACCTTCTACGACCAAGGATTGGTAGCTAGATCTATGCATTTACCGTCCAAAATTTGATCTCATTCAGTTAACTTAACCGACGAAACGTTGGTCTATGAAAGTTGAGCTTTAGCGACCAATTTTAAGGTGGTCCACTCAAACTGCATTTTCTTTTCTGGTGGTTGATGATGAATTTTTTCCAACCAAATATGCATCTTAATGTCATATATTTTTTCCACTCAAATATGCATCCAAATAGAGACCAATTCAAGCGATTGTTTGGTCACTAGAAACACTTTTTTTTTTAGTGATGAAGAGTGACAATGGTTGACTATGTAACCAAATTATTATTGTTGTTGTTGTTGTTCTAATTTTTTGGAATGCTCAAAGTTCAAAAGCTTAGTGGGGGAAGTGAAGTTTCCATCTTTAGGGTTTGGCCCTTTGCAGCCAGCAACCAACCATAAATATGAAAGACATAATTTTGTGTTTTGAATCTGTTTTTTGTTTTATATATATATATATATATGGCCGACATTCAGATCAAATTCAAAGAATCCAATGAGAATCATAAACTAAATAGGGAAAAATCCAAAGAAATTCAAAACACCTGCCAAATGATGCATTGCTGCCTCATCCTCTGATATTTCTGCCTTTTGCTACCCAAATTTCATTTCAAAGTTTTCAGTATTTTCATTATTCTAAATTTTCAAATTTTAAGGTGGTCGCAACTGTCTCAAATTCAAATATTTCACTCTGATAGATGAATGTTTGCTATTAAGAATTTTTGAGAATTTAGTTTGGTTGAAATGTATAATTAAAAAGTAGGAAAAAATTTACGTTTACCTGTAGAATATTTTCTATTTGAATGTGTAGTTTAGAATGAGTATGTAGATAAAAAAAAAATTGAAAAGTCACTTTTTGTTCCAAGATAAATGTAATTTTGTTATGCCAATATTTTTAAATCTAACATGCATCGAATAGAAAAAGTAAAAGAGTCGATGGTCAATTAAAATTGAATTGAAGGTCAAATACAATTAAATTATTGAATTTTCAGTCGACGGGACGAGGGGAAAAAGAAAAGATAAAACTTAAAAAAAAAAAATTATCAAAAGAAGAAGGAAAGGGAAAAAAGAATTAAAGCGTATAATGACGAGAAAAAACGATTGAAGATAAATGTGTAGACGTAATTATAAATTGAGGATGGCTGGGCTGAAATAATCTATTTAGAGTGTGTTTGATGTACATTAAATTGGAAATAATTCATTTTTATGTGATGTGATGGTGAATATGTGGTTAAAAAAGAATGAAAGATTATTGATTTGATGAAAAATATTATTTTATTGAAAAATATGTGGTTGAAAATGATTGAAAGAATGGTAATAAAAATAAGGATGTGGCTCAAACACGGACTTATTATAAGATTGTGTTATATAGTGTAAATTGCACTATTGGTTCACAACCTTTGCAAAGTAGTAACTTACCCTAACCTTTTTTTGTTGGATTTTTGTCCACAATCGTTGAAAAATTAGCAAATTCAGTCCTCATGGAAAGTTTCCTTTCATTAATCTGTTAATTTCTTGTAACAGGACAAGCTTCCCCTTTTAACTCAAATAAACAAAAAGAAAATAAACCAGAAAAAAAAGGAAAACGAAAATGAATAAAAAAATAAATAAAGACAACCCAAAGAAAAATAACAAAAAAAGTCTCTACCCGACCACATTTTTCCTATCGGTAAATATCGGGGGGTTTCGTTTGAATTATTCATTTGCCCACTGTCACGCACCTAGATTTTCTTGTGTAAATAATGGTGCATTTGATTACAATGGTGAAAAATGAGTGGAAGGAAAATGATTTTCAGGAAAAGTAATTGCTAAAATTTGTTTTGTAGGGAATTGTTAATTAAGTGTGTTTGATTGATATAATTTTTCACCCGAAAAATTTATGAAATTTTGGATTTTTTTGTTCACGTCTGACTTTATTTTACATGAAAATTATCCATTAAAATGATTTTTTTTTTTTTACAATTGGTTATGAAATTTGTTAACATTCCCAAAAAGTAAAAAAAAAAAAAAATTTCCCGAAAATTATTTTTTAATCAAAATTTAGTGTTCGTTTGACTTCATTTTATATGGAAATTGTCCATTAAAGTAAATTTTTTTTAATAATTGGTTATGAAATTTGTTAACATTACCCAAAAGTAAATAATAATAATAATAATAATAATAATAATAATAATAATAATAATAATAAATGTGGCAGAACATAGAAAATTGGTGGGAAAGCATTCACATTTTTAGAGGAAAATTGGCGCGTGGGGGGAAAAATAATTTCTTTGCCAAATTTCTCCTATCAAACACCTACTTTGCATGAAAATGGAAATTTTTTTTCCTAATTCTAGAGAAAATAATGATTATCAAACATGGTCTAAGGGGAAAAACCTTTCCACGCTTTAGCGGTCGGTGGAGGTTGGAAAGCCCCTTGGTTTTCAGCGGTAGGGAAAGTGGAGTGGGTTGGGATTTTTTATTTTTATTTTTTCCCTTCCTTTTCCTTTATATTTTGGTCTTTTTCTTAATTTTAATTTATTCCTTTTAATTTGATGCATGTCTTTTTGTTTATTTAAGTTTAAAAATATATATATGATTGTCATTTTATCCGAATTTAACATATTTTTTGATGAAAATGGTCTGTGTGGATCGAATCGGCAAAGTTTTCCAAAGTTTAGAGAACAAATAGAGAAAAAAAAATAATAATAAAGTTAGTTTGCTATTTTATTTAAAGGTTGAGAAGTAATCGTACAATTTATCCTAATATATATAAACCGGCCCCATCCCACAAAGGGAAAAGTTCCATCCACTACGTGGCAGGTTAAGAGGATATGAAATTTACGCAAGAAAACAAAACGGGCCCTGAAATAAACCGGGCCCATAAGAAAATACTGATTACAAATGGGCCCAAAGCTTCACTAAATTTTGAGAAGTCAAAGCCAACATCATTGCAATGTAAATCAATCACAAAGGCCCTACCTATTGTGACCTGAGGCGAGTGACAGTAGACAACATGGGCCCAGCTGGAGCATTTTTGTAGCAGAAACCCACTTGTTGGGATTTGTCAGTTCAAAACTCTTTTGGCTGGGGGTACGGAAGCACCTCTAAACCACTCTATCCATTCGTTTTATCCTCCTTTTTTTTTTTTTTTTCAAAATCATGATAATCTCTAATACAAGTTATCTTGAAACACTGATATATATATATATATATGATATGGATGATGCTAGACGTACAGGGAAAAGGGGTGGGGGAGTGGTTTACAGGCAAGACACATAGGGGGGAGAGGGTGAATTTTTTTTTTCTTTTTTAAAATATGTGGGGCCCGTCGATTGTGAGAGGCCTGGCAGACCCCTGTGAAACCCCCACCTGTACGTGGGGGGTTTGTCCATTTGACATTATGATAGTTTTCCATTTAGACGTCGACTCATGTTCACATGTGTTGAGCTAAGTCAAATAGGGACTTGAGTTGAAGAAAATTCTCTAACAACTTTCTTTTAATCACTAGAGAATTTATCGAAGAATCATAGTTCAATGTGGAAAAACTTAATTTAATATTTTAATTGACAAAGTGGGAGTTTTTGATATTTCATCAATATATGTTGTTATGATAATTTTCATTTTTGGCAAAGTTTTTAATATAAGTTGACTCATTTCAAGCTATATTCAACTAAACCAAACAAGATTTTGACTCGAGACTTTTTTGACACACTTTTCAACGAGAGAAAATATCTAAAAATTGTATTTTGTTTTAAGCCATGTTTGGTCCGGATTAAAATCTAATTTTAATTCAATTCAAAGTTAAACAATCAACATTAACCACATCTTTCATGGGTCACACAACTTTTCAACCACACATTTCAAAAATTTCTATCACAATCTACTAAAAATCTAATTTTAATTCCCACCAAACACCCTCTTAGTATTAGAACATATAAACCTTCTTAAATTGATTTCAAGGTGTTTAATAAATTGAACATAATATCACGGGTATATTAGTTCTTGCTTAGATATAAGATAATTTCCATTCAATAAACCCAACGATAAGATTTTAGTAGTGCTTTGCCATGGACCGCATTAGTTTTTGAAGACTCGAGAGTCTAGTAAGTGAGCACATTTCAAAATGGTCGAGCCACATTCTGTGTTCAAAGGATCGTAGAATTTAAAGCACGTGTTTTCATATATGTCTTGTAAGCATTAGTAAATTTTCAAATAAAGTGACATTGAATAGATATATTTATTTACCATCTAAGATGTTGTAAATATGTTATTTATTGGGCAACATGTTAACATGTGCTTGTGTGAATATCTATTATGTTTTAGAAATAAAAATGGGGAAAGCATTGTGCGTGTTGAGAAATGTTAAATAATTACGTTTTTAAGCACTGTCGGAGGTAGGGGTGGGCAGCCCGCCTTTGTCCATGCCCACCCGCTTTTTAATTTTTTTTTTAATTATTATACCCATTATTTTTCCACCGTTTAAGTTCAGTAGCCCACTGTTGAAAATTTTTGCCCCCTATACCACTAAATCCTAGCTTCGCCCCTGTTTTTAAGTAATTCTACCTTACTTCCACATGTTCACATAAACTAAGGAAAGATGATGACATTCTAGTCAAATGTCTCACGGTCTCACACATTTCATTTACCCTCAATATACCATAACTATTCTTCTTCGCTTCTAATAAAATTTCTACTCTGTTAATATTCAATTGACACGTATATTATTCATCAAATGTCTAATCACAATTAAATACTAAATTTCAATTATTCAAAACAAATATCAATTAAGCCCATGCCTAGCATTTATTAAATCAAAATTCTTTTTTTTTTAAAACTCATTTTTAACCGCATATTCACACAATAAAATATTTTGCACGAAATTTTTTTTAAAAAATCCTCATTTTTAACAACACATTATCCAAAAAAAAAAAAAAAAATCAATATTCCAAAATTTACTTCCCCAAAAAATTCATTTTAATAGACATTAAGCCCTTGTTTGATACACATTATTTTCAAAATATATTTTTCTATCTTCTTTCAATTACATTTTATTTAATAAAATAATATTATACACAAATCAAAATTTTTTTTTAATCACACATTCTCCATCAATTTACTATTTCAAAATGCATTCCTAAATAAAAATGGGGCTCAAGCGGCACTAATCAGGGGCTAAATAGTGACATGGAATAATTCATGATACGTGAGTATTGGAATTTTTTTTCTTTTACTAGCATTTCGCGTTAGCCCCCAACAAACTCGAATTCTACCTATTAGTTTTTCTCACTGTTAGATTTCTCTTCATTTTCCTAGTACTACCAACTCGCTAGTTAACTAGGACCGTATAAAAAAAATGCAAAACTATGAATCAAATCAAAACCGATGATTTGAAATCGTTGGTTTAGTTCCACGTGGACCTGCGATTATTCCCCCCAAATCGAACCAAACTCTTTCAAAATTTGTTGATTTAGGTTTCGATTTTCACAAATCGCATAAAATCAAACCAAACCATTAAAAAAAAAAATGTTAATTTTATTACATTATAAATTTTACAGTTTTTTTTTTTTAAATACCAATTTGTAGTTGGAAATAAATCCTTTCTTCTTCTTCTTCTTCTTCTTCTTATTATTATTATTATTTGTCACTATTTGACCATGTTACGGGTTAAATGAGTGGTTGGTGGTGCTTTTTCAGCCGAACCCAAATATATCGTCCATTGCATTGCCATATAAAATATCTATGATGTTTCACGCATCTTTCTTTATTTGCCCATTTCAATTACTCACTTGTCCTCACATTAGAAACGACTGAAATTTTTCTATAAAATTCTCATACTAAAAACTGCGGAACTAGTACATCGTAGAATCACCTTGCGCAATTGTGCAATAAGTATCTATCTAAGGTTCAAAACAAAAAGTAAAAGAGAACGTTAACTGTCCCATTTTTTAACCATGAATGTTTGCTTGCTTTGTTGATGAAAGGGTGCTGACGTGCTGCTGCTACTTTCTTAGATGAAGTTTGAAGGGGTGCTATTGCTTTTTTATTGTTGTAATATTGCCTGTAAAAGTTTTGGTGGAGAAAGCTATTAGCACGTTGCTTATGCTAACTTGCTATTATTTCGAATTTCAGACAAATATAAATGTAATTTAACATTTAATATCATTAGTTTTTCGTTTAAACTTATATATTAGCTTGTTTTAAATATACTATTATAATATTAATAGGTAAATCGCGGATTAAAACCAAATCAAATTCAAATAATGGTTTTATTTTGTTTGAAAAAATTTCAAACCACATAAAATGGTTTGAACTGATAATATGGCACAAATAGTCGAAACCAAGCCGCGATTACCACTATAGTTGACAACAGTGTTCTAAAAGACGTAATGCGTGGGACGCATGGATGCTAAGCCATGGGTTAGGTGAAGTATATGCGTAAAAAAAACATAAAAGACGTTTTCTTATTTTAATATTATTCTAATTTTTAATCAATCAAAAAATCATTTAATAATTAAAAATAATACATATCAAACATTTAAAACAGATTTATAGAAATTTTATACATTTGTTCAAAAGTTTCAAATGTAAATCAACCTTTAAATTTTAACATAAAAAAATTAAGAAAAAAAAAAGATATTATGCACACGTAATCGCGCTTTGACGGTGTCTTAACGTCTTAGATGCGCATTTTAGAGCACCGATGGGTGATGAGAACAATTTTACTCGTATATTGTTTGCCTTCCCTCCAATTATATCCGTTTTCCTTTTTAGAAAATCCCTACCTTACTATTTAATGGGATTTGATGTGGACAACTGCAATTAATGCTTTTATTTCCTTCTGCGTAGGAATTGGTAACACAACACTCCACAACTTTTAATAGTTATTTCTTAACCAATCGAAATACTTGTTTAGAGCTTGTTTGGGAGGGATTAAAATCAGATTAAAATTGAAAATATAGTCGTTATTGTTGAATTTTATTAGACGAGTGGAACCCAATAACGGCCATATTTTCAATTTTAATTGAATTTTAATCCCTCCCGAACGGGGCCTTAACTTTTTCCCCTTAAATTCATGGTTGTGAGTTGAGAAATAAGCTGGAAGAGCTGCTACACTTGAGAGAGTGTGGAGTGACATTGTGGTTGGTGGTCGATAAGTAATCTCTTGATAGTGGGATACAAATCGTTTAGATGGACTGTGCTTCAGTAACGGTGACAGAATACATACATTGGGGGGAGGGAGGTTTTTTTTTCCATTTTTTACTTCACGAGGGTCCCACGTCAGTCTCACGCCCTTGTGAGGGTCGATCATCGAGGTGGGCAGCCCTCTTCTGTCACTGAATCATTTTCCTCGTTTATATAGTAGCTACAAGTATATATGTTCAAATTATGTGAATGATCATTAGGGATGGTTGGTGACTCATTAGCAATGGCTAATAGAGAAGGAATGAGAATAAAAAAATGCGATAGCAGTGACGGAGCAGGTTGTGGTCGCGTGTGAAGAGCTAGCTAGTTTTCATCAGCCGACGATCGCCCACTTGTTACAAAGACGAGCTGTTAGAGAGCCATTTGTTACAAATCCAAAGTTAAAGACTTAGAGCTTGTTTGATAGGGATTTTTGGGGGAAGAATTGGTTTTTGAATAGTGATATGATGAGAAATGTGTGGTTGAAAAAGAAGAAAAAATTATTGATGTGATGGAAAATATTATTTTATTGAAGAATATGTGGTTGAAAATGAGAATTGATTTGAGAATCAATTCTCAAATAAAAAACAAACACCCCCTTAATCCCTGTTTCGTAAAATTAAAGTTAATAATTAATTTTAACTACATGTTTTATAAATTTCACAAATTTTTAACCATAAATTTTATCAATTTTTATTAAAATGTATTAAAAATCTGATTTTAATCCCCCGACTTGTTTTATTTTTATTCGAGGATCGAGTTTTTGAACAAGTCCAAAAGAGCAGTAAATGCAGTAACTTGCAAGTGAGCAAACTGCAAAGACCTTTCAGTCTAACCAGCAAGAAGTGTCCTTTCCACTCACTCACTCTCTCTCACAAACACTACACTCTCTCTCACACACATTACAATCACTGCATCAAATAGATACACCAGTATGATCTCATCTCATACACATTCAGCCAAACAACAAAAGTCCGCATCCCTTGAAAAACTCCAATTCTTAACCCCTCTCTCTCTTTCTCTCTCACGCACAAACGCTTCACTCTCCCATCTCCCAACACTGCTACCACTTCCCAACACCCCCCTCATTTAGCCTCACTCAACAAATCCACATTAGTCAATGCTCCACCACCGAAACAGACACACATGCATTCATGAGTAGAATTTCAACACACCAATCTTGTACTAAGGTTGTAGTTCTACTGCATATAATCATAGTCATACAAGAACAACATAGTTTTTATAAAAATGGGCTGTCTGATTTCTCAACTCGCCGCCAAATTTGCCTTCTTTCCTCCGGCGCCGGCGACGTACCAGGTGAAGAAAAGAGACGACGGAAAACTGGTGGCGGTCTCAACCCAATCTTCTATGCCAATAGCAGTTGACGACGCTTCATTTGACGTGCTTTCGATTAATACTAAGAGAGGAAACAAGATTATTGCATTTTATTTGAGGAATCCATATGCGAGGCTCACAGTTTTGTACTCGCATGGAAACGCCGCCGATCTGGGACAGCTTTATGATCTCTTTGTTCAGCTCAAAGCTAATCTTAGAGTCAACCTCATTGGGTCTGTTCTTTTTTTTTTCAACAGAATATCAACTCAGTTATTTTTTCTGAAAAAAAAAAAAAATTCCTACTTTTCTGTTCTTTGTTATTTGCACAAATACAAATCTTTACCTGGGTGTTTTTGTTTCATTTCTTGTTCTACCTTTTCATTTCTTCTAGGATTATACATGTTGAAAATGATGGGTTCTTCTTCTTCTTTTTTTTTTTTTTTTCATTTCTCATCATTTTTGTTTATGATTTGGCAAATTTTTTATTGTTATGGCTACAGTAGATTTCGTTGAATACTTTTTCTTTCATCACATGCATACACAATCACAAACTTTAACACAAGCACATCTTTCTGGTCGGTAAAGGTTGTCCTTTTAGTAGCATTTTCTTAGGAGAAGGGGCTGGGGAGATGGGGGTTGCCAATTTTTTATAGGCTGGCATTTTGCAGTATGTATTAGTGATTTTTCTCGCTGGTAGTTTGTTCAATGGATAATGAATTTTTACCTTCAAATATAAAAACAAGTATTCGCCTTATAATTTTCTTATTGTTTCACGGCCTTTTTCCAACTTTTCATGTTTCTTTATTTTACCCAAAGTCGTTGATTTTAATCGTGAATCACCCAAAAATGAACAGCAAAATTTTAAAAGAAATTTTTCTGGTTAGTCAGTGACATAAATCAAGGTTTTTTTTATCCTGTAGTCTGTGCTTGAAGGCGGTGAAATTTAACTTGTGCTTTCACTTTGCTCTTGATTCGATCTAACTTTCCATGTGCATTTTATTGTCTAGTCAGATCCAGTGGCTCTGGAACTTGTATCGGGGAGAGCTTTCTGTGGTCCATTTGCATCTTTTTCAGAATTTTTTTCTCAAATAATAATTGGGGTTTTATCACTTCATGGATTAATTTGATTTTCGTTGTGAGGTTGATATTATTTACTGCTGCACACGTGTAATCGAGCATGTACACTACTGAGGATTTTATTTGCCGACTTTTTCTTTTGGTGTGTGAAAAGACTGAAGAGTGTAATCTTACAGGCTCGTGTGTCGGAATTTGGGGCTTCAAATCAACCAAAACCGAGCTCAGATTAAACCAAACCGAACACCACAATGCAACCCATCTCCTCCAAACGACACCAACCCATCTTCCGGTTGCTCCCAAGTATTTAGCCCACAAAGGACAAGGTGTGGAGTGTTAGTAGCATCAATAATCAGCCACTAAGGCTAGAGAAGAAGAGAGGTCAAGCACAAAGCACAACCCGGAACCACCAAGGCAAAGGGACGTCCTCTCTTTCTCACGGCTACATTCTCCCACGCACAACACTAGAAAACCGGGTAGCACATATAGGACAAGGGAATGGGCTTTTAGGTTTAGGAAACAAGAGGCCCAATAGATGATCAACGAACGAGTGGGCTATCAACTAAAAGCCGTCCAAGGTAATGGGCCGAGCCATGAGCAACACTAAACAAATTAGGCTACTTCGAATGACCCACTTAGGGTGTCGAGATGGTACGTTCATTGTGGTGTCGACATTCCACTTCAATCATCGGCCGAGCCCTATGAAGACCAATCCAACATAAACTCGGTTTAACATCATCGCTCGGATTTATTGGGTATCAAAAAACCCAACAAATCTCCACCTTGATCCCAATAAATCTGCAAGTAGACAAAACACACAGTTTATACTTGCACAATCAAGGTAACCAATAAAATTGGTATCACAGACCTTACCTCGTGTTTCCACCTGAAACACATACCATACCTGCTCCATATACTCACCAGGGCTAAGGTCAAAAAACACCCAAGTAGAAGCAAATACTTACAGCAATCAGTCAAGAGCAAATAAAACATGCGACGGAGATATCACATAGGATAACACAGAGATCTTATCACACCCGTTCACACAGAACAACAGATTAACAAGTTAATCAACAAGCCAACACATACGCAACAAATGCATAAATGACCTCACACAGATCTCACTACACTTATCCTATCCCATTCCGTGTTACTCACTCACCTCGAGAACACACATCTCACCTCATCGCCCACCATGCTCACTAGACTAATCACTCAACTCATGTCTAACTGGTAAATCTTTATAGATCCTAAGTTCTCGGGATAATCCTCTATCAACACATCACTTCTTCCAACCAACGTGGATAATGGGTCTCCACCTAATAGAAGTGATAGAAGTGCCTCACTCGCACTCCACCTGATCAGGGTCTCTTCACAGATAAAGGATTTCAAACATTTGATCACATCTCCACTCGTGATCCAAATGCCACACTCCACATCCCACAGTACAAACCACAATGTACCCCTAGGCATCTATACTCCACCTTACCAAAAGACATACTCACACACCGCAAATGCATCACAACCCCACTATGGTAAATCAACACATTTCGGCGACCACAAAGGTTAGGGTTCAATCTAAAATTGGCCCACACACCAACAAGGTTACTCCAAACACCAATGCTCAAAAAATCCACAAAGGACAAATCCCACAAAGGGAAGGGTGACAATGACACTCACAAAGAGGATAGAAGAAAGAGTTTGTTACTTCACTACGCTCACACAGAGGCTCACACAGAGAACGAAGATAACCCTCATAGGCTGCCCCACATAATCTCACAAACCACACAGGCTCACACAGATTAAGGAGAAAATGGCTGCCCCTCTTACTTCGGGATAATCCAATCGCCAATCGTCTTGTACCGCCGTTATCAAACGGGACCCGCTGCCTGACCACCAATGTCAGGAAGACTTTCGACACAATCTTACTTCTCACTCACAGAGCAAACGGAGTACGCCATAGATCTCAACCCACTATGCATGCAACCAATTACACCAAGTAATAAGATCACTCCAATTCATGCCGATGCACATATCAAACACATTGAATAATGCACATATAGCCATGCAACCGAATTGAGCATCACACACATGAAGAAAGGATTACACACAAAAGCACATAGCAGTAACCAGGTTTTCACTCAATAAACCTCACACGGGTCATCACTCGACCCAAAGACAGAATTCGCCTCACCACTCTCATCAACTTTCCTTTTATCATCCCTAAAACAGTCTATTTCAACAATGTCCAAATAACTACAGTTAAAACACATATTACTTTTCGCACATGCCTTAGACCACATTTACCAAATTAAAATATCATATTTTTCATTAAAACATGCACAACTCATAATGTGTCGTCATTTTACCCAAAAATGCACAAAACACAAAAACAACCAATAACAACCACAAGTAAAATACTGACACAATTCACACAGAATAGTCAAGTAAACTTTCCTAAGGTCACGTGCAATTCTAAATAATGAAAAAATAAATCGACAACAAATTCACGAAGAATTTAAGGCAAATAATTAACAAGTAATTCCTAGGTCTAGCAACAGGCAATGGTTACCCCTTCACGTTAACCCCAAACCTAACGTCACCCCACACGATGACTTCTAATGCGAAAAATAAATCATCCTACACAATAATTTTAACTGCAATAATAAAAGGCAAAGAATACGATACCGAGCGGACCACGTCTGAAGGTCCGTAAATATCGAGAGCTGCGAATTCAACACTTTAGGACCGTCACTCTTCGTCCTAAAATCACCGGCAACCACGGCAACACAAAACGACACTCGGCACCCGAACGTCCAAACGGAAAATGGTCTAACTTTCACCGTAGTACCCCAAAATCAAATCCGTCAACACCGTTGGGTCCGTCTCGATGTCCCCAACAAACTGCCTGAAGACCGCTTTTCCAAATTCTGATCACACGCGCCTCCACGCGCCGGCGACGCGCCGGCGCGTGGCCAACACGCGCCACTCCCCCAGCAGCTCCTCGGCCTGCTGAGTCCGCCAGTGGTGTCCGTTTCTCCAAACTCCTTCTGGTTTGGCTGGAAATCACGATTGCAGGTCCGATTTTCGCACAAAAAACTGGGCAGATTTCCTGCTTCGATTCTGCTCCGTTTCTGGGCTGTTTCTGGTCAGATTTTTTCGCCCAAACCACCATAACCTTGCTCTGATACCATTTGTCGGAATTTGGGGCTTCAAATCAACCAAAACCGAGCTCAGATTAAACCAAACCGAACACCACAATGCAACCCATCTCCTCCAAACGACACCAACCCATCTTCCGGTTGCTCCCAAGTATTTAGCCCACAAAGGACAAGGTGTGGAGTGTTAGTAGCATCAATAATCAGCCACTAAGGCTAGAGAAGAAGAGAGGTCAAGCACAAAGCACAACCCGGAACCACCAAGGCAAAGGGACGTCCTCTCTTTCTCACGGCTACATTCTCCCACGCACAACACTAGAAAACCGGGTAGCACATATAGGACAAGGGAATGGGCTTTTAGGTTTAGGAAACAAGAGGCCCAATAGATGATCAACGAACAAGTGGGCTATCAACTAAAAGCCGTCCAAGGTAATGGGCCGAGCCATGAGCAACACTAAACAAATTAGGCTACTTCGAATGACCCACTTAGGGTGTCGAGATGGTACGTTCATTGTGGTGTCGACATTCCACTTCAATCATCGGCCGAGCCCTATGAAGACCAATCCAACATAAACTCGGTTTAACATCATCGCTCGGATTTATTGGGTATCAAAAAACCCAACATCGTGCATTTGTTTTTTCGTTAACATCTTGGATGTGTAATTTAATAAAGCATGTGAATTCCTCGAGGCATTATTTCTGCTGTATACTTCTTTACTTAGTTGTTAGATTTATACTTATTTCATCCTAAATATGCAGGTACGATTATTCTGGGTATGGGGCCTCTACTGGCAAGGTAAACTTCAACTTGGTCAGCATTATTTCGTTAATGTCTTCACTGATTCTCTTTCTTATTCAAAGTGCACTGAAAAGCCTGTGTATGCTTGTTTTATATGATTATAGTAAATTTGTGAAATCGAGTGCAATGCACAAGTCTAACATTCAAAAAATTCTTGAGCGTGTGAGAATTTGGTCAATTCTTCCAAAGGGTTGTCAACCTCAGTTGGGGAAGATAATGTGATGACAAGAAATTTTTTATCCTTGGATGGATGACTTTAATTGATTGAGAAAATGAATTCCTGTTTTTGTTCTTCAACTGTATTTTGATATTCTATTCCTTAACAATAAGCAATTAATTTTTTTTGTCTGGTTTATCCTGGGCTTCCATTAGTGCTGAAAGTTCCTGGCACTAATTCATCTGCTTATGTTTTGAACCATATTTTTTTGACACGATTCAGCCCAGTGAATATGATACATACGCTGACATAGAGGCAGTGTATGAGTGTCTTCAGACGGAATATGGAATTAGCCAAGAAGATTTAATTCTATATGGACAGTCTGTTGGAAGTGGCCCAACATTGCACTTAGCAGCTCAATTGCCAAGGTTGAGAGGTGTAGTTCTGCACAGTGCCATTCTTTCTGGCATTCGTGTTCTCTGTCAAGTGAAGTACACATTTTGTTGTGATATTTATAAGGTCAGTATGCATCTTCAATCCCATTTAAAATAGGAAAGGAACTGTCTTGATGCCTAATATAGAATTAGGGATTTCCTGCTTAAGAATGTTCTAGAATTTAACATAAAATGGAGGAAAATTAGGTGGCCATAATCCAGCTTAATACATGGGCAAGTTCTGTATCTGTGTTGGAAACACACTCTTTGCAAAAATAAAGCCTTGGTGTGAAATACTTGTTTATCGGTTTGCACGATTTATAGCTCTCATTTCACCCATTTGAATTTTGAAATGTTTGGTCATTATCAGTTCTCATTATATCACCTTGATGAGAAAAAAATTGCTATTGGTTCCAAAGAAAGATCGTGCATAAATAACTAGTAGAAGACCAGTGACTAATAGTGGTTTTTGTGCCTAAAGGGTGTCTGATCATGTGCATGCCCTTAAAAGGGATTACGAATTGTATTTAACACCTTAGTCTGGCCTTTGTGGTATACAAACTTGTCTATTTTCAAACATACTAGTAAAATTAATCATGCTCTTAGTTTACCTGTCTTGGAAGTTGAGAAATAGGAGTTCTTGGATCATATTGTGCTCCAAAGCAATGTGATACAATATCTTCAGAAATATCATTGACAAGCTCACTGACCGAGAAATCAAAGTAACAGACTAGTTTACTGACCTTTAGACAAACAATGACCAAACAAAGGAGATCAAATCTAGTATCTTTTGCTCTAAACTAGAAACAAATAATGCTATATAAATAATGAAATTAAAGAAGTTTCTAACAACAATCTCTCCCAGCACATCATTGCTCCAGATGATATATGATTCCTATGTAGACGTTGAGTGCTTGATAACAAACTTCATAGTTACAGATGTTGGCTAGAAAAGAAATTGACATAGCTAGAAACTGAAGCTATTGTAATTGTGCAAATCAAATTTCAATGAAGAATTTGGCAATGTTCGAGTGGGATGTCCTGAAAATTTAGAAAAGAGGTTTTTTTTTTTTTTTTTGAATTAGCATTTGAAAAACAAGCGGTCTGCATTATGTTTCTGTACGTATATCATGCTAAAATCATTTTCAGAAAATTTGAGATTGAAATTAATTAAAATTGACCTTTAAATTTAATTTAATATGCTCGATTGCTATCACCTGAAGCTTGATTACTATCACTTGAAGCTAATAACTATCCAGTGTCAATGTGCAGAATGTAAATAACATTCGGAAGGTGAAATCTCCTGTGCTTGTAATACATGTAAGTTCTCCTGGCAGCTCTGGACATTTGAATAAATTTTTTCCTACGATTCTTTTGTATTTCCTTGTTGTATAGAAACTTGGTATACGTAATGGATGCTCCTAGACACTTGGAATTTAAAATAACCTACGATTCTCTTGTATTCATCTTTGTGTGAGAAACTTAGGATACGTTATGTATGTTTGCATTTTGACTTTCTCAATGAAGAACTGAAAGCATGCTAGTCTTTTTTCCTTTCAAATGAATGAATAGCATCTCATTTATATCAAGATTTTCTTTTTGGTTATTAATCGATCACTAGTTTATCGTCATCCTACCGTATCTATGTTGTTTGAGAAGATTTTAGTAGTCCTCTAAATGCATGTTTAGAAGATTTTTAAGAAATGATCTGGTAGGACAAGAAAGTTTGCCAACAATTTCAATGAACTTTTTCTTTTCCTATATTTCTTCTTTAATTGGCATTGTAATGACTGCTTAAATCTGTCCTTTGTTTGCATTCTAGTAGACTGCACAATAACTACAGAGGGATTTTCCTTTTCCTTTCGAATTCACATAAGATTACATTATGCTGTTAGTTAGATAGAGCACCTTGTGTAACTGATATCTGAAAGATTGTCCAGGTTTTAGAGAAGTATATAGTTATTTTTTTAAAGCCTGAATTTACTTGGCATGCCTATTATTAGAGTTATATTTTATTGTCTGATAAAGTTTATATCTCTTTTGTACTATAAACAACACCACATAGTAAAGAAATGTAGTGCACAGATCTGTAGGGACCAACAAATGCATGAATTAGGAAAGTGTCGTAAATGAATCTAGAGAGTGAATCTACCAGCCGCATTATCTTTTTTCTCATTTATCAAAAGATGGCTCATCTTTGAGTTGCAATCTATCTGAAATCCAAGCACTATCCGGCTTAAGTATAAGACTGCATTTACTAGCCCTCCCATGTCTTCGATCATTTTTCAGGAACAGCACTAGTGCTCCTAGTTTTCTCTTTGCAGTGTCAGCTATTTTATGCTTCGTTTTTCTCTCTTATTTTCCAGCTAGCAAATTTTGCTGTCGAGCATTTGAATTAGAAAATTGCCCAACCAAAACTGACAGCTGATAACGTATAAACGGACTATTCATCCCTCTATATACTTTTTTCTCCGTTTGTTATCTTAAACAATATGTCTCTAGAAAATCAATTTTTTTGTTGACGTGCACGAGCCAGATATAATTAAACTACATCTTAATGTTCTAACATTTCGAGGTAGTTTTTGTTTTTTCCATTGAAAAATTTAGGCATTCTTAAGGTAATGCAATTAAGGTAGCAGGGATGTCTGGGTTTAATAGATTTTTTTAATTATTAAGTTTATGCTGTGTATTGTTGGCAAACAACCTCAAACGGCCAATGATGTGTAAAGGTTATTTTCATAGGCTTAGGCCGATGATTGAAATAGGAAATTAAAACCACAAGACGAGACCTAAATTAATAATTCTACCCATGGGCCATTCAAAACAACATTTCAATGAATGGTTGCTCATGACCCATTCACTAAGGGTGTGTTTGTCCCCCATTATTGGAAGAAAAATAGAGTAATGAATAGTATTTTTTAGAGAATGTGATTGAATTTAAAGTGACTTTATTGGTTTGTGTGTAGAATATTTTATTAGGTAAATGTGTGATGGAGAATCTTACTCTAGCAAATAATTTTTTGAAATAATGGTAGACAAACAAGGACTAAGTGATGGCCCATTAAATGGCTTAACCCATTTACACACCATTTACACATTTGTTTGTCTCATATGTTGTGTGCCCCAATATTTAATGTTTATATGTGTTGCATTTTCATTTTGTAAGGCAAGTGTGGCAAGAAAGAAAGGGAAGTATTTTTCTTTCCCTTCTTGAGCAATAACATTCGTTCTCTTTGTTGGTTTGAGAAGGCTATTTTTTGAACAACTCATCTACTACTTTTGGATGATTTTCCCACGTCAAGAATTCTACTATCTTGCTCTGATACCAATTGTTGAGTAACCAAGAGCTCCACAATGTGCAAAATACAATGCCTTATGACCACAAAGATTTAGGGCTCAATTTAAACCCACACCACAAGGTTACTCCAATTGACAATCTCAAACCTTAAACCCCACTAAACGCATGATGGTTTTCCCACTCCAAGAATACCAATGCCTTGCTCTGATACCAATTGTTGAGTAATTTGCACCACCAAGAGCTCCACAATGTGCAAAATAAACACCTTAGTGACCAAAAAGATTTATGGATCATTTTAAACCCCCACCACAAGGTTACTGCAATTGACAAGCTCAAACCCTAAACACCACTGAATGCCCAAGATGCGTTGCTCACTAAAGAACCTCTCAAACCCACAAAGAGATTGAAGGTGGCTGCTCACAAAGAGGAGAAAGAAAAGCGGTTGCTGCCTTTTTTTATTTTTTCGCCACACTTACTTGCCTTATAAAATGAAAAGATAATATATATAAACATAAAAAGTTAGGGCAACCACACAAATGGGCAAAAACTCTTTGAAAATGGGCCTTAACTTGTAGTGGACCACAAGCAACTAATTTAATGAATTATCACTTCAAATGGCCCATTAAGTTTTGGGTCGAGCTTTTAATTTTGGTCTAATCTTGTGTTAATTTAATCCTCTGCCGAATCCTATAAATATAACTTAAACATTAAAACATCATTGTGCCGAAATTTATTGGGTATCAAAACCCATCATTTATTATTTTTAAATATTCATTTATATATTGTGTTCAATTAGGGGGTCTTTAGTCTTTTTTTCATCAAAGGGCTTTCTTATTTACAAACACTTGCTAGGGTTTTTTTTTTTTTTTTGGTGATTATTGAATAAGAACTTTGAGATTTTCTCATTTCTCTTTATTCATTCGGTCTTCTTTATGAAGTAACGCATTTTTTTAGATTCCCGGGGGAGCCAAGTAAGTGGCATATTTTTATTATTTATTTATTTTTGACTTCTAAAGGTTGATGATATGTTAATGTATATCTTTTAGGAGAGACGACTAGCTAACGTTCTACTTCAAGCACTGACCTGTGCACCATTTAGTCAAATATGAGTTGTTTTCTTTATACCTGTCTTCTTGGACCCCTTGTTTACCTGATGAATTGTCTGGAATAAAGTCTTGTTTTCACTTCACCGGATTTCCATCAGTTTGATAACGTTGAAAGAGGTCTGGGTTTTGCTAGCTAGTGTACTCCATCTTTGGGTGGAGTGCTTGTTTTAGGAGGGACGCCATTACTAACATTGAAAGTTTTGAATAAGCTTTGAGTCGTGAAAAGCTGCTCGAGGACCTGGTTATGGCTTTATTTCCCGGGGGGGGGCGGCTAGCTATGCATTGTGCGGTGAAGTCTAAATCTCATACAAGTCTATTGGAGTGCCACATCATGGTTCGTTGGAGGGGAAAATTTGCTAGTGGTTGCACTAATTGTGCCTAGAGCCTAGACTAAATGCTCAAGGACAAGGTTGTGGATCGAAATTGCAGGAAACAGAGGACCAATTAAGTTTTCAAACTCAATTTGGTTTGTACATCTGCATCTTGAGCTTGAAGGAGAGTGTTGAAGATTTAACTTTCTTTGGCTGCTAGATAAGTTGGGAATGAGAAATATCTCCCCGCACTAGCTCAAGAGAGTAGAATATTTGACTTTCTTTTTTCAGTCAAATACTAAATGAGCTAGGTTTTTCATTTCATTTCATTCCTTGTTAGGAGATTTAATCTAGTTTCATTTTCTTTGTATATGACATACTATGGTAAGTCTTTATTAGACAAATGATGAAAGGTATTCACGGACAATATTAAGACATGTATTCATAGGGAAGATAATGGTAAGTATTTTAAACTTTACTATTTTGGTTATTTAAACCCCTATGAATAGAAGCTTTTTCTCTGTACGTTTGAAGGAAGAGTTATTCTTCTCCTTGTTCCTGTTCAAGTTACTCTACTGTATTATTTCCAGTAAGAGATAATAAGATGAACAAGGCTGAGCTGAAAATCTACAACTTAACCTCGTGAACGATTTCAAGTCAAGCTAATAGCAAGAGACTTCGTGATGATAAGGTGCAAAGAGGAAGTCAGAAATTTAGTTTCAGATATCCTGAAATGGGTTTCCTTGAAATATTATTTTTCTTCGATATGAACTGAAATGTGCTTGTCACCTAGTTCTATCTTGTGTCTTGAATGTTCATACTTCAGAAAGGTGATCATGAAAAAAAATAACTCACTTTTCCGGATGTTATTCTACTTTCTCAACAATCACGTGACCATATATAGAGATCTATTTAAACAAGATTTTTTTTTTTTTTAACCTGTCATTAATCTCCTGTAGAAAACTCTCATATTTTACTAATGGTAATTTTATCTTCCTTCATCATTGCACTACATGCTACTTTCTCTTGCACACTATTTTAGTTGCATTTTTATTGTTAGCAAAAACATTTTGAAAGAAATGCATTTATGTTCTAAATCTATGCATCCCTCCCTTCCTCCCTCCCTCTGTATAACCCTTAAGGAACCGAATAAATGTGATTTTGTTAGTCTGTATACATGTTCGTAGTGGCTCAAAAATTTTAAAATTTGAGTCAATAGACTTCGTCTGATGTGAGATGCTCTCTATTTGATGTGACCTTTCATTTTTAGCTACTTTCCTCTTCCTTCCCTGTGAAAATATCAGAGGTTTGCTAAAGTATACATTTAAAAGTGGTCTTGAAATGCCAGACATGTTGCTTCATTTTGAACTTCTTGAAATAAAACAATTAAGCCCTTGTTTGGAATTTTAGCAGATTTTGATAAAAGCTAATAAAATGTCAAGTTGAAAAGTTGATTGAAGTTGTGGGTTCCATGAAATGTATGGTAAAATTGATTGTTGACAGCAACTCGGTGGATGTCTATTGAAAAAATTTAAATGGTGCATTGTTTTATACAGGGGACAGATGATGACGTGGTGAATTGTTTACATGGTAATGGATTATGGAAGTTAGCTAGGGAACCGTATGAGCCCTTGTGGATTAAGGGAGGTGGGCACTGCAATTTGGAGCTTTACCCGGATTACATCCGCCATCTTTGCAAGTTTGTCCAAGAAATGGAGAATATGACTACTGAAACTCGACTCAGGAAGATCCGCGAGGCTCTCCGTCTGCAGAAAAGGTCAAAGTGTTCTTCCAGCAAGTGTTGTAGGATTAAACTCAAACGACCCAAATGCACAGAATGTTACTATCCGAGTTGCAAAAGGTGCTGCCAGTGGCCCAAATGTCCAAAATGCCCACAATGTCGTCCGAATTGCCTCTCATGTTTCAAACCTAGCTGCATGAGATGTTCTTGTCGGTGCAACTTGTGCTCGTGCTTGTGCTCAGCGAAATGTTCGTGCTGGTGATATTTAGTGGTGGGTATACTTAGTTATTCGTATTTGAGTGGAAAGGCTAGTTTCTTTGTACAGATTGCTCAAACTTGTTAATAGGCCTTGGAACTGTGCAGTAGTCTGAGACTCGGAGTATTTCTAGGAATTTAAAACCCATAAAGTGCCCTTGGGCACTTTTAGCATGAGATGGGCGGGCCCTTCATTTTTAATAGATTGCATATTTCAATTTACAGTCATGATTTTCTGTGTTTATATTTTTTTAAAAATCCCCCCCCCCCCCCCCCCCCCCCTAAAATTCATTTTTTTTTTAAATGCCTATCTTATTAAGATAAAAAAAAAAAAAAAATTACCCGAGCCACGAGCTTGGGTATTTGTAACTAGCTCGGCTCGTGATGAGCACGAGCTGAGCTCGTGGGTCAATGGGCCAAGCCATTGATACCACTACATATATTGGAAAGTATAAAAAAAAAAATAAAAAGTTGGCATGGGGTTCGAGGAATTTGGGGTGGGGCCGTTGAATTAATCCTCTCACTATAGGGGATTAATTTACAGGGGCTTATCAGGTCACTCGTATGGTGGGCTCTACAATGTATTAAAAAAAATTATGCGAGAGCCTTACGTGGGTGAGTGTCCTATAAGAGACCTGTGAAATACACTAGGCATGATTCGGGGCCGTTCAGGGTGAGGCAATCTTGTTGATGGAAAATTTTGTCATCCCTTGAGAAGAAGATCAACGAGTGGATGTTATACTTCGATGGATTTGGTAATTTTGTAATCAATGTTTAGTTTATAATAATGACATTCTAATTTCAATTAGTTAGTTTGCATTTGCTTGCTTGGGCTTGGAAAGAAGGAAAAAAGGCCTGGTCATTAGGGAACCGGCTGATAGGAATAAGGTCCATGAACTGTATTAGTGGGCTTAGTAGTTCTTGGACAAGAAATTATTCTTGATATTTTTCCAACACCTACAAGATTTCTAGTCGTGTCAACAATGTCAGACAGGAAATAAAAGAAATATTCATTCCGTTTCTTTCCAATGAGAACTAGACGTGTGTCCAAATCTCCATGCGCTTTGGAATGTCGTTTGATTTGGATGGCAAAAAAAACCCTAGATCAATCGGCTCCTCTACAACAATAACGAAATTAAAAGTAGCATTTCAATTATATTTTCTCTAAGAATGTGAAAAAGTTTTGATTACCGCTTTGTGTAATATTTAAATTTTCTTTCAAATTGGAGCATCTCCAAGAAACGTTGTTATGTAAGACAATCATGGTACATGTATATTTCCATTTATCGAATTTACACTTGGCAATATCCCACGCCATTTTTCATAACAAACACAATTAATCCAGCAGCTCATTTTTTTTGCCACATAATTATGTGTGTATACCAACGTTTACGCATTTTCTGTACAAATGAATTTACCCTATGTGAGATGCTCTCCTTAGAGAATTAATCTTTAAAATTAAGCTCTAATAGATTCTTCAAATTTGGAGAATCAAATTTTTTAATTTATAGTCATTAAATTAAAAAATATTCAAATTTCAACGCTCCACTTGTATTATTCAAATCATACTTGATGTTATCGGTCATCAACATCTTAAAAAATTTAAATATTAATTAAAAATGAAGAAAACTAATAAATCTTTCTTTAAAAAAATATAAAATACAGAGTCCGTTTGAGTGTGTCAAAAATTCTACTCTTTAAATTTAAAGATACTTTTAAAAAAAAAAAAAATCATGAAAATGCTCTTAGTAGTGCACAATTTGGATAGTAAAAAGCTCATTTAATAATGTGGGCTTGATTCCTTAAAGATTAACACCAACATTATTCTCTTCTTTTTATTCATAATTTAGGATTATGAATTATGTTACATAGTATTTTTACAGAAATCATTAGCCCAAGCAAAGAATAACATATCTAAGATTCGAAACAATCATATGTAGCCATTGAAGGGAAAAAAAAAGAAGTAAAAGCCATAAGTATTTTGTTGAATAGTAATAAAGGTGCAACTTTGTGGCACAAAAAGAAGTAATCGAACGTTTGGTTGGCCTGAAAATTGTAATTATGAACAAGTGTGGAAAAGTGAAATTGGGAAGAGCACACATGATGAAGTGGGGCCAAAAGCAAGAATTGTTCAACATTGCATGTATATGAATATGATGTCCCAACTATTTTTAAGTATGATAATCAACGCGTGTGACAAAATTCCATTTCCTCCGCCGTTTGTGGCGTGCAATCTGCCTTGTTACCGTAAATTTGGCCTCGATGTGACATCTCACTTTCCTACTTGTACATATTCCGAGAGCATGTTCATTACATTTTATGAATTGCATTTTTGGTAGCATTTTATTAGAAAAACTTTCAATCGGCGTGATATTAAGGACTTGTTTGGGAATGATTTTAATCCAATTAAAATTGAAAATATAGCCGTTATTGGGTCCTACCCGTCTAATAAAAGTCAACAATAACGTTTAGTTTTTCAATTTTAATTCGATTTTAATCATTTCCAAACAAGCTCTAAGAGCATTTTTATTTATAAAGAGCATTTTATACATAATGTAGAGAGCATTTTTTAAATTTATTACTTTTTACTGGTATTTGGTATTAAACGGTATGAGACGAAAATAAATAATTCACTTTGAATTGTCTAATATTAAAGAAAACCACTTCCACGTAAGTGCGGTGCCGTGACGGTGCAGATGGGGGGCGCATCCTTTTATCGAAGGCTGACATCAATGGCCTTTGAAATTGAACAACTTACAAGTGCCATAACATGCAATTTGATGTGTTACACAATCAGCTACCATCGACCAAATCCATCAATCAGACAAATCCAAATTCTGAATAAGTCAATGTTGAGCTCGGTCAGTGGCCTTTGAAATTGAATTAATCATTATGTTATTCACGTACTTTCACTTTAAACAGGAGAACCACGTTCATTTGGGGGATCTAAGTTCGCTCGACACGTACACGCGCGCGTAAGTATTTTGGAAAATAAGTTATTCGTGTAATAAAATAATTATTTGATAATACAATCATGTTATAGTTAAAACAACATAATAAAGAATAGAATTAGAAAGGGCTGGACTTGGAGAGTTGTCACGATAATCAATGTCCTAGCCCAGGTCAGGCGACCCGAAAGGACCAAACATAAACCACCCGTTAAGGAAAACGGTAAATAAGACAAGGGATCAAGCTGGCAAGTAAGGGATACAGGATGGATTTGTCCAGGGTGTGTGAACTTACTTATATATTCAGAGTAGGAAAACCCATTTTCTATGGTATGGGGTAGGAAGCGGGATCTTAATTTATTTGATCGGTAGGCTATTATTATTTATGTACTTAGTTCTCTCTTCCACTGTATTCAGGAAAGCCCTATTGTTCGTGTATCCACTCGGAAAAAGAGATACAAACGGAGAGGAATAACCAATCGATGAAAGAACACGAAACCATTCTATTTCAATAGAGGTATGAGAAAGGGTTGGGGGCAATGAAGTAGGTGAAGTGGTTGGATTTTGCGAGCTGTTCCAACCCCGTTCATTCATGTATTGTCAACCTTGCACATTTTTAAGATAAAACCCTTATAAATCTTAATTGATTTTTCTTCTATAGACATGATCACAGAGAAATCAAGAATAAGTCTTTATCAAGTTGCTAAAATATTAAAAAATAATCAAATATAGAATAGAATATAAAGAGAACGCTTTTCAAGTTATGTCTCAAAATGCAAGATGACCATGTCAATCCCCACGTTGATAATGGAATAAGCCTTAAATTATGTGCTTTAGTTTAGGTCAAACTTCAATTGCTTGTACAATAACAATTTAGACTCAATTTATAGCAATATAGTATTGTTAATAATCATGCGATCTATTTTGATTCTAGTCGATTATCTAGGGAATAGTTGAATCCCACATTACCATGGTTATGAAAATAGGACAGAGCAGGTCGGTCCGACCCGAGAACCGGCAAATGGACATTGGTCCGATCCGGTTAGCATCATTGGGTCCATTGGCAATTAAATTGGTCAAAAACCGTTTGAACCAGTCAATAACTGACCAAACCAGACGGGTTTGAAGAAAACTGAATTTAATTCAAACCAAACCAGTTAGTTACTATATTCGTTCAAAGCAAAATTTTATATTAAATTTGCAAAGGGAAGGATTCAAACATGTGTTCCTTTTTAAGGATTATAAAAAATTTGACCACTATGACAAATATTTAAATCTTAGTATTAAATGTAATAGAGATAGATATCTCCTGTTTTAATCTTTGTTTTAAAAAAAAAAGACTAAAATTTGACATTGCAATAACCCACTGGTTGAACCATTGACTTGATGACTTGTCCGGGTCGAGTCAACGACTGGGTCAAGTATGATAACTATGCACATCACAACCTCATGGCAACTTTTAAATAGGTGAATCCTCCAAAAGTATGCGTCATCCATACCTCGTGGAAATTCTGACCTTTGTACTCTTCAGAATTTAGATAGATGAGTCCTCCTAAGATACATGCCATTGCGATAATTTTTGCCTTAGTGCTCATTCTTGATTAAATCCTTCCTAACATCATAACAATTACCATTATCACCGTAAGAATGATCACAAATAATATAGTACTATTAAGAGTTATGCAGTGCACGTTATTTCTGTAACGTTAAATTTTGTTTTTATGATTATGCAGTGCACGTTATTTCTGCAACGTTAAATTTTATTTTATGAGTCTCCAATCATAAAGGTTGGATTACTCTCGAAGGTAACTTCCTTGTTAGCTTAAGTCCATCCCTCTCGATGATTCCTTAACACCCTTGTTGGGCAAGGCTTTGGTTAGATTCCTTATTAAAAGCTTGTTTGGGAATAATTTTAATCTAATTAAAATTGAAAATATAGCCGTTATTGGGTCCCATCCGTCTAATAAAAGTCAACAATAACGGCTAGTTTTTCAATTTTAATCCGATTTTAATCCCTCCCAAACTAGCTCTAAATTCTTTTTAGATCTCAAAAAATTTAGAACAATCATATTTATTTTAAGCAAAGTCTTAACTGACTTATGTCACGTTTGAATCATGTCTATTCATCTTTTCATTTGAGTGAAATTTATTTACAAGCTTTATTACAACTTTACATTCATAATGTATTGAGATAGCTCCTTTTGACATATCTAATACTAAATCTCTTGGTCATTCATCATTAGTACGTGTTATAAACAATGCTATCAACTCTGATTCTAAAGTATTTCTTGATATCAAAACTTCTCATAAATTTAAAAATGAAATTCGAAATGTTGTGAGGTAGTCGACATCTTCCCATGCCTTACTGCAATTGTGGATAGTATTATGTGATTCTCACTGACGGACGCAAGTGGTGGCATGGAGTCAGGTGAACGTCAATCACACATTTATTATCAATGCACTATTAAAAAATACATTTTTTTTTGACAAAAATTGGTCGCAAACAAGGCCTTGATATTATCTATCAAATTTGCTCACCTTAGACTATTGACTACGGAGATAAAAAGTTTGATAGGAAGCAGTCAATTGTAGCGCTATATTTGATGATCACCAACACATTATTTCTAGCGATTACTGATGACAATGTTATCGATGATGTTGTCGAAATCACAAATGGTGCTTCAGTTATCGACAAAGATTTTGATTTCAATAAAGAAATTATTCATTCTACATTTTTATTTTTTTATCAGATGCGACTAATAAGTTAAAATATCTTTTGTCTTTTTATATAGTATTACAAACATATAAAAAGTTTTTTTTTTAAACTTTTATTTTGTTCTTAGCATAACTTCTTTTGCAACTATATTACAAAAGATGGACAAACTCAAAACTAATTTTTGATTATTATTAATTATTAATTTTTATTTATCTATTTATTGAAGACATTGCCTTTGATAAATTAAATTCGTTAAAATACTTTCATTTTAATATTATTAATTAAAAAACCATTGTAATCTTAATTATTTTTTATTGTTATTCATTATTGACATAAATTTTCATTTGAAAAAAAAAATAAAATAAAAATTGAAAACTAGAGCCCTCTACATATGTATTGCTATTTAAAAGATGTATTTACATATCATCAATGATGTTAGTATTCATTGATCTGTCGTATTAAATTTTACATTTAAAATAATAAATCAATTAAAACAATCTAAATATTACATCACTACTCATGTGTAAACAATAATAACGAATAACATTATTCTATCATATACATCTATAAATTTTGTAAACATCCGAACACCGACAATTTGACATATTTTCATTCAATCACGATACATGTACACTCTCCTTTATAATTTTCTTTACACTGTTTCACGTGACAATATTTACACTCTTAATTTTGAATTTATCCATTACATCACATCACAATTTTCTCCACGTAGAAGGAAATCAAATGGCAAGAAAAGATATGAAAAAGGCTGAGTGTACACTCTTGTACACAGCCCCCTCACAAGTGTGGAGTCCACGATTATTTTATTATCGTGGCCCCCACCTATGTTGTAGGGGGATGTGTAACTTGGTATACGCTATGGTGTACACCAAACACTTCTCAAAAGATATACATGAAACATTATCGATTTTCATTTGTTCTAGCTTGGTTTCGAGGTTAATGTTGTCATAAATACTAAGGCCCCGTTCGGGAGGGATTAAAAGCTAATTAAAATTGAAAATATGGCCGTTATTGGGTCACACTCTTCTAATAAAAGTCAACAATAACGGCTATATTTTCAATTTTAATCCGATTTTAATCCCTCCCATACAAGCCCTAAATATGTCCCACCAGATTCTAGGCATTGATGAATTCTATTTACAATTATAGTAGGCGGCCTAACTGGGGCCATTGCAACGGCCAAATATGAGTAAGTCCAATTTAACTATATTAAATTAAATTTTAAAAAAAGCCTCTTCCATTTGCAATTTTTAATCCTGTCGGGCCGTTATTAAAATTATAATTTATTTTACTCTTTACTTATCAATCCTATATTCTTCAATTATACATTAAATTTGACAACCCTCTCACATGGGTCTGAGACCCACAAATGCGGGCCCCACATTCATGTGAGAGGACTGTCAAACTTAATGGGTAAAAAGACTATACATTCAGTATTTTTCTAATATAATATTACACGTAATTTCAAAACTTTTTCGTTCCTTTTAACAACACAATTTCCAAAAATAAAAAAAAATATTATTTCAATAATTAAAATTTCAAATAATGAGAACCAAACGGGAGCTAATATAATGGCACGTTAAACTCGACTAGCTTTAACTAATGATCAAGTTAATTGAGGTAAATTCAAATCAATATTTAAATTAAGTTGGGATAATTTTACTAACTAACTCGACCAACTTGATTTAAACAATGAAGTTTTTAGGAAAAACGACACAACTTGTCCAATACTAAAAAAACAAAAATTTTAACCTCAAGATTGAGAGCCTGTTTGGTAGGAATTTTTGGGGGAAGAATTGATTTTGAATAGTGATATGATGGGAAATGTGTGGTTGAAAAAGAAGAAAAAAGTATTGATGTGATGGAAAATATTATTTTATTGAAGAATGTGTGGTTGAAAATGAGAATTGTTTTGAGAATTGATTTGAGAATCAGAAACAAACAGGGCCTGAAATATTATACAGTTGTCTCTGAACAGGCATAGGATCCAACTTCCTCAAACGCGTCGAAAGCATGCCTACACCGAAGCCCTAAATTTCCGTTCACATTCGCCACCCCGCAATATTCGGCCATTCTGTCTTCTCTTTATTCTTCTTTCCATCAAAGCAAGCAAAAAATGTTCTACACACAAATGTAAAAATACTAAAGCAGCCAGCAGCGCATTGTTAATGCTAAACAAATCTATTTGCTTTCTAGTCTTTACTCAAACTGTCCAGATCAATTTCTCTGAAAAAATTCTCTTTATTAGTGTTATTGAATAAGGTATATCCGTTGTAGATGCTCAGATCTCTTTTTCTTTTCTTCCCAATACTTTAATGCCTAGAGATAATACTTGTGTATAAAAAATGATTTGAGCGGATTAAGTATTAGTCTTCTTTACTGCATTTTGAATAATTAAAAGGAGAAATTGGGAAATTATTACTAATTCTATACTACCAAGTCTTTGGTTTCTGTTATGAATCGTTGAGAATTATGCAAACAACTTCGAAAATTTGAGGACTGGGTCGTATTTAAAAAACTATGTAGACCTTGGAAGCACTGTTATCACAGCTGTAATTTGTAATATTTGCGTATTTGTGTGTAATAGTATAATAGTTTTGTAATAATATTTGACTATGTATGTCTGAATGTTTCTTTATTCTTCTTGGGGAGGCCGTTTCTTTGTTTTTATATGTATTTTACGCGTCATTTTAAGACGTGGTGTTTGTAGTAGTAGCGATGAGGTGAGTGTACGCTCTTATTCATTTGTGATATGTTCATTCACTTGTTTTGTGGTCTGTTGGACGTCGGTTTTATCTGCACATCTTCGTAGCTTTCTGGCTCTGTTGGGTTCTTGGAAAGGTTGAGATTTTTAGAGAGAAATGGTTCATCGTAGTCTTGATCTTCATTAGGTGCTTCTTGCTGTGCTTTTATGTTATTTTAAACTGATCTTTCATCTGTATCGGTGGGAAAAATATTGGAACTTTGGCCTTTAAAGCATCTTTTTATTTATTTAAGATAAAAACAGAGGAAGCGGATGACTTTACGGAAATATTGTGTTTTAGTCTTTGCAGTTTAAGAATAAAGATTTAGTAGATGTTAAAAGAAATAAAGGTTTTGTAGATGTTAAAACATATTAGCAGTTTTTGGAGAGAAAAATATTATAGTGAGGAAGAGACCTCGAGATTTTATATTTGAATTCATGTCAAATATGCTTTTTGTGCTTCTATTTCTGAATCTTAGCTAATGAAATCCTGATTTGAGTTGATTAATCTGTGTTAAATTTCAGCTTCCGGTGACGAATAGGTGACTTTTAGGTGCAAATATTGGCAGAATGGCAGGAAGATCCTTCAAAGCTTCAGACTCGCAAATTGGGAGGGCTTCTGTACCTCCTAATGTGACCTTTGCAAGGCGGACAACAGAGGGGCGGTATGTCAATTTATCGAGGGATAGTCTTGACAGTGAGATCAGTGGTGTTGAATTCGCAAACTACACGGTTCAAATACCGCCAACACCTGATAATCAGCCTATGGATATGGATCCTTCAATGTCGCAGAGGGTGGAGGAGCAGTATGTATCTAGTTCTTTGTTTACTGGTGGATATAACAGCGTCACTCGTGCCCACTTGATGGACAAGGTGATCGAGTCTGAGACTAATCATCCTCAGATGGCTGGGAAAAAAGG
Organism: Fraxinus americana; assembly: GCA_035079005.1. NCBI lineage: Eukaryota > Viridiplantae > Streptophyta > Magnoliopsida > Lamiales > Oleaceae > Fraxinus > Fraxinus americana. The sequence goes on from CM068707.1 coordinate 47,156,264, forward strand.
GTCATCATGTGCAGTCCCAGGTTGTGATGGAAAGGTTATGAGTGATGGGAGGGGTGAAGATATCCTCCCTTGTGAATGTGATTTCAAGATATGCAGAGATTGCTTCGTTGATGCTGTAAAAACTGGTGATGGGATCTGTCCTGGCTGTAAAGAGCCTTATAAGAGTACAGATTTGGCTGCAAACTCCGCGGAGTCTAGTCAGCCTTTGCCTCTGCCATCAAATGTTGGGATGTCAAAGATGGAAAGGAGGTTGTCATTGATGAAATCTGCCAACAGGTCCGCAATAATAAGAAGCCATTCAGGGCTGATGAGGAGCCAAACAGGGGTTGATTTTGATCACAACCGATGGTTATTCGAGACTAAGGGAACTTATGGGTATGGCAATGCGATATGGCCAAAGGATGGAGGATTGGAGAATGATAAAAACGATGAAGCGAGTGAGCCTCCTGAACTCAACAAGCCATGGAGGCCGCTCACCCGCAAATTGAAGATACCAGCTGCAATACTCAGCCCATACAGGTAAGGTCATTTTCCATTATCGTTCTCTATACTGTTTCTTTGGTTTGTTTCTTCTCTTTTGTTTGAGTTAAATCCCAAAAATTATGTTGGGCAAATGTAGTTACATTTTGAATTTGTCCAGAATGAATACTATTGAGTGGTAGTTAGGTTAAGGAATATAATGGCAAGAAGTAAGGAGGTTAATGGATCTAATAAAATCCATTATCATCTTTCCGTGCAGAACAAAAAAAAAATTAATTTACAAAGCTTCTATGAATTATATGAGCCCATAATTCTTCACGCTCCGAACATAACAATTATAGGTGTTTTTACTTTATACACGGTATGCGAATGTCTATTGATGCTCTGCTTGGTCTAATCTGTTACTAATTTAGCTTTTGCCTGTCTCGTTAAGGAGCCTTTGTACCTGGTAAATACATTTTTGATAAGTGTATTTGTCTTAATTGAAATGTTAATTTCCATTCTTGGTGTCCTAATATTGGCGGGAACTTTGACTATTTTGATGTTAGTGTGCTTTGGTCTGGGGTGGTATAATAGTTTTGGTTGTCTAAACTGAAATTTTGATTAGTTCAAATTCTTGTATATCGTTTCTCAGCAATTTGTTGAGATCATTGAATCATAGTTATATGATAAGAACTTCTGATCTATGAACATCTTGTTTAAGCTCATATTCTTGTTAATTAGGTTTAACATCATGGTGAGAAATAGTACATTAAACCCTTATTTTTATGTTGTTTGAATTAAAAGAGGTACAAAAGGCTGATAAACATTATTTTGGTGAATCTGCCTCTCTCAGACTCTTGATATTTGTTCGTATGGCTGTCCTTGGACTATTTCTGGAATGGAGAATCAGCCACCCCAATGAGGATGCAAGATGGCTATGGTTGATGTCTGTTATCTGTGAGACCTGGTTTGCATTCTCTTGGCTACTTGATCAGCTTCCAAAGTTCTGCCCTGTTAATCGTGCTACTGACCTTAATGTGTTGAAAGAAAAATTTGAGACGCCTAGTCCTGCCAATCCAACTGGAAAATCTGACCTTCCGGGGGTAGATATATTTGTTTCTACTGCTGATCCTGAAAAAGAACCTCCTCTTGTTACTGCAAACACTATTCTTTCTATTCTTGCTGCAGATTACCCTGTTGAAAAGCTTTCTTGCTATGTTTCTGATGATGGAGGTGCCCTCCTGACATTTGAGGCTATGGCAGAAGCTGCAAGTTTTGCTAATTTGTGGGCACCATTCTGTCGAAAGCATGATATCGAACCAAGAAACCCAGAGTCTTACTTTTGCCTGAAAAAAGACCCCTTTAAGAATAAGGTGCGCCAGGATTTTGTCAAGGATCGTAGAAGGGTTAAGCGTGAGTATGACGAATTCAAGGTTCGAATCAACAGCCTTCCCGATTCAATTCGTCGTCGTTCTGATGCCTATAATGCTCGAGAAGAAATCAAGGCCATGAAACTTCAGAGACAGACTGCTGGGGATGAACCAGTTGAACCTGTGAAGGTCTCTAAAGCTACATGGATGGCAGATGGGACCTACTGGCCAGGAACTTGGATGATTCCTTCTCCTGAACATTCAAAGGGTGACCATGCTGGAATCATACAGGTATTTATTTATTTTTTTCCTTCTGAAAGAAACAGTAATTTAATCCATGTATCCTTGATTTTGTTATGGCACATTTTACCATTTAAAAGCGCTTTATCTCTGTCGTTGCTTGCTTCAACAGTACAAAATATATGACATACTATTTGATTTCCTTATGCTGAGTTTAAATTAGCTCTTTTTCTGATTGCAGGTAATGTTGAAACCTCCAAGTGATGAACCTCTACATGGAGTTACTGTGGACAATAGTCCACTTGATTTTACTGAAGTTGACATTCGGCTTCCCATGCTTGTGTATGTTTCTCGCGAAAAGCGCCCTGGGTATGATCACAATAAGAAAGCTGGGGCCATGAATGCATTGGTTCGAGCGTCAGCCATTATGTCTAATGGTCCCTTTATACTTAATCTCGACTGCGATCACTACATCTACAACTCGCAGGCAATAAGAGAAGGCTTATGTTTTATGATGGACCGTGGTGGAGATCGTATTTGTTATGTCCAGTTTCCTCAAAGGTTTGAGGGAATAGATCCATCTGATCGCTATGCTAATCATAATACAGTTTTCTTTGATGTCAATATGCGTGCTCTGGATGGCCTTCAGGGTCCTGTTTATGTGGGCACGGGATGCCTCTTTCGCCGGACAGCGCTTTATGGCTTTGACCCACCCCGATCAAAAGAACATTCGGGTTGCTGCAGCTGTTGCTTTGCTCATCGTAAGAAAAGTGCATCTGTTTCTTCTGCACCCGAGGAGCACAGAGCACTTCGAATGGGAGATTTTGATGACGATATAATGAATCCTTCTCTCTTCTCAAAAAGGTTTGGAAACTCCAATTTCCTTATTGATTCTATCCCAGTGGCAGAATTCCAAGGCAGACCACTTGCAGATCACCCGGCTGTAAAGAACGGACGACCTCCTGGCGCTCTTACAATTTCTAGGGAACTTCTTGATGCATCCACTGTTGCTGAGGCAATCAGTGTCATCTCATGTTGGTATGAAGATAAAACCGAGTGGGGCAATCGGGTTGGATGGATTTACGGGTCCGTGACTGAAGATGTTGTGACAGGATATAGGATGCACAACCGGGGTTGGAAGTCTATCTATTGTGTAACAAAAAGGGATGCTTTCCGTGGAACTGCACCAATTAATTTGACAGACAGGCTTCACCAGGTTCTACGATGGGCTACCGGTTCAGTCGAGATCTTCTTTTCACGTAATAATGCTTTTCTGGCTAGTCCTAGGATGAAGCTTTTGCAGAGAGTTGCATACCTAAACGTTGGCATATATCCTTTTACGTCCTTATTTCTAATTGTTTACTGCTTTCTCCCGGCATTGTCCCTCTTTTCTGGCCAATTCATTGTCCAGACACTAAATGTCACCTTCCTCACGTACTTGCTCGTCATCACTCTGACGCTTTGCATGCTTGCCGTGCTCGAGATCAAGTGGTCGGGCATTAATTTGGAAGAATGGTGGCGTAACGAGCAATTCTGGTTGATTGGAGGGACAAGTGCTCATCTTGCTGCTGTGCTCCAGGGACTACTGAAAGTGATTGCCGGGATTGAGATCTCATTTACATTGACATCGAAATCTGGTGGTGATGATAACGATGATGAATTTGCCGATCTCTTCATCTTAAAATGGACTTCCTTGATGATTCCCCCAATCGCTATCATGATGACCAACTTAATCGCCATAGCAGTTGGCTTTAGCCGAACTATATATAGCACCATACCACAGTGGAGCCGTTTGATTGGAGGGGTATTCTTTAGCTTCTGGGTGTTGGTTCATCTCTATCCTTTCGCGAAAGGACTCATGGGAAGACGAGGAAGGACACCTACTATTGTATTCGTTTGGTCGGGACTTATTGCAATTACTATTTCCCTCCTTTGGGTTGCCATTAATCCCCCATCAGGTAACAATCAAATTGGAGGGTCCTTCCAGTTTCCATGATTTTTTATGCATGGCTTAACTTCCAAGGACAAAAATGTATAGGGCCTCATTTTGTCATATGATCATATCCTTGTTTTTTGTCCTGATAAATTTCTACATGGAAATGCTACACATTCTTTTAATTCATAAACTTTCAAGTAAAATACAGTACACTCATTAGTTATTTTGATTAAACTCTTCTTAAGACTGAATTTAGATGGCATGTGAAATGCTCCTAACACAATGTTGGGAGGAGATTCACTGATTAGCCTCAGTAAACAACAGAATATATGCAAAGAGGTAACAAAACTGAACTGAAATTAAAGGGTAATAAATCGAACACAGCATAAATCGCAAGAATCAGAATCTGCTATAATAGAACTCAATCAAATTAAAATACCGAACAATAAACTCCGAATGAAAGTAAACTTATCTTTTATAGCAAAAACACAAGCCAAACTCCCTAAGTCGGTGCTTCATTTTCACAAGACAGAACACCACCATGCTCGAATCAGACCCAAAATGAAGATACAAAAGTATGACACTCAGACTTGACCGATTATTACACAAAATAGTAGATCTCTCTTCACAACTCAAGGTTCACACAAGAACCAAGACCTCAAACAGAAAATCACACAAGATTTACAAGCTATTGAGAGAAATCAGAAATAAAATGGTATTTTATTTCTACAGTGAAGAAGAACTCGAGAGAACGGCGCACAGAATGAAATGGAAGAATCTCGAACCCAGAAGTTAGTCTCAAACCCTAGAAGACCCGCTTTTATATGAGTCACCTAAAGGTCATCCATCCAACGGTGAAGGAGGTGACACTTGGCGACATCACGTGCGTTCAAAATCAGGTAAGATGAAAAACACGGTTTCAACAGATTTCCCAAAAACACGTTTTTCCAATAAATCAATAGATCAGTTGGGCTGGACTTCAATTCCAGCTGGGCTTCCAGGTTTAGGCCCAATGGTCTTTGCATCATTGTGCCAAAAAATCCTTTCACACAACCTAGTATATGTTGGTTTGTTAAAGACTGAAGCAAGGCAACTTCTAGGATGGCTTGATCGTGTCTTAGGTTTTTGAAAAATTAGGTGTGAAAGACAAACTTCGGATTTGGGTTCCCATGTACGGTTGATTCAGGATGATGGGATCCTTTTCTATTTATGTAGGAATGTCTGTCGAACAAAATGTACTTATAAATAATTACTTCATAGATTCTATATGATCTACATGAAGAAGACCATGTAAAGAAATTAGTTCTTATTTGTACCGAAGATACTTCAAACTTGAAACGAGCATTAAGAAATTAACGATACTTCTCTACTTTACAAATTTTTCTATTGGATTGGCCGATCAAGATCTTTAATTTTTATATGGACTCGATATTCTTATGAAGTTGTTGAGAATGATTATGTGGTATCAATTTCAGTACATCTTATATTAATGGTCTTCGAATGGTTTGGTATCTTTAGGTTTAGTGGTTGAACTAATTGTCCCCAAGCTAGTCAATCCTCTTTTAGTTATGCACCTTTATTAAAGGTATTTCATGTTTGAGTAATGAACTTCACTTATTACAAAGTTACAATTTGGTCTTAGGGGTAAATGGTCCATTATCTTCCCGAGTAACTTTTTAAATTATAAAAACTTAGGGGGCGTTTGGTGGGGATTAAAATTAGATTTTTAGTAGATTTTGATATAAGTTTTTGAAATGTGTGGTTGAAAAACTGTGAGACCCATGAAAGATGTAATTAATATTGATTATTTGACTATGACTTCGATTAAAATCTGATTTTAATTTGTACCAAACAAGCTCTTAGGCCCTGTTTGAGAGCAATTTTAATCAAGATTTTAATCAAAATTCTAGTTGTTAACTATCAAATCAGCCACCATTTTTTATTTTTCCTCTCATGGGTGGGGTCCAGAGGTTGACTATAACGGCTATAATTTTGATTAAAATGCCACAAAAATTGCTCCCAAACACGCTCTTAATAAGATGAAAGAAATATGTCAAAGAAAATTTATTTACAAGTAATTTGAGACATCAAACTTTTGCTATGATATATCGTCATCTCGATATTTGCGGAAGGAGTCCATGAAAATCGATGTGGCTTAAGAAGTGAAGACCAAAATTCATGTCTATTATACAATTTGGCCAAACTATATACATATATATATACTCGACACAACAAACTCATAAAATTGTCTAGCCTAATTTCTACAAGAAATAGTAGAGGATCAATTTTAGCATATATACATACATATCGCACGTGCAGCACTTTCTTGGCCACTTCACATAGCAGCTACTTGTCCGGTCGCTTCAACTTTTCTCTGCCGCTGGGATCTCCGACCGCGGCGGTGCCGCTGGTGGCTGCCATCAAACTTCATCTTTTCCCTTAGCCTTCCGCTATTTTGAAACATCTCCCTTTCTGAAGGCACCACAACACATTCTGGTGGTGGCACTGGATACCTTACATTGTCATAACAACTCGAATAGTACATGTACTTTTCGCGGAACCATTTCATCGATTTTTGACCCTCCGGAGTAATGGTGGAGTATTCTTTAGCAAGTAAACTTGCAATTCTATCAGTGCAGTTTGTTGATGAAATTTGCTCAATGGGATCGACAATGCAGCCTTCAAGTACGAGGTTTGTGAATTCAGACACAAATGGCTCATATTTGTAGTCTACTTTTTTTTTGCCACCATTTGTGGCCCAAGTTGAAGCATCCCATATGGTGGCATATAGCGACATTGGCTTTGATGGATAATCCCCAGCCATGGCTGCTTTGCGGACGATTTCCCTTATCGGAACTTCGTCCACGTAAAATCTAAAACACATAATGTATTCGGGTTGTTAGATCATAACCGGAATATAATTGAGATAGAAATACTCAAACACATTGCATACTATCAAAATCTTTTATTATCTAAGAAATTTGAATTACCTACGTATTCTTGAAACATTATGCTCTAAATACTAGGAGATAGGAATTTGTTCACCCGTTTAAAGATAAATATACATGCATGTCTTGTCTTCAGCCATGTTCAGTTTTTCTTACTTCATTTTTTGAAGAATACAAAGTACAAAGTTAGGGTTTCACTTCTCTATCTTGAGAGTAAACCCCGTGCCAATTAAAGAAGTAAACAAATCAAACATAAGGCTTAGACTACTTCGCTTGACGTGGTTCCAGAGTCATCAAGTTCAAACAAGCAATTCAATTTATTTAAAACTCAAATGCGCAGTCGGATTTCGAGATTGATATTCTCAAACGAGCTATCATATATCTAAATTCCAAGCCATGTCAAGGGTAATCTCACATAGATAGAAGGTGAAATACATAAACTCTCTTGGACTACTAAGCCTAACAAGATAACACTTAATTTACTTTATTCCAAGGATAAACCAAGCTTTAATTTTGTTAAAGTAAACTTGCAAACTAAATTTATTTCAACAATTGATGGTTTCATGGGGGTAGGGGGTGGGGACTACCTATTGAAGAAACAGTTCTCAATCAGTTTTCTTGCAGCCTTTGATAGTAAACTACTTATTAAAAAGAAACTTTTATTCTACTTTTGATGAACTTATTTCTATTTCTATTGCTATATTTTTCTGTTTCGGCGAAAACTTTGGAGTTCGTTCTCCTGAAGATTATCGCTTTCATCGCCCACAAGGGAGATACCCTTTAGCGATCAAGGTATCGCGTAGAGATTTACTAATGTCATTTTTTCCTGTCGCTCGTCTTTAAGTGGAAATTTTTATGTTTTAGTAACTGGAAAATCCACCGTCGAAGCCACTTTTTGATGAACTAATTTGAAATTTCATGATGACGTTCTTCGCTCTTGAGTAAATTCGACTTAATAAAAAATTTCATAACAACGTGGAGATAAGAACAGTAAGTTTAGGATAAGGCATTCTATACCAACATTTCAAGAATAATAAAGTGAAAATTTAAATCAAAAGACAAAATAAGCATAAGTGATATCAAATAAGCAACTTACATGGTGTTCTTAGGGGTCCAAAGAATGCTGTAACGATGAGAATCCTTGCTCGGATCGAACCACAATCGATACCTCTCCTCCCTTCCACGGGATGTGCTTCCATTGCCATACATGTTTGTTTGGAACCTCCACGGTTTCCCCTTTACGTTTCCCATAAACTCGATGTCTAATTCGTCGTGGTTCTTTTCAAATGTGTCTACATTCGATGTCTACGCCAAAAACTTGTCTCAGTTATTAATCATCTAGACGTACATATTTCGAAATTTAAAAAAAAAATAAAGTCTTTTCCTTTTTAACAAGGTTTAATGTAGAGATAGCATGGGGAGAAACCTAATTTTCTTAATTTTCCACATGCAAGATTCACAAATTGATACATAATCATAAAAAATTTAAAAGAAAAGGAAACATATATTTAAATAAATAAATATATTTTTTGTTCGTTTTAATGTCTGAAAAATTAATTCCATGAAAAAAAATTGTACTTACATAGAACGCAACGACAATGCCAGCGGTATTTTCTGCTGGTAACTTGATGCTTGCGCTGAAGAAACCATAGTTGTAATAATCAGATGATATAATTCCAGAACCTGAACAAAAAATATATAATTTTTTTGTAAATTCAATAGCCAAAATATGTATACGCTCACTTTTTATATCTATACACGTACTCTCTCTCTCACACACACACTACAAAAGTAGAAAAACAAGTTTACATCAATTCCGCCGTAAATTTTCCAAGATTTTCCAACAGAGTTTTTCCAACCCACAGAATTTTTCCCAACGTATAGATACATGCGTAAATACAGATAACCTTTATGTGATGTGGTGGGGTGGGGGGGGGGGTGGAGATGTGGCTCATCTCTGATTATTTAAACTTTTAGATGCGATGGTTACCTGAAAAACGATTGAGGAGGAGACGAACGGACCTGTCGTCGGGTAACCGTTGAATGTTGAAATCACTGAAGAGAGGGGAATAGGCTTCATCGAATCTGAGGGTGGTTAGGTTAAAAGCTGTGGTGGCGTATAACAAGAAGAGGAAGAAGAAGATGGTTCTTGAATGAACGCCGTATTCCATTTTTTTTTTCTTTTAATTTCGTTTGGTTAAGGTTTTCTCTGGCTTACACAATCTTGTATTTATTTCTTTCTATATATGCAACGTAATTATAGGATATGCACCATTTAGAGAGAGAGAAAGAGTTCCCTTCTAAAAGGTTGAACCCGGCCTTGTCCCACCCCTAGAGTATTGTGGAGGAGGTAAATTGCGGAATGTATCTCAGTAGGACAGTGTACAAGAACTGTCATACTGTTACCCACAAAGAGTCCAATTCCATTCCTTGTAAGAGGCAGGAATCGAACTCTCACACTGCGACTGTCAGCTCAGTTAAGACCAGCGTTCTAAAATACGTAATACGTTGCGATGCGTCGAAGTCGAGAATCAAGAATCACTAGTTTAGGCTTTTCAATGCGAAAAATAAGCGTCATAATGTGTTTCGTATTTTTAAGGTATTAAATATATTTTTATATAAAAAAAATAGATTTTTTACCCAAAAAAAAAGCAATAAAAATAAAAATTGGGCGGCATAATGCGAGCCTAGACGGCATAATGCGTGCATTAGGTGCGCCTAGGCGGGATTAATAGCGCCTAGGCGCCCGCATTGCGCCGCCTTTTAGATGGAAAACGCATTTTCCCGCGCATTCCCGAATTCGACTCATTTTGGCCGCGTGTCGCGCCTAGGTGGCGCATTTGCGCGAATTTTAGAACACTAGTTAAGACTGCATTACTCATATCATCTACACCATTGAACTATGCCCCAGAAGGCATTCCCTTCCTATATATGTCCTATGTTGGGTGTAATCCATTGGTATTATCGCATGAGTTGTGTGTGGTTAAAATAAATGTTGATACTTCAATTAATGAAAAATTTATGGTCGGTCGAACCTTGATTTTTAGGAAAAATGACCTTTTAAACTAATGGCGGACTCAGCACAAAAGTTCAGCCCGGATGAACGTTAATCATTGACCGTCAACAATCAGCGAGCGTAAAAGCGAGACTTCTTGCTTAACTACTTGGGGCCATTTGAGTTACTCGGGAGGTTCTAAGTAGTAACTATTCATAAATGTGGTGGGAAGTCGACCATATTTTCTGCGAAAGTTGGTCGCTTTTGATCTTTTTTCTTGTCATCATAGATCAAACGAGATATTTTATGAGTTACAATAGGAAAAGTTTGAGTATTACTATTCATAAGCAGTGCTTACCAATTATCAATGTTTTGAAAACCGACTCGATCATTGACCCGAAAAAGGTGAAGGGTCAAATGATTCAACGGAGGTTGCACCGGATGCAATAAATACATACGAAAATAATAAAATACTATGAAAACAACAATTTTTTTTTCATTTTCATATTAATAATTCAAATTAAATCCATCTTTGTTAATTAGATTCGTTATTTTACAATTAGTCTCCATACTTCAAAAATTAAAAATCAATATGTTAAAATAGTTTACTTTGTTAAATTAAAAAGTTTAAACTTATAGAAAATGATATCTGACATTAATATATTAATAATCAAATGTAATATAAGTTAAATTTGAAAATTAAATAAATGAAATGATGAAGGTGAATATTACAATTTAATTAGTTGAGATTCAAAATCAAATTAATCAAATTAGATTTACATTTGGAAAATGATTTCGCTGGCATTTTAATATTTTTTTTTTTCCGATTATGTCACTATCCCACATTGAAAGTTTATAAAATCATTGGAGAGAAGAGCGTCTATAAAAGACACTATCCCACATTGGAAGTTTATGAAACCGTTTGAGAGAAGTACATCAATAAAATGAGCATGACATCCAATAATTCTCTATGGACTTTAGAATTGTAATTTATGAAGCCCATTCATTAAGTTAAAAAAAAATTTTAAAAAAAATTGAGAAGATCGCTCAAAATCGCAACCGGTTCACCGGTTTACGGTTCACCGGTCGGTTCCATGGTTTTTTAGTGATTTTGCCATGATCAATTAACCGGGCATCATTTGGCCCGATTTTTGGTCCGGTTCCCCATTTTACCGGTTGAACCTGCCGGGCCGAGCCGATTTTGACAACATTGCCAATTATACATTAATTGAATTGTCATCTTAAATCCTTTCATCTTCTTACTCGAAATTTTTGGAGTGCTTTAAGTGAGTTACTCGGGAGGTCCAAGTAGTAACTGTTCATAAATGTGGTGGGAAGTCGATCATATTTTTTGCAAAATTTGGTCGCTCTTGATCTTTTTCCTTGTTGTCACATGAAATTTTACATTCATTCGTAAATTACAACACGAAAAGTTTTACAGTATTGCTATTCATATGTGATCATGCATAATTTGATTTGCAATTAATCCTACATTTAAAATGGAAAATCAATTAAAGTTATCTATATAATGGGAACCAAGGCAATTTCCCTTCTATAACCCACGTGATTTTATTATTCATGGAAAAATAACGAACTATAAAAATATAAATATAAGAAGAAAATTTATGAACTATTGAAACTTTCATTATATATGAAAAACTACTACAATCATATATTATCACTCAAGCAAGCCCCCAAGCATTGCTGGATAAAATGTTTTTACCACTTCCACCAATTTCTATCTTTTGAAACTATACATATAATTAAAGAGGAAATTACAAAAAACCAGTGATTTTAACTTTCAAATTCAAAATTCAGGTCCAATATTTATCTAATCAAAAATCAGGTATAAATTAAATATTTAAATAATATTATAATACTAATTTTTCAAACCCTAATTCATTTTGAATCTATATTCTCTCTCTCTCTCTCTCTCCATTTCTCTTGCCGCTCTCTTCCTCACCGCCGCCGCCGCCGCCGCGCCTCCACCTCCCTCTCTCCTCCCCTCCCCTCCTCCTCAAGACGATTTGTTTTGCCTTTTTCCGGCAATGAAATCGCTGTGCGGCAGCCGATTTCATTAGGAAAGGGGCAACGAAATCACGCGTGAGCAAAATGTTGCTCACGGCAAATCGTTGCGGATGTGCAGCAAATTGCTGCACATCCGGCAACAAATCGCCGCCGCCGTTTGTTGCGGCAGCAGCGATTTCATTGGATTTTTTTTGTTTTTTTTTTCTTTTTTTTATTATTATTTTTTTTTTTGGCTATTGAGTGATGTTATTGTTGGTGGATCTATGGTTGTTATTGTTGGTGGATCTATGGTGGTGGTGGCGATTTTGTGGCGGGGGCTGCCACGTTGGTGGTTATTGTTGGTGGTGTGATGTGTGTTGGTTGTTATTGTTGGTGGATCTATGGTGGTGGTGGCGATTTTGTGGCGGGGCGGCCACGTTGGTGGTTATTGTTGGTGGTGTGTGACCAAATATTTGGTTATCTGTGACCAAATATTTAATCTGTGACAAGTGGTGTTGGTATGGTGTGGTGTGATGTGATGTGTGACCTCTATTTGGTGTATGTGACCAATTACTTGGTTATGTAACCAAGTATTTGAGGGTATGTGACCAAATATTTGGTAATCTGTGACTGATTACTTAACTGTGACCTAAAAATTTAGTAATATGTGACTCAAAAATAATCTGTGACCAAACAGTTTTTGAAATATGTGACCGTGTGACCTATAAATTTTGATATGTGACCAACTAAATTTGAAATATGTGACCAAAGAAATAATTGTGACCTACAAAATTTTTGAACTGTGACCGTAAAATAATATGTGACCTATAAGAATTATTATCCGTGACTGAAAAATAATATGTGACTAACTAAATTGTAAATCTGTGACCAAAATGTGACCGGTGATTATAATAATACGTGACTCTTTAAAAATCTGTGACCTCGCCGGAATGGTCGCCGGAATCGGAGGAATCGGAGCCGGAGAAAAGTGGTGGTCGAAATTGTCGTCGGAATAGTCACCGGAGTAGGGGGGTGGTGCATGTGGGGTGGGTTTATTATATTATATTATATTAGAATTAAAAAAAAAAAAAAAAATCTGATTTTTGAAGTTTCAAACTATAAACCTTATTTTTGAATTGGTGTAAAGAATACACCTTATTTATGAATTTTTCCCATAATTAAATGATTCGGCCTAGTTAATTTAAAAGCAGAGGCCCAACTACAAAAAAATTATAATTTTAGCCAAACCCATGCAAAAGGCCCAATTACAAAACCAAAAAGCAAAAAAAAAAAAAAAAAAAAGAGAAGTCTACATAAATCAGGTTTTTATTTATTACCATTTCAAAATTAAGATTAGATGTTTTAAATTTCAAAAATCAGATTTTTATTTAAATTTATTTATGAATTACTTAATTAATTATATGTTTTATTAATAAATATATAACGGTCACAGATTTATACAATTTGGTCACAATTCAAAAATTTTAAGGTCACAATTCAAAAATTTTAAGGTCACAATTCAAAAATTTCATGGGTTACAATTCATTCATCGGTCGCAACGTAAAAATTTAAAAGTCACAATTATTTTATCGGTCATAAATCATAAAATTTTTAAGTCACAACACTTATTTAGGTCACAAATTATCAATTTATTGGTCACAATTAATACTTTTTAGGTCATAAATTAATAATTTTTAGGTCACAATTAATAATTTTTTGAGTCACAAAGTATTTCTTAGTCACAATGTATTATTATTGGTCACACACCAACAAATTTATTGGTCACAATTTGTGCCACCACCAACACAACATCACCATCGTCAACACCACCACCACCACATCCCAACAACAAAATCCCCATTCCGATGCCGATATTTTCACCACCACACCTTCATCTCCACCGCCACACAGCATCACCGCAAAAAAAAAACCACTGCACATCCACCTCCACCGCACCATACCACCACCGCGCACAACTCACACCACCACCTCCACCGCACACAGCAGCACACCAGTCACTGCACCACCACCGCATCTGCAGCACCACAAAGCACATCACCGCCGCACCCACCACCGCACCGCACACCTCCACCACCGCACCGTCATCACCACACCACTCAAAAACTGAAAAAAAAAGGGGGAAGAAAAATGCACTGCGAGCGGAGCAGATCGCGAGCGGCTTCGCAAGGGTCAAATCGCAGCAGAAATGAAGAGAGAAAGAGGGAGATGGAGAGGAGGTAGGCTTGGTGGCGACTCAGTGGGCATGGTGGCGGATTGAAATTAGAGAGAAGAATGTGCTTGCTATTAAAATGCTATTTCGTCGAATCTGCGAAACCCTAGTGAAAGAGACGAGATAAAAGTGGAGATGAGAGGGGGAGAGAAGGAAAAAGAGCAGCCACTGCCACCGCGACGTAGGGCAGAGAGACGGGAGGAGATGAGAGGTGATAATTGATTTTAGGGTTTGAATGTTTGATTGGGGTAGATATGGTAGGGAAATATATATAAATTAATTTACAGTGTATATAGATATAAAAATAAAAATAAAAAAATATTTTTAATTTTTTAATTAAAACCTGATTTTTGCAATATGATACTTAATTCAAGATTTATGAAAATGGAATTCTAAAACCAGGCCAATATGTAATTTCCTCAAAAAAAAAAAAAGAAATTAAAGGCTCTCGGCCCAACCTAGGCAAAAGGCCCACTTACAAAACCCCAAAAAAAAAAAAAAAAAAATAGAGAAGGAAGAGGAACAGACACAGTTACCAGTGGCGAAGCCGAACCTGAGGATGAAATCCTCGCATGTGCGCCTATCTCCTTCTTCTCGGCACTGTTCCGGCGGAGCGCAGCATGCTCGATTGCGCTCCCTCACCAAGTGTTGGGTTCGTTGATGTTTGAAACCACTAAATAGTTAAATTAAGTTTATTTTGTATTTAACGTCAAAATTCATGTGTTTAGTTAGGAGGTTTGACAATGATTCCTACCTTGTCCATTGAAAAAGTTAAAAACAAGGAATGTACCAATCTTACCTTAAAAATTACGAGGGGAGAAGATAGAGAATTATTTAAAGCTACCCAACCATATTACAAAAGCTTGAAACAAAATTACATCTATGAGACCAATCAAGGAACCAGGGCACCATTTTTTTTAACACTAGTTGTTATCTCCCGATTTTGAGATCTAAAGAGGTTAGGCCACGTGGCATGACGATCAATAAGGAGTTAAGAGGAGGGCCAATAGGTCAGAAGTCCAAATAAGAAAATGGGCCGAGTTCCTTAACCCAGCAACAGAACATTTCGCATTAATGAGCCTCGGCCTGAAGCACTTCCTCAAAGACGAGACACTAACCAATCCGAGGTTCTTTCAGGCTCATCTGAAACTCATGAAATCGACGCTGCCTCACTCCAGATTTGAAGATCTTTTTGAATTGATTGATATGACATCTGCAGTGAAGTGTCTGTAATTTTAATCATTGTCAGCCTATTACTAGAACGGCTGACCTTTAGTCAAAAATATTAAATGCAATGAGTGGACAATGATGTGAGGCTTCGACTTAGGGGATGTCATCACGTGGACTTGATCCGACGATCACCACATCGGCTAGAACAGTATAAATAGCCACTCTTTGTACAGAAAAGGGTGTGGATGAATGCAAAGACAAACTCATTTTATTGAAACAAAGGGAACTCATCTTCTCATCATATCTATCCTTCCACATATTTCATTGTTATTTTGTTGAAGAGGAGATCATTGATAGCGTAATAATCCTGAAATATATTGTCAGAACCTTAACATCTTTGTCTCTCGCACGTTCACTGCAGTTAGATTACCGTACTTATTCCGGTAAAAACGTGCTGGATCCGTACCTGACGTGGCGAGAATAGGCCCGGCTTCTGTTGAAATCATTTTTGGGGTCAACACTAGTTTACATATTGATAAGATTGTGTCTTAAATATATAATATAGTTTTTTTCTTAAATTGATTTAAAAATTTGGAAATAGTTTATAATTGTGTAATAATACCAAATAAAGAATAATAGGAGAAATGGAAAGGAGCCGAATGCCAAAGAGAGGGGAGAAAATAGAGAATGGATGAAGTGTTTAAATTTGTAAACTAGGTCATATATTTTATCTTAGGTGACGTTTATATAGTTGGAGGGCTTGAGATAAATGACTATTCTTGGGAGGGAAACATGGGATCGAAGATACGAAGTCTCAAGTGCCGCACACTTTAACATTAAAAATGTATAATTATTGAAAGATGAAAGGGTGGACGAGCTACTTCACATTATTGGAAATTAAGTGTCTGTTCTCTTTACTATTTTCAAGTAGTTTTCTGTTTTCGATTTTTCAAAATAGTGGAATCGCGTTTTTGAAAACAATTTAAAAATTTTTAAAAGAAAACACAAAATGACAAATTTGTCATTTTGAGTGTTTTCAAAACAATTTTTTCAAAATACCAAAAAGAACACATTTTCAACAATCTCAAAATAAACACTCAAAATCCAAAACTCAAAATGAATTCAAAACTCAAAACACAAAACTGAAATATAAAAAAAAACAATCCCTAAAGGTTTTCATATTTGCCGGTCAATTTTTGCAATATTTGGGTCATTTTGTCCATATTGGATTGGAATTATTGTTTAGTGCATGCAAAATGTCAATACTTTTACTTTCGCAAAAATTGGGAGAATATTGGGCAATGAAATTCAAGAAACCTCAAAATTACACCCTTCTTTTGGTTTCTTTTATTTAAAATCATAAATGTTGAATGTATACAAGTTTCTTAGTTGTAATCCATTCAAAAACACTTCTTTTGGTGAGGCTTTCCTAATATTTTATTTGTAATTTATTTTTTGATAAAGTTTTCTAGTAAGTATGTTTTACACGCTTATTCGGGCTTAAATATTTGCAAATTGAATGGATTTCTACTTAGTTTGGTGTAAATGTCATAAATTTAGGAAAAAATCGGACTCACGGGTATTCAATTTTTTTTTTTGAAGATTTTGAACTTAATTGAAGTTGGTTTGTGCCAATTGAAGACAAACCATATTGCATGGAATTAATAAGAAGCATTAAGCCTGTCTGGTGACCATTTTTTTGGAACGAAAAATATTATTTTGAATGGTGAATTTTTGGAGAATGCATGGTTAAAAAGTATGAAAAAGTTTGGGGTTTATGAGTAGAATATTTTATTGTTTAATTGTGTTGTTGAAAATGAGTATATAGAAAAAAGAGTTTTGAAAGAATGTGACACAAGCATGGGTTAAAAGAGCAATTGGAAGAAAGTCACAAGTTTCAAGAGTTCAATTCAACTTATAAAAAGTTCAATTACTGATATGCACACTTCTCGAACTTGTGGACAACCAATTAATATAAACTAATATATTGATTTATACTGCATAAATTTAACTAAAAAGATTACCTCAAAAAAGGGAGTTACGACTCGGTAAATATGAACGAGTGAGTCAACTAGTTATACAATAATCCAGTAAACTTTTAACTATAACATATATGTATCCAAAATGGGAGGTCGTAAATAAGAAAAACAATGACTCTGATTCGATTTAGAGAGAGAAGATTAGGACTTTGTGAGAGATCGTCGACACGTAAGAGTCGTTGTGTCGACGATTTTTAGGTGGGGATAGAGATCAAGAGAGAAAGAGAGTCCAGCGTGGATTTGGATGTGTCGATGATTGGAGGATTTGATGGAGTCGTGGACTGTTTTTGACGGCTGAGATCTGGGTTAGGTGTCAATCGCCTTTGACGTGTCGTAGTTGCATACTGTGTAGTGTATAATAGTGGTTCTCGGGTCGGGTCGGGTCGGGTCGGACAATTTAGGGGAATAAAGGGCAGGGCAACTATTTGGAGGAATTGGCACGGCAAAATCCCCGACTCGAATACGTGTTTGGTGTTGCCCTTTACTTCCCTCCGTCCCGCTCCCTTTTCAGAAAAAAATGGCAGAAAATGAGAAGGGAGAAGCCCCAAATGCTCAAATCACACTCGAAGAAGAAGCTCTCTTTCTGAAAAATTTAGCAGAGAACAAGTACAGTTCAAAAAGACTGAAATCCGCCATCAAATACGCTAAACGAGCATACGAGCTGTACCCAACTCTCGATGGCCTGTCCGAGATGCTCACCGCCTTCCAAATCATCCAGACTGCAGCCAAACCCAATTTCGAAACCGCCCCAGAAAGAGACTCTCTCTCTCCTCCCGATTATTACAAGATTCTGCAGGTGGAGCGCTTTGCGCACATCAATACAATCAAGAAACAGTACAAGAAACTGGCTTTGACACTGCATCCAGATAAGAACCCGTTTGCGGCATCTGAAGAGGCGTTTAAATTGGTTGCTGAGGCGGTTCGCGTTTTGTCAGATAAAATTAGGAGGAAGGAGTTTGATATGAGGCTTAGGATTGCGATGCAGTCAGAGGCAGGTGAAGGAGCTGAGGGAATAGAAGAGATGTTTTGGACGGCGTGCTCGAATTGTATGTTGTTGCACCAATTTGAGAAGAAGTATTTGGGGCATAATTTGATGTGTCCTCGGTGTAAGAAAAGCTTTCAGGCTGTGGAGGTCCTGGAGAATTGCGAAAATGAAGAAAAGCTAGGTGTTGAGAAGAATATAGAGAAGAATGGAGCCACGCAAACTAGAGTTAGTGTTAGGATCAGGGAGAGGGTTAAGAAAGGTGGCAAACTAGGTGATTTGGACAAAGGTGGTTTTGGGGGGAAGAAAATTGCGGAGGTGTTGGAGAGGTCAGGGCGGAAAGTAAAGAAAAATGTGGGTGGAAATGGTGGGTTGGCCATTAATTTTAGGTCGAAGAGAGGGGAAAAGTTCAGAAATATTGGTGGAAGGGATACTCGTGGGAATGATGGACTGACGTTGAAGAGTGTAGAAAAGGTGGGAAATTTGAAGAAGATTGGGGAGTCGAGTAATAGTGATGGTGGTTTGATTAGGGAATTACTGTCGACGAAAGTGGGGGGGAAGGTAAGAGATAGGAATGAGGAGATGAGGAGCATTGAGGTTGAGGTAGTAGAGAGTCAAAGGGCCAAGAGAGCAAAGGTTCGGGAAGAAGAAATGATGACTTTAGCTCAAATGCAAATGTTGGTAAAGAAGAAGGCGGATGAGGAGAAGTTGAAGTTGGATGATGTTAATGAAAGACCAGATGTGGATGAGGAGAAGTTGAAGGCGACAGAAAAGGAAGGCGAAAAGGATAAGTTGATTTTGATGGAGAAGGATGGACAAAAGGAAAATGAAATTGTGAATTTGAGCAAGAAGAGGGTGAGACGCAGGATTTCGAAGGATAACTGTATGAATATTGTGAAAATAAGAGCTTTAGAGAGTACTGTAGATTTGGAGATTGAGGGGCTTAGAACATCGACAAAGGATGACTTGGAGATAATGCCCGTGGAAGATTCAGATTTCTACGATTTTGACAAGGATAGAAGAGGGAGGAGCTTTAAGAAAGGACAAGTGTGGGCGGTATATGACGACGATGATGGAATGCCAAGGCATTATGCACTGATTGACGAAATTGTTTCTGTGAATCCATTTGAGGTAACAATAAGTTGGTTAGACTTTCAAAATAATGGTAATGAGGTGTGGACTGGTTCAGTGAAAACGGGATTCCATGTTTCATGTGGGAGGTTTAAGGTTTCTAGGAAGACTTCAGTTAAGTATCTCAACATGTTTTCTCATGCTGTGGACTGTGAGAGAGCGGCCAGAGAACTGTATAGGATTTATCCAAAGAAGGGCTCAGTTTGGGCGCTCTATAATGAAAATACTTTAAATGCTGAAGGAATGAACCAAGGGGTTATGGATAAGCCATGCTTTGATGTTGTTGTATGCTTAACTAGTTTCAGCGACGTGTATGGCCTGAGTATTGGTTACCTTGAGAAGGTTCATGGGTTCAGGACAATCTTCAAGAGAAGAGAAGTTGGGGCTACTGCTATTAGATTGCTAGAAAAAGATGATATTAAGCTATTTTCACATCGGATTCCTGCTCGGAAGCTTTCCGGAGATGAGGCCTCAGGCCTTCCTAAGGATTGTTGGGAACTGGATCCAGCTTCACTTCAATCTCAGTTGCTTAATGGCTATACTTAGTTGCATCTAGCTGGTGAACAAGAAATAGGGTTCTTGCAGTGAACTGTGGATGTACAATTCTTTCTTCTGTCGCTCTGTATATACCCTGCATGTAAGTGATTATTTGACTATATATGTAACTGTATTACTCCTAGTTTGCATTGCAAATTAACTTGTGCGTCCATATATTCTTATTTTCTTGCCTTATCCATACATAATTATCTATCCATATTGAGTGTACTGAAATGCTAGATGATATATTAAAAAAGAGTACTTATGAAATAGTAGGGAGCGAGCATATGCTGAAAAACTGTGGGTTGATTCCCCCGAAGGGAAATTATTTAGTCCGAGTCCTTGATTAGAAGAGTTTATCTTGCCACAGTTGTGCCTTTTGGGTTTGATGCTTGAGCATAAAAAACTTTTCACAGGGACAAATAAAAATATCATTCGGTTAGTAATAATGTTTGTATGTATAACGAAGCATTAAATTAAGTGAATCCATAGTTCTGTGTGCTGAACTGTTCTTAGAAGTGAACTTTAATATCTAGATATTTGTGGGAATTGTTTACTCCTCAATGTCAACCTCAAGAGGTATGCCTGTAACCTTACTCTGGGGAAAATCAACACAAAAAGATCAGATTTAGGAAGAAAAGGAAGTACTTATATAGTGTTCTAGGAGTTTACATCAATCGGGTGTATAGTTTGGTTGCATTGTGGTCAGTGATTAGCAATGCCAAAGTGGAGTCAATTCCTTTTCTTGTTGGATGATTCTTTTCCTCTGTTTTTGCTTCTATCTCCTCTTTCTCTGGTTACATCAAATTTGGTATCAGAGCAGGTTGCAACTTGCTGTCTCAGGGAAATTTTAGCCCGATTTCCTGATTAAACTATTCAATGAGCTATAGGGAACATCATATATGTCCAAATAGAGCTATCGATCTTGTTTCTAAGGCAATCAGCGAGTTGCTGATACAAATTTTATAGATTGAGAAATTACCATTATTTTGCCAAGAGCAACGTCATTATTGTCTTGTGTGTAACAAAGGTCTGTGAGCGAATTAGAGACGTTGCTGATGTTAATATCCAGGCAGAGCTGGTGTAACTAACCTGATCGAATCAAACTTAGCAATAAACATAGAATGAGATTTTTCAAACACTTTCTCCATCCTTACCTCAAATTCGCAGGAGCAACTTCACTAGTTTAAAAAGTTACGAAAATACTGATTCTTCAATCTCTTTTGGGAATTCGTAGTTGTCAGTTGCTGGTCCTTTTGAACAAAGTTTTTGAGTTATATGCCGGATTAAATGGGTCTCATTCCCTCCACCCGCCACCCCCTCCCTCCAGGCAGAGTGGATGAAAGTTCTTATGTATATGGTAAAAGATCATTGTTCAATCAAGGGGTATCTTTTAACACTGTATAGAATTGGCATGAACAATAGTACACTGGTCTTGCAGTTTTCTCCAAGTTGAATACTCAGAAGGTCTTGTAATCATAATGGTGGCATATGACTGAAGTCATTAATTTCCTCAAGACACGATGTCGAGATCAGTTTGATTTTATTTTCTCATTGGACATTTCTAGTTCATGTTTCATGTATGTCAATCAGTCTTCAACATGAAATCATTGTTGAAACTTGCTAACATTGCACGTCTGTAAAAGTAGACAACTTGTCAATGGTATTGTATCTTTTTTTCTTTATTATTTCTACAGGGAAGATTGTTGCAGTGTGTCTATGGGTTTATAAAGCTGATATGTTCTTTAACCTGTCTAAATTGATTTGTTCTTGCAGAAGAATTGCTTTATTGAATGCTTCAGTTGATGTGAAGATAGTTGAGTAGGAAAAATCCATATACAGTTGGAAGAGAAGACTATTCAGCAAAAGTATGGAAGGATGGTTTTCTGTTCCTTTTCTTTGTTGTGCCTGCACACACCAAAGGTTAGTTGTTGGGGATCATTGGCGGAGAAAAGAGAAGCAATTAAGCACGGATACTCCTCATAGGGTGGAGGGTCGCGTCAGGAGTTGGACACCCTCGGGACATGCATGTAGGATGCTCTACTTTTGATATATATATATATATATATATATATATATATATATATATATATATATATATATATTGTTTAGTGTTATTCAGACGAGGGACACTTTTGCGGTACGAGTGATGCTATATATGTACTATTTTGATTTTTTTTAAAACGAGGATTATGTACTCGACATGGAAAGCTCGTACTCTAGATTTTGGTGGAAAATATGAAGTATCCTTCTTAATTCTTGGATGGATTTTGGTCCCAAAAAATATCATTTGATACTAATATTTTAGGTCTTCATGTGGAGT
This sequence comes from Fraxinus americana, assembly GCA_035079005.1. Classification (NCBI taxonomy): domain Eukaryota; kingdom Viridiplantae; phylum Streptophyta; class Magnoliopsida; order Lamiales; family Oleaceae; genus Fraxinus; species Fraxinus americana. Next base: position 47,178,634 of record CM068707.1, read on the forward strand.
GGCAACGAGCTGGTTCATGGGCTATTACTCTTGACTTGACTTGTGTGCTAGACGAGCTCAGACTTTTTGTGCCCACAAGCTAAGCTGGCCTGCTGCCAGCTCTTGGGCAGAGCTCGTGATGGACCGAGCTAACTCTGTTCACGAGCTTATTGATTTTTTTTTAAAGAACAATGAATGCAAAAAATATATTAATTAATTAATTCAACGAAGGCAAAAACGGATGTACGATAAATGCGTTATTTTCTTGTTGCTTTGATGGGGTCCGGTAGTGTAGGGAGTGCGGATGACATTGGCTACGTTTAGGATCCATACCATATTTAGAGAGAGACTCATAATATCACCGCTTCAGGCTCCATCCAAGCACATGCATTGCATACACATATAAAGATACAAATATTTAGTACTGTTTTGAAGTATTCAGGAGTACAGGACTAGCTTTATAGAACATTTTTCGGAATGAAAAATCATAAATGATGAGTTCAAGATAACAAGTCAAAGATGGCTGCCAAAAATGGATTTAGTAATACAATTTCAAAGTTTAACTAAAATTCTACTTGATTTACGGGTGAGATCGCCCTCCAATTGCAGTGACGCCCTGTTTTTGGGTCTGGCTTTGGGTCTGTCCAATAGCATAACTCTTGATTTACAGGCTCTAAATCAGCGATTTATGTTGATTTTCCTTCACCACATGGCATATAGACTACAAAAATGTTGGATGTACATTTGGTTTGACATTTGATGTGTCGTTAGAAAAATGATTGAGAGGGAAAACTATATATTTTTTTAAACTGTCGAATGATATGTTGTCATGTGATAAAGTATAAAAAATGATGTACATGTAGCATGATTACAGTGACAACCGCGGATTAAAGGAGTAGTATGTGTTTGGATTAATCTATTTGTACATTCAATGTGTATATCTTGAATGACATATCATTGGACCCTTTTTTGAGCAAAAAATGCATTTTTGAATAATGTTTTATTGGATATTGTCCGATTTACGAGTAAAATTATTTTATAGTAGAATGTGTGGTTGAAAATGAGTTTTTACAAATTGAATTTTTGTAAAAATGGGGGTCAAACATAGGCTATGTATAAAAACCGAGACCATTGATTTAAATAAGTGTTGGAGAAATTAATGACAAAATTAATTGTCATATTATATGTTGTAAAACAACCAAGATACCATAATTGCTCTGATACCAATTATTGTGAAACAAACTACCTGATTGAGATGTTGAAGTTATATAGCAAATAATAATGAAGTATATGATCACACAAAAGAATAATAAAAATAAGAATATGACAGAGGAATTAAGAGAAAATTATTGACTCAAAAATAATGGAGAAAAGAGAAAACTATAATATCCTATAATTCCAATAATTTATTTTCTAACACTTGTGAAATTGTATAGAAGAGCCTTATATTTACTAGGAAAATGTAAGGGACGTTCAAACTCTCTTGGTAAAGTTGTTGATAAGTAGGATGGCACATTAATTCATTGGTGGATAAAGATTTTGTGAGTTCCAATCCACCAATGAATTAATGTGCCAACTCACCTTAGGATAACCTCGACTTTGCTCATTAGATCATTTCTGTATATATATATATATTAAATTATTTTCTCCATTCAAATTCTTTTTCAAGTCCAATACCAGATTATCAATTCCCAATAGATTTCTAAAATAGAATTTCAACTTGACATAAGACTCCAATAACATTCCAAATTGAATTCTCTTTGACGTGCACTTCAATTAGAATTCTTCAATACTTCAAATATTTCAACAAAGAATTCGAGTCACGCCCAAATTCTAACATCATGGAATGTCATCCACAATGTCAAATGTAGCAAAGCTGCGAGAGTTTTGATCTAATGTACGAACTCTAAATCTAGCTTAACCCGATTTGACAGAGGTGTTCACTACCATGTACTTGCTCTTGCAGAATACCTAAGGAGGTTGAATGTTTGGAAGCAAAGAACTGTTCATAGAATTCAATCGTTCAAAAAAATCAATGAAGAGTATATTAGCGGTTCACGTTTATAATTCAATTGCTTAGGGAATTGATAAGAACGTATACATTAAATGTGATTTAATCGCAATACTACATAAATAGAATTCTGACTCTTGTTTTTATTGGAAATCTGAAAATAAATTTTTAAAACCATACTCCGCTGTGTATGATTTTAGATTTAACACAAAATCACATCCTATATAAACTCGTGCTAGATATCATAGTTATATGAAATAAAATATATATGTACAGTGTGTACAGCAAACAAGTTGTGTATGTCAAACTGAGAGAGAATATTACAATGAAAGCAAAAATTTTATTCTTATTTACTAGGTTCTATAGAAAACATGTTTTTAAGAATGCCCAGAGTCGCATGAAAATGAAAAATACAAAGATATCAGATTCGTACTCGATTGCTGCACATCCGGTTGCTTGACGAGACTTTCTTTTCTGTCTCGAGTTCACAGCGATGTATCCATTTGCAAAAGCTTCTAGTGCTCTGGTCGTTGGCTGCCGGTTTTTTGTGCTATGCCTTTGCAGAATGTTCGTACTTGCTATCTGCTCGTCTGGTTGCCTGATGTATGTTTCTTGACATTTTCTTTTCTGTCCAGATTTTACAGTCAAGAATCCACTAGTCCAAGCGTCTAGTACTCTAGTTGTTGGCAGCCGGTTTCTGGTGCTCTGCATCCTCAGTAGATTGGTGTTTGACTGCTGCGCAACTTGTTGCCTTTGTTCACTTCCAATTTCCAGGGAAATTGGAGTCAAGTTTGGATCGACTGATGCACGAGTTTCTCTGTTCACTTGTAGCATTTCCCTGTCAGATTTAGGGGAGATTCTAGATTCACTCACCTGATTGAGTTTGCCATCAGAAATACTTGTATCGACAACTAAAGCTGAGTTACGATGATCTTCAATCCCGATCATATTATGTTCTCTGGCAACTTTGCTCAATAATTCAAAAACAGAATCAAAGTAATGCACTCGTTTCACCAATCCCTCTGAGAATTTATATCCAGGCACTAAAAATGTCTTTGAGTTAGCATTATACCCCTGATTCTTGGATTTCTCTTTGTGCCAACCTTTATTCTCTAGACAGTGCCAAATTGCTCCCCAGAATAATACGTACCAGGAAGCTTTGGTCAAGCGCTGATCTCCACGAAGGATATTTATCATTTCACCGACTTTAAGAGATGAGTATTTGTTGTCTACTGGCATCTGTGGGTTTGTAGGGGAAACTATTCCAAGGCATGCTGCGTTTACGAGGGTGTTTATCCCAAACATGGCATTCAAGGTGACAATGAGATATTTGAGAGACGTGTTTGTCTCTTGAAGTGCCTTGGAAGCCTACAAAACAAACCATAAAAATTATAAGAAAGCAGAATTAGGACAATAGGTAATCAATTGTATGAAAAAACAAGCTAAATACTCATAACAATTAACTATAATACTAATTAAAAGCACCTTTACTAAGTGTGGATGATGTTCTTCAGATATGCTGAGACGTAAACGAGACAACAATTGTTGGGAACTATTGCTTCCACTTGATGGGGTTGGAGGGAAAAAAAACAGAAACAAACGATCAAGAACTTCAAAGAAGAATCAAAAGGCTCAAACACGTAATCGTTGTCCTCAAATGATATTTGCCCCCTCTCGAATTAAATTTAGGTTCTTAAAGGGTTTCTGGCAAATGATTTGTAGGATTTATAAAGCTTTGTAATAGAAAAAACATTTATAAACACTTAGTGTTTTCTACCAAAACTTTAAGAACACAAGGAGGAATTTTGAAAATGAATAAAAAGAATTTTTGATCTTTTCTCTTTTTAAATGGAATATGATTTCAATTGGTTTCAATATTGTTTTCAATGTGTTTTGTGTTGATCATGAGACATCTATATATATGTGTCTCAATCAACACCCAAGAAATGACACCAAAAATACACAAAAAGTTGCAAACTTTTCACCAAAGGCCACCAAAAATTCAAACTAAAAAACTAGCTTATTTTTTAGATCTATGCGGTTGCATAGAAGGAACAATTGCAAGGCCTGAAAGCCCTATATGCGTATGTGACCCCATGCCTTTTGGCCTCCAATTCTATTTCTCATTTCAAATCCTATTTTATTAATTTTGAACAATAATTTCAACAATCCCTTACTTGTTCAAAATTCAATAAAATCTCATATTCAAAATATACAATACTTGTGTATAAGGATTAGATATCTTTCGATTTGAATAAAACCACAGTATAATTTAAACAAAGTAAAGTCGGAATCAAAGGTAGCATGAAGGTTTTGAACTAATTATTTCATATGACAATACCAGTAAGAACACACACATGTATTATGTGTTCTCAAGTTTCTCAATCTCGCTTAGTGCTCATCATTTTCAACAAACTTTTAAAAGAGAAACTCTTAACTCTCTATTGAGGTGGCACCACCTCGAAGTTCATCTAAGTGAAGTTCTTCCAATATTTTGTTACTTTTAGAGATACTTATACTTAGTACCGAACATCATTAAGAGTTTAAAGCTCAACCTTTAGCATTATATAATTAGGATGTGGTTATTGTGGATTTTATACTGTTGAAACTATCCACGTATCGAATGACTTGTTTTTACCCTTTGAACCTATGAATTACTTGTTAAGTAATGACATGTAGGGTTTCTATCTTTGGTGGATCTTTTGATCTAAGAGTTTCAACCATATCCTATTCGAAGTAGATGTTACTATCCAACTCAAATCATCAAAGGTTTATTTCACTCTAAAATTTAATATAAGTCTATTCCTAGCTTTCTGCATATTGATCAATATTTGAAGATCTATGGTTTGAGTATTCTGGTTAAGGGTGGCATCGGGTGATCTGGTTGGTATTTTTCAAGAATCAATCGAACTATTTGCTGATTGAAATTTTGTAAAGGGGAATGTTCATTTCCTGTATAGTTGTAGAATTGAACTCAATCAGATCCGTTTAGTTTTTTTAATCAGAACCCTGTATTTATGGTTCGATCAGTCTTATTGTGGCTTTATAATAACAAAAAAATAAACGTAGGATATGAAATTCCTTTTTATTTTTTATGTATTAGTGAATGTTGTAAGATAAATTCAAGCTAAAGCTAAGGGAATTCTATAATCTATTAAATCAACTCAACAATGACCAACAACTATAATTTCCAACACCTATAATATTTGTTATAAATATTCAAAGTTATCCCTTGAATACACAATCACTTGTAATTCAAATTCTTTAGAAAATACATAAAAAGAGACAATGATATTCAATGACGTGAAATATCTGTTGATACATATTAATACTTTAATAATAATTTGAACTAATTAATTCAAGATCTAGTTCGAATTCAGTTCGAATAGATATAGTGAAATCGTTTATCCCTAATTTGGGTATTTTCATAATTGTACAATACGGTCGAAAATCGTCAAGTTGATGTTTATCATGACCACATGATATTCAACTTTACCGTGCTGCTGGTTCGACTCTTTTGTATATACTAGTTTGTCGCCCGTGCAATGCACGGGTTGGATTATTTTGAAGTGATGTTAGCGTTTCTAATAATGATACGAGTTTAGTGATTAAAGAAGAAACCAATAACTTATGAAGGTAATAAAATGAGGTAAGTTATTATATATCTGCACATGTGGCCAAATGCTTCTATTCACCATATGCTTAAATAGTACTTCAGCTTCAAGAAGTCGGCCATCCTTGCATAGACAATTTAATAGAGAACCATAGGATATGACATTAGGCCTCAACCCATTATTTTCCATTTCTTCAAGAATTTGTAAACACTTCTCAAACTGGCGACTCCCCCCATAACCGTCGATTAGAATGTTACATGACTGCACACTTGGACAAATTTCTTTCTCCCTCATCTCCGTAAAGCTGAAATAAGGCAGTATATTAAGACCTTGTGACTCCTCTATACATTGAATCACCTCTGGAAAAGCCATTGTTTTTCCTGTAATGTTGACAGTATTCATTTGTTAAAAACAAATGGACTAAACAAAGGGAAGAATTAATAAAACTGCAAAGGGGGGCAAAGGGCAACCTTCTTAAGTGAGCAACATATTCCTGTGTGGTCACGTTCTTCATTTCGTAAAGTTTTTTGTTGATAATTTTCCAACTGCATTAACATCGAGGATCATATTTCGACCCACTTCATAATATAATAGATCTACATTAAGCGAGTGAAGTTAAAAGCATTATCGGAAAATTGATATGGGTTGAAGGTCCCCAGTACTTCAGTGCTGCCAAATGACAAGCCCTTGCAGCTTTTTCTTCGATACCATAACCTCTAAATTTGACATACATAAATCCCAAAAGCGGACAAAAATATAAAAACTACGCTCATAACTTTTATTGTTGCACTATCTCCAGTATATTTTTGGGATACAAGATAGGTAATACCTTTGCACTCTCCGTGTCTAAATGGAACTGCAAAATGACCAAAAAGGAATATTAGTGTTTACTACAATGAAAGATGGTTTCTTAGCATAAGATTCATCTCCATATATGGCAAGGCAGGGATATTGTAAAATCCAAAGAAGGCAAGCATTCCGCTAATACATACATGATATATCATACTTCCACATGCCAAGCTGAAGTTCACATATATTTTAGAAAATAAATAAGATCATATCTACACTGGAATATCTGATGTATTCAAATGATGCTTAACTAAAGGATTTATCTAATGTATTCATATCATGTTTTAACGGTTCACTTCGTCCAAAAAATACATAATACATTTATATCTTAAAACCATTTAAATCCAAATTTAAAATCTCAACCATGGGTAGCTTTTAATGAGAATTTCATATCATTCTAGGTCTGAATCATAACATTCAATAGCCAAAAGAAAGAATAATAAAGTTTGGTAGACATATACTATGGGATAATTATACTTTAACCTCCAACAAATGTCCTGCAATCCTATTTTTAGAGGGATATATTAGGGTCCCTATAATTATAATCAGATATTATATGGACAATAAACTGCAATTGGGAATGACTCCGTAAACATCGATCTTGCAAAAAACAAATAAGACAAAAAGAAATTTTAACATTTTATGCGAGAGAAATACCTCTCGTTGTATTAAAGTTCTCGTATGCTTAATATTCATAATAGTTTGCATTTGTAGACAATTAAAGATGTATCATGTTTAGATTGATTTCTAGTTATAGTAGATCGGAAGCCAAAATTATATAGTGTTCAAATTCTCTTTTCTTACTGCAGATGAATACATAATGGTAATGTGCAGCTTAATGGCAAATGCTCCACCATTCATCAACATAGCTAAAAACGTTGGATAGCAGCTACAGAATAAGAAGGAAAAAGTGATTGTCACATACTACTACACTTCAATCTTATGCAGGTGAAAAAAACAATTATTTCGCTCTCAATGTAAAAAAAAAATGTGAATCATATCTGACAAAGTGTAGTACACTATCATAATTGAAATATGAAGTAGCCTAATTTCAAATTCATAGATCTTCAGTATACACACATATAGTTACACATACATATACAAGTATAAAGACACTCCAACGCATTAAATAGACAAAGACATGGATATAAAGTTTAACGAAAAGTGAAGAGAACGAGAGAGAGAAAATATATATAGAACGATGGAAAGTTCAAGAAAATTGAATATACCAGAGCTAAAATGGCAAGCGATCGCTCGATCAAGACCTTGCGAAATTCGCCTCACCGCCACAAACCATCCACCACCTCCTCTTCCTCCTCAATCATCCATTCCTCTATTATTTCAAAAATCAACAGGGCCTTACAGAAATGACAAACCCTTTTTGAGGAAAACTTAATTGAAGAAAATCCATAGAGTAAAACCAAAAAAAAATTGCGATAAAAAGTCGGTGAGGTATGTTCTGTAGAACCTAGAACAATGCCCAAATGAAAATTAATAGATTAAACAGCTTGTGCAGGCTGAATGAAAAGACTTACACGAAAATCCTCTTTTCCCTTCAAAAAGAAAGTAAGCAACGGGACTGAGTTCTAGGTAAAAATGGATGGTTTTATGATATGTTAGATATAAAGGAAATTTTCAATACAAAATAAAAGTCATAATTAGCATCTTACATGTGTTGTGATTGAGAAAGCAACAATTTTTTTCACAAGTACTACAAAGAAGAAAACACTAAGGACCAAATACATGCGAAAACATTATGAAGGTTCATACCTCCATAATCCTTCTTCTTGACATCCAAGTAGGAATCAGGAAGCACCCATCTAACTCTGGGCAATTCTGCACCAGAAGTTGTAAATAATCAAATTACATTTCAGGAACTCCTAGCGACCATACTGGAAAAGAAAGACAGTAAACTCGTATTAGAACATGCAGATAAGGGGGATGATTACTGAAAATTAGAACAATATAAGCTAGCAAACGTTAGGTCACGAATTACCTCTCAAAGCTGCAATTCTATTGGAGTATACGTTTTGACGCTCTCCCAAAAAATTTGTGACTAAATTCAGGAAGAAGTCTCCGAGAACACCATCATAGGTCAAAAGAGCAATCAAGTATCTTGAGAAGAAGATTCTTCCAGGTTTGTGACTGGAAGGTGAACATCAAAGAGTGAGTAAATATCGACCTTCATGGAAAATTCAACTTGACTGATTGACAGGGCTCTGCAACAGTATGCTCATCGAAAATTACAAAGCTAAATCAGTGTGCCAGAAAAAGCCATTCTCATAATATGATGGAGTGATTATAAGAGCTAAGAAAAGTTAAATGAGTGAGATACCTAACAGCAACAATCTGCAGTGAATTAAACGTTTGTCCGACTGACAATGTTTGGTCTGTCTCAATCTTTATCACTGAAGGTTTTATCTGAATATTTCTTGGTTCAAGCTGCAGTAATTGAGTATTAAAAATGTTAGAAGAGTAAGAAAGTGTACTTACAGTTCATAAAAAAAATGAAGTCACTTCGTAAAAAACAATAGCAAAACTCACAAAAAATTATTATGTGATTTTGGACTCTTCCAAAGGGTGAAAATGGCTATAGACGCGCCTGTAAGATAACTATGAATGAATGGCCTGGCGCATATGGTTAAATTCAATTTCCCGTGCAGTTCCCACTTAAACGATGAGGCAAATCCATTATAATATTAATTATAATTTGAGCCTTATAATAGATAATAATACAAATGACATTAAACAAAGATGTCCCAATGTAACGTTCAAATATCAGAGAATAGAAATTCAGTTTCATTTATTTTGAACCAAGATTAAATAAATAAATAAAGTATTTATTTATCAGCCCATGTTTGAACCATTTTTTGAGGATTGTGCTTGCAGTATCCATATGTAAAACGATAGTCACCTTGCACATAGCGATCTCTATCCATGTTATTTGAAGCAGTGATATAAGCAATATTGGTGTGCAGATCATGTCCAGAGCACAATTACAATGAGACTTCAGGCTATAAAAAAACCCATGTGGACAAAACTGAAGCATGAATTAGGAGTACAATGAGACTTTAAGGATTTGAAATTAGACTTGTTGAATAGAATTGTAATAAAAAAGAATATTTTTAATAATCAGAGACAAATAATTAACTACCTCGTAATAGAAGGATTGCATAATAAAACCAAACTAATTAATGCAAAGCCTTTATGTACACAAAAGAAGATGACATTAGAACACGAACTCCTAATTTCGCTACACACTCAATGGACACTAAATTCTTGTATAAAAACTGAATCACAAAACCAAACCAAACAAAATCAAATGAAAACTCAACATATCTGAAATTTAAATTATGCAATAAAAAAAGAACAAAAATCTCTAAATATAGCAACTTTTAAAATTGAAAAACACACATACATCTCAGTTTTACTTTTACATTCTTAATAAACTGATTCTTTATATATTAAACATAAAATGAAGGGGGAAAGTACAATATGCTCATTTTAAGCAAGAATATGAATTTTGAAACTCACGAACAAGAAAATTTCATATTTCTTGTTTGTTTACCTCCAGCATGGGCAGACCCTGCAACCTGTGCTGTCTTCTTTGCTACCTATTTTTGAAGTGCCTTTGCATCCTTATATAACCAGACACATATTAAACACATAATCAAAGGTGAACAACAATAAAGACATAATAAAACCAGACCACTAAATAAAATACAAATAAAGCAAATAACTTATCACGTCACCTTGTTTTGTTTCTCAATTCTTCACAGAATTTACTGTTCAAGCATTTAAGTAGCAAATCAAAGATAATTAACAATCTTAATTGTAACATCTTGTTTTATGAAGCAAAAACAGTAAAAGCTACTTAAGAATGAAGAAGGGAAATAAATATTTTCAAAAAATGGAACCCCTAAAAAACTAAAATAGGGGGGGAAGTAAAAGGATTACACAAAGATCACAATTATCCATCCAAATCAATTTTTTAAGCCAATTACCTCTGAATCCTTCAAGGAATTCTCACACACAACCTGCAACGCCACCATCTTGATCAAAGGAAAAGTTTGGTGGATAAATTAAGGGTACGATGCCTTAAATGGTTGGTGAATTTCTGAAGTATATATCTGAAAAAGATCTCACTTGTAAGAGAGAGAATCCAAAAAAAAATGCTAATGAAGAGAGGAATAATCAAAATTATTACAGATTGAGGTAATTGTATATATTTGGTTTCCTTAAACTTTCCAATAGAATTACATTTGAATAGGATTATATTCTAACATAATGCAATAAATTGCATTTTTAGCAATTATGTACAGCAGTTAATCCATGGAACTACGCATCCCTTCTACCAACTACCAAAAAACAAAGGCAAGGACCAAAAAGCACAATTGAAGCTTATAAACAGACCACTCAATAGAATCTACACATCCTTTCTACCAACTTCCAACAAATGAAAGACAAGAACTAAATAACAGAATTGAACCATGCCAGACAGCAAATGCTTTCTGCAAGAAGCATCAAAAGAAAAATTCAAACAGAAGTTGATGTGACACCATTTACCTTTTGAAAGATGGGATATTCAGCCTTAAATCTTGTACAAGCAAACTGTTATGCGTCCTCACTTGACCCAGGTTCCTGATACAAGAATTGATTGCAAGGGAATGCCAAGATCTCGAAACCTGATACTAAAATGCAAACTATGACCATTTTTACATAAATTTATGCTTGAAATTAGCCAATTTGTTAGACCAGGGGAGATATTATCATGAAACTTCTTATATTACAGCATCAAAACATTAAAATAATCACAGATAAGAGAAAAAATGTTTATGGGTCTTGCATATAAAAAGATGAAATAAATCTAAAGATAAAAGAAATATAGAGAAAAGGGACTGACCCTTACCCTTATACTTGCTGTAAAGTTCTGTCAACTGGATGTAGTTCAAATTCGTGTATCCGCTGCTTTAGCTAATGAAATACATAAACAATCAGAAGTCAGAACCCCCATCAAATCCAGCAACAACAAAAAGGAAAATTTCACTGATAAAAAGTAAACACTAAAAAAATCATTAAGTAACGCAAGTAACAAGAATAAGAACCATTTGGAAGCAACATTGACAACGAGCAGAACTTTCCCTTTGTATATACTCAAATCCGCATCTTCACATTTAGCATCCTGCACAATATTTTCACACAATTACCTAAGAATTTCTAAAAAACCGATTCACGGTAGATACGCATAATTACACACACAAAAGATAAAAGGGAGATTAAGAACCAAGTAGAAATGAATCAACATAAGAAATCACATAAAGTAGAAAAAATAAAAAAGAACCCCTCAAACCCAGATCTATTTTTGTACTAAAAAAGCAAAAATAAAAATTGAGGAAATAATCAAACTTAAGAAATCATAGAAAATCAAAAATCAAAAAGAACACAACAAACCCAGTTCAATTTTCGAATTAAAAAAACAAATAATCTAATCTTAGACGAAAGAGAGTTACATAGGTATCGTTTTCTTCTCTGTTGTAATAATCTTACGAGGTTACCTTTGCCCAACTCCAAACCACCGCCAAAGCTAGAAGAAAAATATAGGGAAGTGTCTTGAAAATGTGAGCTGATCTTCAAACGGAAGGGGTGAGGTCAGGTTTTCTTTGAAACATGCTTTAAGAAGATGAATGGAAGAGCGGTCTAGGGGATTCTTTGGTGGTCGAGATGAGAGAAAGAAGACGTGTTTATTTAGAAACTCCCGTGCGCGCACAGGCAGATGAAGACATGTTTATTTAGAGCTGAGCTCCCCGTGTGCGCATGGGAAGAAGTAGATGAAGACATGTTTATTTAGAGCTCCCCGTGCGCGGGGAGGTCAGAATTTTTTTCAAAATACAGACGAGACATTCATGCAATTAAAACACTTTCTTATTCCAAGATGAACAATGACCAAGACAAGTGGATATCAGATGACTGTGAACACGAGGAGAAACGAACTCCCCGTGCGCGCACGGGGAGTTCCACGCACGGGGAGATCCTGTGTCCCCGTGCACGTACGGGAAGTTTAAGTGTAATTTTTTTTTCAACTATGGAAAAAAATATTTGTTAGCAATTAATAATCACTTTTAACAAATATATTGATGTAGGACAATTAACGTTAGAGTTTGAAGATGAATTGAACCAGAAATTGACAAAACGAATTTTTTTTTGGCGTTTCAATTGTTTTAATAAAGTGGATGTCTATTTTGTTCTTCTTACTTAAACATTTGGAACGTTCCTTGTTTCATGAATAATAGAATTTCGTTTTTGAGGTTATTAAAAAAACCGAATTAACCGGGGAAAAAAAAAATACACTGCAAAAATACTAAACAAAAATGGAAAAACCTAAACCATGCTGAAAAAAAAATTGAAATGAAAAGCAAAAATATAACAACAATAAATAGAAATCTACCTTGAAGAGATTGTTTTGCCACTTGACAGCGCTGTGTGATTGCAATTGCATTTAGTGCATTTGCATGTTATATATATTGCCACTTGACAGCTCTGTGTGATTGCAATTGCATTTAGTACGTTTGCATGTTATATATATAGTGTAGAAAGTGGCAAAATAGATACAGTATGAGTAAGTCGGTTGCAGATTTTGTTTTTTTTTTTAATTAAGTCAGCAAATTTCACCGTCAAAGCTTGAAGAATTTTATAGAGGATATGTTTATGATGGGGAGTTCGATTTTTTTTTTTAATTGGGCAAAACAAAAGAATTCAAACAAAAAATTCATGCAATTACAACACTTCACACCGATACTGAAACCAAGCGAGAGGAAGCCGATTCACACCGATAATGAGAAAAAGCGAGAGGAATCTAAATAATTTATTTGTTGTTTGAAATCAAAATATATAGTAAGAGCAAGAGGAAGTCGGTTTGCAGAACCTAGGTCGGCAAATTTTTTGGACATTTAACCGCCTACATTTTTTACTCCGGAAAGAGGAAAGAGAGGGATAAAATGGGAAGAGAAAAATACGTCCTGAATGAACAGTGCACAGAGGATTGTCTCTTTTAATAGAAGAGGGATATATATATATATATATATATATATATATATATATATATATATATATATATATATATATACACGCTAGGTGTAAGTAACGTGCAATGCACGTTTGCTTAGTTTATATTTAATATTTTTGTTTAATAATTAATTTGTTATTAATAAAGATATAATTTTTTTTGGTTAATGAAGGACGTGTCTGGGCGCGCTGCAAGGAGGAAGGAAAATTGATTATATTACCCTTTTTTTTCAAACCTACAGCCATACAGTGAGAGAATTTGTCCAAAATTGCGGCTCCCAACGGCATGAATTGTGTTGCTAACGGCTTAATTTCTACTGAAAAGCAGAAACAAACACCATATAAATAATTAACGATGTAATGTTTATGTAATTGATAAATAATTAGATGTGTGATTTTGATATTGTGATATAGGTTGGTGAGATTGAAGAAAATAAGCAAAAGTAGACAAATTTGGAGAAATGACTAAATTGTAAGGGATTCAAATTTCGGGGGCTAAAATGTAAATACTTAAAAGTTGTGCCGAATCTCACGATGAAAATTTGAGAGTGCTCGGAGTCAATTTGATAAAGAAAGATGTCAAGGGGATCAAATTTAGTCAAAAGATGATCACAAATCAATTTCCAACCGAAAAGTTATGCTCCGGTGTTTTAGTCTCATATTGAGACCTATTTTTGACATAGGAAGTGATCGAATTGGAGAATGATGTCTGAATTAAAGTTGTAGCCAGATGATTTAGCTTTCCAACGCATTTTGCATTGCCTTAATAGGACATTGAAATACAAAGTTATGATAAAAATACTGAAAGAAGGTGCAGCTGCCTGTTTAAAACAAGAAATTCCGTTACATAGTCCGTTATATTGAGACCTATTTTTGGCATATAAAGTGGTCGAATTGGATAATGATGTCTGAACCAAAGTTGTAACCAAATGAGTTAGATTTCCAACGCATTTTGAATTGCCTCAATCGGATATCGGAATACAAAGTTATGATAAAAATACTGAAAGAAGGTGCAGCTGCCTGTTTAAAACAAGAAATTCTGTTACATAGTCCGTTATATTGAGACATATTTTTGGCATAGAAAGTGATCGAATTGGAGAATGATGTCTGAATCAAAATTGTAGTAAGATAAGTTAGCTTTCCAACTCATTTGAATCGCGTTAATCGAACATTAGAATACAAAGTTATAATAAAAACACTGAAAGAAGGTGCAGCTGCCTGTTTAAAATAAGAAATTTCGTTACATAATCCGTTATATTGAGACCTATTTTTGGCATAGAAAGTGATCAAATTGGAGAATGATGTCTGAATAAAAGTTGTAACCATATGAGTTAGCTTTCTAACGCATTTTGAATCGCCTCAATCGGATATCGAAATACAAAGTTATGATAAAAACACTGAAAGAAGGTGCAGCTGCCTATTTAAAACAAAAAATTCCTTTACATAGTCCGTTATATTGAGACATATTTTTGGCATAGAAAGTGATCGAATTGGAGAATGATGTCTGAATCAAAGTTGTAGCCAGATAGGTTAGCTTTCCAACGCATTTTGAATCGCCTCAATCGAACATCGGAATACAAAGTTATGATAAAAACACTGAATAAAGGTGCAGCTGTCTGTTTAAAACAAGAAATTCCGTTACATAATCCGTTAAAACAACAAATTTTTCGTTTGTTTTTTAGTTAAACCAACAAATTACGTTAAATAGACACTTTTTATATATAGAAATATATATATCACCCACACACGATAATTTTCACTTTCTTCCCATTTTCATTATATAACGTGTATCTATATATATAAATCCCTCAATCCAGTTCAAATTATATATAAAGCCCAATCCAGCATACCTGACCGCGCTCAGAAAACACATTTAACGTGGCTTCTCCTTCTGATTTCCTGTAGCAGACAGTAATTTTCAAATCAATCATGGGTTATGAAAATGATCCGTAAGTTTCATAATTCTAGAATTAGGGTTTTTTCAATCTGTCGATTATTGAGCTGTATTTATGTAAATCAGGGTTTTGTTAATTGAATTTGGGGTTTTATATCCGTAGTTTTTTTATTTTTATTTTTACCTATATCTATAGATTTATATGTGAATCGACGTTTTCTATATTGAATTAGGGTTTTTTCTGAATGATGATTTTTCAGTTACCGAGATGAAGATGGCGAGCCGTTAATGGATTTTGACGAGGATGTCCAATCTGATCGCGATGAGCGTGGGCAAGATCTCCTGGACGATGGAAATGATGATGGCTGGTACAATAACAATGAGCGTGAGCGATCCCCAACTCCGGTGTACAATGATTCCAAGGCAAAACCCCGGAAGCGATTGATTAAAAAATCCTCTTCAACTCCAGGGAAGGACTCCAGTTTCTCAGATTTCGGAATTGAGGATGATGAGGGTGGGATCCATAGGGGTTATGGTGTCGAGGAAGATGATGATGTTGAGGAAATTATGAGGGATGATCACTCAGACGGTGGTGGTAAGAGGAAGAGGGAGAAAGGGAAAAAGAGGATAGGTGAGGAAAAAAAGAGGAAAGGGGAGAAGAAGTTTAAGACGAGGAAGAGTGGGGGGACACCGAGGGATTATGAGGCTGATCCTGAGGTGAAGGAAATGTGGGAAACCATTGCTGGCGGTGATTCCGAGGTTTGTTTCCTTCTGTTACACTAAATTTGAATTTTTCGATGCTGCATTGTATTTTGTTAGTTTATTATTAGGCTTTGTTAGTACATTTAGATGGCTCAATTCGGAAAACTTTGCTAGGATTATGCAAACGTTGACTGGATTTTTCGATGGTTGAAATTCTGCCGTTTTTTGTCAAGACTGTAAATTTGCTGATTGTTTTATGCTCATCAGTTACTTTTCCAGTGACTTAGTTTCAGTATGGGTTTTTGTCGGCGGATAATTGATTGTATGGATTTTTATTAAATTATGTGAATTTGCAATTCTGGATTTGGATGTCGTCAACAAAGTTAAAAATTGTGGGTTTTATGTTATTTTGGTAAGTTTTCTCATTTATTATGAAGCTAAAAAATGGTATGGGTTTTGGTTTTCGTAAGCAACAATTTTGAAATCTTTTATGGGGTTATCATTACAGAATACAACTTTGGGACACTGCGGGCTTTTTTAAGTTGACTTGGGTTTTGGTGGATGTGAATATGTACGGAACATATAAAAATGCAATTTTGGGAACTACATAGCAAATTAACATGATAAGTGGTTCTCCTAAGTCTAAATGTTATGGTGTTTAGCTTTCTTGAATTTATACAATTGAAGTTATTATATGAAATCATAATTGTTTGAAACATACACTAAACATTTGTCTCACTTGTTCTTTACTTTCTTGGTTTCAAAATGGTATAGGATGACCAAGAGGGCGCTAGGACATTAGATGATGATAATTTCATAGATGACAGTGGTGTGGACCCTGCTCACCGTTATGGAAGTGACAATGAACATTCTCCGAGCCGTGCTCCCCAGGTTGGAATTCTATCCTTTTCGGATGACATATTATGGTTATTTGGCATCACTAATAGACTGTTTTATCTATTTTTTTAAATTTTTATAATCTGCAATCTCTAGTATTGGAGAATTTCGATGCTATCTGTATGTAGTCACATGCTTTCAGGGATGTGGGTTCAAAGCATTATGGGCATTACACAAGCAATGTGGAAAAGCCTGGTGTCATAACCATGTGTAAACTAGATATGTTATTCATTTCATGTATATATTTTGTGTTTAAATAATGTGATTCATCAAGAGTTGAACCACTTCGAACCATTCCGAATGTACAACCAAATTCCTGGCTGATGTCGGCTGCCATTTATTTGTCTTGTAAGAACATTAATTGAGCTCAAAGTAGGAATAGGAACTGAGCATGAAGATCCTTCAGCTTGCATAGCTTCATTTGCAGTTTACATTTAAGACATCTTTGATGAGTGAGTTTTAATTGTTACACGTCATTCCTCTCATTTTCTAAGTAGTTACTATGAGAGATTTATTTTTATTTTTTGTGAAGTTGCATATACATATCGTCAAAATAAAGGAGGGGAATCCTCCTTTTGTTTAGTGCCACTTAAAAATATAAGGTGTAATGTGAATTATTAGAAAAGAAAGAATCCTTCTCTTCTCTATCCTGATCTTCATCACCCCTGAAAATATAAGTTAGGTGCACTTTTCTTATTTAATGTGCAGTCCTCAGGAAAATGGGTGTGCATGTTCCTTTTTGTAAATGGCATTAAATGTCTTCAGAATTATCTCGCGAGCCATTATCATTTACAGAGAGGAAAGACGAACATAGGTGTTCTCAGGCTTGATTCATTTATTATATTTTCCCAAATATTTTCTTAGTCCGTTCTTCCAAACCGGGGTCCAACTACTAGGACCATTGACCGGTCCATAGTGTGTCCTGTTAAATACTAAAGACCATTTAGAATGGATAGGTCAACCCATCGTAATTGGGCTTTCCTTTCTTATATACAATAGCACTAAATATATGCCCTAATTTGCTCATTACTTCCTCCTGTACACTTTCTTCATTTTTCTTGCCTTCATACCATGTCCATTCGCATCTCTGCTCAACGGCAGCCTCTCAAGAGTAATGGTTACTTTTTCATGATTAAGGTGATATATAAAACACAGATTTTAGTATTAGCTTCCATTCTTTGGTTCTATGGGATTTTCGGATTTGTTTTAATTATTCTAGAACATTTTCAGTTATTGCCATTCTCAATCAATTATCGGGTTAGTCTAGATGTTTGATTGGTAAATTTACCCCCGTTCACTTGATGTCTGGCTTTATTTGCTATCTATTTTCTGAGTTATCTGTATTTAATATACGAATATCTATATTATATATAGTGTAAACCATTCATTTAATTTGCTGAACCTTTTTTTTTTTTTTTGTGAGTTTCCAGCTTTTTCTATATTTTGCTATATTTATTATATAACTCTTCAATTTTATGACATGTCAGATTTATTGCAGTTTGATCATGATTGATTTGATGGTTGAACTGGACCCTTAGGCTCACCTGGTTCTTTCATTCGTTGAAATTCTACGTTTTAGGGCACTGGCTTGAACTAGATTCTTCTATTTTACCGACAGAGATTTTTTCATTGGCATTCCTTGTGTAATTTTATTCCTTTCCTTGAATTAACTTCTAAAAGAAAGCATCATGCAGTAACTTCTGTATTTGTTATTGTAAGTTCTTTTTATCCGTAAATGAGGTTGTGACCGCTTAGATTTTTTATTTAAATTTGTATGTTAAATGTTCGTAGTGCACTCGTGTAACTTTATGGTGATGTAGGGTGTGTTTAAACCACATTATTTTGGAAGAATATATTTTGGAATAGTAGATTGATGGAGAATGTGTGGTTGAAAAAGAAGGAAAAATTATTGATATGATGGAAAATATTATTTTATTGAAGAATGTGTGGTTGAAAATGGGTAGAAGAATGAGAATGAAAATTTTAATGTGGCTCAATAGAGGCGTAATGTGATATGTAATTGGAACGGAACATCGGAATTTACTCTTTACTTGAATATCGTTATTAAACAAATTCATTAAATACGCTGTCATTTACAAGGTAAATTTCTGCTTATTTATACATGGGTTTTATTTCATTTCCCTCCAAACATAAACACCTTCCTCATTTCCCTCTCTCTCCATTTGTTTTTTGGTGTGTATATTTGGTCACTGCAAAAAAGATTGGTGGGTTTCTACAGTACACTCGTATTTTTGAGTCTTCATATTTTCGCTTTTGATCTCTTTACTTGCTGAAATCAGATTTTGTTCCCTTTTTGAGTGTTCTGCCTGCTGGAGAGGGATGAGTTGGCATCATAAATGTGGATGGCTGTTACATCATATATTCATGTCCACAATATCATTTGTGCAGCACTTCTGAATGTTCTTTAAGGGGGGTGTCAATAGTGAAACCTTTTTTTATTTCCATATTATTCTATAGGCAGAAGAAGGAGAAGAGGATGAGGAAATCAAACAGCTTTTCAAGATGGGCAAGAAAAAGAAGAAAACTGAGAAAAGTGCTGCAGAAATTGCACTGCTTGTTGAGAATGTCATGGCTGAACTTGAAGTTGTTGCCGAGGAAGATGCAGAATTGAATAGACAACAGAAACCTGCTATAAATAAACTCAGAAAACTCCCTCTTCTTACTGATGTCCTTTCTAAGTGAGTTGCTTTATTCATTGTTTCTTTGGAGTTAATGCAATGTGATAATTTCCTTTCATTTCAATTGTTTCTTTTCAGAAAGCATCTTCAGCAAGAATTTTTGGATCATGGAGTGTTAACTCTTTTGAAAAATTGGCTTGAACCACTACCAGATGGAAGCTTGCCTAACATCAACGTCCGTGCTGCAGTTCTAAAGATCCTGACTGATGTATGAAAAGAGTTTCGTCTTATCTTTTTGATGCTGTATGACATACTTATTTTTGCTCTTAACATTCTTTGGGTGCTAAAAGTGTGTGCTCTGCTTGCAGTTCCCAATTGATTTAGACCAGCATGATAGAAGAGAACAGCTAAAGAAGAGTGGTCTTGGAAAGGTTAGTTAACCAAATTTATCTTTAGTTGCCAATAAGATTTATTCAGATATATTGTGCTGCGGGAGGAATGACTGTGCTGGTTATTTTCGCATTTTTGCAGGTTATAATGTTTTTGTCAAAGTCTGATGAGGAAACTACTGCCAACAGAAAACTTGCCAAAGATTTAGTTGACAAATGGGTACCATGTTGTTTTTAATTTGTTTATTTATATCCTTTTCAAACATGAAACAACTTTATATTTCCTGTTCTCCGCCTCGTTATGTTTTTCCTTTTTCTTTCGTTCACTTTTCCTGTATACAAATTTGGGAAATTTATGAAGACAAATAAATTCATGTTGTCTCTTGGAGTACAAAAAAGTGACACTTTATTTTTAGCCTCAAAAGTAATGTGCTTCTGAATGTTCTTGCTAATGATTTTTATTTAAAAAGTAATTATTGTGGTTCTATATCATTTGCATGCATTGTTTACCTTTTGGGCTGTAATCATTCAAGATTTTGAAATTCTGGATGTTATTCTCACAGAGTCGACCTATATTTAATAAGAGCACGAGGTTTGAGGACATGAGAAATATTGAGGATGAGCGGATTTTCAGGAGGTCTTCCGGCAAAAAGTATGTCTTAATCTTCTGAAACGCTTGGACATCTACTATCTATTAGATTACAACTTCAAATTCTATCAACTGATACAATCTCTCTTATATTTTCTACAGGCCGATGAACAAATCCTCGGGAATGGATTCTCAGGGAGACCTTGATATAGCTGAACTTTCACAGTAAGATGTCATTTTGATTATTATTTGGCATATTCCTACTATTAATGCATGTAACTTAAGATTTAGTTTCTGTGACAATATATAGGGGGCCAAAATCTGGCCAGTCATCTTCTAGGCAACATGCTTCAAGGCCTGAAGCAATGTCAATGGACTTTGTGGTGCGGCCCCAATCAAAGGTTGATCCAGATGAAGTTCGTGCGCGGGCTAAACAGATAGTGCTGGATCAGCGCCGAGTCAAGGTTAGCTCCTCCTCTGGAAAAATTTCCATGGGGAATTCAACATTAAATTGCAGTCTACGTATGGTTACTTAATAGTAACGGGCTTATTTGTAGGGGAGTACATATAGATTCATTGATTTGTATATCAATCCGCCATTGGTTCCGTCTGCATTTTCAGTATTTCTCAGAAACTGAATTTATTGTTGGTGTGTGCATCTGATTTCTGTGTCTTTCTATTGACCATTATAGTCGGGAAGAGCTAACTCTCTTTGCTAATCATAGGAGACTTAGTGGGAGGTTCTGATGTCCCTGTAATCCACATGCACAAATTTGACACTTTAACTCATTGTTTTCATTAAATTTGTTCTTGAAAGTGGTAGAAAGAATGTTTTGGAAACATGCCAGGCCAGTAGAATCTAGATTTCATCTTTTTGTCTCTCTTGTGTGTGCATTTTGCTTTAAAATATGCAGACTTTTGAGCAGCATTCATTTCCTGCTCATCTCCCCAGATCAACACTCCCACCCCCCACCCCCACAAAAAAAAAAAGAAACGAAGGAAACCAGAGTGATGCTAAAATAACCGGACTTCTTTCTGTTGACTAGTGCTGATCCATTCATGCTATGAGACCCAGTAAAGAATTCCTTTTGGTAGGAAGTAATGATCTTACAATCATTTGCATGTAATAGAAACATTCTACTTGCAATGAAGTCACTTTAGAATAGGCATTGCTGTATCTTAATGTAATGAAGCATTTCTTCGTTCAAAGAATGCACGTATTCTTCTTCTTGTTGGCCTGCAGAAATTGTATTGTCATTAAGGATATGATTTGATCTTGTTCTGGTACAGTGTAGTCTCGTACCTAAGTTCCGTACTCAGGATCTTGTTTTATACCTGCAGATGAACAAGAAGCTGCAACAACTAAAAGCGCCAAAAAGGAAGCAGCTTCAAGCTACGAAACTCAGTGTGGAAGGTCGTGGCATGGTGAAATATTTGTAGGGGCCTCTGCTTCTCCATTAACTAGGATGAAAGAGGATGATGTGTTGGGTTTATGAAAGAGAAATGTTTTACTGATTCAAAATCGACAGGTTCTTTTATTCAATAATAAATATCCGAATTAAAGATGCTGGATGGCTTGGATTGGACTTGAATTTCAGTATTGAAATATCATACTTTTTAAGTGCTCCTTTTTGGATGGATAATGTTTCAAATTTTCATGGATATTTAGCTTGCTTTAATGTGTAGACTTGTGTACATGGGTACAGTTGTCTTTAGTCCACCATTAGATCAGTACAGCCTTTTCAAAGTGCATGTTGATTTTAGTTAGTAGTATATATATGATCCTATAAAAGTGAAGAGTTTGAAGTTTGCACCAGGGCCCTTGCACTTTGAACTCTTGGCAAACCAACCTCTATTTGGGATGAGTCATGCTACACTTTCAAATTTTTTACTAAATCTTTTACACCCCACTCACATTAGGGGGTGGGGATCATGGGCCGACATTTTTTAAAACACATGGGACCCAAGATTTATTTGAATATTTTACCTTTTAACTACAATACGATACTAATTTGGTACAAGTTTTTATTGTATGACATGCCTTATTTTTAGAATTATTGTTATTATACAATACCACTTGATATGGATGGTATATGACGTGCTCATGTTGGACTAATGATGTGTCGATTAAACTAGTAACTCGACGATTTAGTCCTGATTATGTGGTTGGGTCGGGTTTGATATGGATGCCAAGTATCCACCAATGTATAAAGAGGAAATTAGACACAGTATTGTAGAAAAAAAAAAGAAATTGATTAATACACTTAAACTAAATTAAAGTTTTAATAATCGTAATTATTACGTCCAGCAAAATCGTTCCAAAGGCTAACTCCGGCACTTCCTATATGATATTTTTTCACTTTTTTAAAATTTTTATTATCAAAATGTTTTCGTTTGATACTATATTTTTTGCTACGGTTATCAATTTTGAACGATTTAAAATCGGTTAGAAAGCTTGCAATGTAGCCATGATAAATATGTTATGAACGAAGTTTAAATGTCGAAAATTATTTTGCATGAATTATTGAACGCAAAATAAACTGTAACTATTAATTTCATTTCTTTCGGCATTTTTCACTTGTTATTATGAACTCATCGTTTATCGATTTTTAAATTTGAAAAATGCATTTCAAAATTTGTCGTGAATACTTCAAAACGATAACAAAAACCTCACTCGACGAAAGAATAAAATAACCTCTAAATAGGCCAAAACTGGTAATGCCAAAACAGAAATTGAAAGAAAAAATATCTAATTTTTTCACTTTTCACATTCTCATTTTTGCAAAAACCTTAAATGTATCAATTGAATGAAAAAGTGACGTTTTGTCACTTTTCTATGAAAAAGTGACATTCTGTCACTTTTCTCAGAAAAAGTCACATGCCCTTCCCAATTTTGTGATCTTTTAACCCCTCCTTCCCTAATTTTTGAATTATGTCACTTTTTTTGAGTTTATGTCACTTTTTTGAAAAAGTAAAAAAGTGACAATTTTTATAAAAAAGTGACATTGTGTCACTTTTTTCATTTTACACAGTATTTTTTACTTTCTAAAAACCTTTCACATGATTTTTCAAAACACCCCTAATTTTAAGGGTATTTTTGTAAGTACCCCATGTATAAAATTGAGGAATTAAGCCCAAATTTTATAGTTTTTAAGTAAAAAAAAGAGCACTCAAAGAGTGATTTGGAGAGCGTCAATGGATACTCAAAATATTGCTTGCCCCCTCAATGTCTCGTTTGGGGAGCGAACTTGGAAATTGGGCGGTGTGAATCTTGATGGTAGCAGCAAATATTCAGATGAAAATTTGATGGTTGAATAGGGAAAAATTTCGCGTGAACGGCACTTGCACACGAGTTAATGGAATATAAGGTCGGGGGAAGCTCGATAGATAGCATGCAAAGCCTCAAGTCGGGCATTAGGTGTGCTCCCAATGAAGCTATTCCCTGGAACTGATTAATTCTTTAGCGTGATGTAAATTATGGTTCTTGTTGCTTCGTTAATTAAGAGGAGATAGAGTGGTTCACACCCTCACATCTTTTAATTTACTAGTTTCTAGTACTAGAATTTGGATGAATTATGTCAATTTTTCTTCATCAACAGTTTGCGACAACATAAATTAATGATATCAGCTCGGTTTCAAAAAAAAAAACCTGATTTTTTCAAAATATGAATGCTTAATATTGAAGTCACTCTCAACTTTGCGTCTAAAGGGGTGTTTGGGAGAGATTTTCAAATTCTACAGTAAATCAATTCTCATTTTCAACCACACATTCTTCAATAAAATAATATTTTCCATCACATCAATAATTTTTTCTTTTTTTTCAACCACACATTTCGCATCATATCACTATTCAAAAATCAATTCTTCCCCAAAAAATTCCTCTCAAACAAGCTCTAGGTATCAATTTTAGGGATGCTGGTGTGAGACTAAATAATTAAAAACTAAAATAATTTTGTGGGAATGATTCCAACTCCCTTGGCCATTGTTTCATGTTTGAAGAAGGAAATATCGAAGATAACAATTTTGTGGAATGATTCCATCTTCCTTTGGACATTTGAAAGTGCTCAAATCATGGATCTATCTTGAAACAGTTTATCTGAAATAATACATGTTGTGTTGTGAAGCCTAATTATTATTTATTGCCACTTTGCGGAGGTGGTCGAGGTCGACCTCCGTGGTGTGGCTGTGCATGGGGTTGGAAGGGGGGAAGGAGGACTGTTTAGAAATTTGTATTCTTGTAAAATTCTATTATAGAGAAATTTCCTATCTACCAGTGGGTTTTCCTTAGAAAACATGATAGGTAAGGGAAGAAGATGAGGTTGCGTTTATAAAGGAATTCTTCGTGTTAATGGGCTGAAGCTCCAAGAACGGGGTAACATTAAGAGTTTCTCGACTGAATGCAAGGCGCTGGAAACCTCGTCAAGATTATCACTACTTGCTCATGCATTTATTTAAAAGAAGTTTAGAGAGGTGGTTACATCAAATTTTACCTGAACATGGTGACCCACAGAAGTGAGTTGAGCCGGGACGGACCCAGTACGTGGCTAGCCCCCCGCGGCCGCCCGTGCTGGGTCCGTCGGGACCTTGAAGTCCGCCGGGAAGGAAGGCAGCAGCCGGCGATGGGCGATCAGAATTTTTTTTTTTTCTTTGTGAACCGCCACTGCCACTGGTTGCTTCTTCTTGCTCTTGGGCCTTTTTTTTATAAGGCCCAATGGCCAATTTGCAACTCATTACTACAAGTCTACGAACAAAACCAAATCCAAATCAAAATCTCCAAATAATCAAATTCCCAATTCATTGAAAGTTGAAACCCAAACCGACGAAACCGTAGAGGAGCTGAGGAGGGAGGCGATTCGACGAAGCTTACCTATCTGTGGCTGCACCAGGCTCCAGTTCCAGCACCATCAGCTTCGAGTTCAGGCTCCAAAGTCCAAGCTTGGAGTTCCAGACTTCCAATTCCAGCAGCTTAAATAGCAGGCAGCCTTCGCCAGTGACTATAAGTGCTCTGCTCTTCTCTCATTCTCTTTTTTTTTTTCCTTTAGTTAATTAGTTAATTTGTTTGATTTATTATTTATATTTTATAAATTATGTTTATATAATATGAATGTGTAGTTTGTGATTTGTGAATTGAGCTTGTTTCCTGCAACCTGTAGACTGTATTTTAACCTGATTTTTGAATGTTGTGAATTTGAAAATTGAGGATTTTGAAACTTGAGAATTTTGGGAATTTAGGTTTTTAGGAAATTAGGGATAAGTGAAAAAAATTAATGAAGAAGATGTTGGGCTCAGTTAAACTATGTGTAGACTATTTTTTAATCAATTTTAATTGAAAAATAAATTGGAAATTTTGCAGATTATGGAGCGATTTTTTCAACCGAAACGAATGTCCATACCTGGTTCTTCTTTGTCTAGTTGTGCATCTAATCCTGCCACTGATTCTACTCGAGCACAAGAGTTATTTTATAAATTATGTTTATATAATATGAATACAGTTGTCTAAGATCACGGTTACAATTACAGAGTATGTTGTATTGCGTATTTCTTTATTTTATTATTATTATTTTTTTTTTTTTTTTACGTTTTAGTGCGTTTATATATACATTGAATAATTTTTAATATTATATAATTAAATATTAATAAACGATCTCGCTCTTACGATCACTGATGGTCGACGTTGACTGGTCGATGTCCGTCCGAGCTGAGCTTAGATCCTTGGTCCGCCACTGTTGAGCATATCATTGAGGCTTAACATTAATTGCAATTGATGTTGCTTCAGCTTTGGACTACTTGAAGCATCATAGAACAACACCGATAATCTCAAATCGGGTAACATTCTTCTTGATGACAATCTATATGTTAGTTTGGAGTCACAAAAATTCGTTTAGAACTACTAGTTGGATGGTTTTGGTCAAATATTTGTCACCATTCAAAGAATATTACCTACCTTCTGGTCAAAATTTGACACCATTCAAGAGTATAACATACCATTTGATGTCCTAAATGTATTTTACAATAATTTCAAGATCTATTAAACATCATAAGACATCTATGTAGCTATTTATACTAGTTTGGAGTCACGAAATCTTTTCAAATTCTAACTGATTTTTTGGAGGAAACTGTCATCGAGGACAAGATTTTTAATTAATAGACTGTTGAGGATATGAATGCGAAGAGATAAAATGCAGGGACAAAACAATGAGAAAAATTGATGACTTTCATTGCAATTAAAATGTGTCATATTATACGAAAACTG
The DNA here is from genome assembly GCA_035079005.1 of Fraxinus americana. Lineage (NCBI taxonomy): Eukaryota > Viridiplantae > Streptophyta > Magnoliopsida > Lamiales > Oleaceae > Fraxinus > Fraxinus americana. The sequence goes on from CM068707.1 coordinate 47,205,512, forward strand.
TGAATTTAATTATTCTTTTTGTTACCGTAAAGTAAAAATGATGTTTAACATGTAAGTTAGTAAACGACAGCATGCAAAGTTTAAATACACCGTAAATGCAGAGTGTTTTTTTAAAATTTTATCCTTTTTTGGGCCAGGCCTATCTTGGGCTATTTGGCCTGTTGAGTGTTGGCCTTTGTTCCTTTCTACATAGGGAAAAATTTATGGTTCAGGCATTTACTTTACCAAAATTAAAAATCAGATCTCAAAGTTTAAATTTGCAAAAATAAGGTTTTTTTTTAATTAATTAATTATATTTCACAATTATTATATTACATTAAATATTTAACTGTAATATAATATAATCCACCCCACCACCCCCCATTACTCCGGCGACTACTCCGGCGATCGGCGAGTACTCCGACAACTGTTCTCCGGCCGTACTTATTTTCGGCGATCGCTCCGATTCCGGCAACTGTTAAGGTCACAGTTATATACAATTTGGTCACGGATAATTTTGAAGTCACAGATCAAAACTGATAAAAAATTATAGGTCACAGGTTATTTTTTAAGGTCACAAGGTTCGAAATTATAGGTCACAGGTTATATTTTACAGGTCACTGGTTGAAAAAATCAAAAATTTTACGTTCAAAACTCTATTTCAGTGAGTCACAGTCACAATTCCGAGGTCACAGACACTTACCTAGGTCATAGATTGGGAAAAATAATAACTTTTACATGTCACGACTCTATTTCAGAGTGAATCACAGAAGCCCACCTAGGTCACAGACACAAAAAAAAACCACCAGAGTTTAATATCTAGATCACAGACACCAAAAAAAGTTAGGTCACAGACAAAAAAAAAAAAAAAAAACCACCACCAGCCCGACCACCGATAACACCGTCGACAACCAACAACACAGAGATCCATCAACAACCAACCACACACACAGATCTGTCACACCACAACTGAGAAACCACTACAAAATCACCACCATCTAACCATTTTCATTTTTAAAAAAAATCACAATGTGCAAATCACCAACAATATTTGATAATGAATAAAAACCCAATTTCATCATAAATCAAAAACTCAAGATCTAGTAGTAGGAAAAGAAAAAAAAAATGATCCGGAACCGGATCCGCGGCGACATCGCTGGTCAAGCGTCATGACTGCGACACTGCTTGCGACGCCGTCTTTGCCTGCCCTACGACGCCTTGAGCAAGTGACTCACGGCGTCGCAGTGGGACAAGAGCAGCGAGCAACGTCGCAGCGACGTTCTGCTCAAAGAGAGAAGGGGGAAAGAAGGAGGGGAAGAAGGGGAGGGTGAGAGGCGGCGGCGGGCTGTGGCCGGGGCGGGCAGTGGAGGCGGCGGTAGAAATGGAAGGAGAAGAAGAATGAATTAGGTTAGGTTTGGTTAGGGTTTTATATTTATAAAGTTGGTGGGGTGGGTAGTTGGGTGGGTATGTATTTAATTTAATTTAAAAATATTATTATTAATATTAATTGTAAAATTAAAACCTGATTTTTGATTAAATAAACTAAAAACCTGATTTTTTAAAAGTCAAAAATAAACCCCTTGTTTATGGTAATTTTCTCTTCTACATAATCAAAAACTTGTCTCTCTCTCTCCTTTTTCTCGCTTTTCTAATTTAATTTAATATTATTTTGTGAACAGATACCCGATATTGAACAAATTTTGTTTGAGAAGGCGGCAAGTTCCAATATCATATTTTCCTTAATTTGAAGGTTGAAACTCGTTGGTAAGTTGAATTCGTATAGGAGCTTGTTTGGGAGGGATTAAAATCAGATTAAAATTAAAAATATAGCCGTTATTGTTGACTTTTATTAGACGGGTGGGACTCAATAACGGCCATATTTTCAATTTTAATTGGATTTTAAGCCCTCCCAAACGGGGCCTAAATTTATTTCTTTTTCGTGTGTGATTGGACCTGATTTTATTTCATTAATTTGAAGATTTGAGACTTTTCAGTAGATGTGGTTGAAACTAAAAGGGATTAAGGCCCAGTGCAGGCATCTGCCTGAACTGGCTTTGGGCCGCCCCAATTTTTCAGAAACCCAATACTTCAAAAAAAAAAACAAAGTTAGGCCAATCAATTGGCCCAAAATGTATGATAAAAGCCCTGCAAATTGCAACCCATAGGCCATTACAATACGCCCGCATCCGCATCGCATCAACAGAGAATCGAGAGTCTGAGACCGTGAGACGCCCCTGCAGCCCGCACGCCCCTGCATCCACGCCGCACGCCCCTGTAGGTGAGTTTCTGTAATTTCTATTGGTATTCATCTGCTACAAGTGTTTGTTTGGCTGTTTCATCGTATTGTTTCCTGTTTCATGTTTTGGGGAAAATTTTGAAACCAAGTCATCGGTGGGCAGTGGCTGATGGTTGGGACTGGGGAGGAAATAGGAAGAAAATAAGTAAATAATCACAAGTTTGGGGACGGCAAATAGGCACTTGTTGCTTGTTTCCAATTCGGGGACGGCAAAGCCGCAAATGGGCAGTGGCTGAATGCTGATGGCTGAGTTCTTTAATCCTTTCTGGAGAATAGCACATAGATAATGCCCTTTGCAATTGCATTTTTCCATTCTTTATTGCTTGTCCTCTTCACACGTCTCTTATAATAATGGGGTTTTCTGGGAAACTATCCATTCCCCCCTAAACCTTAATGATAAAAAAAATGAGTTTGTGAGCCATTTTTCTACTTTCTAAATCATTGTATATCTGAGTTGGAAGTTTGAAACATGTGCTTTTTTCTCCTTTTAGCCTCCATTACTTAGAAAACTAAGTTCCCTATATGGTGAAGGCTTTTACTTATTTTATGGTTGTTAAGTTAGCTGTGTATTGTTGCCTGTTTGGGGAATTGGGAAATAGGAAGAATAAGTGAATAACCACTGTTACTTTTATTTATACCGCCCGCACTGGAAAAATTTCCTGGGTCCACCCCTTGCTCCCAATCTTATCGGATATGGCTCAATTCTGTTTATTTTTTTATTTTTAACCAGTTATGTATTTGATAAAAGCCTAATTTTGTGGTAAATATAATTCTTTATAGAGAAAACCAGCTCATGTAATAGTTACAAAAAAACATAAACTTTGATCTGTTTTGTGTTATAATTTATTTATTTTGGTGTTTGTGGAAAAAGTTTGGGATTCTTTATCATTTAAATCAGAACATTATATGTTATTATAACAAAGATAATTGGTCAGTTGATATGCATAGCCCAATGCGAGCACAAGTTCCTAGATTCATGGAGATATAGAACAACATATAGAGTTATAGTGTTTGCATATCAAAAGTCTCTCTGTTTTAATGGAGAATGTTTGAGATTCCTTAAATTATTTAAAACAAATATTATAGAATATCTATAGCTATAAAAAGAAATTTAGAGTGCATGATAGTCATGAAAAACACCATATTGTTTCGATTTTGATTTCACTATGAGATGAATAGAATAAAATATTCAAATCTTATCTTTCATCAGTTTTCTTAAGAGGAAAAGAATGTTAAAGAAGCATTTTCTATCAGGAGATAGATTTTGTATAAAAAGTTGGCGTCATGAAAGTTATTAATCTAGGAACTCGGCCAGTAGAATTGGTTGATCAGCAAAATTTTATTGCCACATTGAGTGCAGCTTCCAATTGTCATTTTCCACATTTAGTCATTTCAGCTAATACTGTTGATGATGCAGTGGTTGAGGTTGAATAGTCGCCATGGTTTCTGGATTAATAAATGCCAATCCCATCGTTTATGGAAAAAAGGAGCGTCGAGCTCGAACTGCGCCAGTTGATGTGGACGAATATGCAGCCGAACCAATTGACCAACTAGAAATTTTTGATATCCTTTAACCGTAACTTTTGCATCTCTCGCTTTCTGTGTCTGTCTGTATGTTTCCCCCGCTGTTGTGTTTTCTTGTGATTACAAAGTTTGATACATGAGACGTTTTATAGGTGTCAAATTCAAGTGTTTTGTAGTATAATGGATTGTTTTCTTGTTCACGCGTGAACTACATAGTGGACATGAGCTCTTTTGAGTAATGCATCTGTATTGCTAAATACATCTTTGTATTTATGCTATGCCTCGGTTGAATATTATTTGAAGATATTAATACTTAAAAAGGCCTTAGAATCATTTACTGTTCCACTAAATTTCGCAAACAAAACTAATCATTCGTATGAATTTGTTATGTTTCTATTTGCTTCATAAATTGAATTTTCTATTATGCTGGAGTAAGCTTTGGTATTTTTGTTCAGTAGCAGTAACAGTTGAAATCCGTTAATTGCATATAGTCTGAACCACAGATCACATTTTCTGCTTATTGGTCAATAACTATTATAGTATATTTTTCTAAAAGTAAGACATCTCTCATCTATAGCATTTGTTTGTTTTCTATTCATTCATTTTTATACATTTTCTTTTCTGGAGATTATCTTGTAATCCAAAAATTATTTTTTTCTGAAGTGAGATTATGTGGGGGAAGCCCAGTGCATAGAAATTTTTGTACTTCTTAACAGTATTACATCATATTAGAGACATAAAAGACCCAGAGCACCCTTATTCTTTGGAAGAGTTGAAGGTCATAACAGAAGATGCAATTGAAGTGGATGACACGAAAAGTCATGTGAGGTACATAGATCTTTTTGGTGTGTTTTTACATGAATTTGGCTATGCAAGTCATTTTATTCATTAAAGGTAATTGCTTCAGGGTCACATTTACTCCAACAGTTGAACATTGTAGCATGGCAACAGTGATTGGATTATGCTTGCGTGTGAAACTTATGCGCTGCTTGCCACCTCGGTACAAAGTATGCCTCTTTATCTTCCACTCATGTATATCTTTTTTGACTGATTAGCATTAGTTAAGTAGTACTACCCCCATCAGCATCAAAGCATAGGTTAGCTCAAAGTCCAAAATCTCGTTTCGTTATTGACTTCAATCTGAAATTCTCCACTTGCTATTTCACATTTTTATTCATGTTTCTATGAATGACCATTACATATTGCCTGACAAAAATTTGATGTTGAATATGTGTTGTCTAAATGAACCCATCCGTGTGTTCTCAAATTCGCTCTATTCCTAGATGTTGAGCATTCATGTGAAGAACGCTAATCAACTCTTTTCCTAATATTAGTCTAACTATATTCAATCATGATTTTTACTTCTGTTACCCTATTTTCTAAATCCAGACAAATTAGTCTATTTCTACCTTTTCTCTTTACCTTTCTTTTGCCTTCTCTTTAATCCATTTCCCTAACCTTTTTTTGTCAATTTAACCATTTTTAATATACGGTTCCCACCCAATGCTTATAATTTTAAGAAATAGCTGACGAAAAATTAGCATGCTAACTTTCAAGTATCCTTGTCTGAGACCAAGTATATTTAGATCAGTTGTACTTCAAGTTGATAAATAAAGTAGCGATGCAGACGGAGCAGTATCAATTTCTTAGAAGAAGATTATTGATGCTTGAGATATAATTAGAGACTATTTCTGAATCATGTGGCTGATCCCGTATCTGTAGGGAATAAGAATTAGCTTCTTGTAGTCGTAGTTGATACTGTCCAATCCCAAAATTCGTTCGATACATACGACCAGCAACAAGAAAAATAAATGCAATAGCTAGATGGTGATGCGCAATAGTATATACAATGGCATAAGATTCTTGTTTACCTATGTATACCTGACAGCAGATTCCAACAAAGTACAAACTGATTAATTGGGTAAATATGTTGTGCAAAACAATTTTTCCTGTCTTCTGCGGGTACAATCTGGGGGGAGTCGGGGCGTATTGCCTCAGTTTCTATTTATAATTGGTTTTAAGGGCATGCTGTCTAATGAACGTGGGTTTGTCTCAATGTTTCTCATTCACTGCTTCTATCTTTTCTTTTGTGAGTGGAGAATATATTTACAAAATAAGGGATTTTAATCACATTTCATTCATGGAATTTTCTTGGTCCAAGAAAATGTGTTGGACAGTTGTCACAGTTCACATTTGCATGCCTTTGTCAAATTTGACCAGAATTTGTCATTAAGGGAAGGGACATTTGCTTACTTAGGGAATTATAGTTGAATAAAATGATTATTACTTAGTGTGTTATACGAAACTATTAACAAACATGGTGATCATATGGGAAATTTGCATCGTGGAAAATATATACTTCTGCAAGGTCGAAGTTGATACACAGATATTCTGAGTTTTCATTTAAAAAACAATTTTCATCTTGTAACGATGCGATTCTTGCTATGTTGTATATTTGAATATATAGTGACTTTTAATTGGTTTGCTCTCATGGTCCTCTAATGGTCTAACCTTTTCCTAAACTTATTTCCAGGTGGATATTAGAGTAGCCCCTGGTACTCATGCCACTGAAGCTGCAGGTCTCTTTCTCTCTATTGTGTGTGTGTCCATGAATTTTTATGTGGTTTTTTTTTCCTTGACCTGCATTTAGTCATTATATAATCATCTTCCAGTTTGAAATCACACGTTGGTCCCTTTCCCATTTTTTGGTTGAGGAGAATTATATTTCCCTAAGGGTGCGTTTGATTGCAAGGGTGGAAAGAAAATGTTTTACAGGAAAAAGATTTGCCTAGAAAATGTTTTGTAGGGAAAATGATTTCAAGTGTGTTTGATTGGTATAATTTTCCACCCGAAAAATTTTTAAATTTTCTATTCGTTTGGCTTTGTTTTACATGGAAATTGTCCATTAAAGTGATATTTTTTTCCACAATTGGTTATAAAATTTGTTTCCATTGCCAAAAAGTAAAAAAAAAAAATTGTTTCCTAAAAAATTATTTTTTTCATCAAAGTTTAGTGTTCGTTTGACTTTGTTTTACATGAAAATTGTCCATTAAAGTGAAATTTTTTTTTATCATTAGTTATGACATTTGTTTCCATTGCCCAAAAAAAAAAAAATTTTCCAGCCAACCGGAAAAATATTTTCCGTGAAAAATTTCGCCTATCAAACAGCCAAAAAAGTGGAAAATGGAAAATATTTTCCTACTTCCCCGGAAAATGTGGCCTATCAAACACGGCCTAATAGATTTGATGTTTTATTCATTTTGCTGCTATTGTTACTGCAGAATTGATGCACAGTTTTCCCGCTTTTCTATGTGCCTCTGTCGTGCAACCTGTTATTTAAAGAGTGTAATTGGAAATATGGTGCCTGATGTGATTAGTTTCTGTAACCTACATTCTGAGTCAAAAGATGGAAACTCTAGAAACACGATCAGTTTAGATATAATTCGTCTAAGTCCAATCTAGTTAGAGATAACAAGAATGAGGGATCCAGTTTTTACTTGATCCTGTCTTGACTTAGTCAAATTATGAATGAATTTATGGAAATTGTTTCTGAAATACTTCGTTGATATCCTAAGAAAGAAAGAAAAAATGTATTTGAGCAACCAATCTAAAGTCCCTCTGAATCGGACAGAAAAAAAACCCAAGTTTGTATTGATTTCCATTCCACCTCTTGATGCATTGCAGTCAATCTAGTCGTTAGGGGATTCTCATCGTTTTAGGTGCACCCCCATTGCCTTCCTTTTCCTTGCTTGAAGTTTGTCAATGAGATATTTTGTTAAAAAGGTTGTGTTTGTTTGCAGTAAATAAACAGTTGAATGATAAAGAACGGGTAGCAGCAGCTTTAGAAAATCCAAACCTCGTGGATATGGTTGATGAATGCCTTGCACCATCTTTTGAGTGAAGGTGATGGATCCGAATATGTATCTTATTTCTTCCCCCTTTTTCCTCACTATACTTCTCTCTAGTTATTTCTTCTCCCTTTTTCCTTCCCGTGTTATTTAAAGTTTTTCTTGGTTCATTTTCATGTACTGTATTCAATTTTTATTTTTACTTTTTTTGTATAATAATGGTTCTGTAATTCAGACATGAATACAGTATAATGTCTTGTCATTTTTTATTTTTTTTTCTGAATAATTGGAACGACCAGAAAATTCGTCATTTCCTCATTTAGCCTTCATTTGGATACAAATTTATATATGATTTTATGAATTCAATTAAAGTCAAATATTAATTTCAATCACACACTTGATTCCTATCTAGTTAGCTAAAAATTAATTTTTTTTATAAAAGTTGATGAAATGTATAATTGAAAAGTTGATAAAATGTGAGTCCAATGAAATTTGTTTTTGAAAATGAATTTGAGGGAAAAATGGGGATAATATAGTGTTAGAAATATTGAGTTTAACTCCACCTAATAAAATCGGCTTATTAGGGGGAGGATTGCCCTCACCTTATTAAGTGGATTATTTATATTTTTTCAAGCAATGTGGGATTCTAATACGCCTCTTCACGCACAGCGTGGATCATGTCAAACAACTGTGAACAAATCGATATTGGGTGGCACCCAACATTGCATAATTAGGTCTAGCTCTGATACTATTTTAGGAATATTGAGCCTAATTCTACCTAATAAAATCAGCTTATTAGGGAAAGATTGTCCTCACCTTATTAAGTGGATCATTTATATTTTTCCAAACAATGTGGGATTCTAATATATAGACCATAGAGGCTCATTATTATTTGCACATTTTTTGGGATCCGTTACAATTCCTCTTACTATTTCGATTCAGTAATGCATAAAAGAATTCTACTGGGCAAAGCACTTGTCATAATTGCTTAGGCTATAGCATGTTTAAAAAAAGAAAAATGATATGTAACATTGATGGTGCTAAAATAGTTCTACTTTACGTAGCAACACGAGACATCAAATAATAAGTACAATTAAATATGTTGTTATGCAGACTAATTAATTAGATTTATCATGCATGATCATATGGTCTAGCACCACGTGTGCTATATAGTATTACTTAATGTAAAAAGCATAAGAGATACCTATAATTTCAACCACATTTCTTACGAGTTATGAGTACTCAAAATTTCAGTTATTCTAGATCCATACTTGAACTTTGAAATATGTTTATCATCTATACCTATGGTTTCATCTACGTGCCAATTGACAACATCAAAATAATAAATCGCTTTATCCCAAACTCTACAAATCACGCTCTTAGTTCCCCAACTCCGTTTCCTATAAACTCTAACCTGCTGGTTATAATTTTTCCCTATATATCATCACACACCCTCTTACACCATCATCGAGCAACAATTAACACCATAATATCACATCTCAACATAAATCATATTCATTTGATCATTAACGGGTTGTCGTACATTATGGATATACATTTGGAGAACAAAGAGCGTGATTTGTAGAATCGAAAATAATAAGACTTATTTTGTTGTTGTTAAAGGGGTTAACGCCATCAATTACCACGTTGGACCGAACCATTTAGAGCTTGTCAACAGCTTGTTAAATTATGGATGGAAAACATATTTTTAAGTTCCGTTATGGATCAGGAAAATTGAAAGTTTGTTTCTTGTGTACTTGCAAGAAACACCTAGTTATTGGATGAAAGAAACATATTTGGAAGTTCGAGTATGAATTTAAGGAAATTTGGAAGTATGGATACCTAAAAGAGAGACGATAAAAGTTTAGATAACATTTATGCTCTTAAACTGCCATAGCAAGAAACTGTTTACGGAGTTATGCTACATGTATAAAGTTGGGTTACAAAATTGGTTGACAAAATAACATCTACATCAATCATTTTAAAAATAGATTTTTAAATCATTTAAAATCAACGGTCTGAATTTTGCCAACACACTTTGTAACCCAACTTTTGTAACTCAACTTTATACAAATAGCTTTATTCGTGTGGGATTAGGTACACTGTTCCAAATTCAAGCAGTACAATATGCATTTGACGCTGAACTTTCGGTGGCATCATGACAGAATTCACATAGGATTGTCAAGTAAATGTAAAGACTGTTGGAAGATAAAGTAGGAACGATTGATAGGCATCAAATCCAGATGAAGCCATTCAACAGCAAAATGGCATGTATCTGATCTTACTCCCAGGTGAAAGTGAACAATTTATATGGAGAATTTCACACCTTCATCATCAGCAGAAGTTCCCTTGAAGATAGCAAGCTTCCCCTTGTGTTCTAGCAGCTTAAGGGCTCGCATTAAAATAGTTCGATCCATTCCATGAAGCTCTGAATTGCATCAAGAAAACCACAGAGAATTGTCATGTTTGACTGTGCATGGTTTGAAAACAGAATTAGTATAAAGCGAAAAATGCGACATTACGCAAATCCACGAAACTTTTAAGCTGATGTATTTATCGTGTTAATCCCACCTCTACAAGTAAAAAAATGAACTGCCTCGTGTTTATCCATACGAGGGTCTACTATTTATCCCACAAAAAAAGATTCCAAGAAAACAAGCAAAAGGGTGTTGGCGGTTCTAGCTGATGCATAAGATAATGACAATTTAGATGTGTAAACTGTGTGAGTCGGAATCTCCTAGCACGAGTGGTGAAATCAAGAGACCAAACCCATTAGCTAGATTGTTGCATCCTAATTTAGCAGACATTTATTGCAGAAGATCTATTAAAAGGATGTAAAAATTAATGAGGCCGCGGACAACTAAAAAATTGCACATGCAAGAATGGGAATAACTAATATTTTCTGGTCTCAGAATAAGAAAACTAAATAGAAGACACTGTTCAAATGGATGGAATACCTATTCCAAATATCTGTTTCATTACAAGGTATTGTTCTATTCGTGCAAGCTTATCAAACGAATCTACTTCTTGAGAATCAGATCTCAGATTTCAGAATTTACTCTATATTAACCAGATCAATAATTAATGTGTTGTACTGAAGGTAAATCTGATTATAGAAGTAACAGAAACTAATAAACCTCACCAAGGCTTCCATAGTACTCCTCGCAGATTAAATAGGTCCTTCCACCCTCCCAAGAAAAAGGGAAATGAAAAAGAAAGAATGGAATAGAAAGTGGAGAGACTCCATCTTTAGTATTTTTTTGAGATAAAGAGAGAAGAATGATGCTACGAGAAGTTCCAAGATGTAAAACTCGAGCAAGCAAATAATCAGATGCCAGCAGGATTTGCCAAAAATAAAAGTATTATACATGTATCTATACAAATTCCAACACCACCAAACTATACCTGTTTCTCGAGACACAACCCCTGAACGTATTTCCTCAACTGTCATTACGCTATCCTCCAACCCATTTTCCTTCACCTAATAAGATACAAGAAAAAACACAACTAGAGTAAAAACCCGTCACTAATTTGCAGCTGTCGGAAGATTGGAGCAATACTCACAAAATGTAATATCAAGTCAGCCCAATCTTGAATCCGATGCCAAAGGATTAGACATTTTCTGTGACCTTTATCCAACCACTCTGCACGTCCTGTCAAATAAGACATATAATATTATGATCAGCCTGTACTGCGAACACACGACATCATCCTCATTTCCAACAGATAAGCAAATCTGCTTGGCAGAAGCAAACCTTCCGAAACTAAGGCTGAGAGAAATGCCTCCCTAGCTTCATGACTTAGAGATCCTGTATTATCACGACCAGAAGAATCATTCAAAAGGACACATGAATCAGACATACATTATACTACAATACAATAAAATCATGAACTTCAATTTTACACAGCGGTTTGTGTATTTAGTCAAATATACTAAAACACCATAAATTAACAAAATACCTTTTCCTTTCAGTAATGTAATATAGTTAACTGAGTACATTATACTTGTCTCTGTTTAATTGACAATGCTAAAAAGCATGTTAACATCACAGAATAACTAAAGTGGAAATCAAGAATAGAAATGGAAGTAATATGAATCTCTCTACTTAAATAAAAATATATAACAGCTCTACATCAACCAATACCAGACAAGTGAAATTATGGTTAACTAAGCCAAATATCTTGAAAATTCAATCATCCATTTACTTAATGAAAACTTCATTGCTACCCCATCGAGCTTAAAGAAAATCTAGGGAAGTCCCCAAGATTGGCTCAAAAACTGTATATCTTACCATTCCATTAAAACTGCATCTGCAACAGGGGTTTTCACCTATTTGAGTCCCCATATAAATTCTGACATTTATCCTTCCTCTTAATTGCTACAGTATCTCCAGCAGACTAAGTAAGGAACTACTATCAACATGAATCATAGAACGTGCTGTGATAAAGATTGCAGTACACTAGTATCCTAAAATAGCAAAGGAAAAACCAGAAATGGTAAATGGGCAACCCAACACACCCATTTATCTAGCGAGTCGAAGATGTGGATAAGAAATGGATGGTGTCAACCCACCATCATGATATCCACTCAAAACAGTAATCAGTTCCCGTATTATTATATGGATAAAGCTTCTATCAAGTATCAATCTAAATCTTCAACAAGGACTGAACTCGTTAATCTGTAAGGCTAGGTATGAAGCTACTGGCAGTACCCTAAATATTTCTTTCCTACTTCAAAGAGCAGAGTTGTGTATATTCTTAATGAAGCAAATCAGAAGCCATGAGTGTTGGTGAGATAGAATGAGCTCAAGGATTTGACATCGAGGTACTTCGCTGCAATCCCCTTTCTGCATGAGGGGCAAGTTCGCCAATACTCTTAAAAAGAAAAGAAGAAAGGAAAAAGAAAATGGTAGCAACTCATCACTGTTAATCCTTACAATGGCGCCCATGATAATTACAGGGCGTGATTGTAATTAGGTGCTAGCAAGCAATCCACATTCTTATTCTTCTCAACCTCTATCAATCTCTCTATTTGGAAAGGTGGTTCATAAAGCAGGTTGTAAGTTGTGTTACAAATTCCGAAGTCATTCTTAAAGTGAATCCATTTTCGATCTGTATGTAGCAGCTCTAAAGAAGCCAACCCAACTTGACCCATATGTTAATATTATTCGCTTGAGGCACAAAATTGTGGTTGGATTTGGCAAGTTGATGGTTTTGGATCCTAAAGGCAACCCTATCCTAAAAGAACAAGTAACATGGTATTATATCACATTTAATGCGCAATAGGAAGTTAAAGAAAGCAAAAAACATACAATATTTAGGTGGGCATATAATTTGAGTGATCATACAATGTAGACATTGTAAATCCATAGTATAGTAGACACAAAGAAGAAAGCAAAAAAACATTAATTTTCTGTCTTGCCTTGGCCATTTTGGCTTCCGAGGACCCTCCATTGCACGATAATTTCTTTGGTTTACTCTAAAATTAATACACCATTTTATTTTCAACAAAATATTAGTTTGGTGTTTCTTCCTGTTGCATTCGTCAGTTGATTTTCAACATTTGATACAGGAAAAAGGAAATTTTTGAGAAAATACATACATCAATATCTACAGAAATCAGAAGCTACTTTTCAAATGAACCTCATATAGCAAGGGGGAAATCTTGCTGATATTATGTATGGTAAGCACATAAAAGTTCACCCACCTTGTGGTATGAGCTATTAGACATAATAAGTGAAACTCCACTACCCCATGATTGATCTGGTCTGGCTACACTAGTTCGGGGCTGAATTTCTCAAGTATACAAACCTAAATATGCTTCCAACACAGATGACAAAAGTGAAAAGACAGTGCCTTCTATTTTAAACAAAGCAAGCTTACTCTACGTTTTGAAAATACAGTAGCATCAATAATAATTCAAGATAAGTAACAAATAACAATACCAAAGCTTTTCCTACACATTAATGCCCTTTTATCTTCTCTTAAAATCAATCTAATATCAAAGAAAGAGCAACTCAGAAGGCCAATACTCACTTTCTATCGTAGGATTACTAAATAGCTGGAAATCTTCATCCAAACCAATCACAAATACTTTTTGAGTTCGACAGTAATCAAGTATTAGCTCCTTCCAGAGTTGTATCTGCTTCTCTCTAGTGTCCCTTACTGGCTGCAACCTACAGGAGTTGAGAAAAAATAATATGCCAAAAAGAGGTAAGTCTATCATTGAACAGTGCTATACAAAAGCATAAACCAGTAAGTTAAATATTTTCAGCTTTAGAATATTAGATGCTCTAATAGTTGGTAAGGATACTATCTCATTATTGGCACTAAACTCCATGGGAAGGGTAAAAATTTCATAGAAATTCACTGCGAATAAGAATAAAAACCCTCATTGATATCTGCAGGAGCATGTGGGAGCCATAACAATTAACAATTGTATGGTCTATCAAATAGGTTGGAAATCGTATTTTTGGACCTTAACTTACCCTTGGAAGGCTATGATATTCTCATTTCAACATCAAAGTAACTCTAGCCCACTGCAGGAATGAAATGAAAATGGCTTTCAAAATTCAATATTTTTCACCTAGGATGGAATTTAGTGCAAATGGAGAAAGGCGATAGGGTAAAATAATGTTGAGATATAGTATTAGAAAAGAACTGGTTCTCCAACGTATACTATAATCAGAAGTTGTGGGGACCTAGTACATGACGACGGTTCAGGGAGTTAACACTACGGACATGTTTGGTTCACCGGATTAGATCGGATAAAAGTGTAGTATTTTATAATGAACATTACTAAGTAGAGGGTATCATGGTGGAAAAAGGTGGATAATAGTTTTTGACTTCATTTTAAAAAATTTCATTTACTATCTCTTTTTTATATGGCCTAGACCCACTTCCAACCTCCGTATGACTAACATTTGAATGAAAAGTTAAAGAATACTATCCAGTATCCACCTTAATCCACCAAAATATAGTATTATTCATTATAAGTTTATACTAAATTTTTTACGTGGCTAATTTGATAGATCAAACGTAGCCTATAAATCCAGTTTCTGTAAGGTCAATTCTTGGATACAGTCCTTCAACCTCATAGGCCAGTTTTATTTTATTTTATTGTAACTATAAACCGATAAAATAAGGAAGGAAATCATATCTCAGTCATGTAGCTACAATAGCCAACACTTTAGTAGATTTCTCCCGTAAGTAAAAAGCATGTTTTGTCATAAAATTTGTAAACCAACCAGAAAATTCTTGACCATCTATTAAGTTTACATCAATAAGCACAACCACTGAAGAGAGAACTCTACATCGTTTACCTGTGTCTAGATTAATCACAACAGATAAATAACCCTTATTGTCAAATATGTAGGAACCCCAAGAAGTAGAGAAAACCCAGCTACCAAATATGAAAACTGACTTCTTTATTTTCAACTTCAATGACTGACTTGCTAACAGGCATTGCTCACGCAACGGCTGTTACTGAAAAGTATAAGGTAATAAAGTTCTAAAACAAGGATGAAGAAGCACAAAGACATGGTCACGTCAATGGAATTGGAGGAATCGCATTCAATAGGCCATCCAACACAGGAAAAATTGTGCGTGTGCTATCTAGAATAATCGAGCTCAACACAATTTCAGTTTCCAATAGGACGTCAATTCCATTCCTTATTATTTTATAGTTTAATCAGTGCATAGTTTTACTTTTTGAATAAGAAATTGCATATATTAGTCACCGCATTTGCACCTCAACAAATTGAGGTACTAGTACCCAATATTGAGTTATAATATCATAAAACAATAATACCCAACGAGCAAAATGCAACTCGGAATAAGATTATACAGCATAATTCAACAGAATTAAAAAAAAATCAACAATTAACACTAACTATGTTAGCAAATCCTGACAAATTATGAAATGAAAACGGTAAAAGGGTGGGGGGTGGGTTTACGTGAAATAAGGAGGATAATTGAAGAAATGAGGCAGCTTGAATTCACCCAACGTCTGCATCTCTCTTTATTGACAATCCAAAAATAAATAAATAGGGAAAGTCGAGGAAATATCTCCGAATAAAATAGAGATTTTGATCGGAGATTCTGCGGATTAGTTCAAAGTCAGGAGTTAGTACGTCGGACAGGTTGGATCCGACACTACGGTCCGATTAGAGAAAATTTACACAAATAGCACCAAAGATTTATAGAACTTAAAAATTTTCACCACTTTTTGTAGGAATGTCAATGGGCCGAGCCGGCACAAATAGCACCAAAGATTTATAGAACTTAAAAATTTTCACCACTTTTTGTAGGGATGTCAATGAGCCGGCTCGGCCCATACCCGCACGAGCTCGGCTCGTGCTCGTGGCTCGTTGGATTTTGAGCGAGCTCGGCCAAGGCGGGCTCAAAGCCGCTCGGCTCGTGGGCTCGTCTAAATTTAATTTTTTTTTCTAATTTTCTTCTCCTAACATTCTATAATCCCCTCCTACATTTTTTTTAAAATAATAAGAACAAAATTTTATTTGTTAAGTTTTGTTTTTTGTTTACCCTTTTATATTTTATTAAACATAAAATATACACATTTTATAAACAATTTTTTAAAAAAATTAAGCCCTCCTCCTTTATCCGGGTTTGGGACCGACTACTTCAATTTCGAGTAGGTGGAGTTAAAAATTGTACACGAACAACTTGTTACATGTACAATTTTTTTAAAAAAAATTATAAAGGTATGAAATAATGAAAATAAAATTTTGTGATAAATGCGGTGAAATTAAATATCACTTACTTGATTACATGTAATTTCGGCATATTTATGTTAAATTCGATAATTAGCGTCTTCACAATCCTTCACGCACATTAACGCTTCCAAAATATCTTCTTTTAGTCGATTCCTGACCTCGGAGAGAACCCTCTTCCCTGCACTAAAAGCAGACTCCGAAACCACAGTGCTAACCGGAGGTGTTAATAGATCTTTTGCCATTGCAGAAACTATTGGTCATCGGCGTTCGTTATTTCGCCAAAATTCAATGACCTCTTCTGAACTTTTCCTAACTGATTTGTTATTAGGCAAAGTATGACTAAAGTAATCAATTAATTCAGATGGCAACGCATTTGGATTAGACAGATTAGTACTCGAAGTTTGAGTACATGCAGTGGAAGTCAAACTACTGCTACTACTAGAGGAACCACATGCATATGCAGTTGAATCATATCTATATGAGTTCATGTTTTCGAACAAATTTAAAACTTCAGCATCGTCATCCGTTATATTAGCGGGATGAACAGTTGGAGGTACACGAGTAATATGTGTACCCATTCGTGAAGCATATAATTCATACATTTCAGTTAACGTTTGTTTCAAATTCTTATAAGTAATAGGCATATTAAAAGTTAAAGTATTTGAAATTTGATCAATTACAAATTTAGTACCCGATAAATTATATCGGGGGTCCATGAAGAATGCTAAAGGAAATAACATAGGCAATTCTTCCCAATATTTTCTAAATTTTACTTCCATCGAATATATAACCGCTTCAAAATTGAGATCATTTTGAAATCTCTTAAAAGCCCGAGCAGTTATATAAAGACGTTCAAGAACCATACAACTAGTGGGATAATAAACACCAGACAATATATTTGTAGACTCGTAAATACTTGTCAATAAATTTTTAATTTAAAAAACTACATTCAAATCGGATTCATTCAAGATGGTATCGTCTTCGTCTCTAACATGCCTGTTGTTATAAAATTCGGTAATAAACGCTTCATAACCTTCACATGATTTTAATAATAAGTAAGTTGAATTCCATCTATGGCCTACGTCAGTAATAAATGTTTTAGTATGTGCATTCCCACCTTCCTCACAAAATTCCTCAGATGCTTGTTTCCTACTAGGTGTAATCGTGATATAAATAAGTGCATTCTTAATTCGGTTAATTTCATCATTCACATGTTTTAACCCGTCTTGTACTATTAAATTAAAAATGTGACACACACATCGAATATGAAATAAATAACCACCGAAATCAGGTTGAAGTACTCTATGCAATTTATCGATAACAACCTTATTTACAGTAGCGTTATCGAACGTAAAAGAACGAATTTTACTCTCACATTTATATTCTTTAATTATGAACATAATAGCGTTAAATATTGTTTGAGCGTTGTGCAGGTACTCAACAATTTTAAAAGCAATAATTTTTTTATGCATGACCAAAAGTGGGTCTATATAGTGTGCAGTTGCAGCTATATAACCCCCATATTTTTCTAAATCTGAAATTAATAGTTTCTTTGAATTCATAAAATATTCAATTGTATCAGACCGAAGAGTATTTCGACTTACCCCAACGTACCTCGGTTGAAGATATTGTTTGACGTAGTTGACGAAATGTTGGTTGTCAGCTATTGCTAGTGGCAACTCCGTCGCGGCAACGAACTTCACCATTCCCGTTCGAGCTTCCTCCTCCGAATACATCCACGTAGAAAGTGGCGTAGTTGTAGCACCAGCGTTTGGAATGCCAAACTTTAGTTGCGTTTGACCAACTGGAAGAAGTCCATGTTTGGCCGCACATGTTTTGTAGTGACGGTTGAGGTGGGTGGTTCCAATGCCTTTTTGCCATGACAGTCGTTGTTGGCAGTATTTACATACTGCTTTGGTTTCTAAAATTCCATCAACCACACGACCAGTTTGAACCAATTTGAAATGGTCCCAACATTTTGCCTGCTTCTACCCCTTTCTCTTCCCTCTTGCATCGGGAATATTTAATGTAGGTTCTTCATCTTGTTCCAAATCAATCGGAATACTAGAATCAACATCAATGTCATCCAAATCAATTGAATTTGTATGACTACCTTCACGAACGTCGAAATCTTCAATGTTTTCTGGAATTGGTAATTCATTTAAACCGGCGAATTCATTCCCAGATTGATTTTGGGCATGTGTTTCGTCTTCCATACCGAACAAATTTTCAACAAATGCTCGTGCATCCATTTGTGATAATAGAAATTGAGTTGTAAAATCAAGATAATAATGTAAAAAAAAATGTAGAAGAAGATTATAAAATAAATGAATGAAATGGTTGATAATGACTTGTAAATTGTAGTAGAGAGTAGAAAGTAGAGTAGAGTAGAGATTAGAGAATGAAATTGTGAAAGTTTGATGAGAAAAAATTGTTGTAATAGGTAGATATTTATAGGAGAAGAAAAATAAAAAAAATTAAAAAAAAATGTGACCAAACGGTCACTGATTTTTCAGTGACCGTTCTGGTCACTTTTGTAGGTTTTTTAAATTTTTTTTTATATATATACGAGCCAATGAGCCTGGCTCGTGGGCTCGCCCCACGAGCGGCTCAGCGAGCCGCTCGTGAATAGTGCGAGCCGAGCCGGCTCGGCTCGTCTAGCGAAGCAGCCAGCTCGGCTCGTGCTCGGGCTCATTTTTTGACGAGCCCAAGTCGCTCGTGGACATGAATAGTACGAGCCGAGCCGACGAGCCGTTCGGCACGATTTACATCCCTAACTTTTTGCCACTGCACAAAAGTAAAATAGTAATATGAAGTGCTACGCCACGGTAACGTCGACAAGTGCTTATTTGATTTTAATTATTTGATAATCACTTTTTTACAACATTAATATTCAATTAAAAATATTTTTTCTATTTAAAATTTTTTTTTTTTACTTTTTAACCACACATTCGAAAAAAAATAAAAAATTATAGAATCATTTTTCATAAATTCTTTTTTCAAAAAACTACTAAAAAATGTGGTTTTAGAAGACGCAAGGCAAAAAAAGTACTACTTCTCAAAAAAAGGCGTGCCTTAGGTGGTCAACTTAAAGTTGGCAGTTTATTTTCTTGCCTCGACACAAGGCAAAAAAAAATTTCGATAACCTAAACGTGCTTAAGTAGAACCTAACATTTATCGTGTGAGAAAATAGAGTACAGTGTAAAAAATTATGGATGCATAAATATATGTTTCATGGTCACATTCGACATAGCCACCTACGGATCTAGCACTCGATGAGCACCAATGACCACTCGTGTTGGATTAGTCAAAAAAAAAAAAGAAAGGGTTTTCCTTATATTGGGAAGTTGCTCACCTCTTATCTTAGATTCGCTAGTGGACGTAGCCCATAGGTAACGATTGAGAAATTTGACTAGAGCAAATCTTAATTGAAGTCTAAAGACGATGTCTTTTCAATTATTTCACGTCTTATTTGTAATAAAATTATTTATATGGTCGTTATCAATTCATTATTAATAAAATATACCGATAACTTCAAAGTCGATGAAAAAATTCCAAATAAAAAAATTGCACAAATAAACTAACAAACACTACTTTTATATAATAAAAATAAAAAGACGAAAAAGAAAAGTTTATTGGAAAGACTCGACACTAAAATATTGATGCTTATGTAATTGTAGAAAATACTTTATTTAACAAAAAAAAAAATCAATAGACAAATGACAATGTTCAGAAAATACATCAAATATCGAAACAATCAAACAAACGTACTCAAACTCAAATGATGTTTCATTAATTTTATTTAGGCCCTATTTGGGAGGGATTAAATTTTTCTATAGTAAATCAATTCTCATTTTCAACCACATATTCTTCAATAAAATAATATTTTTCATCACATCAATAATTTCTTCTTCTTTTTCAACCACACATTTTCCATCATATCACTATTTAAAATCAATTCTTTCCCCAAAAATCTCTCCCAAACAGGCTCTTAAAGTGGAACAAATGTCGTGCCACTGAATATGTACAAGGGCGACATTTTCAACAAGAAGAATTGGACAATCTTCCGAAGGTTAAATTAAATTAGCATCAAGTATAAAATTCAAACCTTTTATATCACATCGACGTGAGAATTTGATTGTATTTTAAAAAAAAATACATTATTATTTACTTAATCCATCGAAATAGTTGTTAGAGTTTTGTTTGGCCGTGTCGAAAACTTACATTTTTTTACTAAATTTTATTTATTTTTAAAATAATTTTGTTAGTAAAAGTATAACTCTATAAAAAATTCCGACAAAATGGTAATTTTAGGAAATTACAATTGGTGTCCTCAGCTCATTGGAAATGTAGCAAGTCGGTTCTCAAGCTATTATTTTGACGGCTCTAATGCAACTTTATAATTTTGTAGCACTTGAATCCTCAATGGATTATCTTGTGATTAAAAACTCAATATTTATTATAAAGGTGACGTTTACACTTATATTTAACCAAACAAACAAAAAAGGGAAGAAGGAAAAGAAAACAAAAAATAAGATTATTTGTTGGCGGTTGGAGGTGAATACGGGAGGCAGGGTGAGTTAAATCTGAATCATTATAACTTTGACAGTATCACATATATAATATTAGAGACACTCGTTTACATTTAAAAATATCACTAACCTTTCATATTTCTAGATTTATGTATCACATAGATCCTAATCACCTTTTTAAGTTATACATAGTATGAAATGATGCAATATGCTCTTAAAGAAAAATATGAGTTGTTTTTTACAATTTTATTTTTAAAGTAAACTATAAAAATATAAATTGACATGTTATAGAGAGAGCTCATTTGACGAAATTTAAATTTTAATCAATAAATTTACTTATTGTATTTATAAGCGGTATATATATATAATGGATAATATCATTTTTTTTTTAAATATTGCAATTATTAATATATCAAACTTAAATCATTCATTACCAAAATTTAGTGAAAATTTTAATGAATTTTTTGGGGAAAATAAGTTTTGGAATAGTGTTTTTTTAGAGAATATGTGGTTAAAAAGTATAAAAAAAATTTAAATTTACCTGCAAAATATTCTATTGTATGAATATGTGGTTAAAAATGAGTTTGAGAAAAATGGACAAACAAGGGCTTATATAGTTGTGTACACGTAAATTTTTTAACTATTAATGAATAATTACATGAAATAAATTAAATTATAATTAATTGTAAAAAATAATATTTACATTACAACGACATTTTGAGAAAATCGATTTTATTTTAGGCACCTGTTCGATGATGTTTAAAATCAGATTTGTAATAAATTTTAATAAAAGTTGATGAAATGTGTGATTGAAAATTTGTTGAACATATAAAATATGTTGTTAATATCAATTATTGACTTTGATTTAAATCAAAATCAAAATCAAAATTAATTTATACCAAATAGGGATTAAATAACATTACTCATATAGCTCAAAAAAATGATAATGGTGTTTGTGAATTAAGGGTTCGTTTGATTGTAATGGTAGAAAATGGGTGGAAAGAAAATGAATTATAAGAAAAATAATTGTCTAAAAAATGTTTTGCAGGGAGTTGTTAATTAAGTGTTTTTTATTGGTATAATTTTTCACCCGAAAAATTTTTAAATTTTGTGTTTGTTTTGTTTTGTTTTACATGAAAATTGTCTATTAAAGAGATTTTTTTCTACAATTAGTTATAAAATTTGTTTCCATTGTCAAAAAGTAAAAAAAATAAAGGAAAAAATTTTTTGCCTAAAAAAATCATTTTTTATCAAAATTTAGTGTTCGTTTGACTTTGTTTTACATTGAAATTGTCTATTAAAGTGAATTTTTTTTTTTTACATCTGATTATGAAATTTGTTTTCATTGCAAAAAATAAAAATAAAAAATTCCAGAACCTGAAATTCAGTTTTCCCAAAGAAAGGTAGGAAAACACTTTCATCATTTGGGTGGAAAACCAGGCGCGTGGGTTCAAAGGAGGAAATCATTTGAGTGGCAAAATGTTGTCCATCAAACACTACCAAAAGTGGAAAATGGAATTTTTCCATGAAATTTAACGTCTATCAAACACTACCTTTAGAGGGTGTTTGGTGGGGATTAAAATTATATTTTTAGTAAATTGTGATAGAATTTTTTGAAATGTGTGGTTGAAAAGAGTTGAGACCTATGAAAGATATGATTAATATTAATTATTTGACTTTAATTTAGATTAAAATCTGATTTTAATAAAAAACAAACAAGGCCTAAAAAGAGAAAATGTCACCGATATTTTTGAAACGTGATTTGATATTTTTGATATCAGAAATGTGAGGATATTTTTTATGCGAATAATGTCATTCATAGCGAGAACTATCGATAGTCGTTTCTATATGACCTGTAGAGGTTGTTTGGGTGTGGATCTTGGCTTTCCTGTTTCTCTAGTGTCTTGAAATCCTTGCTTTTTAACCGCCCTTTCTCCGTTTTTTCGCCGGGGGGTGGGAGCTTCGGCTCCCCCCTCCTTTTCCGGTTTTCTTTACTGTTTTTTTTCCTGTTTCTCTGTTTGGGTTCGGTGTGTAGGGGCTGTTTTTGGACGGTTTGTTTTTGGTTGTGGGGTGTCCAGAGGCAGGTCGCGTGTTGTGGCTGTGGTGTTCGAAGGTGCTCCAACGGGGGGAAGGGACTACGTTCCGGCCATCATACCAGTGTTTTTTTAGGGTTTTATCCGGAGAGGGTTGGTGGGAGTCCGTCTCCTTTGGGTACTTCTTGCACACGGCTGGAAATTCGGCATTTGTGGCTGATTTGTGCCAATTCTCAGTTGTTCATCCGGGATTTATGCTAATCTTTGTTGTTATTCTGGTTGCCTGGTGATTGGTTTGGCATGAATCATGGAACGGGAGGTGATTTCTTCGCACTCTGCTTCTCTGCCTTGTAGCCTCCGCTCGAGCCTTGTGTTGTTCTTCAGGTTTGGGCCTACTGTGTGGATTGTTTTGGGCTTTTGGTGTTGTGCAGGTCCTTGGCTGGTTCTGGCCCAATTTGGAGTTTATTTGCTTTTGTGTTGGTTGCTTGCCCGTGGTTTCGCCGTTTGCTGGCGGGATTTGGGCGGGGCGGTGGTGTGGTTGGCTAAGCTTTGATGGTGGTGTTCGTGCGTGCTGTCGTCGGTGGGGAGAGGCGAGCGAGGTTTGGCTGGAAAGGGAGGCAAGCCTTGGTAGTTTCTGGCTTCATGTGGACGGAGCTGGTGGGGCGCTGCTGTTGATGGAGCTTCGCCAGCGTGCCGTTTTGGCTGGGTCTCCAGCGATGGCGTTGGTTGGTGTTGGTGGTGTGTTGAGTGTGTTTTGGTGGTGTGTTGGTTGTGGTTGGTTGTGTTGGATTTGGCGGTGTGTTGGTTGGCGGTGTGTTTCTTCTTTGGTTGGGTTGTGGTGCTTGTGCGGTGCGGTGCTTGCTTCGGGTTTTGTGTATTCAATCACCGATTTGGTGAAGGGCCTGCTGTGTATTGATGATTAATGAAGACCTTGATTCCGAATGTGTTTGCACCTGTTCTGGTTCCTGGGTTTGGTTGGGTTGGTGTTGTCTTGTATAGTTTTTCTGTTTGTTAGTTGCTAGTTTTTGTTTGTCGGTTGGTTGTGATGACCATTGTTCTAGCTTGGGCTCTTGCTTTGGTAGCACTTAATTCCGCTTTGGAGGGCTTTGTATTGGAGGTCTTTCCTCCGTGTATCGTTAGCTATTGTGATGTGCAATGAAACTTATTTCATTTTCAAAAAAAAAAAACATGCCATACTATTATTCTTTTCATTATCCATATTATTTTATCATTACCGTTGAAGCCATGAAGGGATGGTCCTGCAGTTTCGATTATTGACCTGGCCACATTACTCTCCCACTTCTCTCCACGCGCGC
Organism: Fraxinus americana; assembly: GCA_035079005.1. Classification (NCBI taxonomy): domain Eukaryota; kingdom Viridiplantae; phylum Streptophyta; class Magnoliopsida; order Lamiales; family Oleaceae; genus Fraxinus; species Fraxinus americana. The sequence continues at coordinate 47,229,775 of CM068707.1, forward strand.
GCGTCTGACACAACCACCCCCATGATATTTTCATCTCATCACATTACACACAATACCCACGTGGCCCCCACCCACACACACTCTGATTTCCATTGAGCAAATCATCCTCATGTCGACGCACACATTGCAGACATCACCCCTGTATCTATTCTGTATGTATATATGCATTTTCATATTAATTTATCAAAATTATGATTACCTCCTCCTCCTTCGAAAAGGGTAGAATTCATCCTTAACCCATTTCAATTTTCAGAGCTATAAAGCTTAACAAAGCAATCTTTACTATCAATCCTTTTTCTCAGGTACTTATATACTCGAAAAAGTATTTGTTAACAATCTTTTGGATTCTTTGTTCTTTCATACCGAGTTCTTCATTTTTTTGAAGTAAAACTTTTCTTCGTGGTTGCTTTACATTTGTATATATCTTTTAAAGATACATTAAAAAGTTATAAAACAATTGTTTCATAGTTCATATGTGTAGATGGGGGGGGGGGTTATGATCGGTTGGTTTGAAAGTTCATAGATGATTTGTTTGACTCTAAAACTTTCAACCTTGAAGATTTCCTTTTCAAGTTAACAACTTTGAGTATAAAAATCAGCAAAGATTACGGGTTTATTTATTAATGTGTGCGTGAGTTTTTTTTTAGATGGAAAGATCTGTGCTTGGACTGTTGAATTTTCTGAGATTTTAATCTTTGATCATTTCTTGTATTTAAATACTTTCAAATTCGAAAACTGTTTGTGAAATTGGACTTTGGTTGCAGGTCATCTCTTGGATCTGCTGGAAAAGGAATATTGTTCAACATTGAATTTCGTTCATTGTGTGCTGTGTCTATGATTGAAATTTAACTCGGTTGACGAGTTGCCTCGGTTTCTGTTTGGTTCTTGTGAAAGTTGATTGTTTTGAAATTTTTAAATATCAAGGTTACAGAAAGATTGGAGCTTTGATTGACTGAAGGAGACTGATTTGGTGTGACGGAAAATGGAGAAAAACGGGGGAGAAGATTGGAGGGATATGGTGCGGAAGATGCTTCCCCCGGGGGCTTCCATTCCCGATGACGATAAATTGGATTACTCCATAGCCATGGAATATAATGGCCCTCCAATTTCATATGAGCTTCCCAGTGTAAAACCCCTTGATGTGAATTCAGATGCTATTCCAACTGCTGAACCTGTTTCAGAATCTACGATATCATTGTCTCGTGATATGGCCCCTGTAATGGAACCAATTTCTTTGCCGCTTTCTCGTATTGCAGGTGTCACAAGTCCACCTAATCAAAGTCCTAGGATGTCAGGAAGTTCTGTATCTGAGGTTTCTGTCTTACAAAATGCTGATTTTTCTTCCCCTTCACCTTCAGCTTCCCCAGGGTCGGTGCACAATCCTGATATTAACTCTTCAAAAGAGCCTGCCAATAGAGGAAGAAGAGCAACATTGGTCACTTTTAATACTGTTAATAGATCAGAAAGGAGAGTGGTAGATGTAGAACAACAAGTGTTTCCGGAGTTTATTTCTATGACCAAAGAAAAGAAGAAGAGGAAGAAAACAAGAGTGTGTTATAGGTGTGGAAAGGGAAAGTGGGAGACCAAGGAGTCATGCTTAGCTTGTGATGCAAAGTATTGCAGCAGCTGTGTGCTTAGAGTAATGGGTTCGATGCCAGAAGGGCGCAAATGTGTTACGTGCATTGGTGAGCCGATTGACGAGTTGAAACGATTCAAATTGGGTAAACATTCAAGGGTATTGTCACGATTACTTAGTCCTTTGGAGGTAAAAAATATAATGAAATCAGAGAAAGAATGTTCTGCTAATCAGCTTCGACCAGAGCAGCTGATCGTTAATGGATACCCCTTAAAACAAGAAGAGATGGCAGAACTTTTTGGATGCCCTTTACCTCCTTGGAAATTGAAGCCAGGAAGATATTGGTATGACAAGGAATCAGGTCTCTGGGGAAAGGTAATTCATTTATATCTGCAGCTGACTTCTGTTTTTTGTTTCCTGGGAAAAGAAGAAATGCTAATACGGTTTTTACAATTCCATCTGACAGGAGGGAGAAAAACCAGATAGAATTATAAGTTCGAACATAAACTTCACAGGGAAACTTAGTCCACATGCAAGCAACGGGAACACTGAGGTTTACATGAATGGTCGACAAATTACAAAACTTGAACTGAGAGTGCTGAAGGTTGGTCTTTCGTTGCATGACTACAATTGAAGTGTATGAATCTTCAGAAAACATATGTAGGCATATGTGTACTCATGCAAGTTCATACTAATATTTTATTTCTGAAACGTAGAAAAATAGGTTGCTAGTGATATAATACCACATTCTGGTTTTTATTCCTTTTACAAATCCATTACTATTCTTTTTTGTTTGATATTTTTATGAAAATAAGTAAGACTGGAAAAGAAAGTTTGTTCAAATGAGGTTTTATGCATTTCTTGTGTTGTTTATGAACTTACTAATTATAGGAGTAATCAAGACTTCTTATCTTGGATTTGCGATTAGGTTCTTCAGTTGAATACTACAAATTAGATGTTGTGAATACTTAGCTTTGTGTACTGTGGGTTAAATGATATTGATGAGCCCTCAGTAATACGATGTTTGTACGTGATAAATTGATACATCTTGCATAATCCAGTGAGGAATAGTTTGTTTGATCTTTTACTGGACGAAGATATCCATGAAGGACTGACATGGACTTCAAGGGAATGCTATGTCTAATGAAATCAGAAGTTGCCATTCTAATGTTGGATTTGTAGAAGTAAAAGTCAAACCATAAGGTTCGGTAGTCTGCTTAGTCAAACATGAGGTAGACCTATGTTAGGAAAGCGGCGTGGCTCCCTGTGGGTTCTGCTATGGAATCTGATTCTTTTTCATTATTTCACTGGATTCTCCTTGAATTTTCACCCATATTTTTAGGGTCCTGTGGGGCATATATGTGGTCCACTATAGCACTGTACTAAAAATGCATATACAAGTAGCTGAACAAACTCTTGTTTAAGTTACTGGCTTTTTCCTTAATTTTCATTACAAAATCATTTTCTATATGAAATGACAGAAAAAAGGAAGAAAGGCTAGAAAATCATATATTCTATGCTATTAAGGCTTGTAGCAAGATTGAAACTTGGCTATTGGATAGTGGTTGCACTCATTACATGACCGCAGACGTCAATTTAGTACTCGTTATTTAACTTCAAAACTATGCTGATTAGGAGGGGACATACAGAGAGAAATAAAGTGAATCTTCAAGTAATCCTTATAAATAGACTCGAGGAGAAACTTGACGACGTGTAATTTCTTATAACCCCATACAAGGGGGAAGGATAAAAAGGCTTCTGAAATAAGTTCCTGGGTGTTCCCACCTTGTCCATAAACCCCAATAGAGTAAAATGAACTTAGTACCTCGTTTGTGTACATGATATCTTGTGAATTTTCCTTTTTATGTTCTGCATTCCTTGGTCATAATTTTTAAACTAGATGTCAATTTTGTCAGTGAAATTATATTGTGCATCATACTTGCTTCGCTGCATTTTGTGGCTCTTCATTTGCCCTATAGTAGTAGTACTTAAGGTCAAGAAGGAAAAGAAAGTAGTGGTGGAAAAGTAGGAAAGGAATTGTTTCAGATTCATATGGATATCTTTTTTTCTGGTTCAGATTGGTTTGGTTTGATACAGTCAGTTTTTCAGTTTCCACGAACAACTGTAAGAGCAATTATGAAAGCTGACACAGATGGCTCCACTTGAGCTCTTTAATTGATTTTCCCTTCTGAGCTGGGAGTTGATTTTTTAATTTATAAAGATATTAATCACAGAGAAACTGATTAGGGCAAGTGCAAAATGCATGGGACAGGTAACAAAGAAATCTAGAATGGTGTGTTGATCAGGCACTGGAGCACGTCACTTTAAATTTGGTTTAGATTTATCTGTTACTTGCGCTGTTTGAGTTACAGAAGTTATCTATATATGTTATTATACACATGTAGAATTTTTGACATGCTGCACACAACTGTCAATGTCATCTTAGAGTATATTCAGTGTCCTCAATATTGTGAACTGATAATTAAAGATTGTAGTTTCCTCATATTTGGTTTTATTGTCCGCAAAAAGTAATTTGGAATTTCAAAAAAAAAAAGAAAATGGTAATGATTAGTATAAGAATATTTGAAAAGAATTTCGGAATATTGATGAAGCTGTATGCTGGCTTAATATGTGTTAAGTCATTGCTATCGCAATCTAAGATGGCTAAAAACTTGAATTTATCCTTTTACCTTTTATTGTTTATTCTGGGAATGTCATGTGATGGTCTCATGAGCTAATCTCATTAGATAGTGAATAACATTTCCAGGTTTGGCATTTATGTTAGAAAACACCTTTGTTTCTATTCTTTTCTTTTTTTTTTTTCTTGATTCCAAGTGCCCATTTCTTGTGTTATGGGAACATGTATAAATAAGATATGAAAAAGAAAAACAACTAGAAGACTTAAAAATGGAAAGGGGGAAATTTCAAGAACACAAATATATAGTTCTTGTTCATTTGGGTTTCTGCATCAAGATTTAAGATATGCACTGTTGAGGGTAAAATTCGTCATCAATTAAAGATGATACCAGTGATCAACATATGATATAAGGGCTTGGATTATTCCTTTTAACAAGGTTGACCTTTTGAGATGGAATCCAAGACTTAATATGGTATCAAAGCCCGTAATGCTCAAACAAGCCATTGGATTACAAGATTGTTGTTTCTCAAACGAGTCAACATCTTGCGAAGGCATCAGACATGTTAAGGGTAAAATTCCATAACCATTAAAGATGATAGTAATGGTCAACATATGAAGTCTTGGGCCACTCTTAACAAGGTTGACCTTATAAGATACAACCACAAGACACCTTATAAGACAACCACAAGACACAATATGTATCCAAGCTAATTTTGCTGCCATTTTTATTGGTTGAATTCTGTGTCTTTGGCCTTATGATTCAACTTTAAAAAGGAAACCTATGCTTTGTCAAAATTTCTGGTTTCAGGATATTTGGCCTATCACACATAATTTTGTACCTTTTGCAGCTCGCGAAGGTGCAATGTCCTCGTGATACCCATTTCTGGGTATATGATGATGGTCGATATGAGGAGGAAGGACAAAACAATATCAGAGGAAATATATGGGAAAAGGTATGTTTCAGGAAAATGCATTATATATGCCTGCTGAAAGTACTTTATCTAGTGAACCTTTTACCTAACATCACAAATATGGCTGTTCTAGGCATCTACGCGTTTTGTCTGCTCCTTGTTCTCTCTGCCTGTACCCCAAGGTCAGCCTCATGGACAGAGGGACGAGACTAGCAATTATTCTACTGTACCTAATTATCTAGAGCAGAAAAAAATCCAGAAGCTTCTTCTGCTAGGACTACAAGGTTCTGGGACCAGCACTATTTTCAAACAGGTAACCATGTTAAGATTCTTGGGAGATATTTTTTGACATAAATATTATAGGTGGTTTATATTGGGGAAAGCTTCAACATATATATTGCAAAGTTTCAATACAAGAAGACTTTTGAAAAGCTAACTTCATTCCAGGACAATCGGAGATTATTTATAAGATCTAAAGATTCAAAATGCCGTTTTCTCACTTGGCGTGTTTGTCTTAAAAAATGCCGTATTTTTCATAAGAACCTTTATATATATCTGAGATCTTACTTTCTGCTTTTCCCTTCTTTATCAATATTAATTATTTGACTTTCAGAATATTTATAAAAACTTTGCCTTCCGTTTTCCATAGTTCAAGTTGGTTCCTAGATAAATCCCACACCTTCTTTGATAATATATCAATGGAATTGCAAGGTCAGCACTTGAACTCTTCAATTGCTGCAGATCTTTTGTTGGTTACACACACAGATAAAAAGCTTTTTTATTTTTTTATCCCAATATTACTTTTTTTCCAAACCTCCTCCCACCATAGCATTTCTGTGATTTAGGATGATTACTTTAGATACTACTAAAAAGTTAGTACATTTAATCAAGTGGATTTTCCTTAAATGCTGCAATTAGGACAATCATTTCTCTTTGTTGTATCTAATCAGCTTTTCCTCCTGTGTGCCAAATTGAACAGGCCAAAATTTTGTATGGCAACAAGTTTACTACTGAAGAATTGCAGGATATTAAGCTCATGATACAGAGCAATATATACAGGTATCTCAGTATTCTACTTGATGGGCGGGAACGCTTTGAGGATGAGGCCTTGTCAAAGACAAAAGAAGAAGATTCTCATGAAAAAATCTGTGAAACAGGTATATCTGAGAAGTGACAAGAATTTTTACTCAGTTCTCATTTTTGAAAACAAGGGGAAAATATGAGATCTCATATCAATCAACTTGGTAATTTTTTTATTGTTTAATTAGTATATACATGGAATCAACTAATGCGCTATCTGAAATTATTTTGGGAATGACTACATTGAGATGGACCCCAAATAGTTATAAACCAAAATTTTTGCCACATCTCTAGGCATGTCAATCATGTTTTGGTGATATACCACTCCATATCATTTTTCGTTTAGATGTACTTTGCTGCGATTTTCCTTATCATCAATATTTGACTGACTACGTTGCATTGGTTTAATGATTTCTAGTATCTGACCGTGGTCTCATACAAAGTGCTATAACATATTTCCTTATCCGTAGGAAGAGGTCCAAGAGAAAAACCAAAACATTAAACTCTTTTCTGATAGGCCTTCCTCAAGTGAAAGTCTTACAATTAATTATTTGTTTCTTTCTAGTCTACATGTCTAGTAGAACCTAAAGTAGATTTATATTCAGCAAGAGAAAGAGGCAGGTTCTACTTTCTTACCAGAGAATATTGATGTTACAAGGGGGATGTTTATTTATTTACCCTTTTCCTGGTCTGATGATTGAGTTTGAATTCTACCCAGGTCGAGCAAACGGAAGTACTCAATGTGTCTATTTCCTCAATCCGAGGTTGAAGAATTTTTCTGACTGGCTGCTGGATATCATTGCCACTGGAGATTTGGATGCATTCTTCCCTGCTGCTACACGCGAATATGCTCCGCTCGTTGAAGAAGTGTGGAGAGATCCTGCTATACAGGAGACCTATAGGAGAAAAGATGAGCTCCACTTCCTACCAGATGTCGCAGAATACTTCTTGAGCAGGGTATTCTTTTGTCTTCTTTGTCTTGTTTTGCATATTTTGTTCTTCAATATCTCAACACTCCATATTGTACAGCTTAACTAATCCAACAACTGTTCTTTAGAAGGTAACTTTTAATTCGGTAGGTGCATTCAAAATGCACAAAATCCATGATGAAATTATATATTCAGCAAACTTACTCTAATCATATACATTGCATCCTATTGATTTTTTTTTCCTTTTTAATAATCGAACTTAAATACTTAAAACGATCGCACTTTAGGACAAGAAGATCCTGTATTGTAAGTCTACATTCATCCTCATTCCTACTATTGTTGAAAGGGCATTCTGTGCATTCCATCCTAGTTTTACTTGATCTAAAACATTTAGATTCCAATGGTACTTCGAATTCCTAACCTATAATTTATCCCCTCTTTTAACGTTCTCAACTTAACTACGTCATCGACTTAAAACTTACACCAGAGGACCTTATCTTGGATATCTCTTGTAAGCTTATCTATGATTGAGAAGAAAAAGATTTAAGGCTTGGGATAGAAACTCTGACATAGGTGAGCATAGCCTAGTCGTTCATCAATGAATCTAAAATTTTAAAATTTGAAAACTGCTTAGGCATTCAGGCCATGTTCATCCCCTTGGGCATCCAGCAGTTGCCTAGCTATCCTTGATAGTTTCAGCTGACAAAATTGTTGCAATACTAAAGCTGTTCGATATAAGATATATGACACGTCACTTTCCATGCATCAAATTCTACGTATCGCACCGAAATATATGATTTGGACACTTGGTACATCTTTTTTATGGTGAAAATATAGGAGCTGAATGCTATATTAGGCAGGAGGCACTTTGTTCTTGGGAACATTGATTGATTTGGAGGATGCTCATTAACAGTTAAATGTAGGACTGAATCCATAGTCGACTTCATAGATCGTGCTAGGAAACATTACGCTCTCTACTTAATTAGATGCAGGACTGGGACATTATTTAATGTCATGATTTAGCACATGATGATGGGAGTACCACATTCCAAGTCTTCAATAGGGAGTGATATTTTATTGAGATCCCTCCGTTGAAGTTTATATTGCTTCTATTTCCTTGCATGTCTAGTGAAACTATATTTGCCCCTCAGGCGGTTGAGATATCAAGTAATGAATATGAGCCATCTGATCGGGACATATTATACTGCGAAGGGGTCACACAAGGGAATGGTTTGGCTATTATGGAGTTCTCCCTGGATTATCATAGCCCAATGTCTGAGACATACTCACAAAATATGGAATCTGCTCCCCCATCATTGTCCAGGTAATTGTTTTCAATATTGAACCACTTCATTTAAAACTTGGCGTTAGAGGTTGAGAAACTTATTTTTTAAATGTTGTCTTCTACGTTCCCCAGTATTATCATTATGATCAATGACCTTGATTATTGATCCACAAGCTTCTCATGTGTGGAGCAGTCTCAGACTCTGTTACTGAATAGTGAATAATATCTGGCAACTTTACCGGTTGGATTCACATTTGCTTTTAAATTTTTCTGTGTGACTGAAGTTCTCAAAAAGACTGCGAAATTTTTCATTAGGATTGATCTAGCACAGAAAGAGCACCTTATAATGATGATTGTCCAATAGGATTTCAATGCATTTTACAAATTGTTGTAGAAAGAACAATGGGCTTGTATAAGTAAGGTTTGATAGAGTGCTAAATTCTTGCTTTAGATTACTGAAGATGAAACTGGTTAAATTATTGGGGTTAAATCAAATGAATTTCATGAATTTTTATGTGAACCTTGTTACTGTTAGTAGTAACCCACAACAAGGAGAGTGGTTTGAATGCAAGTATCTAATTACAATTTAAAACAAGAAATTGACATTGCTAACTGATCAAAAAGGCAGTTGAGTGCACTTATATTTACCATAGGAGGCCTAAATTAGTGTGAGGCCAGCTGGAGTACGTTTGTCAGCCGTAGATGCATATGTTCTGAATGGGAAAGTGTGTGGGTCTATGCAAATAGTTGGTCAACCAATGCTCATATAAAACGAATTTGGGGGAAATGCAAAAATATATATTCATAAAGAGAACTTATAATTGAGAGAAACATATATGAAATAAACAAAGTAGAACCTGTAGGATGAATGAGAAGAGAGTTCTGTGTTAGTTTTACGTGGTAAGTGGAGATAAAGAAATCCGATTCAAGAAGGTCATGATGTCATTTAATGAAACAGAGGCAAGGGAAGAATTCTTGTTCTGCACTAAAGGAGATAATTAGAAGACATTATCATGGTATGGATTAAGAATATTTCCCTAACGAAGTCTTAATGAAAAACGAAATTATATAGTAACCTTAATTATCCGAGATCAGCTTGATTGGCTTGAAGTATGCTTGCAATGAGATTACAGGGGGGATACGTATACAGCTATGTGAACCTATTTTAGGAAATTACCAAATGTGTTAACCACTATCTAGGAAAATTATAGCCTTCAAATCTGTCGGCACATTTAACAGAAATATTACAATTAGAGAATAATCATAGTAGAAAACCGAAATCTCCCAGGTAAGAACGAAGTTTGACATCCCCCCCTCAAGCTTGTGCTGGAATATTTTCATTCCCAGCCTGCCTAGGATAGACTGAATTCGCGTGGTTGACTTTGGTACCTCTCTCAGTCACCTTCGGGTTCTTCATAACAATTTCCAACTCCTGGTTTGGCTCAATAGGATTATCCATTGGTTTACACCCTAGCATCTTTATTTCCTTGAGTAAATCTAGAGTATATTCGTGTTAGGACTCAAGTAGCCATTCCTCCTCAGTTCCACCAAGAACTATTTAAGCCTTCCCAATATATGTTCAGCAAATGGCAGTAGTACAAACAGGGAAACTAGAATCTTCTAGATAAGGAATAGCTCAACAAGATGCACACTAATTCGGAAGGATGGGAACTGTATCAAAAAATAGAAGTAAGACAAAAAAAACTTGGTAACATACTTCAGAGATACAGTTTGAAACTTCATCAAGTTTTAAGAATGGAGACAAGATTTGGATTGTTACGGTAAATAGTTATAATCTGCATCCAAGAAAATTCTGACAAGAATTCTGCTAGTTACTGCATTTCTTTTAATTTTTCTTGTCGCTTATTTTTTCAGTTGTTCCTTAATATTTGACTATCAGGTATCAACTTATTCGAGTAAATGCCAAAGGAATGACTGAAGGATGCAAGTGGTTGGAGATGTTCGAAGATGTTCGTGCGGTAGTCTTCTGTATTGCCCTGAGTGATTATGATGAGGTGTGGCTTTCTCCGGAAAATACTGGTAGCGGAGTCCTACTTCAAAATAAGATGATTCAAAGTAGAGAACTCTTTGAAACAATGATCAGGCACCCTTGTTTCAAAGATACCCCTTTTGTGTTGATTTTGAACAAGTACGATCTTTTTGAGGAGAAAATTAACAGCGTGCCTTTGAGTACTTGTGAATGGTTCACAGATTTCAGTCCCGTCCGAACCCACCACAACAACCAATCCTTGGCACACCAAGCTTATTTCTATATAGCTATGAAGTTTAAGGACCTCTTTGCTTCTCTCACTGGTCAAAAGCTCTTTGTTTGGCAATCTCGGGCGAGAGACAGAGCTACAGTCGATGAGGCATTTAAGTACGTAAAGGAAGTCGTGAAGTGGGATGACGAGAAGGAAGATAACTATTATGGTGGTCAGGATGACTCATTTTACAGTACCACTGAATTGAACTCCTCACCAATTATCCATCAAGAATAATGCAATTCATTGATATTCTATGCATTTATGGCATGTTTGGTAGGGTAGATAACAGAGTATTGTACAGAATTGAAAAAGAATAAATAAGTTACAATCCTGTTTATTCTAAGCTTTAGTCCAATCCAATACTTTATACCAAACATCCCTTTCTCGTTGTAGATGGATGAAGAGATTATGGTGACGATTTAATAAACCCGTTTCAATTTTTTTCAATACTCAAGGTAAGGTGATTTTCTATTTGTAACACGAGAAGTGTATATTTGAAGCACGTAGATTATTGAATGGATGCATAATTGTGGAGTATTTGTTTCTTTTAGCTGCTAATTCTTGTGTTTTGTGATGTTGCAAGCTGATCATTTTGGGCTTATAGTACTTTCAAGAGACTCTTTAAACATAAAATGTTCTATATTTTTAAGGCTCAACACTTAAAATTATGTTCTAGGAGTCAAATTCGTTCTTTATAATTAAATGCATTCAAGAATATTTTAATTTTCAATGGAGGAAAATAATAAAATAATTTGGAGAAAACTAGTGAAAATAAGAGTTAGGGAAAAACAATAAATATTTTTTGGGAGCAATAAAATTAAGTGTTAAATATAAAGAATCTGTCGGAGTACTTAAAAATTTTTACTCTTTAAATTTTTAGATGCACTTTAAACTGTAGAATATGCTATTTAAATATAGAGTGTTTGTTATGGATGCTCTTTAGTTTATATATAATTTTTGATTTATATGCATTCTGTATATTGCAGATGATTTATTTATTTATTTATTTATTTTTTGCAAGAAAGCTTTTCAAAAGAGAAGAATATACAAAAATGATAAAAACATTATGGTCCTGCGTGGAGTTGATATTTTGAGAGGTGATTTTGTGAAAAGTGAATTTTTTTTAATATATATATATATGTGTTTAAAAGTATGGAAAAATTATGAAAAAATGTGTTTTAGCCAAAAATGATTTTGAAAAATCTTTTTATAAATATCTCGAGTCTTAAAAAGCTTCACTGAATAAATCTAAACTTTTTATAAATAAATTTTGTAATGGTTTTTTTGAAGAATGTGTAGTTAAAAATAAGAAAAAAAATAATTTTCGTTCATAATTATTTTATTGAAAGAATGTGTGATAAAAAATGAATTTTAGAAATAGGGATTAAATAAATCCCCTTAATTTTTTAGATGAAAGGACATAATTATTGAACCGTATGAGAAAAATCATTTCAAAATTAGTATTTAAAGCCCTGCATAACGTTATGCCCCGTGTTTGGGGTTCCATTTTGTCCAAAATGTATCTCTCTCATCTTTTTAATATCACATTTTTCAATAAAATAATATTACACGTAAACTCAAAATATTTCATTATTTTTTAACCATATATTCTTCCAAAATTCACTATTCCGAAATACTTTTTTTTCCAATAAAAAATTTTTTTAATAGAGGCCAAACAGAAAGTATATAGAAGGTGTGAATTTTATTTTCGAGTAAGTGCTTTGGTCTATTTAACTATTTGTAATGATAAACATATAAATCTTTTAGCAAAAGTTTTTTGTTACGATAATGTAAAATGAAATATAAAAAGCACAATTTTTTAAGGGTGTGTAAATTGTAAATATACCATATATTGAAGGTGCATTTTGTAAAATTTTTAGAAAAAATAAATATGAATATAATTAGCCAAAATGTATCTCCAACATTCTACTTCTAAATTGTCTCGTCTATTCTTGATATGAGCTTCAAAGAGAACGAGACAACAGATCGAACTCCAAATCGTTTTCTTTTTCTTCTTGCATTCATCTTCCTTTCAACTTTTATATAGAGAGAGAGAGAAAAAGAGAAATTATGTTATGAATCATGCCCTTTTACGATTGATAAGATCATTTTTCTAAAAAATTCGTGTGCAAAAATGTATTAATGCTCTGAATTATCATCATTTTATTTTTAGGTGGGATGGACTCTCAATACATGTTGAGAATCTTGATGAATTGTCTAATTTACTTCGAAGATCCTAATTTTTTAAAATGTAATAAATTTTATAACTAAAATTCAGTTTATTGAAGAGTAATGCTATTTACTATTTAAAACTATTGGTGTTAGAACATTTCCAAGAGACAATTTATTTATAAATAATATTTTATGAATTATAGTCTTTAAATTAGATAGTCAGATTTTTATGCACTCTAATAATGTTATCTATGTTGACACTTTATTTTGCTTATCTCAAGAAACGTTTATAAATTTCTACTCATATTTTAATTTATCATAATTTTTTACATGTCAATGGCCAATCAATTTAAATATGATTTAATAGTTTAAGAAATAGAGCTGAAATATGTGACTTATTTATTAAATACAATCATTACATTAAGAATATAGTGGATTCGCCCAAATTGTCAATGAATTGGATTTTTATCAGAATTCGATGTAATTAATGGGAGATGACTTTAGGATTTCAATCCGATAACACAATTAAGATCCGAATATGATAATCCATTAATAAAATGAAATAAATATGAATATAGGTCAGTCTGATCTGATTTCTTATAATAATATAATATATTTTATATATTATCACATAATTTTTTTCATTTTGAAACTTATATTATACTTTACACATAATTTTCAGATAATAAATAATATTAGGTAATAGTATAATATTGTTAATTGAAATATTTGGAGAGTTCTTTTCATTGTTCCCAACTTCCCACGTTGGATGCACTAGAATATCACAAGGCCCTTGTTTGAACTCTATTTTGAGAGAAAAAAAAATACAATTTTGAATGGTCACTTTTGGAGAATGTGTAGTTAAAAATGAAGAAAAAAATTTCTATTCACATGTAATATTATTTTATTCAAGAATGTATGATTGAAAATGAATTTTGAAAAAATGTGGCTCAAACAAGGGCAGGATTTGCAATCAATAATAGGTGGGTCAAGAATAGGGTAAAACGTTATCTGCGCATTTTTAATTCTATAGCATAGAAGTTGACTAATGCAAAACTTTTAGGGAACATTACATATATAAGATCTTAAGAACCCACCATTTCATTTCTAAGAAATAAGGTTCCATATTTCAAAAATCAGATGATTAATTTCATTTATTATATAGCCTCTGTTTGAACCATATTAAAATTTTCATTCTCATTTTTCTAATAATTTTCAATTACACATTTTTCGATAAAATAATAATTTACATCACATCAATAAATTTTTCTTCTTTTTCAACAACACATTCTCCATCAATCTACTATTTCAAAATACATACTTCCAAAATAATATGACTCAAACAATTGTTAGATTCAATTAATATACATTCCATCACATCCTATCCTACCCTACGCTACCCTATCCGTAAAGACAATTCCCTGCCTTCTCTTATCTCTCTCTTCCCTAAGGCGGCGACTCTCCAACGACAACTCTGGAGATGATGCCGGAATTTTGGGGTGATTATTATTATTATTATTATTATTATTATTATTATTATTATTATTATTATTATTATTATTATTGTGGTGGTTGGTGTTGTACATATGGTGGTGATGGTGAGATATTTCCAAAATTTTGTGGTGCTTGTTGGATCTTTGACTGGTGACGTTTGATTTGTGATAGATCACACCAGTTAAAATTGATCTGTAACCCGTTTACACTTAGACTGTGTTTGAGACACATTCTTTTGAAAGAATATATTATTGAATAGTAGATTAATGGAGAATGTGTGGTTAAAAATGAAGGAAAAGTTATTGATGTGATGTAAAATATTATTTTATTGAAAAATGTGTAATTGAAAATGAGTAGAAAAATGAAAATAAAAAAATAATGTGTACCAAACGGGGCCTTATTTATGACTATATGATATGACATATGTCCCGTGACCTAATATCCTTAGGATTTATCAACTTGTACATTACCGTGTACATAAGCGTGTACATAATGTGAGTGTGGTGGAGCCTACGACATTGTAGCGTAGGTCTCACATCCACTCACATTATGTACACGTTTATGTACATATCCTTTACCCGTGTAAATTAACTTGTGACTAGTAGCATCGCCACTATCACACCACCCTCACCAATACCTAAAACCCTAAATCTACTACAACCTCAAGCACCACCACCACATCACCAACTATACCATCACCATCCACACGACAAATCTGGTCCGAAAACTAAAAACCCACCACATACAACAAATCTAGACGGAAAAAATAACAAGATCAACCACATGGCGGTGACGGCGGCCCAGCTTGCAGACACCACCGCTGCGCAAAGCATCCGGCAGCGACGAGCGACGCCACCTTGTCTAGGAGTAGCACCACTAGTAGAAAGACGGTGGGGAGAGAGAGAGAAGTGGAGAGAGGGTATGAAGATTTCGATATATAGAGAGAGGGTAGGGAGATAGAGAGGAGATAGAGTGGAGATGTATGTTAATTAATTAATATTTCACTGATAATTATCATCAGATTTTTGAAGGGAAAAATTCTAAATGTTAGAGGGTGTTTGGTAGATATTAAAATCAGATTAAAATTGAAAAATTAGTTGTCATTGTTGATTTTTATTAGATGAGTGAGACCCAATAATGGTCATATTTTCAATTTTAATTGGATTTTGAGCCGTACCAAACAGGCCCTTAATTTTGGAATGTTGTTGCCAAACACGGCCCTTGTTGTAATTTAAAAAAAAAAATTATTTTCGTAATTTCTTAATTTTGCAAAGGATATCCGATAATATAGCAAATCGGATATATATATATATATATATATATATATATATATATATATATATATATATATATATATATATATATATATATATATATATATTAGGTTTAAGCAACGTGCAATGCACGTTTGCTTAGTTTATATATAATTTTTTTGGTTAACAATTAAATTTTTATTAATAAAGATGTAATTTTTTTGGTTAATTAAATAACTAATGATGTAATGTTTATATAATTGATAAATAATTACACATTGTGATACATTAAAAAAAGGGCATTAATAGAATTTATAGCATGATCCTATAAATAAATATCGCTCATAATTTTATGAAAATTGTTTGAAATAATTTTGATTCTAAGATAACGATTCAACATTTTCCTCATCTTGCACTGCTTCAATAGAGAGGATATTTATTGCCTATATTTTTTTTCCTTTAGTTTCTCTGGATCTACATAAACTTGAATCTTCCAAATTTCTTTTGATAATTTCTCTACAACGCTTTTAACATATGGTCGATTTTCCTACAAAATAAATTTTGAATAGGTTTACATAATTAATAAAAAAACCCAATTATTTTTTAAATAACTCATATAATAAAAATCAAGTTCTGAAAAAAAAATTTAAGAAATACATCTCCAGCATATCCCATCAATTCAACTGTTGAACAACCAAGTGTCTGTTCTGTTACTTCACCAAATATAGTAGCAGCTAGTTTTTCAGTATTATCGTCCAATTCAACATATCCCCTAGCACATTAAATGCGTTGAATATATTAATTTTAATTTTAATAGTGTTAAATTCTAAATTAAATCAAATGTCAATTTTAAATTAAAATTGTAAGATATATACCGTGATTTGCAGACCTATTGACTTTTACAATATATACAAACAAAACTTTCATTGTATTTATATCCAATTCCTTTACTACAGTCAACACATAACATGTAATAAAATACTTGGGCAAACTCAATCACATTTATCTTCGCCTATATCCAGAATTTTGCTTTCTACATTAAATCATAATCAATTTTGATTTGTTTAATTTTCGACCTAAAAAATGTCGTACTTATTCATTTTTTATTAGTAGTTACGTGACCAACTTCTAAAAATATTTTTCGTGAAAAAAAATATCAATCGAACTCCCAAAACGTAGGAACTTGGTGAAAAAAACGATATTTTCCATAAAAAAAATAGAGTCGATCAAACATAAAGTCCAAATTGAATCAAATTACTAACATTCATCTTTTCCTTCATAAGATCATTGCTTTGATAGTAACATATTTAAGAAAAGTTGTTAAATAATTTAAATCGAACATTTACAAATGATGAAAAAAAAGAATTATATAGGTAGGAGAATAATTTTTTTTTTCTTTTTAGTTACAAACTATGTATTTTAGTATTGATATTCAATTTTGGAGAACAATTTCAATTATCCATAATTAAAAAAGTAGTAGATTACCAGTATCACACCCTTTGATTACGAGTTATGGCCGGTCAAAATTTTGTCGGTGTAATTAATGGTAAAACGATTTATTACCTTAATCAATACGATAATAATTTCTTGATGAATCAATTATGATAGTGGCGTAAAATGGTAAGACCTTTGTGCCTTTATTGAGGTCCAGCACGTTTCTTTTTTATTTATTGACACTGTTTTTTTCCATATTTGAAATTAATATATAAAATATTCCAACCGACAGAAGATAAATAGGCACAAAGACTGCCTTAATTGTTACTTAACGGAATCCATTAAAGTTAACGGTGGAACAAGAATTTCTGTCAAAACTAGCCACTTTTAATATATAGAAGATATTCAACAATCAAATATCCGTTGGATTATCAGATTAGATCGAATAATTATTCTTATCGGATTATATCAGATAATTACTCTTATTGGATTAAATCAGATTGGATATAGGCAGATCTAGTCCATATTCGATCCATTTACAGTTTTTGCCTATTTAAATTTAAAGAGTCAAACTCATTCACTATTTTAAAAGTTAGAATAGAGTCTATTAGAGATGGCAATTTTTCTCGCCACGTCCCCGTGGGGCCCGCCCCGAACGGGTTGGCGGGGTGGGATGGGGCGAGGTTCACCGCCCCGTCGCGTGTCGTGGGCCGCCCCGCCCCGCCCCGTAAAGAATTAAAATTTGTTTTGGACATTTTTTTGTTTCAAGTGCTTGTTTTGAATATTGATATAATTAGTTTGAACATTATTTGTTTTGGATTTTAAAATTTTGAATTTATATTTTAAATAAATAAAAAACAAATGGGGCAGGAAACGGGGCAAGTCCTCGCCCCGAGCCCCTCCCTGCCCCGTCTAAGGCGGGGTGGGGAGCGGGAGTGGCGGGGTGGGGTGAGGGTGCCACGCCCCGAACCCTCTCCATTGCCATCACTAGAGTCTATTGGAGTTTATTTTTAATCATCGACTTTCTAAAATAAAGAATATTTTGTATTTAATCCATGTTTGAGTCACATTAAAATTTTCATTTTTATTATTCTTCTAATTTTCAACCACACATTTTTCAATAAAATAATATTACCCATCACATCAATATCTTTCCCTTCTTTTTCAACCACACACTTTATCAATCTACTGTTCCAAAATATATTTTTCCAAAATAATGTGGCTCAAACACACCCTTAAAGAATCCCTTGAAAATACTTAATACTAGCTTGGGTGGTAGTAAACCCCTGTTTGTTGGGAATTAAAATCAGATTTATAATATATTTTGATAAAAGTTGATAAAATATGTTGTTGAAAAGTTTTGGGACCCATAAAAAATATGATTAAAATTAATTATTGACTTTAATTTAAATTAAAATATAGATTTTAATTTATATCAAACATGGGCAAAGTATCATTAAATAAATAGTACACTGAATGACATAATTTCACATTTAATTGAAATTATCACATAATATCACATATACGGATACTCTAGCACCTGCTAGATAGTATTATTTTCGAAAGTTGAAAAAGACTTCCATCTTGGCCAAACACACCCTTAACGTAAGAACAATAAGTGCTCTCTCTCGAAAGTCGGATTCCACCTCACCTCGCCTACTCGCGTTTCGTCCATTTCCTTCGTACGCGATCAATAGGACACGACCGATAGCTTCTCCTCACTTCCACCTTGACATTTAATACAGAGCTTCAGGTTTTTGTCTTTCCGATGATCTGAAACTTAAAGGTAAATTCTAATCATAATTATACTATCAAATCGTGTTGTTGTTGGTTTTTTATTTTATTTTATTTTCTTGTCATGAATAACTTAATTTATTTTTCAATCACATAGGTGAATTACTCACGAAACGCTGCATCGGCTGATAATTCATTCATAGTTTTGAATAATCATGGGTTCAGTTTTTAATTTGGAGCATTACTATAGTAATTGGACATTATGTTATTCCAAGCTTTTGAATTAATTAGCTTTCAGTTGCCGTCAGAACGTGTCCATCATAATGTCCAATTTAAGGGGATTCATTGTAACAAATATTAGAGGTAGATTTGTGGTATACAGCTAATGTTTGATCCCATGATCAAAGTGGTAAACTCTGAAAATCATGTAATTGTTATGACCTAAGGCGATTAGCCTCAGCGCTGTAGTTAGGGACTCAGGCCATTATTTGGTAAGCCTAGATGTAGGAAAGATTGAGAAAACTTACATCCTAAGCAATGATGGATGGAATTGAGCAAAGCTGAAATCACAATTGGGCTCATGAACTAGAGGATGACCTCCATGCTCCAGCTCACTCAGGAATTGAACATATGAATTTTCCAATTAAGAGTTTGGCATTTTAACCTATCTGTCGTGTATGCAAAGCAGGGACCCCATACATGGTGAATAACCAAATTACCGAGTGACATACAATAAAGGAAAATAGTATTTAATGTTGTACACCTCGCGTCACACTAGCTAAACACGGGGTAGTGTCTATAAGTGATTTTTTTGTACTAGGCACAGAGCTTCGGAGATGATATCAATGCAAATTTAGACTTAACATGGCACAACCTCAATATTTGCACTATTTATTGGTGCAGCATGTTTGTAGATGATACGATCACGGTATACAAATAATGCATTACATATTGATCTACATGTCTTATGTTAGTTTATTATGCCATCTTTAATGATCTCCTTTCCATATTGCCTAACTAAATAGGAAACTAGGATGCTCACTTTCACCCTATCTTCAGTTACTATCCTAGGTCAGCTTATACAAGTCGATTAGCTCCACACTAAATTTTTGCAGTATATGCCTGCAGATTTATAAATGATAGATACCGAATGCAGCTCATTGAGGTGAACATCTAATTATTGCAGTATTATCAGTGGTATCTCTCTCTCTCTCTCTCTCTCTCTCCATGACTCTTTATATTTGCAGTCAACTGTATTGACATCTGGGCATAAATTAGCTTACCATCTCGTCAGCATTAATGTAGAAATAAATGCACAAGGCGTGTACTTTCTTATAACTCATTGGTAGATACTGTGCTTTTGTTCTGTATTATTGTATTTCAAGATAGATGTAATATATCTCTAGTTTTAAATTTTTTACTCGCCACATTAGAGTTAGATGAATTGTGTTTTATGGGTAGAAGTGAGTTTTACACTTCACGAACAAAGCTCGCATGACTATTATGTATTCTTATGTAGGTTGTCATCTTTCCGATTTATATTCACGTGATGACGCAAAAAGGAGCTTCATTGACATGGTTTGAGCAGCAAGAATTCACATCCTGAATTTTGATCTGCGAATTATCTGATATTCAGTTCAATGTTATTGTCACATGAGAGAATTGGTTGTTCAAGCACTTAAAGAGTTGTTTTGCTTGGCATCTGTTCTATCCCTCCAAGATCATCTCTTCTTTCTTGATTCTTGCAAAAGTTCATTGCACTATTTCAATGAGTGACTCAACTGAAGATATTAGTTCTTGGACAAAGTCTGATGTGACGAATTTTTCCACCAGTAAAGATGCGTCAAAAAGACATTCAATCACTTCTGGCTCTACATCTTTTGCGCGTCAACCTTTAAGACCAATAGTTTTGTCCAAAGGTTGGAAGATTGGAAAGGGAAGTGCTGGTCAGGTGGCTTCATTTCTAATTAAAACTCTTGCATTAGAGACCTTGCGGAGGTTCTCAAATGCAAGGTGTCCATTCCTCTGGACTGGGCTGCAAGCTTTGCAAGTTCTTTGTTATCCCCCATTAAAGTGGCTTCAGTGCTGGAATCCTTTTGGATTTGTAATTAAAGGAATGCAGGTAGGTTCTTAACTGACAGAGGTGTGATATGCATTCCATAGCTAAGCATAGCATGCATATTATATGATATAGGTTGTAAACTTGCATTATTCAATTTACAAATTAATTGAAGCTTCCCTAGAGCTCTAAGTTTAACAGTGAAGGGAATAGGATTTTTTTGTTGCAAAAAAACTAGGAGCCTTCATTCCTTGATCTTCTGTGCACATTTGTTTGGTTATCTGTTTTCATAGTCATTTGAAGCTTTATGGATGTTGATGTGATTCAAGAATTCTACAAGTGTCAGGGCCGAAATCTGACTTCTAATCCATGCAACATGAAGCAGCACGGCCAACTAACTTGAAATTCTTGAATGTTGCTAGGTATTTGTCTACCCAAACTTGTTTCTGAATCAAAAAGTGCATATCCAACTGATTTTAGACTTATTTGAATACACTGTCTTTCCAAAATACAGCTAGTAAAGTTATTCTTGGAAGGTTTGTAGATTTATATATTCTGTTTGGGCATTCTTTGAAGGCCAGATTTTACGTTTAATAATTAGATAGTAAAAATGATTTTACTTAATCTTGTATTTGTCATATAAGTTTGAAACTCAATAATGTTTCGCGGAATATGAATATTGAGAAATTGGTTTTACATTATCTTTAAAACACTGGATTACTTGCTGTTAAAGGTTATTTTTCTTATCTATCTATTTTATTATCATTATTACTTAGATTTGCTTTGAAACTCTGGATTTTACATTTGATCAACAGTGGATTACACATGTGAAAATAATATTATAATAAGTTGTGTCAATATTGAAGAAGCATATGGACTACATGGTTTCATTTTGATTCTTCTTCTTGGGCTTGCTTAAAATTGAAACCACAGTTGTTAAAGCCTGGCTCTGGAATCGATTTATATCATTTAACCATGGGGGTTTTCATATGTTATGTCACGTGTTTATTAATTTTCTCCAGTTTGATTCTTGTTATAAAATTTAACCAAAAGAGAAAGGCACAGTCTTAGTAATGATTCCTCAACACTCCTCCCACCCCCCCCCCCCCCCCTTTCCCCCACCACCACCCAAAAAAAAATAATAATAATAATAAATAAGAATAATCATAAAAAATTGAACTATGCCACAATGAAAGTTTTATTGGAATCATAAAAACTGAATTTAAGAGATGATACTTTATATTCATTAAATCAAACCGAAGGTTCTAAAATTAATAATGAACTGCATGCTTTGGTGTGTTAATATACCTTTCAATGTATTTTCCTTAAGAGTTTGTGCCTGTATCTCATTTCTCTGGACTTTTCTTGTTCATGGTATTTATTTTTGTTGTAGATGTTATCTCAACCGTTATTGGTGCTCTCTATTGGGGCTGCTATTTCTAATCATTCAGATTACAGCAATTTTGTCCTAGATGGCACTGAAAATTCTCAAAACACCAATGATTTACAAGCAGAACCTCGATTAGAATCCACATCTGAAGAGAGTGATGACAACATGAGGTATGCAAATTGATTCTTATCCTCACTTAACATCCACCAGCATAGAGATTCGTGGAAAATGTTTTTGATCAGTCTCAATGGAATGCTCGTGTTTATAGTATTTCTCTACCCCATGAAAAGATGTAAAAAGTTATCTAAGAAAATGGAAAGATCATAGCAGACATCAAAGGAATTATTGCGGTCAAGTGCAGCTGTGCAATCTATTTGGAAGAGGGTGCTAAACCATCTAGAGAAATAGTACGTAGGCTATATCCTACCATGAAAGATGTTGTGAAGGCAAGTTAGATGTTGGGGCCATTAAATAATTGGATTAAGGCATTAAAGATTAAATGCTTGCTTTACAATCAATGCATAACCAAAGGCTCTGTTAAAATGCCCTTCTTGTTTATGATGCAAATGTTAGAATGCCTGAATCTCATTTCAGTTATTCCCCTTTGCTTGGAGGTGAATGGTACTTAGGCCTTTTTGTTCTTATGCTTTTGAGTGCAGAAAACA
Source organism: Fraxinus americana (assembly GCA_035079005.1). Lineage (NCBI taxonomy): Eukaryota > Viridiplantae > Streptophyta > Magnoliopsida > Lamiales > Oleaceae > Fraxinus > Fraxinus americana. The sequence continues at coordinate 47,252,659 of CM068707.1, forward strand.
TACCTGATTAGCATGCAGATTTTTTATGATGTTTGCTATCAATTTATTGTCATATAGGCATATCACAATTCTTCCTCACATCATGGAATAAACTTTGTTTCAGTTTTTACCATCTCTTTCATATTTGTAAAAGTTACCCTAAACTCTGGAACTACTTTACCCCCTTGGTAAACATATACTTTGTCCCTTCTCTTGTTTGCCATTGTGCAAGATGAAGGAACTTACTCAAATTTATATTCTGTCTGTGCTTCTAGCAGAGTTTTACCCAGATTGAATCTGATTTTATTGCCTATCCAAATTTAAGATATCTAAAATTATGTGAACTTTTGTTTCTATAATGCTTAGTATTTAGGCTTCTTTATGTGGTTTTCTACATCTATTACTCGTTTTCACTGTACAGGGCTGGTGATGAAAATCCTGAAAACAACTGGCTATGCCATGTTCATAAAGAGCTAGAAAATCACGGAATTACTTTGCCAGAAAGGTAAATTTAGTACACTCTGTTGTCCCTGATCCTAGAATGTCTTTATAATATATTATCTGTTGTATAATTGCAAAAAAAGAAATTGAACTGTAGAAAAGTGATTACTTGAAGCCATTTGTTGGGTTCTTTATCCATATTTCATATTTAGTTGCTATTCATGTGTATAATATTCCAATGCTTCCATATTTTGAGTATTGTGCAACTTTTAATTTGTCTTGGGTCCTTTTTTACTAAACCTAGAACTCGTATCAGGTCTTGGATCAGTTCCTTTTTAATCTTCTGTTTTTGGGTAAAGCAGTAATCAGCTGTCTGTTTCTTTTAGGGACGGAACAGGATAGGGCCCGTCGTGCTGGGGATTTTCGGGAGTCAGTGTGGGGCGGGATTAAAATATTCCTGTTTACTTATTTATTTAATTTTTAAAAAAATATATAAATATGTTTTTTGTAAATATGATTTAAATTGTAAAACATGAAATAAAATAGAATAAAGTAAAAATATAATTGCTGGGGTTGGTTCAGGGCAATGCTCGCCAAGGCGGGGTGGGTAATTTTGCTATCCCTATTTTCTTCTTGCAATTCCTCATTTCTATCTTTTGTTAATTACATCTGGTTTTTATCACCTACTCTACCTCTTAGTGTTTACACTATATTGTATTAGTATTACCTTATCATTTGATCTTGGGGTATCTATGGATTTTTTTAACTAGTGTAATAGCGTTACCTTTTATTTTATCTTGGGATGGATTTGCACTAAAAATGATTAATCATTGTAGGCAGAAATAAATGTGATAATTAAAATGTGTCACTAACACTATACATTTTTTTTTTCTTTTGTTGATCCAAGATGTTTCTGTGTTTCTAACCAACTATTTTCGTTCATTTTTATCATTTCTTGGGTAATTGGATTTTCACCAATAATTGACACCCAGGGAATCCACTCAATGTACGAACATCTCTTCTTATCATAACTTGATAAATCATCCAATAAACATTGAATATTCTTGTTTTCCTTCTTGTAATGGAACATGACATAACAGCGTTCTGCAGAATTAACAAAGGTGATCTCCAGAGATTTTATATTGCTGCAAATGGTGATTTATCGAGTTTAATATTATCAATAAAAAAAACAATACGTTGGAGAGAGACCTACAGAATTCTCTCTGGAGTAGAACTTGAGATGTGGTCACATATGGTCTTCTGGCATGGATTTGATGTGAAGCATCGCCCGTGCCTTATCATCCGTCTTGGCATGGCTTCCGCCAGCTTGTCGTCTCATGATAGACCACACTTTGTTCAGGCAGTGGGTATGCTCTCTTGGTTCCCTCTCTGGTTTTTTGTTTATTTTTCTTCTTGATGTCTACCCATGGTTCTAAGGTATTATACAGACCTGTTCAATTGTCCCTATTTACACTTTGCAACTGTATTCTAATCTCAAATTGGAATCTGAAATACTTTGCCCCTGTTTGGGCTCCATTAAAATGAGATTTGGGGGAAAATGTGTTTTGGAATAGTGATTTTTTGGGGAACTTGTGGTTAATTAATTAATTAAGAAAAAAAATTGGGTTTACATGTAACATTATTTTATGGAAGAATGTGATTGAAAATGAGTTTTGGAAAAATGGAGCCCAAATTTATGTAGTGTCTGTATCCATCGTGTATTCTTAATCCATTATTTATATATGTTGAGTAGCAATTTCTTAGATGGCTCTTGAGACTGCTAGTAAGGCATAGCGTGATTTTATATTTTCTAGGTTCTTTTATTTTTTTGTTTTGGTTTTTTCTTGGGAGGCTGTGGACGTAAAGGAATGACTGATGCATTATTTATCACATCAAATCCTGAAAAGTTTAGGATCGTAGAGGACTTTTATTATTATTTTTTATTACATATTGTAAGAAGTTCATGATATGCAGGACAGCATGAGATTCCAGGGATCTGTTGGCAGTTGGTAGGTAGATGAATCAAATCACAATATAAGAGAGGTCTCATAGCTTGGTTGCGAAAAAACATTTCAATGTTAGAAATTAGATGCAAGTAGTTTTTCAAGAAAATTTGATGTTTTTGCCATCTAGATATTTTCATGAATGACTTTGTAACATTTTTATCGAGTTTAGATTCCTGCAGTTATCCCTTGAGAAAATAAATAAATAAATGAAAGTAGCAATTATTTGTGCTTACATTTAGCAATGGCTAGAAATTCTTATAAGAAAATTTTATTAATGAGTTTTAATTAGAGATTTTATTACAATATTACATCATATCTTACACGTATCTTTGATTGAAGACATGCTCAAAGCACACTCATGAAAACAAAAAATTTATGAATGTTAGTATTGAAGTATCTCAGGTGGAGCATGGGGTGCTGCATTTGGTGGATGGAAAAAATCCTCAAATTACTGTTTTATTGGACTGTCACGGTTCGTCGCCTCTGAGATTTCCTATGCAAATGCTAAGATACTGCTCTAATCTGTTGCAAGATAACTTCCCAAATCTTCTTGGCTGTTTGTTTATTATACGGCTTCAACCGGTTGTTCGTGTACTAGCTCAAACATTTATTCAAGTAAGCTTCAGACTTGTACTTCAGGATTGATAGATGATATTTTTATTTTCATAAAATATGAAAATATTTAAAAGTTCTCTCTCTCTGGATAACTCAATTGTTGTGTGAAAACTGCACCATTTGTCTTCAACTTTTCATTGTTGTTGCACAATCTGTCCACAACGATGGAAACCATTCGAGTCTGTAAAATTGTCACATGGCCATCTTTTTGAAGCCAAAATTTGTTTCCCAACTTGGGTTGGTGCTAAAAAATTTGAACTTTGAAGCGAGTCATGTTTCCATGAGTGGCAAGTGACAATTTAACAAAGATTTGAACGGTTTTCACTTCTAGGGACCAGTTATGCAACATTTGGGGTCAATTTACTCCTTTTTAAGGTCAGGGTCCAACTTGCATCTGGATAGTAGGTTGGGAACCAATAGTGCAGTTTTTCATTTATTTCATTTTGTGAAAATGTGATGTCTCATTGACTCATTTCATCAGGTTCTCAAACCTGCCACAAAGGAAAAACTGAGAATTGAAGGAGAGACGTACCTGGAGGTTCTTTCTGAGTGTTTACAGACGCTCCCATCATACCTTGGAGGACAATGCACATGCACAAGATGTGCTAACCCTAGAATGGAGATTGTACAACAATCTTCTGATGTTGAGCCAAACACAGCAGAGTCTGCTGCTGATACTAATAGTACAGAGGATTTTCCATCATTGCCTCCAAGCTATCCAGATGATATATCGGTTGATAACTGCATGCAGGTACTGAGGGCTGCTATAATTGGCATTCTCATATTTTGGGTTTTAATAACTTTTCTGGGAGGAATATATGATCCCATAACCCGTCAAATCTTACCTCCCTAAGGTTTTTAATTTTTAAGAATGCTTCTCGCCTCCTCGTCTTCCCAGGATTTTATTTTAGTGTCCCCCCCCCAACAAAGCCTTGGTACCTATCAAACTGGTGTTTATATGAATAATATCTGTGTGAGCCATAGTGATTTGTTGTATTTAAATGGAAAACTGCAGTAAGTAATCTAAATTATTTTGAATCTTTTTTTTTTTTTAAATGTAATTCGTGTCACCTTGAAGTAGAAAACTCGTATTGTATGAAGAAAAATGATGTAGATGAATGCTAATAAAATTACGATATTGCAGTTCTATTTTTCTTGGTTTCCATTTTGTCGTTTTTTTCGGGAGGAGTAGTTTTAGGTTTCATCTTAAAATGTAAACTTCATTATTTTTGTCTTGGGTAAATTCAATAGGAGTCTCCAACCTTTCCTAAGTGTGACCTCATATCTCCAACCTTTTAACATTGTGCGCACGATGTCCCAATTTGATTGAAACATATAGATGGACAGTAAAGGATCACGTGGGTAGGCACGTCATAAATGTTTAATAAGTTCATATGTTTTACAACTTATTAATATCAGAATTTTTTTTTATATAATTTTTTTGTTCCATTTGCTTACTTTATCATATATAGAGTCGTCTTATCCCAACTTGATTAAAACATCGGTAAAAATCACGTGATAGGCACGTAAATTCGTATTTTGACAACTCTCTAATATCGTAAAAATAAATAAAAAATCGTACAAATTACTTTTTTTTTTTTATATATCATATATGGAGGCGTCGTATATTTTTGTTCCCCGAGTAAATTATCTTGAGCCACACACGTTATTTTGGCACTAAGATAAAAAAAAATGACTTCCTCAATATCTCTTCATCTTCTGCAATTTTTTGAATTATAAGATTGCGAAGTTTGTTGGTACCATGAAGTTTTGCTGGTGACACTCCATAGGTTCACATATGTAAGCCGCAGCTAAAGTTGCAAAATGAAAGTTTGGATACCACTTGCAATAATTGAAGAAACATGATGAGGATAGGAACAAATGAAGGTACTACTGAAACAAGAACAACAACTATTAATTCGACCGTTACGATATTATGGGAAAGTTGACAAATAAATGATAAGCACCAGTGAAATTTTGTAAGATGTAAATGGGTAAAAGGACCGAAGATGGTTCGATATATTTTTCAAAATAACATCATCTTTTTTTCAGTAAGATCCATATAGAAATATGTTATTGAAGAGAATAAAGTCACAGTAACAATAGTATTTATATCATTTGTGGGTGCAGCTAACTCTCCATGAGGCAATTGTATAATTTTTCAAGGTAAAAGAGCTCCGATCAATTAGAAACATAATTTCAATAAAAGTAACAAGGACCATATTCTCCTCCAATTTGAGTTTTACTGCACATCTTGAATGAATTCAAGAACATATTCAAAGAAATTTGTGGATTTGAACAACCGTAATAGTTGGAAACTAATAAGATATCAATTACAATCCAAGGAGTAGCAAGAACTTGGTCATGGACTTGGAAACACCCCATTTGCCAATATAAATGTTGGTCTACTTCTACTAGATGTGTGTCATATAACTCTTAGGCCCTGTTTGATGGGCCTTATTTTCCATGGAAGTAGGAAAATGTCTTATGTCATGTTTGATGCACTATCTTTTCTTTGGAATTGTTTTTCTAGGTTTTGTTCTCACGTGTGCATTTTCCATAGTTTAAGGGGTGGGAATTGGTTTTCCAATTTAGTCTTTTCTTTTTTTATTTTTTAAAAAAAAAAATTTGGCAATTGAAAAAGATTCTAGATACAATGGTAAAAATATTTATCATTTTTATTGACAATTTTCATGTAAAACAAAGTCAAACGAATGGTATTCGGTATAATATTTAAAAAAAAAATTAAATTTTTTTCGCAATTTGAACAAATTCTAAACCCAATGGTAAAAAAAAATTATTACTTTAATTGACAATTTTCATGAAAAATAAAGTCAAACGGACATCAAACTTTCAACATTTTCCAGGTGAAAAATTATATCAATCAAACACTTAATTAGGGCTGTCCGTGGGTCGGTTCGATTCGGTTCTGAAGAGAACCGAACCGACTCAAAACTTTCGGGTATTTAATAAATGATCTCGTCGGTAGGGGTGTCCAAAAGTCCCGAACCGAATCGAGCGGTTCTTCATAAATTAAATACCCGAACGGGTACCCGAATCGAGAACCGATGAGTTTGGGTCGGGTCTCGATTCTAGACCAAGAACCGAAAAATCGAATAAGACCCGAAATTAAATAATTTTTTTTATTTTTTATATTGAATTAATTAAATTAAATTATTTTTTTCTAAACAAATTAGTAAATTAATTAAATTAATTAGATCATTTCATAAATTTAATTTTAAAGCCTAATAAAAAGTTAGTACCATAGAGACTTTTATAAAATTTTGAGATTTTACCTTTTTACTTTCTGCTTAAAAGTTAGTACCATAAAGACTTTTATAAGTCTCTGAAAGTCATAAAAATTTGAATACCCCAAAATTTATAGAGATTTCTAAAAAGTTTTAATTGAATACACCGTAACTTTTAGAGATTTTTTAAAAATTTATAAAAATCTCAATTGAATACACCAATACTTTTAAAGAGTCTCCAAAAGTCTACATTAAATACCCCTAAACTTTTTAAATTTCAAGAAGTCATTAAAAGTCTCAATTGAATACAACCCCTAAGAATTCAAACCCGTATGGGTTTTAGAATTGTACAAGGAACTAAAGGAGAAATTGGGACAAGAAGAAGTTGGAGGTGGTGATGGCTTCGATTTTGATTTCTCATTTGAGTTCCATTTGGTAGTGAAGAAGAGGGTAGCAGAGGTTGTGGATTCAATGGCGGTGGTGGTGGCGGATTTGGGCAACGATGGGTAGCAAGGGTTAGGTTTTGGGGTAGTGGTAGGGGTAGTGGTTTGGATGGGACGAGATGGGGGTAGTTGTGGATGATGATAGTTTTTTATTTTTTATTTAATTATTTTTATTATTTTTATATGGAAAGAGATAAAATTATCATTTTGCCCTTATAGAAATAATTAATAATGAGGTCAAAATCATTTTCGTGGTCAACTAATGGAAAAGTGGACGGTTTCCATCCAGATGGACTCCAACTGCATATTTATGAAAGGTTTATGGATCTCTGCTGACATAAAAGAAGGTTATGGTAAAGTTTGCAAAAAAATAAAATGTTAAAGATCGTTGCTGCAATTTTTCCAAAAAATTATATGAGAAAACATAAGTAAATAGGCCCTAGATCCCGCTTGAACTTCCAAATAAAGGTACATAAATAGCTATTTGATCCCTTAAAAAATCCGCACTGATTTGCTTTCCAACTAATGGATGCAAATAAATAGCACACCCCTTCACTGAAATAGGTTGAAATGCTTCTATGCCTAATGTATACAGAGTGGGTGCTTAGCAATACATGTTGTCCTTGCACAACTTCTTGAAATATTTTTCATACCACCACTTGGTTTTTTCAACTCCTATGTTCGAAGCAAGTTGACGTCTAAATAAACCACGAATTACAAATATTCAGAAAAGCTCTATTGTTATTTCACGTAGCAATTCATAGCAAAGTAATGAAAGCAAAAGACCTATAGCAATAACGGAATGACCCGAATAATCAAACCGTTTTCCTAAAAGAGTCTCATGAAATCTTCCCTCTTTGCTTTAATTACATCTCAAAAATGACTTGTAAACTCTATTATGATCATCCCTCATTGGTTGTCCTGGGATTCCATTATCAAGAGACAAAAAGTGTATCCATAACTTCTTGTACTAATTTCTCACAAATTACTAGTTCTCGTGGTGTGAATCTACTTGTTAATAGATCGACAAGAGTATTGTTCTAATATGTAGTTCTTCCATAGAGTAATATCCAAGCTCGTTAGTTTACCCCATCTATCTGAATGATGGGTCTCAACTCAAGAGAAAGAATCGATAACAGGCACAAAACCAACCATTTGAGTTCTATACCCATTAATCATTTATCATGTGCGGAGTGTCTATCGCGTGACCTTTGACCATCTTGTTAGATATTTGAATGGGACACCTTGCGCACAATGTTAAAATGTTGGAGACTGCCACAAACTAAATGTTGTGGACATGAATGCCACACTTAAGAAATGTTGGGGATCCCTAGAAGAATTTACCTTTATTTAAACAATGTGAGATTTGTTTGAGCTTTAAACATAGTAATTTGTCACGATGAATCTATCTTGAGGCGGCCAAGAAGGGCGACTGGTCCTCGACTGCGATTCTTGCACGTGTCAAATACAATGGTTCGAGTCAGAATCCACCATTGTCATGGGTAGAATTGTAGAAAAATTGTTTGACATAAATAAGATTTAAGGAATTTAGTCAAAAACATATATAAATTATAACTTGTGACCCTTGGGAGGCTGAAAAGATTTTATTACATCATTAGCTGAAATTATCTTTTTAAAGAAAATTTGTTTATTTTTTTGGGTTATATATCTTAGTTGGATCCACTCAAACACATCAAATTGATTGGACAATTTCAAAGTGCTATGTCCTAACTTCTTATATCACCATTTCTAGTAATGAAATGCTGACACAAATATGTACTTTTTAGTGTTCCATTCCTACTAGGTACAATTTGTGGATTATGACATTCGCCAAAACAAAATTTGGAGAGGATTATTTCAATTTCTTTCAGTATTTTGAGAATTACTCTAGATATAACATCTTAATTAAGAATCGAGTTAAAACCTGATCAATTGGTTGGTTCAATCGGTTATGATCATGTATTACGATACATTGTTATGAATATCTTTGATATTATAGAATATGTGCATCAACAAATATTGGTACGATTTTCGAGTATGTCGCACGACTATTACAAATTATAAGGATAGATAGTGTAAATGACAAAATTATTTAAAACTACCGATATATAAATGTAAAGGATAATTCTTCTTGTACATCAAAGGTGCCATAATGGTGTCCATAATGGACACATGTCACCCCACTATTGGTGTGTGTGCAGGTGGGCCTGCACACACACTGCACACACACCAATAGTGGGGTGACATGTGTCCATTATGTACACCATTATGGCACCCTTGATGTACTTGTAGCACTACTCAAATGTAAATTTATGTCAAACCATGTTGGTCTAGATTCATCGAAATGAATCTTATTCACCGTAAGTCGTGTAAAACATTGTGATGAATAGGTTACAACTCATTTTCATGCGCCTAAATCCCACTTGTGCATTATTTCTTTTAATCCTTAATGGACATTGCTTTCCTTTATTAAACATCATTTATCATTCTTTGTTTTCTAGTGATTAATGAACACATTTTTTTTTTTTCATATCTGGCCATTATGTCAAAATCTCTCAAAGGTTCTTTTAATTTCCTGTGCATGTAATGAGTAATCTTATGACCTCAAACCAATGCTTATATGCCACTCGAACGTTCATATCGAGTATGTTTGGTAAAATATTTTTGTAGATAAAAAATTTTGGAGTCTTGTAGAATGCGCGAATAAAATGTGAATAAATATTGTAACCATCTTATAAGTTTAAAAAAAATATGATAAACAAACACGATATAAATCAACTTATTTTTCATATTTCTCTTTTTTTTTTTCATTAATTGAGAATGATAATTTCTAGTGACATAGTTTTGTTCACTTTCAATAAACTATAATATTTCATAAGCGACTCGACCGGAATTATTTAAAAACCAAGACAATGGGATAATATAATATCTATTACTTTAATTAGACAATTTGATTTACAACTTTACGCGTGGGATCCCACCATACAAGGTCAGAGGAGCTGCTGCCGATTTACCAGGACAATTTTTCTATTTCGGCAGAACACAAAGTGGGTAGATGGTGGATTTGCCTCTCTCTCTCTCTCCACCAAAGAAGTCCAATAGAGCATGAGTAAGCTTTATGAAATGCTTACATGGGCAATAAGCGCACTGATATGCCGAGTCTACGAACTTCAGATGCAAAACAAGGAAACCTTTGCTTTAACGAACATTGATCATTATTATATACACTCAAGAATTTTCTCCACGTCCAAATTTGACCCTTTAGTCTCATCAATGAACACAAACTGAAGCAATGGCCTAATTGTTTCCCCTTACATAAACCCCCCTATTCTACCTCTCCCAAAATGTACCCTGCCCTCCCCAGTTTCTCTTCTTTAAGCTCCGACGAGTAATTCAATCTTGTCGCGTAGAATAATGGCCTCAAGAGATGAATCCGACCGCAGTCGAGCTGTGTGGCGATCATGTTTGGCTGCAGCGTTTAAGACTGGATTAGCCTGCACTATAGTTGGTTGCACCACCCTATACGGACCTGAGGCCATCAGGCGCGAAATAGCATTCCCAGCGTTTTCGTACGTTACGGTTATCCTTATAGTGACCGACGCCACATTAGGTGACACGTTACGTGGATGTTGGCTCGCCTTCTACGCTTCATTCCAAGGCGTTTTCCCGGCTATCCTCAGCCTGTGGTTGATTGGACCGTCACGACTCACCACGAGCACCACCGCAGCCTTGGTGGCGGTGAGTGCATGCTTGGTGGTGCTGCCGGAAAACACCCACTTGATATCTAAGCGTATAGCGCTTGGCCAGATAGTCATTGTCTATGTAATAGGCTTTATCAATGGCATGCACCCTGAGCCCATTATGCATCCTATCCGTGTGGCTGCAAGCACAGCCCTTGGAGTGGTGGCTTGCGTTTTGGCCCTTTTGTTCCCCTATCGAAGCCTGGCATGTCACGAGGTAAAAATATTAGTAAAAGCTGCTAAAATCATATCTATTTTCAAAATAAGTTATTGGATATTTCCTAGTAAAAGCTGGTAAAATCACATCTATTTTCAAAATAAGTTAAAAAAGAAGATCTTGTATCGGAAGACATGCACAATGGTATTCTACATGGATAACGTTCTTGATAGTGTCTCGTGTCCTGTTCAACTCATCGGACATGTCTTAAAGGGTTCATAACCTAGCTATTTTGAAACAGAAGGGAACTTTCTAAACCTGCTTGAAGTGAAATAATAAACATTGACAAGATGTCTCTATTTGGTTCCCATTTTCTACAATTTATTTTTCTTCAAACTCCTTTTCAACGACACATTTCATGAGAATCACAGTTTTTATTAACTTTCCAACTACTATTTTCATCCATTTTTATCAAAATATACTAAAAATATGATTTTTAGCTAAACTAAACGGGGGCTAATATGCTGAATGATTAAATTGAGGACTAAATATTGGACAAATCTACTTTGCCAAAAAGATTTGACAGAAAACTTGACATAATTACATGTGGCAGTAGATGATTAGATGAAAAAGCTGGTTGTGTCTTAAACTGTCCAATGATAGAATGATGCATGGCATTATGTCAAGTTTTATGTCAATCTTGATGTTCGTGTAGCATGGTTGCTAAATATTTATTTATGTTTTTGTGTTTCAGGTGACGGAGAATTGCAAGCTTTTTACTGAGAATGCCTCTGAAAGGTTAAAGCTCATTGTGAAGGCATTTTTGGCTGAAGATAACAAATCGAGACAGGCATTAATCTCTCAAGAGAAGTCCTTGTCTGTCTCAGGAACGAAGCTTCTCCATAGCATTAAGTCGAAGCAAGTAAGTCTATGAACGGGCATGTTTGGTTGGTACACAATATTGAACATGACTGAATAATAAAATGAAAAAGACGTATCTTAATCTTTCTTAATTCTGTCTAGTACTATATAATCTTCGTTACCTTACCGAAAGTGCTATTATTATTCCATTTCTATTTATTAAGAAGTGAATTAAGTTTTAAAACTTCATCTGCAAATGTTCGTGAACAGGAAAGCATGCAGTGGGAGAGGTTTCTAGTCATGTTCTTCAAATTGTATTGTACGAATCCCGGAGAAAGGCTGCAAAATCTTGAAAGAATCTTGAGAGGAATGGAGATTTCTCTAACCAATTGCTCTCAAATTCCAGTTAGATTAGCAGATCCAGAGCTGGAAAATGATCCAACAAGTAGTGTAGAAGAACATATTTCTAATCAAATAAAGAGAATGCCCCCTGTAATGACAATTATCCAAGAATCTCAAACAGAAAATGATACGAAATTCCTCCAAAAACTTCATACCATTATCCCAGTGACAGATAAAGATTTGCCTTTTTTGTTCTTCTTGTTTTGTTTAAAACTTCAAGGCAAACCAGCAGCTACTTCCCCAAATGTTTCTGGCAAACAAGGGTCAAATGACTCAGAAAAACAGAAAAAATGGCACTTTGGGGATATTTGTAGTATTCCTATTCGAATAAACAAGAGGAGACTGATGCCAGCTTTCAAATCCTCACTCTCATTAGGCTTAGCCGTTCTACTTGGTTTGATGTATAGCAAGGAAAATGGTTTCTGGGCCGGCCTCCCGGTTGCCATAAGCCTTGCATCAGGAAGAGAAGCTACATTTAAACTCGCAAATGCCAAAGCTCAGGGGACAGTTATTGGAACTGTCTATGGTACCATATGCTGTTTTATTTTTGGAAAGTATATAAAACTCAGGTTCCTGTCCCTTCTTCCCTGGTTCATTTTCAGCAAATTTTTATGTAAGAGCAAGATGTATGGACAGGCTGGTGGAATTTCGGCAGTTATAGGTGCAGTACTGATTTTAGGTAGGGAGAATTTCGGTCCTCCGAGTGAATTTGCCATAGCCAGAATAGTCGAAACCTTCATTGGTTTATCTTGTTCCATTATGGTAGATATTCTACTTCAACCCACAAGAGCTGCTACTATGGCTAAAATTCAACTTTCTACTACTATTGGAACGCTGCACAAATGTGTTGGAATTATAAGTTTTAGCACTATTTCCAACTTTGAAGAAGGCCAAAAGCAGTTTAAGTTTCAAGTAAATGAGCTGGGAAAAATCATTGGGGAAGCTGCTGCAGAGCCTAATTTCTGGTTCTTGCCTTTTAATAGTGCTTGCTATGGTAAACTCCTCGAATCATTGTCAAAAATGGTAGACCTCTTGTTTTTCGGGGCTCAAGCCATCAAATTGCTAGAACAAGAATCCAGGAGAATTGATAGTACGCAATGGAAAGAGACTGTTTCTAAGCTAGATGGTGATCTGAAGCTTTTCAAAGAAACTGCTGTCTCGGCAATAAAATGTCTGGAGGAAATCAGTTTGATCAAATCGCTGGCAGCACTCGACAAGGAGTTCGAAACCAGAAAAGGCTCTCTTGATCTCGAACTTGGGAAAAGAAGACCAATCGACCCATATGTGGTCCAGTTTTCTTCATCAAGCGAAGCTGATTGGACGGTGAAAAATGTAAATTCTTTTCTTCGCCATTCAGACGAACTTCTTAGCCATATCAACATAGGGAAAGACGAGGAAGAGTTCAAGAACCAAGTGATTTTGAGCTTGGGTGCCCTGGCCTTTTGTATTAATAGTATAGCGAGAGAGACTAAAGAGATAGAGAAGGTAATCAAAGAAGTTTTACAGTGGGAGAATCCCTCAAGCCAAGTAAATTTGTACGACATTTTATGTAAGATTCATGCTACAGCAAATACTGTAACAATTTGAGATCAAAGTAAAGGTTGCAAATATTCTTTTACGATGTGTATGTGAGTTATGGATTGCCACCTGACGATTTACCAAAGATTTGAACCATTTTAATTGTTTGGGGGGTTGGTTGTGCAACTACAACTCTGGAATGGAGAGTGTACGACAATCTTTCAATGTTGCACTATGAACATAGAATAGGAGTACACAAGAGTTACTCTTGCTTGAAATCGCAAGTTACGATATTCTAATGAGTAATAACGTAACGAGCTAAGTGTTGGTCCCAACAAGAACGGCTTTATTAATTATCGAAATTGATTAATCCTACATTTATTTGAAAAATCACATGTTTGAGTAATAAAATTTATGAAAATGAAACTAAACTAATGAGCGGCTTAGACAAATCTAGAATTTGTAACAGTAGAGCATCGATATCACTATTTTAATCCAATTTAATTCTTTTTTCCCATGTCATCGGAGTCTATTACTCATGGAACCCGTTCACTCCCCTAACTTATTTATAGTAAAACCAAAACTACTTCTACAGACGAGTTAATTATATGTGCCGCACCCATTTTTTTATTCTAATATCCGTACATTTAATTATATTTTACTGTCGAATTTTACAATGCCTCAGTTTGTGTAAAATTAAAAATTAATCAAAAAAATATTATCTGAATTTAATCAAAATCAAATATTAATTTTAGTCCCACGTTCAAAATTATTTATTTACCAACCACAAAAAAAAGATTCAATATTAACTAATCCTCTGAAACAACGTTTGTGGCCTATTTTTGGACCGTACCCAAATTATGACCAGACAAAACTTTCGAACCGAACCGAACCCGAATCGAACCGAGCGATTCTTTATAAGTTAAATACCCAAACGGATATTTGAATTGATAACCGATAAGTTTGGTTCGGTTCTCAATTGTAGACCCAAAATCGAAGAAGAATCGAATTTTTTATATTGAATTAATTATTTTTTTTATTTTTCTGAACAAATTAGCAAATTAACTAATTTAGTGATTAATATTCTAATTCCCAAGTCAAGTCCATGCCTAGCTAGCCCAACCAAACCCAATTTCTAAATTCAATTTTTTGGTCCTATTATTAATTGGGAACAATACATAATTCTTTATTTTAAAGATCACTTTTCATAAATAACAAATTTCAAAATCAGGTGTTAAATCTATTTATTAAATATTTTTAATTATAATATAATACAATTATCCCAATTTATTAAATTTCAGAGTGTCAGTTCTACTCCGATCATCAACTCCCAATTATCCCAGTTATATTGGAACAATACATAATTCATCTCTATCCTCTCCCTACCCCTTCTACTTCGATCATCTACTCTTGCGACTATTTCAGCGATCAATCCGACTGCCTCTCCGACGATCACTCCGGCGAGCGCTCCAATGACAGTTCTAACTGCTCCAACAACCATTCTAATGCATGCTCCGATCAACCTACCCACCACATCCATCCACTCCCAATTTCCAAAAATATTCCAGAATTTCAAGTCACAATTGGTCACAACGAGTCACAAACAGACACAATCGGTCACAACCAATCACAATCAACACATATTTGACCGAAATCTCATCCCGTGCCACCAAATTCAAACATCGTCATTGCACCGGAAAAACCATATCCAAAATACTACAAATTGGAAAACCATCAACAAAAATGCACCACCGCAACCGCCATTACCACCACCAACAAACGGATTTCTTTAATAGGAATAAGTAATCAAACACTTTTGCGGATCTACGAATCGAAAATGTTTTGTTGAGGCTCACATCAAGCAAAGACAGGAGTTTATCGAAAGAATCCAGAGGCTGAAGAAGCCTGTTCCCAACAACTACCACCTCTACCTCTACCTCTACCTCCACATCCAACACACCATCATCGCCTCTACCTCCACATTCCACACACCACACCTCACCACCATCGCACAACCAAAAATGCAGTGTCACCACCAAGACCACCTGCACCACCACACCACATCACCACCACAACAAAAAAGCGACGGTGTCGAAGAGAGAGATGGGAGATCAGAAACATAAAAATCTATCTCAACAGCTTTGTTGTTCTCACAACCACCAACCATCGCGATTTTGGGATCAAAATCACTAGCAACTTCACGTTGACCTCACCATCTAGACGACATCCAATCTCCTTCCTCAAATTCGAGCTGAGCAACGAACAGGGTAACGCCGTGCATGAAGATGAGCGCCGCTGCAAGCGGCGTTATCACTAAGATTATCTTCCGGTGGCGACGTTAGGGTTGTGCATATCGTCGCTATTCGTGAGCGGTGCTATCACTGAGAGAGATGGGAGGTCAGTGAGAAGGGAGGTAGAGAGAGTGACGAGTGAGAGATATGGATTTGAAATTAATTGGGTTTTAATTATTAATTTAATTAATACCTGATTTTTGATTAAATAAATCTTAAACCTGATTTTTGAATTTGAAAACTTAAAATTCTGGTTTTAGGTAATTTTCTCTTATTAATTTCATTCTTAGCCCAAGATCTAGACATTTTTAAATTTTTATCGTTCTCTTTCCAATTTCACACTTTCATTCAGTAACCACTGAGTTAATGACCTCAAATTATTTGATAAATTGAAAATCTAAATCTACATGCCCAAATCAAAATCGCCGACTTCCCCTCTCAATGCCTATCGAAGCCTCGACTTTCAACCATGACCACCGATCGCTGATCATTAGAAATTTGAAAAAAAATTAATTATGGTATGAAATCTAATTGAACGAAAACGAACTCGAACGGTTCCATAATTATATTTGGACCGACAATTTCATTTATTAAATACCCAAAAATTTTGATTCGATTTGATTCTCAATCCAATTGAATCGAACCGAACCAAATCGAATCGAATCGGAGCACGTCCGGCCCTAACCCAAATATTGCACATAATAAAGCGACTTTGATTGGCACGTGAAGATAAAGTAAAAAAGAAGTTCATATGCTGGAAGAGTGGCAAAAAGAGGAAACAGTATCATTTCACTTTGTAAATCATTACTATTTACTACTACGCCTAATCACAAAGCCCAAGTTGAGGAAAACCCTAATTTTTATTTTGATTGAGATGGTGAATATCAGAATATGTGATGGGTTCTGATGGAATAGTAAAGATGATGAAGATGGAGGCGTTGCCGAAGGGATTCAGATTCCGACCGACAGATGAGGAGCTCATAAATCATTACCTAAGGCTCAAGATCAACGGCCGTCATTCCGAAGTCAAGGTTATACCCGAAGTTGATGTCTGTAAATGGGAGCCCTGGGATCTTCCTGGTATTTGTTTCAGTATTGAATATTTATATTCCTATATCTATGTGTATTTCTATATTAGTATCAATAGATACGTGTTTGTAAAGAACATATGCGTATATGTCATGATTATTCGATTCTTAGATGTTTACCCTAGAAAAACGCAGGGAAATAAAAAAAAAATTAATATTCAACTTGTGTGGCATATATACTCTTGTTCTCAGCACACAATTGTAAAATTATTGCGGTAAAGGAACTATGAATTTAGAATTTGTTCTTGGGAATTTCCCCTTAATGTGTAATTTTTTAAGGTGTTTTTTTTTTTTGGGTATAACAACACGGGACATGTCCCCGTTGGCTCAGTGGGCATTGTCAATTTGTCTCTAAAATGTTACTTTGAATGGTAATAATGCCTAAACTTTCATAATCTGTTGGAGTAAAGTTGGAGGGAGAGTAAGCTTGCGGAAATGCTTATTTAAGAATTTCTTGAAAACCATTATCATCTAACAATAAATTGATTATGTTCCTGCAAGAGGTGGAGTTTGCCAACCCATGAGCATACTTATGAGACAGACCTGCCGACCCTAACAAAAGTGAAGGAAAATAAGAGAAAGATGACAAAGAGATGCCACATGGTACAATGTTACTCTGTCCAAACAAATGAAGACCAGTCTAATTGGATCTTTGAAGTGATCAGAGGATGTTCCTGCACTTTTTTATCGTGGCTAGGTGGCCTCTGCTTCTCATCTGGTTCTAAAATAAATGCATATAAGAAAGAACAGTTGATTTGAATTCTAAACTAATGGAATAAATTCTTTTGCAATTATATTTCGAATTAGTCCCTTTACTAAGTGGAAGGTAGTGGAAAATGAGGATCAATGTAGACTACCTGTGTATCTGATAATTATGGATAAGGGTTAGTTGAGCACTCGAAGTTGTATCTTGTATTTTGCATTAAAGAATCTTGAACTCAAGCTACGTACTTTTTTTTTTTATTTGTTACTTGCGAGAAATTGAAAAATTGAATCAATTGGTTATGTGTTCTCTTCTGTGCAGCACTGTCAGTGGTAAAGTCTGATGATCCTGAATGGTTCTTCTTCTGCCCGCGTGATAGAAAATATCCAAATGGGCATCGTTCTAACAGGGCCACAGAAGCTGGTTTTTGGAAGGCCACTGGCAAGGATCGTACTATAAAAGCGCACAAATCAACCTCTTCTGGTCGCTCTAGTGCCCACTTCATTGGCATGAAAAAGACTCTGGTTTTCTACAGGGGTCGTGCTCCCAAGGGTGAACGTACAAGTTGGATCATGCATGAGTATCGTGCTACTGAACCAGATCTTGATGGCACCAGTCCTGGCCAGGTCAATAGATATTTCTTCTTCTTATCTCTCTCTCTCTCTCTCTCAGTTGGTTGTTTTTTACTTTAAGGACTTTAGGGTTCATGTAACTTTGAAATTTATTGACATCTACCCTTTCTCAGATGAGGTTGCTAAGTAAATATGCCAACTTAAGCATCACCTGTTTCATATTTTTGTCTCGAATCTGAACTTGCTGCAACTGTTCACTCCCACAATTCTCCCTATTAATTTAATCCTTCTTTTCTGCTTGTTAAACTCGAAGTTGAAGATTCTGTTAATGAAAGTTACATGTTGATGATTGTAAGCCTTTGAAGGTCTGTCTTCAAGTGGTCCATTTTTATACCACTTTGTCAAATTGCAGTTACCTGTTGAGGTTTAATTTTGATTGCATTATAGTCATTAATTTATGAAAATAAGGGGTAGAAAGACTTGCATGTATTGTCCTTAATATATGAACTTTTATGCAGAAAGAGCTGAGAAATCTTTTTTGTTCACGTTTGAAAGAGTAAAATGTGCATTATCATAAACTGAGCAGGAAAAGATCCATATACAAATAAAAAAGCTGATTGTGATTTTTGAAGAGTCTTTCCCTAAGGGCATAAATCACTTGGTGGATTAATTACTGGGCTTAAACCACTATTTATGTTATCAGATACTTTGGCGTCTTGTTCCCATGCTACGCACCTAGAACTGATTGCCTCCAACACCGCCCCCCTGCAATTTCCAAAAAGAATGTATTTGTTGGTGACATATTCCAAATCACTCTTGCACATCTATCCCTTTCTCCATGAACCTCCTCTGTGGCCAGTTTTTTTTCTCTCTCAATATTCTTTTGCTAACTTGACTCTTAATGTTATGCATTTATTTATTGGTGTATGTATATATAAACCAGCGGGAGTTTCCCCACTCTTCTTTGATACGTCTTAGGACCGATGTCAGCCTCGACCCGAGCAGAAGAATATAAAGGGTGTGCGTGTGTTTTTTATTTTGGTTAATCAAATAAAATTCAACAATTTTAGTATTATGTGTTTGCATATCTGGTTTCTTACCCTTGTATGTGTGTAGTCTTGGTATTCAGCTCTCTCTATCACATACTGCAGGGAGACTACGTGCTATGCCGCTTGTTCCACAAGCCAGATGAGAAGCCAGACAGTTCTAAATATGATGAATTTGAACCAACCGGATTGTCTCCTTCCACAAACAAATCCTCTCCTGACGAGACATCATCAGATTTTTTTCAAGAACCTTCAGTGCTAGATATGCCAATATGCAAGGAGCCGGGGGATGTAAAGGGGTGTTTGACCTACGAGACAGAAAACACGACTCCTAACATTCTTACACCAGTTAAAGGGTATAGATCTGATGAAGTATTTCACTCGGCAGAAGAAACATCTCCTGAGGTGAGGGGTTTATCAATTTAAACTTTGTTGGTAACCATCTCTTATTTTTTCCTATTTTATTATTAAAGAAAGTTCACCTCCAGAGCCATTGTCTCATGTTGAATTACTTCAGGTATATGCACCACTAAGAGCAAATTCAATGTGCCAAGATTCCACAAACAATCAAATTGATCATAAGGTTGTGATGCCATTGTCATTCCACAATTACACCGATTTGGGGGCTCGCGTGGGTTCACCATTTGCTGATGACTTTGGCAATGATCACAATGGATTTCATTTTCAAGATGGCTCATCTGAACAGGATGTGTCCCTGTCTGAGCTGTTGGAAGCCCTTCAGAAACGTGACAATTACTCTTATGAAGAGCCAACTAGTCACAAGAACTCGGTCATGACTAGTGAATGCTTTGTGCCAGATTATACTAACGGTCTGAGTGAAAGGCCATCTGCGAACTGTAAGCTGAGTGACGATAAACTCTACAGTGGGACAGATACTGAAATGGTTCCAGAACAGGTTAGGAAGCATATGATCTGATATGTTTTAGAAGCTGCATTTGGAATTGTGTTGTCTAAAAGCATATTTTGTGTTTTAGCTTGAGCATCTCTCAAGTCCACAGCATTGTGTCCAGTATTGCTTTTTAAGATCTATTAATCGTGGTTATGTTTTTAAGAATACGATTAATCATCGGGTATTTAGTTGCATTTTCTCTTCTCAAAACCATCCAGTCATGGTGCTGTTCCAGAATATAGTGTCTATTTCTCTTATTAATGTCATGGACTTCCTGCAGGGGCAAACATCTTCAAGATTCTTCCATGCTCTGTCATCTGATGGTTCTCTTTCAAATTATGCTGCTGAAACAGATGCTTCATCTGCCAATATTGTTATGGATTCATATTGCAACCCACAAGACTCGCTCTATCATGCAAATCCAATCAAATATGGCAGAAATCCTGTTGGTGGAACTGGGATTAAGATTCGGCCGCGTCAGCATAGAAATAAACAAATTCCAGGAACAGCTCAGGGAACTGCCTCTAGGAGAATTCGTCTGTTGATCGAACCTGGACCAGAGTCTTTATGTACTGACAAGTCTTTAAATGCCAGCAGCACAGAAAAACAAAAATCAGCAGTTCTGGAGGTGAAGTCCATTTACTGATCTGGAAAAGTTTTAGTTTTTTTGTGATACTCAAGCTAGGCACTTGACAATTTAATCGAGCGTGATAGCTTTTCCTATAGATATATAGGCGCACTGCTTCATAGATGAATTGCCATTTTCTGATAGGCCACTGTGTTCATAAAATTTATTTAGAAAGTGACTTTTTTCCTGTTCTTACTATTGCTTTGTTGTTGAATGCAGGTTGCCAAATATATTGACAAAACTTTCGAGTTTCCTGAACCAGGGGGAAGAATTCTCAATAAGAAAATGAATACTGCTCAAACAAGTAATCCAAGACTAAAGTTAACAAAACAGGGTGGTGAAATGGGCAGTGCAAAGACAGGGTCGTTTATGTTATTGTTTGCTCCTAGGGGCGCAAGTTATTTGACCCTATATGCTATCTGCTCATATCTAATTATAATCCTGTCCGTAGTTTTCCTTGGGGTATGGAAATGTCCAAGTTTGCGGTCTGTGCATGGTTAATGTGTTTAATCTAGTCTTATGTATTGAGGTCGTAGTTCTTTTCATGCTTGTGTAAATCCTATGTAGGAAAATTTCATGATGCATAATAAACAAAAAAATTAGTTGCAAGTTCTGTACTTCAGATTTCCTTGTTGGATAGATTTACATTTGTATAATCTGCATTGTTGTCAAATTTTCACCTTATATGTTTGCTTAATGTAGATTATAAGCAGTGTGTCCTTCGGAATGTGTGGATAAAAGTTGTGGATCCTTTAGAATGATATTTGACCAATTTATAAGCATGAAAAAGCACTGCCAAACTTGAGTAAATGATGTACATTTTTCTGGTTGTATAAGCACAGTATATGTGTATTTTATTCTGGCATTTTAGACATCATTTTGCAATTTTATCTAGCTGAGAATACTGGCGGCTTTGAAATGTCGATTACAAAATCAATACTATGGAATTTCCTATCATGTGAACTTGTATCAAGGTAACTAGCTTCTTTATATATCTAAAAATGGAAGAAAAATCTGTACGAGCAAGAAGTTGTGAATGTGTGATATACTATATTAAGAATTTTATGACATAACTTATAAAAAAATTGTCTATAAAAGGTCCCTTGATGTTGTGGATACTATAGTACTAGGTATTGGGTATGAATAAGAATGTAGTTAGTTTGATGATTAAAGAGCACTTTGAAATATACCATTGGCAATCATAATGGTAATAAGAATAAATATAGGAATCTTTGTTGTTTGAAGAAGCATTATAGGTATGAACATAATTTTAGAGCGAGCTTACTTGAATATTATATAGTGTCTCAAACTAGTATCACGAGCCTTTATTGTTATAAGCTAAGAACGTCTCCTATACATTCTATTAATTGTAGTTTGCCTGGGGATATTAATGTTTTACGAATAGATAGTTAAATCTAAAATCAATGGATTATAATTTATATCTATAACCCAATACTCCTACCCACGTGCATTCTATCATTCCTAATATATAATAAATTAATAAAATGGAAAGGAAGAGAACCTAAAAATCATATCTTCTCAACACGCTCGAAAGATTCTCTCTGTGCATAAACAAGAAATATTATCTTGGCTTTTCATCTTCAAGTTCTGGGATTTTTGAATGTTAACTTTTTGATTGAATCTTGAGGGGTTTTTTGAAGAAAAATATGGAGTACTAATTCAGGCTTGTGAGCTACTCATTCCCTCGCAGGGAAAAACACAATTGCTACAGCCTTCCTTGGAAAGAATTGCTACAATATCCAAAACAATCGAAGTATTTGCAGAGAAGTCCATACAGACTTAATGTCCTGTATGACACGAAGCTTCAACCACCGTGAAACCACACCTGCAAGCAAGGACCAGCCCGTCTCTAGGTGCCAAAGCTTCAGTATTCTCAGTCAACAAACGACCTCTCATTGGCTTAGACGCCTGACAACCCGAGTAGAATCCAGACTTCCCTCGGAAACCCCATCCGATTCTGGACAACTCGATAGTGCTGAGGCAGCCTGAATAGTCCCATTAGTGCTCCGTTCCGTGTCTTATGCTCCATTTTTCAGCTCCCCATATACACCATACCCAGCACCTCTTATCCACGGTAGAAAATGTTATGAATGACACTTTTCATGAAACATTTAACTTCCAAATAATACACCACCCGGACAACCTATCAGAACTCGTTCCTGATCAGAAAAGCATTCTTGCCTTTTCAATGCTTCAACATTACGTGTACATTTCATTAAAGCAGATCATATTTGGTTCATTTTTCAAGCAATCGTAATCGTAACAAGATATAAGAACACCCACAAGCAAAAATGCGCATAAAACAATTAGTTCTACACTGTTCCATGAGATAATTGAGGCAGGAAAAACCGTCGTCTCTAAGTAGGAAGTACAAGTATGGCACAACTTGAAATTATAATAAGAGAAATATGTTGCTACTTCCCCAAAACAAAAATTGACAATGCGAGCAAATATGTGATTCAGTACACAGGTCATCAAAGAAACTTAAATTTGCCCCTTTCGATATAAGACAGCATGTTCTGGCCAGAAAGAGATCGGCAGATGAAAATGACAAGGTTTGGATCTAAATTTATGCTGCGACTAAATCAGGGGTTTCTGCCTCAACAGATAACAACGCAGTGTGAACTTTATCCACCCAATTGTCCAGTCGGTCACGCAATGACTTGATCTGGGGAATCCCCAATACTCTTGGTTGAACCCAGGAAACATAAACTGTTCCCTCAACTTGATCAATAATTCCCTCGATCAGATGCACCTGAAATAAAATTAAACAAACAATTACCACCCTCTGGAAAGGTTCTGGACACCAGTAAGTAATTTTCGATAAGAAAATAACTATACATTATCGGCAAATAACTTAATACCCCAACTTAACAGCAAATGACTTGCATTATTCTAGGATATTTTGCCCAAAAAAGTAAAGAAAAACACTTCATACACCAAGTATTGATAAATCCAAAGACTTTGGTACAATAATAAACCAAGCATCAGTTGCACTAAAGTGCTTGAAATCATCTTCGAAGTCTTCTTTTGTGCAAATACACGTTTTTATCGCTCAAGGTTTCCATTAGAAGGGGGAAAAATAGAAGTGTGTTTAATTATTTAAGCACAGGTCAAACCAAAATTCATATGGGTACATATCACGCCTATATCATAAAGTAGAAGTTCAACTAAGGATGATAAAAAAACCCGACAAACCCGATACCCGGGGGCCCGCCCTGAACGGAGCGGGGATTGCCTGCTTAATCGGGTCAGGAACGTGGAAGAAATTTTACCTCGAGGCGGGTTCGGGGTAACAGGTGGCCAGCCCCGTTTAAATTTTTTTTTTTTTTTAGAATTCAATACTTTAAATGGAAAATTTCATTAGTTCTAATAGAAAATGATAACTAAAATTATCTAAAAAATATGAGAAACAATAAAAGCCTTAGTTTACCAAATATATTTGAATAATCTAACTTTTAAAAATAAGTAAATATTAAAAAATATATTATTTTCTCAGTCTAATGAGTGGGGCAATAAAATGAATTATCAAAAACTTAAAAATAAATAAATAAATGGGATAGTAAACGGGACAAGGGCCTCGCCCCGCCTTAAACAAGTAATAGGGCGGGGACGGGGCAGGGAATTGCTTTGCCCAAACCCGACCGTTGCCATTCCTAAGTTCAACCTCAAGCATACTAGTAGAACCTTAACATGTTTAGCTTCAAAACAGTAGTAGCGAAAACTTGAGATTTAATAACTTAAAAAGTGTCAACCCCATTGAGGCAAATGAGTAAAAAATTAGGTACTGGAAAGACAGATTCTAATTGAAAGGAGTGTAAACACATATTTAATGCTAGTAGTATAATGCAAAGTAGAAGACATGTTCTTAATCAAATTATAGCATAAAGAGAGGTAAAAGTCGTAGGAACTTTAAAAATTGTTATCATAATTAGCCCATGTTTGATCCCCATTTTCCTCAAACTCATTTTCAACAACACATTCTCCAAATGCAATAATTTTAAGCGTAAACCCAAAACATGTCCCACTTTTTAACCACTTTCTCCAAAAAATTCACTATTACAAAATCTATTCTCAGGCCCTGTTCGGGAGGGATTAAAAGCCAATTAAAATTGAAAATATGGCCGTTATTGGACCCCACTCGTCTAATAAAAGTCAACAATAACGGCTATATTTTCAATTTTAATCTGATTTTAATCCCTCCCACACAAGCCCTCAATAAAAATAAGACTCAAAACAATCCCTTGGTAATTCTTGAATCTCCTCTCTTAGCCCCTATTTGACAACCATTATTTCCAAATTCTTTTTTCTACGTACTCATTTTCAACCACATATTTACGATAAAAATGGGACTCAAACAACCCCTTAGTGATTCTTGAATCACCTCCTCTCTTAGCCCCCGTTTGACAACCATTATTTCAACACTCTTTTTTTTATATTCATTTTCAACCGCACATTCAAATAATAAATATTCTGCACGTGAACCCAAACTTTTCTCTACTTTTTAACGACACATTCTCTTAAAAATCACTATTCAAAATATTATTTTTTCCAAATAGGCCATCAAACAGGGGCTTATTAGGTCTACTATTACATGAGTCTATCTTCATTTGTTCCCAAGCATCTTATAGCCCAAAAACCCCATTTTATGTTCACATGAATACGGGAAAGCTTAAAGACAAGAAACAAACCCTGAACAGTTAAATACATGCAGTTTCACTCAGATTATATGAAATAGCGTGTCAGACTTTTTTTCTAAGAATTAGCATCTTCCTCGAGTTAAGTTGTGAAGTGGGACCAATGAACACAGCAAATGTAATATTTAATCCTTTTTGCTCAAAACCTCAAAGGACATAATGACATAAGCATCAATTACCCATGCAATCAAGATAAGATAGTATTTTTTTGGTTAAGCATGTCAACAAGGAAGCCACAGAAATAACAAATAATATACTTAATGCACTTACTGAAAGGCTCTTCATAAGAAGATACTCCACATCTTCCACGGTAAGTTTTGTCCGTTCAGCAATGACACTTAATGGAATAGTTCTATCTTCTGATGGTCGACTGCAGGTAAATATACGTCGTCAGAATTTAGATAAGGAAGCACATTATAAACAAAGAAAGCACCTCGCCCAGAACAGTAATCTAATATTTCTCCCGATGCACCTGAAAATAGTCTCCATCAAGCACAGAATGTTAATTTTCTCCAGAAGGTTTTTCTCATTCTGCACTAATGCTGGTTGGGCACTCAGAGCAGCCCTATGAACCTGGCACAATTCTTGATAACGAATCAAGTCGCCAGAGTTGAATGCTTCCAGAATATAGTATATCCATTCTACCTTAGTCCCTATGAGACTTTTTACCTGTAGAAACCAAAACAATCAGAATCCAAACTAGTAAATGATAAGGCGTTTTCATATCCATGCTGGTCCCATCCACTACACAAAAAATGTAATCAAAACTCAAAAAGTGCAACGCCATGTGGTAGGAAACACTTTCAGATTAACTATTAAGTCATAGAAGCCCATCCAAAAACATTATAGTTGTTTATTGAGCAACCATGAAAGGGGCCCTCTCCAGAGTTTGCCCCATAGTTTGATGGGGCTAGCCTTAGCAGATGATACCCTGCAAATTTTGTAACACTGTCGAAAACTTCCTACGAAAATCTGAGTCTTCCTCTCGTCATCACGAGATAGTTTGAGAAATATAACCAAACATTAATCATTTCATGTGAAGTCCATTTTTAAAAGTGCAATAGAGGAAGTCCATCTTTGAGATCGATTTTCATTTCAAATCTGAAGAACTTTAAATTAATTCAAGATTAGAATATACCATAGAAAGAAAATAAACCGAATCAAGTAAACAGGAGACATGATGGCCGGTTGATGTTCTGGACCATATAGCACACATATTTTCAACACACCTTTAAAAGGCATTATTATGCAAATATATTTCCTGTCTCATCCTATTAAATTAGAACTCCCAACAGCAAATACAATTTACAGCACCCACCTATTTCATCTCATTTTACTATCTATAGGGTGAACATTGGCAAACGAAGGGCCATAATCTCATTTACCCATGCTTCTTTCCTTATGTAATCCCTTCGTTCACAATTGAATGCGCACATTTGACTTTCACAGACAATTGCAAAAGTTTTATGAATAGTTCATTATTAGCTTATATAATTTCCAAGAATAATTGTAAAACTTATTTTTGACTAAAATGGAAAATATTAAATAAATGCAGCTCGGAAAAACCATTGAAGAAAGTAAAGCTGAACATCCAATTATGGTTTAAAGGGATGTTCACTTTATGCTTATCTACTAGCAGGCATCCCAATTATAATTTGGTCAAGGAAAGAAGATAACCAAGATTAGCAGTTTCAAGTATCAATAGGCTTTCATCGAAAAACTTACGTATAGTCATTTAATAGATAAATTTTAACTATAATCTACGCTTCCCTGCTCAGTCTGCACAAAAAAAATAGATCAAAGCTACGTTGAAAACAGTAATAGCTCTTGAAAGTGCCACAATCTAAAATCATGCCTGGAACTTAATTAATCATTTAACTGTATCATTATCTTACAAATCATCAACATATACAATATAACCAAAATATGACAAAATCACGTAAAGAGTCATTTTCAGGACCCTTAATGATTAATCTATGCTTGTCTATTGAAAGCTTGACCCCAATATCAAGGTTCCAAACACATGCTGACACTTGTGGCCAAAAGCCACATGATATACAAAGAATTTTCCTATTCTTTCAGTACACATTCACGTAGGTTGTGAGTGGCTAGACTTTCATGTGATATTTCATACACAACAATCAAATATTGAGTTCCATTCCACTAGAACGCCTGATGACATCTTTTAAAATCTAACCATCATTGGTGGCAACATTAGCGTGTTACATAACACTTCAAATGCACCTTCTACGCATAGTCTATATCTTGCGTCGGGCTTGCACTTAATAGACATTGTTTTCCGTGAATTTATTATTTCTCTCGAAAGCCAGTTATATTTGTTTATATGATGTATAATGTCTCAGTAATTAAAAGTGTCTATTTTCTAGTTGTAGTCCGTAATATGCAGCCATTTCCCTTCAGAACAAAGGTAGGCAATTAGGAATTTAAAAAAAAGTGTAATTAACTGGAAAATATCCTGAAAACCTAAATTAAAACGAAGATTTTGAATTTGAAACTGAAATTCAGAATATTTTTTTTATCCAATGGAAGAATTCCAATTATTTACAGCAAAAGAAATTAATAGTGTGTGTAAATTGATCCTTCCAATTGAACGATTGCCATCTTTCGTTAAAAGTGAATCACTCAATAACTTCTAACATTTCTACCATTTTCACCTGAAAGGAAGAAAAAGAAAATACCTTTTGAAGGAAATGCTTTCTCCTTCACCATTTTAGCATAAAGGAAATGATGGCTACCCTTACTGACTCTTTACTCTAGTCATCCATTTAGTAGACAAATAGAAAAAGCTAAAAGCTATTACCTACTATTGCTGCTTCTACAATCCATTCAACTCGATTTAACCAATTCCAGCAAATGCCAAGTGACACTGGTATTAAATTTCACGTTGTAAAGCAATGCAAAAAAGTCCATTTTTCAGCTTCGATAATGAGAGAAAAATGTAAAAATATGCACACATGCATATACACACCCCACAAGCATATATCATTATAACCTTCATGACATTAAAGCGATTAAGTTTTGATTAGTAAATAAGAAAAGTCAAAGGAAGAAGAGAACATGTTGCAGACATATAACTTACAATTGGATGTGCAAGGAGTTCTCCAAAGTTGTAAATGTTTTCCCCCAACAATGCTGATAGGGACAAATCAAATGCCAATTCCTTGAAAAATCAAAAACATAGTTAGCTTAACATGAGAAGATGGAATTGCCAATATCATATCCATCAAAAAGAATTTTGTATAAGAGATTATTGGTTGAACATGACTAGCTATCCACTGATATAGAGCATTTACGTGGATCGTAGATTATTATGATAAGCACCATATAAAATACATAATTATTAACCCTAATACGAATTGCAAATTTCTAAATGACAAAGGCCTGAAAATTATATCAAGCAGCTCATTGTCAACTATACAGATTGGAATTTACAACGGTTACGAACCTTTTTAGATAAGTTGCCGTGAAATTGACCAAGTAAGAGACAAAGATATTGCCATAATATAAAATCAAAAGGCAATAATCCAAGATAATTATATGAATAACACTGAAATACTTGAGACATTTGTGCAAATTTTTTTCTGTTGTTAAATAAATGATGCAAGGTTTTTTTTTGAAAAAAAAACTAAGTAGGAAGAAGGACATCAGGTGACAGAGAAAATACAGCATACCTAAATAAAGAATGTTCAATAGAAACAATTGAACCTTAGATGAATAAGAATAAAAATTTCATGCAAGAACTCCCTGACAAGACACGGAGAATAAGGTAGAAAATGATCCATCTCACCAAGGCTGGCTCTGAACTGAAAGAAGGACATGCCCAATGCACCAACCAGAAGATCCTCTATTAAACAGCCCGACTTTCTGACACTACACCACTATCTATTTCAGCTAGGCGCCCAGTAGTTATGTAAAGACTTAGCTCCCTTTTTACAGGTATTTCTTTCTGAACAAGATAAGTTTAAGAAATTCTGCTTCAACTGAACAATAATTGCCCTAAATCTAACAGAAGTTTAGCACCTACTTCTTAATGATGAGAAAATGAACCATCTGATATAATATATTCTCAATAGGCACATATCAAGCTCTCAAACAATTGATCTTCATTTTTATTACATGAGAGGCACTAATGATAGTAAGCTTCTCCTTAAATTATTTAAAAAATACATTTATTACCGTACCAGCTTAAATGATTCTGACAGAGACTCCACAGAAGTGTAAGCTAAATAAAGAAGAGCGCTTTTATAGAACTCTGCAAATTCTTGACGAAATTTATGAAGTTGAGATGAAACCCAGTAGTAGCTGGCATACACAGATGGGTCAATGTCAGTCATGCTATCAAGTGTACTCTTCCCATCCTCTAAGAGTTTCTTGCACTCTTTATGATCTCCTTGCTCAAGCTTAAAAGTAGCAATCTGCATCTCTATATAAAGAATAGGCTCCTCTATGCGCATCTCTTTTGTATTACGAAGCTTTTCAATCACTCCTTCAAGATAGTTTATGGCATCCTCTTTCTCCGAATACTGCCGGGAAACTATGACAGCAAAATGAGCAAGCTTGAGGAGATTGATCTTTGTCTCAAACTCAGTTATGAAATTGTGGTAAAGCTGTATTAGAGCATCGCCAGCCTGAAATTAGAAGTGATGAACATGTTTACTGTGAATTAAAATGAAACATAAGAATAGAAATGAAGAGAGGAAAGGAAAGTGCAACATGCACGGCATTCAAGCTTTTATAAACAAGTACAAAAGAAAATCAGTAAAACCTTCAGAAACCTAGGAATACAGTACAAGAGATAAATCGTCTGCGACACCATTAGCAGCTAGAATTTAAGTAAAATGAGATAAGATTACAAGTTGTCTCATCTCACTCTAATCAGTGACATGGAGCATAGCCCCATCCTAAAAATGGACTTATCAGCTTTCCATAATAAGTTAGGGAAAGACATTCATAAATTATAGTTTATATAGTGTGAACCAATTGAAATTTAACTAGCTTGGTAAGAAAGTTTTACGCTGTTAAAACCACAAATTTCCAGACCCCACAATCTTAACCCAAATAAGCACCTACAGCAAATGGTGTTACGTTCTAGAAGGAACAGTAAGCCCCCATTTGGTTTGGCTTGGCTAAAAATCAAATTTTAGTAGATTTTGACAAAAGTTGATGAAATGTAAGATTGAAAAATTGTGAGTCCCATAAAATGTGCGGTTGAAAATGAGTTTGGGGAAAAATTAGTTTTAAAAAATTGGTGTCAAACAGGGCTTAATGTGACATGAACTCCAGATATATTTTGATGAACCACAAAGGTAATTTCAAATTAAGTGTATGGACATTGTTTATAAAGGCTAAATTAGGTATGTATGCATTTTGCCCCCATGACATGAGGTGTAAGCCTAAAATAGACGAATAAAATAATTCAAAACTTTGCCAAAATCCAAAATAATACTCATAATAAACTGTAAACTATCTAAACATTAAAGAAGTCTATGATGCAATTCTAAACTCAAAGTGGATCAACCATCAGAGTAGCAAAAAGTAAGTTGTCTGAAAAAAAAATTTAAAAAAAAATAGAAAAGGTATTCAAAAACAGTGCTTTGACTTTTTAAAAAAGACAAAAACAAAAAAAACAGAGACGATTACGAGAAAAGTATAAAAGAAAGAAAACAGATAAGTTCCACATCTTAGGCCCTGTGCCAACAATCATGAGCCGAAAAATCGAAACTTCACTTGGGGCTCCCTTCTTTCTTCTCCAATTTTTTTTCCCCTGTAGTTTTTAGCATTTACAGTTGGGTTGTGTTTGAAATAAGTCAAATGAACCTTAAAGCATTCTGAGCTATAAGAAACCAGCCCAAAAGCCTAGATTAGTAGTAAAAGTTCGAAATGGAAAGACAAACAAGTGCAAATCTCAGTCGACTCAAGGCTTATGCAATGAGGCATGCATCTCAGTAAGTAGCAAGTAAAAGGCATGATTATGGATAAATGGTACTCAAAGCACAAGCTTTGAGGGGTTGAAAGAAGGTCTCAGGTGAGCATTGCTCAAGGCATAAGGGGCTTTTTTTAAAACAATGCATATGAACCTTCTAAATGAATATGTTTCTAAGAGCAATCAAATATGCATGTAATGCCAAGTATAGTTCATTAAAACTAACTGTTATAATCATAACTCCATAAATAATGTTATAAACTCCATAAGTAAATTTCCAAATCTTGCATTAGCGTATATCATTAAATGAGTATTTTATCTTTCAAAGAAAATATAACAAGATGAACTCGACTATCATTATTTAGATACTAAGCATGGCCAAGGGATTATATCATCACCATTACTCGTAAGCAACAAACTTTTTTTTTTCTGTAAATGATTTTCCAATGGCCTCAATAATGGAAATTATAGAGTAATATATTTTTTTTGTACTAGTTCATTCAAAACTGAAATGTAAATTACTATGTTGAAATGTCTTAAATCAATAAAAAAACAAATATTATTGAACAGTAAGAAATAAAGACAGGCAGAACTTTGTTCTTATGGGAGCTGATGACGACAAACCATCTTCTCCTTCGACCACACAGCACTACAAACAAATTCCTGATAGCGAATACCCGCAAAGAAGAATCAAGACCAAACAAAAAGAGAATTCCATGAATTATGTTAAATATCAACTCAAGACAAAACAACCAGCTTCTCACGATAAAATGTCATTAACTTTGTTATATCTTGACTAGAGACAAAACAAACAACCAAACTTGGCAAAAAAAAATGCCATTAATTTTTTTTAATATTGAATCAAGACAAAACAAACAGACAAACTCCGCATAACAAAAATCAATGAATTCTGTCAATTTTTGAATCAAGACAAAACAAATATTCAAACTTCGCACATCAACATGCCGTCATTTTTTGTTAAATCTTGACTCAAGGCAAAACAAAAATCCGAATTTCGCGTTGCAAATGCCATGAATTTTGTTAAATTTCTCCATTATTTTCTCATCCTACAGCTGGTTCACGTATAACATCAGGGAAAAGAAGGGAAAAATCCCATTTTTCTAAGAAATAATTCAAATTTCGCCATCCCTTTGAACATAAGAAGATCATCACATACAACCCAATAATAAATAGAAAACCCTAAAACCATAACCCTACTCAAAACACCCGAACCTCTAACATTCAAACAAAACCCAATTCCCAAAATCCATAGAATGATCAAATATCCCTCTGATTAGAAGTAAAACCTAAAAAAAAAACATGGCAAGTAATTCAAATAAAAAAAAATCGACAATGAAATCCATAAAACGCTAATTTCAGTACACGTCTATGTTTGGGAATTGGGACCTGAAAGAAGGCGAGGGCGACGAATTGTTCGAGCTTAACGGTGAGCTGGTGCCAGAGTTTGCGCTGGTACAGATCTGCAAGTGTGTTGTACCACTCAGAAAGCTCCGGGTGAGTATTCCGCAGGGTGTCCAGATACTGTAGAGCCGCCATCACTCCTTCCACTACGATTTTGTGCCCTGAATCCGATATATGCTACGTAGAGTAATGGAGGACTACCTACTGAAGTGTAGAGAAAAGAAGGAAGAGAGAATGAAGGGGGAGGTGGATTTATATAGGTGCGTGCAGGTGCCTTTCTTTTCGCGAAAGAAAGGAAGACGGTGCACGTTACTTACATTACATTTTAACCATCAAAAATGAACTAACGGCTCGATTCCGTTCTAATTAAAATTGGACTTAAATAATGAGAGGAAAAAAATTAAAAGCATTGTCATGCCGATCTCAAGAGTTAAATGTTTTATTAATTATTAAACTTATACTTCTGTTGAGTTTTATTCATCGAATTTTAAAATACTTTCGAGTACTTATTAAATTTTAACATATTGACTTATTCACTATATTTCATTAATTACTAGACTTTTTTTTTATACCAAGTGTCTCAACTTTACCAGACTAAATCATGGACCTTCAAGACCTTTGCCCCTAGAACCTTGGAGGAGGTAAATCGCGAGATATTGCATTCGATCACTCAGGCACCATGTTCTACTAATCACTAAACATATACTTCCATCACACTTTACTCACTACTTTCGAATAATCACTAGACTTTACTCACTGAATCTAACTGTTTAAAAATTGAAAATTTTGAAATATAAAATACCGGTCCCATTCTTTTCTTTTGAATTACCTTGAAATAACTCTAAAAATTATATTTTGTTAGTCTTGATTAATATTATAATTATAAGGGAAGATTACACATTCAAGAAAATAAGTTTAGCCAATTTCAAAAATGAGAAAACAAGTTTGAAATTTCCAAAATCAGATTTTTATTAAAAAATTTTAAATTTTTATTTATGAAATAATAAATTATTAAATTAATTTATTATTAAATATTTAATTCTAATATAATATAATTAACCCATCTCACCTTCTCCATCCATACCGCTCCGTCGACCGTTCCGATCACCGCCCTACTCTGGCGAACTTTCCGACGATCGTTTCGGTGACTGTCCGGTGAACTTTTCCGGTGACTTTTTCAATTCTGACAATTATTTATATTATTAATTAAATATTTATTTATTTTATTAATTAAATATAATGGTGTTACAATTATACAATTAATGGTCACATATACATAATTAATTGGTCACGGATTATTTTTGAGGTCACAAATCAAAAAAATTATAGGTCACGATTTTTTTATTGGTCACTGACTATTTCGAGGTCATGAATCAGGTCACATGTTATTTTATTGGTCACGAATCAAAAAATTACATGTCACAGTTATCTATCAATCACATATTTTCAAATTTATTGATCACATATTAATTTTTAGTCACAATTTTAATGTCACAGTTAGATTTTTTTTGTGACCACCCCCGTGACCACCACCAATTTATGTGACCACCCCCATCGCAGATTATTTTTTAGTCACAATTTTAAGGTCACTACCACCGAATTCTGTGACCACCCTCGTGACCACTCCCGTGACCACCACTAATTTCTGTGACCACCCCCGTGACCACCACCGACAACGGTGACCACTCCCGTGACCACCCCTCAACTTCTGTGACCACCCCCTGACCACCACCATCACTGCCACCAGCCACGTCGTCGTTACCACCACTATTGAAATACACCAACATCACCACACCAGCCCACGCTATTTTTGCAACACCAACATCACCACACCACACCACACCGCAACACAACAAAACCACCCCGACCGTCAGTTCCCCACCACAAAATTGCCACCACACAAACACCAACACCGCCACTACACAAACAACCATCAAAACCCTCCCTAACCAGCAGATCTACCACGGAAACACCAAAACCCTCCACAACCTGCAGATCCACCACAGAAACACCACAAAACCCTCACTAATTCTGCTTCGCGCATGCTGGTGCGGTGCTTCGCCGGAGTGGGTGCCGCAAGGTTGTGAAGGGCGGCAAGGTCGTTGAGGCTAGGGACGCTGAATAGCAGCGTCGCCGTCGACTGCTGTTCGAACAGCAGCGTCGTCGCGAAGTGGAAGAGGGAGGGGATGCTATCGTTTGAACAACAGCGTCGTCGCGACGCTGCTGTGTGAACAACAGCGGCAGGAGGGTTGAAGGTAGAGAAAGGCAAGGGAGAGATGGGTAGGGGAAGGAGGGAGAAGGGAAGAGGCTGGAGTTCGTGGTTGGCGGCGAGGTTGAGAGAGAAAGAGAGAAGAGAATGGTGGGTTAGAGAGAGAGAGGAAATGGGAAATTAATTAAGTTTGGTGAAATTTGTAATATAATATTTAAATATTAAATATCTGATTTTGGAATTAAAAAAACTTGGATTTGATTTTGGAAGTTGGATATTGAAATATAGGATTTTGTGTAATTACCACTAATTATAAATCCAAAATCTCACTACTTGTTTGATATATAATTTTTTATTTTCTTAAATTGGGTCATTATCTCTATCGAAATAAGCATATATAATTTCTCCATTTTATTTTCTCAATCTAAAAGAAGATTATAATTTAAATTAAGATTTATATCAATTTAAAGCTAGCATTCTTCTATTACCTTGAACGTAGCTTTTGACAACTAGAGATTATGGGCCCGTTCGGCATGACTTTTACTTTTACTTTTACTTTTACTTTACTTTATGTAGAAGAGTTTTTGAAAGAAACTATTTTAACATTTATTTGTAAACTAATTTTTAAAAGTACTTCCTATTTCATAAGTGATTTTAAAGGAAGCTGGATTGGTCCAAAAGCAGCTTTTGATCTCAAAAACTCATTTTCGACTTTTCAAAAATCATGCCAAATCGGCTCCATATCTTCTTGATCAATATCAACATTCTTCTATTAGATTTAGAGTCTCATTATTATTATTATTATTATTTTTTATCTTGGTCAAATATTGTAGAAAATCAATTTTACTCAAAAAACATTATGAAGTTTAGTGATTATTGGGAAACATTTTAAAGTTCAGTAAGTAAAGTTGATAGATGTATAAGTTCAGTAACTAATGAAACATGATGAGCGAGCAATAAAGAATAACGTGTTAAAGTTTAGTGACCATTCAAAAACATTAACATTTTAAAGTTTAGTAACTTATGTAACATGACGAGTGAATAATGAGGTGCAACGTGTTAAAGTTTAATGATCACTTAAAGACATTTTAAAGTTCAATGAGTAAAACGTGACAGAGATATAAGTTGAGTGACTATTGAGACATTTAACTCTCTCATATCAAAACGAACAGTTAGGGTTGCTTTTGGCTATGAATTCCCATGTAATACAAGCGTTTAAGGTGGATACGCGTCATTTCATCAAATCTTCGAGGAGTCTAATTTCGTGTTTGATGGTTGGCGTGGTGATTGATGATATGCTTTGCTTCTACAAATGCCTTCCCAACTGTTGAAACAATAAGAGAGAAAGGATCGATATCGATATGTGGGAGCATGATTTACCTAGCTCGAATAAACAAAGATGTCTTGCCCTACCAGATTAGGAATGTGAAGGCAATCGAATAGTTCTAATCCAATTATCGATTTTAACAAGAAGCTTGAATTTTAATTCGGTTCCAAAATAAAGAAAATTGTAATATTTAGTTAAATTAGGGTTAATTACATCAATAGTCACTAGAATTTTGAGTAATTATGCTAATCATCACTAAAGTTATTTTTTACAATAATTATCACTTAAATTTCAAAATGTTATACTAATGGTCCTTTGAAATAGCATATGAAACCATTAAGTACTAACATGTCACCAAGTGACACTATTTATTATGCTAAAGCAACAAAATTGCATTATTAGAACCTAATATCAAAGATTAAATAAATTATTTATTTATTTATATATACTATAATTACACTATCATGTTTGTTACTAGAAAGGTTGTTACTTTGTAATTTGATTGATCATCACAAAAATAAAATCAATTTGTCCACTTGATTTATCTTATTAAAAATAAGAAATGAAAATCTTCAACCAAATTGGTTAGTAAAGACTTGAGAAGTGTTGCATTAGAATACAATTGCAAGAATTTTATTTAGTCCCCACATGGCAAGTGGAGAGTTGGGATGAGAGAAAAAATAGCAATGAGATGAGCAAACCACTAAGTTTTGCCCGAGTTTGATAAAAATTAAAATTCAGATTTCAGTTTAAATCAAAATTAACAATTAAATTTAATCACACATTTTACGGATATTACAATTTTTCAATCACACATTTCATTAATTTTTATCAAAATACGTTAAAAATCTAATTTTAATCTCCACCAACTATGGGAGAATTTGTAGTCTTGGCCCTGAAAGTCGCCATTTATTTTGACAAAATATCACTTTTCAGACTCGAGTTCAATTTATTTTCTTACATTATAAAAACTGGAAAAATTGAGGAAACCTGTTATTCGGACTGTTTTTATGGATTTAAAGTTAACAATTAAATGACTTAATTAGATTGATTTTTTGTTCGGTTCTCGATTTTACCAATTGATGGCATGTTGGGTCTAATTGAGAGTTTGTATCCATTATCGAAAACATATGAAAATATAGCAAGAGAGCTTGATCAATCAAATGTGGATAATGTGATATTTACAACTACATGAAAACGGCACACAATATTTCACCTTTAATTTGACTCTTTATGTTATGCAAAATATCTTAAAGATGTGTATTTTATTGCAAACATGGAATTTGAATTTGAAAGAAAATAAGTTTTACAACTTATTTGTATGAAAATTATTAATTAAATGTGTTTGATTGATTTAATTTTCAACCTAGGAAGTGTCATACTTGTCCATCTTTTACTAATAGGTAGACGAGAGGGAGAATGAATTGTCTAGAAAATAAAAACCTACCACCCCCTAAAGAAAATTGTCACATGGCCAATTTTTGAGCAAAATATTGTCGTATGATCAATTTTTGAAAAATATTTTTCATGAAAAAAAATGTCATTCAGACACTTCAAAATAGGGACTTGATAGAAAATGAACATTTTTAATGAAAAATAAAGCTAATCACGACTCACGCCCTTCGTAAAGTAACGATGACCAAAATAGAAAGAAGTCATACACGAAAAGTTGAGTTATTTAGACCAATGAAAAATATTTGAACGTGACGTTTGAACTCCCGAAAATATAATCTCTAAGATATATGTGGGTCCTCGTAAGGAAAAATGAGAACAATGCAAAGCCCAACTTGTATTCTACGAGATTTTGCAAAAACATGGAGTAGGCATTACATTTAGCCCATGTTTGTTAGGGGTTAAAATTTAAATTTTAATATAAATCAAAGTCAACAATAAAACTTTATTTATATATTTTATGAGATTGATAACATTTCAATCACACATTTCATTAATTTTTATTAGAATCTGATTTAGTCCCACCAAATATGGGTTTAAATTTTTAATTAATTCAATCTTGCAAAGGCTTGACATACGTCTTATGAATATAGTTATTGTCTATCGATATTGTTCACTTGATAGTTACGTACATAAAAATCAATAAAAGATCATAAGCTATCCATTCCTCAAACGTTTAACTTTTATAGCGGTTGACTAGGTCAACTTTTGCTCGACCATGGCGGGAGTTAGAAGTTATCCATTCGACTAACACGTTTCATCCTTCCCATATTCAAAGAGGTAGCTGTTAAATACTTCTTTTAGATAAAGCTCCGACGAATGTCCAGCATAAAGATAAAATAAAAGAAAATATTTTAATGACACATATCTCTCTCTATCTCGGTCGAGCTCGTCGCACCGTACTTGCATGTGCGATTTACATCTTCTGTGTAGTTTGCGAGCTACTGCAAATGGAGCGAAATTTACCTAGCGCGCACTTACAGTGGTCGGACCTCCGCCCCTTCGGGGTTCCGTTGAAGAGTAGCGGCTGCGGATTCTCACGTTAACAAAAAAAGAAAAGAAAAGAAAAAGAAAGAAAGAAACATGTCATTATTTTGTAACTCGTAATTGATTAATGACTAAAGTGAGACAAAAAATTTGTGACTATATAATTCTTTTTCTTTTTATAAAAGAAAATTATTAAATAGTTCGATTTGGTTTTAAATTACTTTTATGATATCAAAACAAGTCGAATATTGGGGTAGATCCTCTACCGATTTATTAATAAGGCGAACAAAAATCAAAATACTACGAATGCAAATAAAAATGTGAACCCTATAGCCTAAAACAAAAATCCAGTCTTTAGATTTCATATAGGAAATGTACCTTTCACCTTTTTCTATTTTATTTTTTCTTCAACTTTTTATGATTCTTTTTACCTTTTTTTTTTTTTTATTGATATGGTTAAGTAAATGATTTCAGGCATAAAACACTTGCAATATTTGCAATATTCTTCTAAAACGCGAAGAATCAATAGACTGGGGATATTGTACGAACTAAATTTGAGGTGGCTCGATGTAGGTTGCCTACGGTGCCGAGGTGAACACCTAAACCAATAGTATGTGCTCTACACATGCTATTAGGTCCAACAAGGGTCAGGTCGTCCTAAACGTAAAAACTTAAACAGGATTAACAACTCCACTAGGTCACATTGTTTGTTTACCATTATTCCAAAAAATTGTTTGCTACTGTAAGATTCTCCACCACACATTCACCCAATAAAATATTCTACACACAAACCAATAAAGTTACTTTAAATTTCAACCACACATTCTCCAAAAAATATTATTCATTACTCTATTTTTCTCCCAATAATGAGAGAAACACACCCTGAATATTATGCCAAATTTGACAATAGTAATCAATTATCATAACCATAATCACTTGAGTGCCTTAATTCCCTAAAGGAATCATGACAACACCACCACTAGAACTAACCCCACCAAGAAAACCAATCCTAAAGAGAGAAAATGATTCCCATATGACTTCCGAACAAAGGAAAGTTAATCCTCTTTCCCTATATTAATTCTCCCAATCCCACCATTCTTATGCCAAATAACAAAGCACAATGGTGAAATTGAGAGTCATACTCAATTTGCTTTTTCTTTTGCTCATCATTTTGAGTTCAACCTGGGCTTCGAAAAGCGTTCATGGGAAAGAAGAGGAGGGATGGAGGTGGCAAAGGAAGCCATGGATGAATCATGGAAGTTCCCGGGGACCTCGGGAACGCCTGGTAAATCCCACTTTCGAGCATCCATTTCAAGTTCCCAAATTGCCTGTTTAAGGTTTCGATACCATTGTTATTCTATGTATGCATGTGTTTTTTCATGTCTCCCTGTTGAATGTATATCAGATGTGATTCAGCTTTGGATATACATCTATGTTCTTGGGACAGGTTTAGAGTTTTACATTTTGTTCAGGTTTATACGTCAATCATGATGTGTACTATATGTTTTTGTTCTTACAACCTCAAGACAAAAAATAAAATTTCTATCATTTCTCAAAATATACATGTGGTTTGAGCTCGTCTTTCATATAATACATATTTGGTCGAAAATGTGAGCAAAAAACGAAGCTTTTAAGGGTGAGAACAGAACAAACTGAAGCTTTTACCAAATATTATGAGAAAGTATTCCAATTGTGATAAGTCGATGTTTAAGTTCAGATACCAGACTCTTCGAGTAGCTTAAGGATGCTGTGTTCTGGGGCACTGACTGATGGCAGAATAACTCGATTAGGGGGCCGAGGTTTTGTTCCAGGAGTCACGGATTCTACAGGAGTTGGTGGTTTAGGAATGTTCGGCATATCAGTCCTCCTTTGAAAGCCTGAAGACACTCGCTCCTTCCATATTCTTCCATCCTGATGACCAAATAAAAAATAATAATATTAATTGTTATTTATTTTGGGGCATATCGTCATTTCTGACTATAATGACCTAAACAATCGTCAAATCGCTGCCACCCAATACACAAGAACTTTTTTATTAAACGGTAACGTAAAGAAGTTGTGAATTTTCAACAGTTTAATTTTTCAAATATTTCCTTCCCTCTCTCTTTTACACATTGAGGTTCAATACTGAAATGAAAGTTCAAGAGTAATACAGGGAAAAAATTTAAGAACGAAAAGCGAAAGGTTCCACCCATGGAATATTACTGAAAGGGTGTTCAAACGTAATACACGAAGTCTAATTATCACGTTAGAACAGAAAAGAAGTAGCTTTGTGCTGACTTTGAACCCTTGATATCATGTGCCGATCACAAAAGAGAGAAGAAATGTGTAGTTTAAGGAACTACAATATATTTGTCATTGTCAACTTCACTGTAACGTTAGAAAGTAATGTAACAATAATGACAACAGAGCTTATCAGCTTATCTCATGCAAACAAATTGTGATTACGATAAAAAGATACTAAGCTTGATATTTTAAAAAGTACAGAATGACAACTTTCCAGGCTGAAAAGTATTCTTGGTTTGCACATAGGCAATATCTTGTGTTGACCTAAATAAGCTTCCATTCACAAGAGGGATACACTCCACTAAAACAAGTTAGAAGATGATGAGGCAGACCAAGATTGAAATAAAAATTGATTTACTTGAATCGTTTAGAAGGATAGCTAAAAATTGAACAAAATGATAAAGTCTCAGGTTCAGAAAGAATAAGTAGTTTTCGTCTTTGAATGTTGGAATAAGTTAATTTTCAATTCTGCAAGACAATAACTCTATAGAAAACAAATGAATTCTTATCATGCTGGAGTCAATAATTGGGAAAATTTGCTGTAACTAATATACAAGCCTGACATGGTCAACAACAAACTAATCCTTGTTCACAATAAATTTCGAGTCAACTACACGAATCATTTTTCTCCACTTCGTTCTGTTTATTAGCTAGGTCTCCTGGAAGATCTAGCAACTACAAAAGGCCATGTTAGTTTTAGTCTATCCCTCCCTTTTCTGGCTTGTATTATCGAGATAGTGTCAACTCTTTTCTCACATCAGCCTCTTTAGTCTATGCAAAACATGTCCCTAATCAAAGAAGGTTTATACAAATGCGACACTAAGTCTGAAACTGCATAGCTAACCAGTGTATACAGTATACATCAAAAGAAATGGCTTAAAGCTTTGGCAAAATGCTTGACATGGAAAATGGAACCAATAGTATTTCATAAATCAGCAACCAAAAAACAGAAAATGATTGTTTGACTTGAAATCTTATGCCTTTTGATTTACCATTCAAATTCTAAGGATCAAAGGAAGTCAAGCTCACATTAAGAATTGATGGTTCGGGTAATGGACACTGTATTGGCTGATCATTGTCAAGTGGTTCAGTAGGGTGTTCAATCGGCTTGAATTCCACAGCAACTTCAATCCCGTGTGTGGCAGCTGCAGATGCAGATGCAGCTACAGCTGCAGCTGAAGTAACAACACCCGCCACCTCTGAACTAGAAGGCAATACTTCCCTTTCATCCTGCACATTTAGACAACTCACCATAAGCACTTAGACAGCTGAACATGTTAACTAACATACCATAACCAACGACTTATAGGAGAATATCGAGAATATCTTCCATAATGCATCAAATGGTAAAGATGAATCAAGTGATTGATTATAAATGACCAAGAAATCATTTCAACACAATTATGTATTTATGTTTCAGCATAAACCTACCTATACATTATTTAACTACCAATTAGAAGTATTTCATAGGCTTTGTTCAAACTGGGAAATCAAGCAAAGAAAAGACTGGGTACCTAGAATTTGCTAAAATGATTCCAATATCATTAGGTGAAATGTCCTAGGGAAGTTAGTAACCCGATGCTGCTCCAAGCAAAAGATGGTAGCTCAGAAGTAACTTAAAATTATGTTGGAAACGTACAACAAAGTCCCACCCCGGCTAAACATGGGATGGTATTGCGTAGTCCACATAACAGGTTAACTTTTTTGGGATAAAGCCATGTCCAGTCGTGCCTGTGCCTAAAACCAAGTCACGTGGATTTGCAAGGTAAATCTCCAGATGTTTGCGGAATATCTTGAAAAGGTAAAGATGAGAGATTCTGTGAAGGTGAAATCTCAAGGTAGTACTGCCTCCATGGTAACGCTGGCCTGGCGCAGTGGAAACAACACAGATCTCGAAAGAGGTCATAAATTGAGGGGAGACGTGATGATCATTAGAGTGGGCAATGATTATACGAAATATTTCATTCTGTCAAAGATGTGTGAACAAAAATCCGCATTGGTTCAACATCGAGATGGTCACTTGGATTGGTTACTTCACCTAATAGGTAATTTCTGGGACGAAACTCCAAGTACCAACAAATTCTTAAAAGAATCTTAACAATCATATCCAAAATCAGAGATCAAGAAACCCGCTGAACAAGTCGATGCACATCACACTGTCTTAAACTTCAAACTTTCCAAACACAAACACTATAGATCCAAAAACCCAAGTAAAAACAAACCAATACAGAATTTATTAATCGTGTAAACGTATTATCAGATAAAACGGAGACAGCCCTTTAACCCACTTCATAAAACAAGAAATTAATTCAAGAAATTTTAGAAAGAGAGAGGTGTTACAAGTGCACTTTGAGTCCTCCGATGACCAGCTTTGCTGACAGAAAATCTTGAGAAAATTCCCACCATGATTTCACCTCCCAAAAAACAATTCACATAAAAAAGGCGTGATCTCTAGTAGATGTTCTTTCTTAAAAATGATTCATTTTCTCTCTCTCTCTCTCTCTAGAATGTAGAGAGAGAATGTGAAGATGATAAGACAACTTCAGAATTGGGTTCTTGTTTGGTTTTAATCTAGTTTAAACACATTTATAGATGTCGGCAGTCAGAAATATTTCTTTACTGCTGCTGAATCATTCTAGTAATTTTTTATTCACGTGGCAGTTGCAAGTTGGAATTAGTTAGGAACCATTGATAGCAATTTTTTGGTAGACACGATTGGATATTAATTAAGAATTTAGGACATTGACACGAATACGAATATGGGACGCGAATACATCACGATAGAGAT
This sequence comes from Fraxinus americana, assembly GCA_035079005.1. Taxonomy (NCBI): domain Eukaryota; kingdom Viridiplantae; phylum Streptophyta; class Magnoliopsida; order Lamiales; family Oleaceae; genus Fraxinus; species Fraxinus americana. The sequence goes on from CM068707.1 coordinate 47,296,440, forward strand.
ACGTTTGATGTATACTAAAATAATTATGTTATATGTACATCGTTTTTTACATCATTATTTACATTTTGTCATGTGACAGTACACCATCAGACAATTAAAAAAAAAAAAAAACAATTTTCCAGTTCACAATGTTTTGAAAACATGGGTGATGTCAAAAATAATGTAAGGCGAAGAATGTAAATTTAGCATTCTTGATACTAAAATCTATTTGGAGAATGTTTAATTAAAAGTAAGAAAATTGTAAATTCATGTGCAAAATCTTTTTATTAAAAAAAATATAATTTAAAAAGATTTTGAAAAATATTTAAAGAATCTGAGCACGAAATGGAACAAAAAACAGGGCCATGTGGTGAAGGAGAGATTTGAGAAAGAAATGGGGTAGCATGTCTTTATCTTTGATACGCAATGGATTGTTGGGAAGCTACCTACGCATTATACGTGTGATGTCACTGGCCTTGTCCTCTGTGCAATATTTAATAAGTACGTGTTTGTCAAAACTTATATTTTCTTTTTTAAATTGACAAAACACTACTCTATTACTTACTTATCATCTACATATTTTATACTTACAATAAGCTTTTGCCAACTTGCACTAACTTAAAATACATTTCATAAGGATTCCTTTATCTTTGATGATGCTAATAAAATATGCTAAATGTACATCTAGTTTGACATTTGATCTGGTGTTGAAAAATGATTGGAGGGAACACTGTTTATTTTTTTAAACTGTTCAGCGACATGTTACAACACGATACAATGTAAAAGATGGTATACAAGATGATATAAGTATAGCATGATTGGGTGCTAATAGAGTAAAATTTGCCGAATAAGCTCAATATCCCTGCTCAACCACGATAATGGGAATCCTAGTCTTATCGACTATTGAAGTTCAATGTGACGATCAATTGGACTTTGATGCTCGAAGTTGAATTATTGCCAAGTGTATAAATTTCTGTGTAACAATTAAATGTTGAATATTGACCCAAACTCATTGGTCTTTAACAAGGAGAAAAAGAAAAGCTGAAGATTGAAAAGAGAAAGAGTACAAAATGTACTAGCAATAAAATACTACAACGGGACAACAGAGTTTGAAGGAGATAAATTACCACATGTTTAGTATACAGTATAAATCCAAACGAAAAGCTTACAGGTACAAAATATTATTCTGCCTATAAATACGTCATTTTTTGAGAGAGAGACAAATCAAGTCTTTCGTATATCAATTTTTATTTCCATAAAGTTACAAAAGGAATCAAAGCAAAAGAAAAAAGAATCCTACCATTATATGCAATATCTGATATAGACACTGGATACAAAATATACCTCATTATATGTTGATGCGATTATTCCTAAGGAAAATCAGTCCCCTAAAGGCTGCGTCGCTGGGTTCTAAAGTAGTTAAGAAGTGCCTGAGCCTGCAAGAAAGAAAACCATTGAATAGGCAATCTTAAAAATACGGACAAAAAATTTATAATTGCACCTTTTCTTTGGCTCTTATCGTCCCGGACAGCGACAACGCCACGAGTGGGGGAATAGCTCCTTCCAAGAGAGCCTCTTTGCAATATCTACCACTCTTAGTGCATAACTGCAGGAGAGAAGCAGCTGCATTCTCCTTAGCTCTAGCAGATCCCAGCTCAACAACTTCGACTATGACAGGAATTCCCCCGTCCTGGCCAATTCTCATTCTCCCCTCGTAAGTATTTGCAAGATTAGACAAAAGGGCGACTGCCTTATCAACCATCCCTACTGCAGGATCAATCAACTCTATAAGATACTTAACTGCACCTGCCTGCACAATTCGGATTTGGTTCTGGTGATATTTTGACAAGTTCAAAAGAGCTTTCAGAGCATCTTTCCTTCCCCCTGGAGTTCCATTTCCAAGTAAATCAACTAGGGGTTTAATTGCCCTAGACCTGCCAATCTTGATTTTATTTTCTTCAATCTCCGAGAGACTAAAAAGGGTTGCTGCAGAGTTCTGCTTAGCTTCTACGCTCCCTGTCTCAAGAACATGAATCAGGGGTTCAATTGCATCAGCATTTGCAATTGCAGCCTTGTTTTTAACATTAAGTGATAGGTTGAGGAGAGCAGTAACGGCGTTTTCCTGTACAAGTGAGTCTGTGGAACGCAGTAGATTTACCAACAAGCTGATAGCTCCAGAATTAGCAATTAAAATCCGATTATCTGTATCATGCTTAGCAAGTAACCGAAGTTCAGCTGTAGCATTTTTCTGTGCATCAAGGGAAGTATTCTTCAAGTCTTCAACCAGCTTCATAACTTGAGCTTCAACTTCCAGAAAATCAGTCCTCAATTCAACTGCAGGAGAAGAAACTACACTTGGAATAAATTTCTTTAACGCCTCGGCCACAATTGTTTGGCAATGAGATCCTGTCTCGAGCCGAGATGATAAGTCGGGCTCACTTGGTGGGGCTTCCAAGTTAGCAGCAGGTTGGGGCTCTGAAATAAGCTCTCCAGAAGCATCACTACAGTAGGCTGAATCCTGTAATGCCACGTCATTGCCATCGCCAGGTGTTCCGTGCGATGAATTAAAATTAGATAGGGTGCAGGCGGATAAACTGATCATGCCACAAAACGACAGTTCCTCACCATGACCGTTGCTCTCTCTAGATGGTGACCTTGAGAGTTTATCTCCTGTGTTCAAACTCCTCTCTCCTGAGTGATCTGTTATGTCCTCACAACATCCCATGGATATTCTTCCAATGTCCAAAGCATCGTTCTCATTTACGGCAGCTCCCAATAAAGAATTATCTGACAATGAACGAGGATGAGATGCAGATGAAACTTCTCGCAGGAATCCATTAGATGAGATTGAACTCTTCAATGGAGAACTCAAAGACACGGTTGGATCAGGTGCGGTAGAATGATTGGCCCTCCTGGCCACACTATAATTTTTGGGACCTGGCAGCTTTATATTGTTTGACTCATGCCAATTTGCAATCACTCCCTTCACAATATTATTAGGAGTAAGACTGGTGTGAGATAGGGCTTGCCGTGTCTTTGGGCAAACAGTAAACCCAAGATCAATCCACTTCTGAATAAAAGCCCGCTCATAAGTTTGTCCAGATGCAATAATTACAGGGTCGACCATGAGTTCAAGTGAGAGAGGGCAAATGAAATAGGCAGGTATTGGTACTGGGTTACAGGTCTGGGAAAGTTTCACCATAACGAGGTGTTCGTGCATCTGGGTAATCAGAGCAATCATATGATCAATATGTTCAATTTCACCACGTTTTCCAGCATGTTCAGCAGTTTCTTTCAATTTCTCAAGGGCCACAGCCTCTATCAGAACTTCCTGATTTGACTTTAAGCTCAAGATATCAGCAAGTACTGCCAGGCTCTCTGAGCTGGCTCCAGCGCCATCCATGTGATCCTTAATTGCTTTCATGATTATCGATGATGATCCTTCATGTCCCATATGCTTAATTTTCTCTACACGGTGCTGCAATCACAAGTTAAAATTAATTTAGACCGGAAAAATCTTATACTATATTAAAGAAGGATAGCTACACAGTATTCCCGCCTGAGATACTGCCCCAATTTGCCGCCCAAGGGAAGGGCAAAAAAAAAAAGAAAAGAAAAAAAGTAAAGAAAAGAAAGAAAAAACGCGTTAGCTGCGGACCAAATTCAAATTCAATTCTAACATATTTTCTATCCATTCCTTTCTCGCCTCAACTCTAGATAATAATATAATAATACATATAGTACATACACGCTGAGGCTGAAATTGTCAGATTTTTGACTGGAAAATGAAATGTAATTTGCAAAAATGGAGAATAGCCTCCTCACACGGAGATATTTTGCCTCCTCGTGCGGACTTTTTTTTTTTTTAAGTTAGTAATTTTAGAGATTTTGGTATTTTAAAGGTTAGTGATTTTGATATTTTGGTATTTTTAATTCAAAAATAGGCCTTTCCTTTTTGTTTTTTCAAGTATATATATGTATGTGTGTGTGTATATATAGCAAAAAAAATTAAATTTTCTAAACGGAATGGAAATGAAGCTGTAGTGATTCTGTACACTGCGGAAAAAAAAAAACCACCTTAAAAATACCAAAATCACTAACTTAAAAAAATTTTTTTATGTAAATTTAAAAAAATTTCTTACTTTTTAATTACACTTTATTTTTTTCAAAAAAAGCCACCAAACGGGGACTATAATTTCATTATAATTTATATATCAAATTTTAATTTTAACGATATATTTTTAGAATCCATAATTATTATCTATTTATCTATCATTTATTTGTAATCAAATTATAATTTTAATAACTTATTATCATTTATTTCTATTTAGGTTTTGCCGTGAAACTAACCTTTAAATTACAAAAAAAAAAAAAAATCTAAATCCCGGAGGCATGAGTCCGTGCCTCCGCCTCCGCAAAGCGGAGACACAAGCCTCCGCACAAAGGAGACTTGTGTCTCCAACCTTCGCACACGGAGCGAAGACTACAATGTCTCCGCTTGCGGAGACTGCCTGTCTCCGCGCGCGGAGACATCACATTTATCTTATCCTATTCCCGCCCATAATTCTGGCCTCCATCCCGCACAAGATTAAAAAAAAAAATTATGTTTCTTGATACCGCCCAGATTTTTTGAATTGAATACCGCCCAACCAAAGGCTTACTCATAAACTGGAAAAATGCCCAACCCGCTCTGAAAAAAAAAAAAAAAGCTAAATCTACCGATCTCTTCCCTCAACGACTCTAACCTCTGTGTCTCCAAACTCTGCCCAGACATTTTTATTGAACCGTTGCATAGACGACAGTGGTGGTGTGTGTGGCTGGGTTAATGGAGTACATAGAAGTGGTGGGTAAGGGTATTCTTCCCCAAGACAGCATGTTATCCCTCATTGCATACTTACAGAATTCGAACTTGATGAACGAAGATGAGATGTCGCCCTATTCTCTTTCATACTGATTGTCCTAATGCCAGTGGTCAGGTAAGCTTGATGAACAAAGATCATATATCTGTTTTAGTCTGTGATTTTTGAATATTAAATGGTATTATTTAAATCAATTATCATTAATAGATCACTCCATTAGAATTTATTATTGCAAATGATTATTTCGCGACACAGATTTCACCGAGGATTCAACCTGCAACATTAAACAAGGCACAGCACAGCACCACTTTAACGAAATGTATGAATTTTTAAATTAAAGGCAAAACTTCGAGGCATCGCCGACGTCTCCGCCCACGGAGGCACTGGCCTCCGCGTGCGGAGGCACCATGCTGGTGCCTCCACTGTGAGGAAACGGTTCCTTCGCGTACGGAGGCAACAGCCACCGCACGCGGAGGAACCAGATCCTCCGCGTGCGGAGGACACAGACACAGATTTTTTTTTTTTTTTAAACCACCCCAAACCCACGGTTTACTTTTGCACCACCCCCAAATGTATTTTCTTTCATTTATCTATCTGATTTGCATATAATTAGTAGTTATGTGGTGTATATATTTTTATTTCAAATTATGAAGTGATTTGCATATAATCACAATTAGCATATTTATCATTAGAATTGTTTCTCACTTAATATAAATTTTTACATCTCACCGACCGTGCATCGCACGGGTGAAAGACTAGTGTGGACAAATATAAATCGCTGCTAGCTGTTACCTTGAGAGATGCAGCACTCAGTTCAGCAGCTAAGAATTGATCAGAAGATTTCAGCAACTCAGGAATTTCCAAACAGTAAGTTTCGATCTTTGTCATTAGAGATTCAACTTGTAAAACCTAATAGCAAGCAAACATCAGCAAGATGAAAATTATTTCAGTAGTACGTAAGAAGCTCTATTCGGGTTAGCATAAATAAATCACTGAAACCATCAAGGAAGCATCCCAACCATTCACTCTATTTCTTTTTCTCTGTTTCAACTTTTGCATTTAGGTTGCATTAGAAAAGCTATATTTATAGCTAAAATTATAGATCATATCACGTACAAAATAAACTTTACTCATCAGAGGTTGCCATTTTTCAAATATCTCTCTCAACTCGCCAACAGATTGGTAGAGTCCGGCTAATGCTTTATGAAGCATTTCATCTGAAGCAATTTCAGTATCAACAAAGGCATCAAGTATCGGCTTTAGCAACTTTAATCTTTCTTCAATCTTTTGATGATATTTCTCAGCCGGTTCATATTTTATGCCTTCACAAGACGCCAACTGAAAAAAACTAGTGAAGTTGTCGAGAAGTGACTTCAGCAACGATATTTCCATCCCCTGGTACAACAAAACAACAACTTGTCTCAGTAAAGCAAGCCTAAGAGAAAATGTTTTAAAAGATATTCAAATGGAAACTATAGAAGTTTTTAAGAATCATTTTGCATGTCATGTCGAAAACTTTTGTCAATAGTTCTAATTTAATACATGCGGATAAATGAGCAAAAGAACAGTAAATATGAGCGCACACTTGACAAGACATGAAAAATGGAAAAGAAAAAAGAACTAGAATTCGTGCACACCCTTTTGATATTCCAATTTGCAATATTGACGGTTCTTGACCCAAGTTCTGGGAAAACTAATTAGAATTAATCAAATATTTCAACATTAAAAGAGAACCAGGCCGCAGGGTAAACAAACTGTTGAATGGATTATCAGTAATCTGAGGCACAAATAAAATTTGCCTCCTAGAGTAAATCTTGTTTTTTTTTTTTAATAAAAAAGAAAAGAATAGGGAAGTAAATGGCGAGAATTAAACCAAGTAAACAATATCCTTATTCGTATTTTCTGAAGGTATTCAACTGGAAACAGTTTATGAGAGCTAGAGATCCAGTCAAACATGAAGTGTATGATAACTAATAATGCATGCAAACCTTCTAGGTCTCTATGATGGTCCAAGCATATAGCTGGTTTTCTGAAAATTTATATCAATAACAATTATTAATTCTCATACACGGGAAAAGTCTAATAAAGTTGGCAGCAAGAGAAGAAGAATATTTAATTTGATCACTGGGAAAAACAAAAAGACAAACTATAGGTTTTTCTAACGAACCGTAGCATTCTCAGAAGGAATGACAACCCAGAGGCTGATTTTTTTTATAAGATTGTGAAAAGAAGTGTTTAGATGTCATAGGACTTTATATCTATTGATAACGATGACCCCAAAATTGTCAACCAATATGTCTTGCTAACAAGGGAATAGAATAAACTCAGGCTTAATTACCAAATAACAGCATTGACAATAACTCATGAAAAATAACTATTCTTCTAGCCTGATTTTTCTGCTTCACAAGTTTTAAGGAGATATTTAGCATAAAGATATCAAGCTTTACATAAATTCAATTATATCAATGATAAACAGCATCCAACGTGATCGTGACATTTCAAACCCCTGCACCACAAGAGAGAATAACAATAGCAGTATCCAAAAATGAAGATCTTTTCCAACAATGAAGATCTTTTAGGTATTCATGCTAAAAAATCTGACTAGAACAACAATCACAATAATTCAACATCAGCTCGTAAGAATGAACTTTCCGTTGAAAATAGCACGACCATCCTACTGTACTTTAATATTCAATTAGATATAAGCAAGGTGATGAGAGAAGTGAGCATTCTCAGCTTTCCAGTCATTAGTAAGAGAGTTTTTTCTAGTGACCTTTTTAAACGAAAATCATCACGTAGAATTGGAGATAAGAGAATGGAGGTTGGGTATCATTTGCTGGTAGCATAAAACAAGGAAAGAAGACAAGTAGAAGATCATTTCTTCAACAAAAATATTATTTGATTATTCATGAATACAGATGGGATAACTTGAAAAATATGACACTGAGACCCCTGTGTCTCTCACTACAACATTTCTTTTACTAAATTTAAGATAATTTCAGGCAACTCTTGTTGTTTCCCTTATAATAAATTTCAACTAACAAAGTTCGTTTATCATAGCATATGATAGAAATTAAAATATAAGTCGAAGCAAGAATATTAAGTAATATTCCATTTATTTTCTGGTTATCCAACTCAAACAGAAATGCACAATGGGTTACATCTTGATAGTCAAGAGTCACATATAAGTTATTTGTCTTTTTTTTTTTTTTTTCACCTGTTCCATTATACCCGGAAGGCAACTGGAAGAAGCTATTTAGCCTCCCCTCTCCAGCATAGAAATAAAATTGAAAAAGGAAATGAAGATACAGTAGAGTTATTAGCACTATTTATTGAATGCGAAGGTAGGCAAAGGGCACCGAGTAATGCAGTGTTTATCATTGTGATCATCATAAGACAACACAGAATTATATGAAATCCACAGCATGTTCCATTCACACAATTATCATGAAACTGTAGCAACTCATTGTACTCCATCAGAAACATAGAGAAAACACATCATTCGCGCAAGAGTAGATTCATCAGCCAGATCTCGTTGTTGATCCTATAACCCAACATTCATTGTTCTGTAAGTAAGTAAAGTGGGTTAATTGATTCCTACCACAAAGCATTTCCTTGTAGAAATTAGATGTTACACTGATATTTAATTTGGAGGAAACAACAATTTCATTAGAAAACACAAACAGTTTAAGCTCTCAAAACTAGACATACCAGTTTTGGGAACCCATCAATTTCATTAATAATTCTACCCAAACAGTAAAGAAGTACAAAAAAACACAACTATCAAGCATAAATACACCAAATCTTGTCTTTTTGCGCAATTGTAGAATAACACATTTCCATACGAGCCTCATATTAAAAGAATCGACATGAAACCTTAAATTCTGCAATTTAAATTGAACACGAACATCCAGATTTTGCATATATATGCATACATAAACTAAAGCCATTTATGCGTTCAACTTTAAATTTTAAAAGAAAAATCAAAAGGAAATTACAGAGAGAAAGTAATTAGTACCCGAAACAACAATCAAAAAGGGTTTGGGGCTTGGATTTTGCGGAGGTTTCTCTTAGTCTTCGTCCTCGTGCTAAGAAAATTGAATGGTAGTACTAGGTCGTGTTTGGGGGGTTCAGAAAACGACATAGTTGAACCAGCTGAAAAACAAATACTTTTTCAATTCATCTTTAAATATTGTAACAAAAAAAAGGACAGTAATATTGTTATTTTATTAGCGTACGCTTTCTCCTTTTTTTATTATTTTTTTATTTTTTTGGTGGAAACATAGAAAAGTGTATTCTTTTTTAATAAGAATAATGCTAAAGGTACATAATGATTTACATAAGGGTCTACATAATGCAGATATGGCAATCATCAGGTGATTAATGTGTAAGTGTCATATTTGAATTAAAAGTGGGATCACATGCCACATGTATTATGTAGACCCGTATGTAGATCCTTATGTACCCTAGCATTGTCCTTTTAATAATATTACTTATCATCATAATGATAAAATATCAATGATGTGTCAATCTATTATTCATTACATTTCCCTCTCTTCCCCATCTCTCTCGTAAAAATTGAACTGTTCAATCTCATTATTGCATACTTACTTTTCACATTATCAACATTTTATTATTATAATAATAAATAACTTTACTATTTCTGATAAGACATATTACCAATGGTGAAGTGGAGTGGGGCCAATAGGGATCTTGGATCCACATTGGGACAATGTTTGATTCTTCGTATTGGTTTGACTTGGCTCACCCTATTCGGTCCCCATTAAAATTTTAATACATTTTTTTATTTTTTATTTTCAATTATATATTCTCTAATAAAATAATATTATACATAAATAAATAAAATATCTTTTTTTAACTATATATTCTTCAAAAATTACTATTTTAAAATACATTATTCCAAAAATCTCATTATAATGAGAGGCAAACAAGGGTGAAGTTTCCAAATAAATGAAAAAAAATTCTCAACGGCCCCTAATTCTGTCTTTTTTGTTAGTTTATCCATAATTCCATAATATAAATAGATAAATAATTTTCAGGGTATGTTTGATGGATATTATTGAGAAATGAATGTATTTTAAATAGTGATATGATGAAAAATATGTGGTTAAAAAGTAAGAAAAAATTATTGATATGATGAAAAATATTATTTTATTGAAAAATATATGACTGAAAATAAATTTTGAAAGAATATGTACTAAACAGGGGCTTAAAATTAATATAGTTAAATCTAGAACCGAAAATAGTATTGTCTATATTATGTGTAGTTACGTTTAAAATGCATTTGTCCTTTTTGATAAGTAGGGAAGTTGCGGATAAAAATTTAAACGAAAATCTTCATTTATTCAATACTGTTGAAAATAATATAATTATACAACGTTTTCAAAGTATAATATTATTGTTTATTTATTTGTTCCAAAAAGTTATCTCTAGTTAATTTGTGCCCCCAATGGCTCCGCCATTGATAGTCAGAAAAAATACAGAAGAGGGGAAGCATTTATGTAAGACTTACGTACCTCAGGTATTATCTTTTCATATATGTGAAAAATAAATATTTTCATGGATCAAAGATAAAAATATATAATTAACTCCTAAAAATAAGAATATTTATAGTCAAGTCCAAATACTTTCACTTGAATCACTTGAGTCCTCAATCAAGTATTTTTTATTTTTCTATCCCTAAAGTTTCAATGAAAACAATCTTTTGCAATCTTTAGGTACATTTATCAATATGTAGGCAGAATTTAATTTTGCAAAACTTCAGGTATTAGCAGAATTATCATTTGGTTACACAAGTAATAAATCGAATTCCTACATAATTAATCATAATTCATATCTCATACTGAATCAAAAGAAAAGAATCAAGCTTAGAGGACGACGAAACAAAGGGAAAAAACAAACAAAATTGGATTTTTTTTTTTTTTTTTTTTTGATGTTGGAGCCAATCAAATTATCCAAGATTCGTTTCCCAACGACCTCTTGAATCAATCTTCATCATCAGAACAGTCAAATTTTATTTTTGTAGCCTTTGGAGCATTTGAATCAATCTCTCTGAAATGAGCACCGTATAACTTCGACTCCTGCATTAAGTAAGAACGCAGTGAATAGCAGCACAACACGGCCAGGAATATGATCAAACCAAGTCACAGAGACAAAATGTGTGCAAAATCAGGATGAACATGAGATGAATGAATAGCAAGCAAAACAATCTTAAAAACCCACATGCAATAAAAGACCTTGGTGATATTATTCCAAGTCGATAAATTCATAGTCTGTTTACCCTCAACAATAAGGAACTCTTCGTTCAGCTTATACTTCAGAAACCCCTGGTTCAGCCTCTTAAAAATGAGTCTAATGTCCCTAAACCCCATAGTTTACACTTTACAGATATGTTAATGGACGCTATTAAGGTCCTAACGTTCAGCCAGATGTTGATTTCTGGCTAGACAAAACATGTGCATCGGAGTTGGACATCATTATTGGCACCTCCATTTAAGATTCTCAAAAATGAAACAATATTGCAAGCATACTATTGCCGGAAGCATTATTGGCTTCTCTGAGGATCAGATGATAGCTAACCTTACATTGCTCAAAGCACCGAACTATTATATGATACCTCACAGAGAAAAGATATTCTCACCTTTTTCTTTACATGAGTCCCAAATTTTAGTAGGGCTTCAGGTACAACCTGCTGAGCTTCCTTGAGAACATTTATCAACTCCCCAGCAAGTCCCTACGAGAATTTAGTGTTTGTATGAATGTATAATTAATTATCTATTGTCTGAATATATAGCCAAATCAAGAAATTACTAAAGATACAAAAATGCACCTTGTTTTCCTTAGTGAAGAAAGTGTGAGCCACCCCCTTCTTACCAGCACGTCCAGTCCTACCAATTCTGTGGACATAATCCTCTGTCGTGAGTGGAAAACTATAATTTATTACAACTTCGACATCGGGAATGTCCAATCCTCGAGCAGCTACGTCAGTGGCTATCTGCAGAAACACAAAATCATCATTATAGAAAGCAAGTTTGCTATCATAGCCAACCGCAGCAAAGATTAATCAGCAAGTAACCAGAGCTACAATATTAGAAGCAAAATCATAGGATTTAATATCATTTCACAAGATTCGAGAAAAAAACTTTTATTGCAAGCCTCTTTTTATTAGACATCAAACGTAGGGACTGCTACCTAAAAGTTTTTTCACTGTATCATCCAATTCTCCACAAGTATGTAGAAGCATAAAAGCTCTCAACTGATATTTCAGAAGTTACAATAAAAGCATGAAGATTAGCTCCAATATTGAAAACCTACCATCAATGTTTAGATATCAAGTGAAAAACAATCATCACATTCAAAAGGATTTAACGGCAGCTGTTTGACAGCCATAGGAAAAACAATAACAGAGAGGAATCAGAATTTCTACTCTAGCAATGAAAATGCTGGACCTTGGCAGGTCAAAAGCCAAGCCAACCCAGTTTTCTCTGGTACTTTCTACAATGATCGTGTAAGTCTGCTTCTTCCTTTTTTATTTACTTAAAACAATATATACTTCCCATGTCATTCACTTCCACCCATCATTGCACAAAAATGGGTTGGGTACTGTTTTGGCACCTGGACAAGAGTGCCTCAAGAAAACACAAAGAATGAAGATGCCAGCAGTAACCCAATCAGCATGGATCAAACCATAATTATGACCAGTGAAAAACAACATATTTCAACTGGATGCCAACCATATAAGAAGGTGATAATCAGTCTGCAGTAGTAGATCACAATCCAATACAACAGTCAACAAATTACAAAGCAAACAATTCTTTTTCTTGCCGGCTGCAAGAAGGATGGGAAACATTTGATCGTTGATTGGGAAAGTAAAACTAAAGAGGAGGTTGTGCAAAAACAATAACTCTTAACAGGGAAGAACTCAAGAAATGAAATGGATCATATAAGTAATCATCTACAAAGCAATAAAAACATAGCAAAAGATGGTAAAATGCGTAGAATCAATTCAGTCACATATTACTACTGGAACAATCTTTATTACCAAAAAAGGATAGATTTAGCCCAAGTATACAGCAAAATATTAAATAATATCAAAAGAATTGCATACCATTAGAGGACAGGTTCCCTCCTTGAACAGAAACAGTGCCTCCGTACGTGCATGTTGTGCTTTGTCACCACTTATAGAAGCAACTTTCCAACCCCTGGGAACCAAAAAATTACAATGTTTGAAAAGCTATAAAAATTCATTCGAGGGATCAACAAGAATAAAACATTTATTGAAAAATAAGTAAAGCTTTCTGTCTTAATGGACATATTTTCAATGTGACTGCCAACTGTACAGAAACAGCACAAGAAAACATAAAAAATTATGTGAAATTACCTTCTCTGAAGCATACTCTCAACACGAGATGCTTCCTTCTTGTATAAAACAAAAACCAATACTCTATTCCTGCCGAAAGTTGAAAACCCCGTATAAGCAGAAAATGAAAATATTTCCAAGAAGACTCACGGGATAATTCTTGACATATTCTTTGACCATTAGGAACATGCCAAGTATCCAGACAATATATGCACACAGCCACAAATCTCAAACAATTGGAAACAAAATTCACCCAGTTTTTTAAATGGGAAAGTTGATGCTCTAACTAAGAAGCATCAGCGATGAAAGGCACTAAGGGCCCGTTTGGTAGGGCGTTTGCTTCTGCTTCTTGTAGAAAGAGCTACCTTAGACCAACTTCCTCTAAAAGATTCCAAAAAATTGTTTAAACGAGTTCAAAAACAGCTTCTTAGTCTCATCAACAACTTTCGACTTTTCAAAAGCCATGCCAAATGGACACGAAAATGATTTTCCCAAGAAATAATATCATTCCAAAAAATACAAAAAGTTATAAAACTATTAAAAGAAAACCTTGGTACTAATATTGAACTTGGCAGATCGAAATCCATTATTAAAGAATCAAGCAGCCATATCAATTTACAGATATATTATTAGTTAGAGGCATAATGCTTCCAGATGTTGTTCTTGCATAAATCACAACGCACCGTCACCTTATGGTGCACAATGGGAGAAGAGTTTGGAGTCAGAGCGAGTATTGGGATCTGTTTGGGCACTTGAAAACTTAGGTAATTCAGCTCAAACCTAGAATTATTAATTAATTCCTGATAAAAAAAACTATATTATACTTATCTGGATCAATAGATTTTATTCTTCAGCATAATATAGAAAAAACTGTTAATATTTGCGCTTCCAATTCTTTAATGTGAATAAAAAGCTTATGATTCACTACGAGAAGAGTGGATCCTCCATTTTTTGTTGTTTGCATGTTTTTCAAATGCTTTTGTACAAAAATCTGTAAGGGTTCTCATTTCAAGATGGCATGGCCTTGGTTTGCGAAAAATTTAAGGTTTTACCCAAAAACATAAATAAGATTGGACCATTTTAAGCCTCGCATCTCACTTGCTAAACTATGTAGCTGGTATCAGGCTGCATACTTGCACTCAGTAATCCCAGATACTCGGTCAACCAAACACTTCCTAAAGACAAGAAATAAAGATTATAATATATCAGCAACATATACCGTCTGGACTTATGGTACTTTTCTAGCAAGCACTGCAATCGTTCATCACGCGCTCGGTCATCCAAAACCTACAATTTAAAGGAAAATAGAAACTTGTTAATCAATGAAAATTAATATCCATTTTATATTGGGACAACAAAATTTACGCTACTCGTTCATAAATTTAATGACCAGCTATACCTCCACTATTTGCATGACGTCGTGGTTGGCAGCTAAATCCTCTGAACCAACAACCACCTGAAACATATTCATTTACAATTTAGAAATGAAGATGAAGATAATGGAAGAAGGCTCCAGTAAAGGTACTCCCCCAAATAAACCACACCTTAACAGGGCAGGGATCCATGAATTCTTGGGCTAATTGATGGACAGCTGGAGGCCATGTTGCACTGAACATTACCATCTGACGAACTGCATCGTATGTGACATTTGAATTACATGTCCCAAATTAGTTGCACTTAGTTCTATAATGAGTTGTAACATAAGTAGCAACAATGAAAGTCCATGGACATTTACATTGAACATTATACTAACAAGAAACTAGATAGAGAATTGCCAATCCAAATACTCAAGCAAAATAGATCTAGCCAAGTAAAAAATATGCAAACATTAGTGCACTTACTACTACAATTAGATGTAATATTGAGTGGCAACAGTAAGGCTAGGGACATTTACCTTATATAATGGTTATACTAACAAGAAAATCAATATAGGATCTCCAGGACAAATATTCGAGAAAATAAACATAGCCAAAATCTTAGAGAAAACAACGAGATTCTACTGTAACAAACCAGAGATTGTGTAGAGAAAAAAAAAAGAAGAGGGACCTGTCTAATGACCAGTTGAGACCTTCATAAACTAGAAAACTATGAATAGCAATAAAATCTGAAAAAATAAAAACTTATTCTGGTTCAGGTACATATATTTTCAATGTTCCATATCATACCAGTGTTCGTTTGACTTAGTATTGAGCGAACCTCAGGTTCAAATCCCATGTCAAGCATTCGATCAGCTTCATCTAGGACCTAAGGATAAAATCATGGTTAAAAAATCTGTAAGTCAAATATTTTATACAAGCAAAAAAATGAACTCATTATCATCAAGAAAGTTGAAAACGGAGGAAATACATTATATGGTTAGAAATGAGAGCATGTTTAGGAATTTGGACAAGTAATTTATTGAAATTTCACATAATGATAAATATTAAAACTCGAGACCAAGATGAAAAAATAACCATGAAAAGAAAAAAAGAGAATATTTATGCTTACCACAAAAGACACCTCCTTCAAGTGGCATACTCCCATTTCAATCAAGTCCTTCAAACGGCCAGGTGTTCCAATAACAATGTCCTGAGATAGAGAAGGAGGTAGACACGAGTTACAGTCTTATAGGTGCACTTTAGTTCAAGCAAATTTAGACCCATGTTGGTTGGGAATATGCAAAACATCAAATAAATTTATTATAATGAACTGACTAATCGATTGTGAATACTAATTTTATTTTAAAACTAATTATATTAACACATTTTTGCACCAGAACAATCATGTCACGGGTACCATGAAACTAATTACAGATAAGCAGGTTTAACGACAAGATGTTTAACATTCCAATCATGTTGATTATTGAAAATTAAGGTAGAATGCACTTTTTAATCTTAAACTGAAAATCATTCTACTGTTAAATAATTAGGTGAAAGAGAATATTAGTTAATCCCTATGATGCACCGACACGAACAAGTGTGTCCGACACGATAAGAGTCATATATGCCGACACGCGATTTTTTAAAAAAAAGTACAGACACGACACGTTGATTAAATTCTTAAAAATTCTTCATTTATATAGTATAGATTAGTTTTATACTTGTTATTAATTTTTCTTGTTGAAATATTTTGAACATGAGTACATATTTGTTGCTTGTTAATAACTTTGAATTAACAATATATAATATTTCTAATATAAAAAGTACGGTAGAGTGTCGAAGAAGTGTCAGTATCGACTCGTGTGACACGCTACTCTAATTGAAGTGTCTGTGCTACAGAGGTTAATCCAAAGGAAAAGGATGGGTAGAAGAAGTTCAGGAATTATATTTGTACTAACACTTTAAGTTATACATCACTTTGCATTGAGAACTGAAGACGTGCACCAGATATAAAGAGACAACATGAATATTGAAGACAGATCACAAAACTTTAAAGCAAAAGATTACAATTAACATTAACTTTCTAGCTAAGTAGTTCAGAAAACCATCAGATAATATTGAGGACTAGGAACGGTAGACACATACAATTTGCAGTTAATATATATTCACAATCAAGATTACACAAACTTACCACACCAGATTTCAGAGCAGATATCTGTGGTCCTTTTGAAGTTCCTCCATATATACAAACTGACTGCACCCTACTAGGCCTTCCAGCATCAGAAAGAACATCCGATATCTATCACCATTAGACATCATCATCATCATTTAGTTGTATGAATCGTTAAGGTTTAGATCCTATTTTATTTAAGATACTTTATTGGGAACAAATAATGTATATGATAACATGACAATTGTCATCATAATGGACTTGGGCTAAAAGTCATGAAATGTCATTATAAGTTGCAAAAGAAAACCAGTGCTACATTTCTTATTAAGTGAGCAACCCTTCGCATGCCACCAAGAAGTTCTAATCTAACAAGAAATCAGTGAAGAGCATAGTGCCAACAACTTCTGCTTCTCTCAAAGAGGAGCCTGAAGAGAACTTAGCCCTCAAGGTCAACATGAGATACACCGATCATATCAAGTGGTTTAGACCTTCATTACCCACAGTTACTTCTCAAAACATCTTTTTAGATCAATGCAATATTGTCAATCGAAAAAAGACTGTAATTTTCCACAATGTATCAGAATTGGTATCAAGGTCACAGATCTGAATCCCTTCCCCTTCACAATTTTGCTTCAGCTAATAGAAAAGAGAATTACATGGCTACTATTATTACAACATATTGAAATCCAAACATGTGTAGTGTTGCAATATATAAACAACAGATTACATACTTATAAACAACAGAAATACATACTTGTTGAGCTAGCTCCCTTGTAGGCGAAAGGATAAGGCAAAGTGGATTCACTTTCTTAGAGATTTTGCTCTTTCTCTTGCTTAAAACGTGCATGATAGCAGGAATCCCAAAAGCCAGTGTTTTGCCTATTCATGCATACAATAGGCTTTCAAAACAAGCTTGTACAGAAAACTCTAGAATCGCATAAAATTCCTTATTTAAGGGATAAGAAAAGAACAATATAGGGATTACCGGAGCCAGTCTTGGCAATCCCAATAAAATCACGGCCTTCCAACAGAAAAGGCCAGGATTGTGATTGAATTGGGGATGGCTTATCAAAGTTCTTGCAGCATTCCAAGACCTCGCCAGGAAGCCCAGACTCTGCAAACGAATTCAGTGCCTTATATTTCGAATCATTCACATTATTCCCTGATACCACTACACCGCTGCTTTCTCTAACGTCCTGAATTGTTTTCTCTCCTCTATCATAGTCTGTTTTCTTCTTCTTTTTTGATTTTTCAACATACCCATCACTCAAAATCTCCTTTTCTCCCGCTTCTTCGTCCTTTTTCTTCCTTTTTACCAATATTTCATCCGACTCATTTAGTGTTTTGGCCTCTTCTTCCCGTTTCTCTTTCTTTTTCTTCTTCTTCAGATTTTTCTTTGATTCCCTAAAGATCTCTGCTCCAGTGTCTTCAATCTTTCGCTCGTACATTTTCCGGAGTTCAGTATCACCATTCTCAGCGGTGTTGAGGGCTTCTGGTTCAGCTGTTCGGTGCTTTTTGCTACCCATAACGGGGGAAGTTGAACTGAACCAAAAACCCGAGATAAGCAGAAAGAATAGATATTTGTAGTAGCTAGGGTTTCTCTAAGAATATTTGTGTAATGACCGTTTTGTCCAAACTAGCGGTGCCAACAAGCCCGGCTCGTGGGCTTTTTTCTCAATTTTATTATTATTTTTTTTAAAAATCATAACTATCAAATTACATTATAGAAATATTATTATGGCGTGTTTGGTTGCCAATATTTTCAATAAAAAAAATGTGTTTTTTTCCATATAATTTCCTATTTTTGTACTATTTGATTGACTCTTTTTGTACAAAAAATATTTTTTTACTTTTTGTCACGTAACTATATTTTCCTTGAAAACAAGAAAAATATTTTCTTTAAAGAAATGTAATTTTTATTTTCCATAAAATTCACTATCTCTTTCTCTCTCTTATCCAACTTTCTCATCAATAAAAAATGGATAAGTATAAAATATTTTCTAAATTTAAAACTAAATCAATCAAACACATTTAATTAAAAATTTCTATATAAATAATTTATAAGCAATTGAATTATCTATAATTTATTTTCTTTCCTTGCAAATTGCATACTCGTAATCAAACGTTTCATAATTCAAGATTATTTATATGAAAATAAATAATAATTGACAATAATACATACAATTTTGCCACGAAAGGGTCTTTAGTAGATAATCTTCGAGACTAAATCCCCCTTTATCAAGGGCGACAACTTTCTCACCAAAATTAGAAAGAATTGTTGCTGCAAAACCTCTTCCACAATTTGAATCACTAGCTGCAACACAATTGGCTCGTGTTTGATCCTCACTTCTGTTCAAACTAGTTTTCAACCAAATATTTCACAGGATCTATAATTTTTATTAATTTTTTCAATTACGTATTTTATCAACTTTTATCATTTTAGTTCATTTTTATGTGTGCTTTTTTCTGTGGGTGATTACTTTTGATTCGTGGTGTCTTTGATGTCAGTGTTTTTCTTCTTATTGAGCCAACGGTATCCAATTGCTTCCCTACTGGATTTTGAAAATTTTCCTTGGCTTTCTCCTTTGTTGAAATTCGCCTCAATTTTGCATCCCTTTCATTTTGCAAAAACTCCTTCATAAATTATTTTTGTTAGGAAACCCTTGTAATGGATTTCCCCTCTCATTTCCTGCCGCTCTCGTAGAGTATATCAAGGAGGGGACGATTCGTGGGTTATCAACTTCTATTTCGATTGTCCACTCCTCTTTTCATGGCGTCAGACACATCAATCTTTCGAGGGGTGTCCCTTTTACTTTTAAGGGAAAACGAAAGTGCGCTCCTGCGCACCAGCTGAAGAAAGGAGCTTTGGAAGCTTACCTTATTATGGTTCCAAACCTATCTTACTAATAAGAAGAAAAGCAAAAGTTAAAATATACTCCTAATGAGTTTTTGAATCGAAGTATTGCATTCTTCATCCATTCAACAACAGTAGAGGGGGGTCCCATAACTTTTTGAATCTATTTGAGCCTTTTATTAATTTCTCCTTGCTCGTTGTGTGGCGCTCTAATATCAATGGTGACATAACCAAAAATCAAAATTAAAATGAGAAAATATGAAAAGTGAGTTGGTTCGAAAACTTCGAACCTTTTGATATTGATAAATCGATGAACCAGTATACCTCCCCACTACAAACGGCAATCGAACGATACCAAAATTCTCATAGCCAAATACTCATTGTATGCTCCATCCAACCCCAAACTATCCTCGTAACATACCATAACCCTCCCTCCCTCCCGCCCGCCCGCCCGCCCGCAAAACCAAATCAAATAATGAAAACATTAACACGTTATTCCATATTCCGCCTACTTCATTTTCAGTCAAAGATAACAAGGTGTCTTATGGAAAGACGAATCTATCTATCCCGAAGTTCGTAGTTTGAATATCTATGTAACGTTTTAAAAACATTTTTAGCATATAAAAACTCGTATCCTAAGTTCATTTAATTTGCATTATAAGTCACACACTTGAATTACAAAACAACATTATCATGGAAAATTAAAGATTCCAAAATGCATACACGATACTGTAAATTGATTATGAGAATTGATTCCGATGAACACAATAATTACTCATAATATTTCAAATTTTACGAGATGATACGGTCGATTTTCTATTTGAAAAGATGAAGATAAAAAATCTCCACCCGTCGAATCGAATTGTTACTTCTGTTTTTTTACAATGGGTGAATAATGATTATTATTATTATTATTATTATTATTATTATTATTATTATTATTATTATTTATTTTTTTGAATTTGAATTCCCCATTTTTCCCAAAGATGATCTCTACCTGTAATGGCCTAAAGATTCGTCCAAGAATTTAATTCTCCCAACACATTTGGTTTGATCAAAACCAAGTAATTGTGTATAAAACATAAACTTATTTATTTATGTGAAGTATCGTAAAAGAAATTGAGAAAATGCTACTAAATAAAGCTATATAAAATATATACTGAAAAAAAAATACAAAATTTTAAAATAATATAATAACTATAAATGCCATTTATTTATTTATTTATTTATTTATTTATTTATAACTGAAACTAGCTTATCCTTCAAATCAGAAGTGGAAAAAGTAAATGTTAACAAATAAGAAAAAAAAATAAAGCCCCTGTATAATTTAGATGAAAAATCAAATTTACGAGTCCTATAAAATGTGTAATTAAAATTAAATTATAAATTTAATTTAGATTTTAATCTAATTTTTTAATTGAACAAAACACTGGCACAATCTAATAACAAATTTAAAATTGTATAAAATAAATGGTCAAAATGCATATTTGCTTTCTGCTTACAGGAAGAATCTATTCAATCATTTGAATCTCACGAGAGAATTCCATATTTATGCAAAAATGAGGGTGCCTTTAATTTTTTTACCCTGATTGACTTTATTTTCAATGAAAATGTCATTTTTTTTTCCATCCAAAATTCTACTTTTAGAGTGTTTGTTTGACAATTTTTTCTATAAAAAATATTTTTCTACTTTGGATCATGTAACCATATTTTCATTTTTTTAGGAAGAGATGATTTTTATTTTTTAGGTAATTCACTCTCCCTTTCTCTCTCTTATCTACTCACCAATAAAAAATGGACAACTATATTTTTTAGGTTGAAAACCAAATCAGTCAAATGTATTTAATTAATAATTTTCATACAAATAAGTTTTAGACAATTCAAATTTTCATTCCACACAAATTTCACTCACAATCAAACGCGCCCTAAAAATAAAATTGAATTGTCAATTATTTTGGGTTCATTTTACCAATGGCTACCCAACCATACGGCTGAAAAGAACGGGGATATGCGTAACCCTCAATCTACCCGACTACCCCCCATTTGTTTCTCATTTTTCATCTATAAAAATGAAAAATATCACCATTATCCATCGTATCAAGCCATCAATTTTGAATTTCTATCTCTTGTGTGGGGCTCAATAACGGCTATATTTTTCATTCTCATTCTACAATAATAAGAATCAAACGGGTCCCTAATGTTAATATCACGGCTCAAGCTCGACCCGCCCAACCTCCAACAGCTTGGAAGCGTTCCTTAAGTTCCATATCCGAACATCAAACTTGAATATACGTCGAAATGATAGAATACAGGGGAAGCGTTGTAACATACAAAAAGCAAAAGGATGCAATTTTTCCAGCTTCTAAAATACGGGAATTTCCCTTCCTACAAAAATCTAAATCAAACGATAGAAAGAGGAAAGGGGTCATTTGTCATTGTCTTTTCCTATTTTATGTCACTAATAATTTGGCATGTACCGCAAGGCTGGCTAACAAGGAACCTGTAGTCCAAAGCACAGGTGAACATAACGACACTGTATACTTAACATTGGCTTTCAAGGTCTTGCCATTTTCAATACCTTGGATGATTTCATGTAGAAAGTCTTCACCGCGAAGGATATTTCTTTGCTCTTATGCCCCCTGTAAACACCTACACTTACGATGGCCTATCTATCTATAACTTCCGACGTGCTATTCTCACTACAGTCTGGACTAGCTGAAGATGACGATAAAACTTCCTTTCCCTTGACGTCAGCCGTTCCTGGATCCACGGTCCTCTTGGCATCTGATGATTGTATGAGCTTCAGCTGGTGTTGGAGAAACTGTACAAGTATCGGGGTACAAATGGTGAAATCCAAGTACAACAATATATTTGAACAAGCAAGGGATGTATGCAGACCGCAGTGATATTTATTTTTAGTTTTATGTTTAATATTTCCAGATTCAAATTGTCCTTGATAGATTCCATCTCTTGCTCTCTAACTATAGGCATCTAATATAGTAGTTATGTGGTATTTCTACATGAAAAGGAGCTCATTATTATGTTGTATACACAAGGACAAGTCCACCTTCCATCAGTTTAGCCAAACACTTGAAAAGTATCTATATTCAGATTTCCGGAAGTATGCCAAAAAAAATTCACACTTCCATGCACTTTTCAGATTTTAGTAAACCGACAGATCCTACCAAAACCAAAGGTTATGAACACGTAGAGAAACCTGTGCAAGTACAGCAGAGAACAGCAATAGTTGTCAAGGCATATACAACAGTTTCTACACATATAAACTCAGAATTCGACAAAAAAGAAAAAAATCAGTACATGCCTATCCATAAAGAAGCTAACAATTTTTTTTATAACAAAAAAGAGGCTTAGAAAATCTAGATCTTTAACCACGCGTGCTTCAGCCCCACAACCCAGAGGCACATATTTTATCAATGCATAAAATAAAATTGAAACAGTGATCAAGTTGAAGTCGGTCATCGAGTCATAGCTTCAGAAAAATTTAAGATTCAAACTATGTAACACGAGGAAAATAAAAGAGCAGCCATGCATAGAAACTGAATTACCTCAATCTGGTGCTCGATTAACTTCTTATGTGCATCCAGTTGTGAATTTGACACAATAAAATTGCTTTCCAACCCTGGCCCGTACTGCACATTCCCTCCAGGAAGCTGTACATCTGAATTTGTCATATACGTAGAGCCCTGATGCGCTAAGGTTTGAGGAGGTAAAGCATATCCAGGTGACCTGCAAGCATAGAGAAAATGTGTTAGATTGATTTCTCCAAGTATTGTTCATCCCTATGTATGAGATCCAGGCTAAGCACATCCTGGTCTGACCAGCAAGGGTAGAGAAATCTAATGCCAACAGCATGATTTTATTAAGTATTGTCCGTGCCCATTTATGAGATCCAGAATCACAACATCTAACAGTGAATTTACAAGCTGACCTAAAATCAATTGTATAATAGTTCTGCTTAAAATCATCTCCAGATATAGAAATCTCATCTCCATAAAAAATAATGTCCAACGTGAATTTTTGATAGTCGAAATGGAAGTTTTCATGAACTTAAAGCACTCTATGAACTGAATTCACCTGACACAAAATAAATAGGAACTTCTGTTGTCTAAGGAAAATTTTATCCATGGAATTCATGTTATGCATGCATTTCAAAAATGCAACAACATTATGAATGTGAGATGCCAATATGGAGAAGGTACAAGGAAGGGAAAAAAAAAATACCAGACTAGAGTACTTGGAGAAGGATAAACAAAAGACTTTTCATAAATTGAGGCAGCAGAAGCAGCGGCTTGGAGTCTAGCCTGTTGCTGAGTGATATTAGCATTTGCACCAACTGAGCCATGAGATGTACTAGCTGCGCTTGTACCTGTGTCCCACTGACAAAGTTAGCTCTCTGTTTTACACAGATATGATTACCGGTTCATCAATTTGAAGTAAAACCATCAAACTATGCCAGCTTTCTGATTGTTTATATTAGAATGTAGAATGCTTCAAATTTGGAAGGCCCATAAAAATATAATTTTTAGAAATATGTAACTGCAATTTTTGCTTAAATTGAATAGAAAACAAACATACATCAAAAATCAAGAAAACCAATCACAGGGAATAAATTTTACCTTGTTGATGAACATCAGTGCTCGATCCAGTAACAGAAGTGCCATTTTCAGGTGGTAAAACAAGGGCTCTGCATGTAGGACACGTGTTTTGTCTTTCTAACCACGACCTCAGGCAGTGCACATGAAAAAGATGCCCGCAAATAAGTTTCTTAGCTGTTGTCATCTCCTCACGACATATAATGCAGGTTGCATCACTTCTGAAAGACAGCAAAATAAATGAGAGCAAAGAGTAACAGTAAGAAAAGCATAATACAAAAAGTTTCTTGAAGTAAAAGCAGCTTACGCAGTAAGTTCTTCAGGTGTTGCATCTGGAAAACGATCATTCATATTTGAAGCGATTTTCCGATAACGTATGAAATCAGCCACGCGAATTTTGAAGTTACGAAATGTCTCGTAAAGCTCACGGATCAAGTGAAGAGGCACACCATAGTTCCTGGAGAAGGAAAAGGAAACCAAGGAATAATGACAACGGAAAAGATGAGCATTAAATTAAAGAATAACAATGAGCAGATCAAAGTGAAGCTTTTATGCTCATGAAGATAACATAAAACAACCACCTCGCCTAGCGATCCTCAAACAATCAAAATATACAAAGGGCCTAATTGTGACACAAGTACCTAATGCCTTCTCCTAGAGAGAGCAAAAAGAATGCCGCTCAGAAACAAAAGTGACTCCAATCCATGACATAACAGTACAAGAAAGTTTAGTTCTATTCTTTGAAGAAATTTGGAACAAATCTGTATTTTTTGATATTACAAGCAATATCAGACTCGATAAATAGCACAGAAATAACCAGCTTATGCTCGGTCATGTTTAAACAAGGAGTATATCAAGGTTTGATCTGTCATATTCAAACCAGCAAATAAGATCTCATGCAGAACAGCAGGGAAAAAAATTCAGCACTACAAAGTGTTTCAGATTTACCATCAGAAATTAAAGGTGAAAATCCGTATTGTAGGTGGTGACTGAGCTCAAAAGGGAAACGAAAATTAGAAAACTATTACAATTTTTGCAATATACAGATACTAGAACAAGAGAGGAAATGCACACATAGAGGGATACAAATGCTTACATTTGTGAATGTTATCATACAGAGACAGATAGTAAAATTTCAATTAAGACACACGTCTAGACCTCCAAACTAGCATACATACATATACACAAACAGCCAGGAAGCCGAGAGATAGTCTATTCTCAGACCCTTACAAATGTGGTGGAAAAATTAGGCTAAACTGTAACTTACATAAAAATCACGAGGAAGAAACACATGTACATAGTCAAGTGCAGCAAGTCCCTAATAAGCTCCAAGTAAAAAGTGTAGACAGCTTTCTTTTCCCATTGTCCATCCATAAGCATGTCACCAACATAGAATACATATTTCACAAGCGTCGACACAGTTGTTGTTGCCAGTATCATGTATCTGAAAGAAAATAATGAATTTCTAATAACCATATTTAGAAAATAATTACAAGTTAAAATGCTGTAAGAAATAACAAAAACATTCCCTGAAACCAGATTGACAAAAGGAACATTTAACCCATCAAATCCAGAGTTCAAATATATAAATTACAACCACCTGCCAGTTTTCTGTTAGCAAAAATATAATGGGTGCAGTAGCAACTAAATAATTATGGGAGGTCATATTTGCAAGTTATCTTCAGGTTTTGAGCACATGTTCATATTTACATCTAAGAGGGTATTCATCTAAGAGGGTTATATATTTTCGTGTCAGGAATTTAAGTTCATATCACCCGTCCATTTGAAGAGCTAGATATTTTGAAGGCAATGTTAATTATGCATAATAGAAAGAGAACTGTTTTTTGCATTTTCTAGTTTAGTTCATGGGTTTTAAAAAAAATACACGATGTTAATTATGCATAATAGAAAGAGAATTGTGTTTGCATTATCTGGTCCAGTTGATGGGTTAAATTAAAAGCAAGCAAACATCATGCCTACCAGCCTGCTATTATGTGGGTATGTTTTGTTCATGTATTTATTTATTTATCTTGGAGGTAGTGAAGAGGAGGAGGGAAGAGATAATGAGAAAACCTTTAAAGCAGCTCCAGAAACAAGGCAATCAAAATACTTTCAGCTTTTCTCTAACCTTTAATTTGCATAGCTATGTTACAAGTCTCTGCTAAGTGATATGGTAATCTGTATGTTGACAGTTACAAATATTTGAAATGTAAAAAAGGAGAAGCCTTTCACAATTTCCAACTAGTGTCAACTGCACGAGCTATTATACTTCTCCATTCAAGGAGTATTTTTGGCAAAATTGAGATAAAAGGCTGAAAAGGAAATCAAAGAGAATGCTGCAGAATGACACTATAATCTCATTCGAGTGATGAACTTGTAAATAACCAGTCTGAAGAAGTAATGCTAGATCTTGTTAACTAGAGTGAATCACGCAAATTATTTACCGATACAAATAAAGAAACAAACGGTGAGAGGGGGGTGGGGGGGTGGGGTGAAGAACCATTTTTGCTCTCCTCATTTAGTTGAAAGACTTCAATTCAGTTATGAAAGCAATGTGCTAGTTACTCAGCCATGCTGCATATTAACAATACAACAGAACAAGTTATAAATCATAAGAACGGAAACTTACTCAAATGCAAAGAAGAGCGATACTGAAGGTTTTCTGGTTTCTATCAAATATTTTACAGAATTGTACAGAAAGAGACTGTCGATAAGGAGGAGAAATCCCATGAAAGAGACAATGCGGATGTGAGAGAGCTTAGGAACGGAAGGAGTGGTTTCGATGTACTCAACCCTTTTCTGAGCCAACCAATGCAAAGCCTTGATCAAAAGTAGAGTGGTAACCATTGAGAGAAAAGTAACTGAGAAGTCCTGTCGGAAAATGGTGATTGCAAACAGTATTTCCATCACTTCCCTCCATGACTGCTCATTCAGCCTTTCAACTTCCGCTTCTCGCAGTGATCCAAGGAAGATTTTCTTGGTTAATTGCCACAAAATGCACATAATAACCAGACCCATGTTCAAAAGAAGCACCAGACTGATCTTGGAAGTCGATAAATAAACCATTGCTGGATAGAATTGACCTCTACTACTAAAGGCATGATAGATAACTGCCAGTGCAGCTATTAAGCTAAGCCCAGCATAAGTTTTAAGCCTCATCATTTTAACTGTTTCCTGTAAGATAACATCCAGTCAATTAAATTTATCAAGGAAATTTGAACAATTTGCAAACAATCATAGCTAATAAGCTAAGACCAGCATAGACTTGTAGTGCAATGCTTTTAGCTTTCAGAAAATTTAAGATGCACAAACAGGTCCTATGTGTATTATATGCACTAAAATCTTTGATAAACAATCCTCTTATTGTTAATATCTCACAAACAATAAATTTCTAAAAACTCGTGGAATTTATAGATATCGTCTTAAGCCTAATAATTAATAGATCCTTGAGAATATTCCTTCATAGTATGAAATATGAATTATATGAGAAAAATGTCATAAATAAATATTTTCAAGAGATATAAAGATTAAATATAGGCGAGTGTTCATTCCATTAAATAGATTAAAAATTATGTCAAAGTAATTGCAGCACTTCATGAGACCGTCTTAATTGTATCTTTTAGCATCAAGCTGTGAACATATTTGCAGGGACAAATACTTCTTTGCTAAGTCCAAGAAGCACATCTTCCCCTTGTTCGAGATCTTGTGTTATACATTAAGAGATGCATTGTCTGATAGCCAAAAGATAAGTCCATCAAATTTAAGTGTCCGCATTTCTGAAACTATTAGGACCCAGAAATTAAAAGCAAACTAAAGTAACTTTTAGTATGAAACATAAAAAATAAAAAACTTTACTGTATTGCACCGCAAGTGATCTTAAAAAGTAACGAGAAGTTTATAATCAATAATTTTCATCAATAATGGGATGCAAAAATTCTAATTAATAATTTCATAGCCAAGTTTTCCCCAATCTGAATAAACCAAAAATTGTTCATATATCTCAGAAATTAACTAATTTTACATATTTATATTGTAGAACATCAAAAAATGGCTCCAGCGATGTGATTCTATTTGACTAATCAACTGAATTATTAAAATTATTTTTTACATGCATCAAACGAAAACAATAAAACCCTAGGTTGACTTAATTGATATCCATCAATTTGAGAACTCAAATATCAGTAACAAACCGTTTTCAAAATCTGAAAACTTTTTAGAAGATCATAACAAACTCCAATTGAATATAATCAAACAAACTATAAAAATTGATAAAATCAATAGCATTTACAAGGGCTTGTAAATACATTTTTTAGTAATATTTACCTCACGAATTTGAATTCCCCTTCTCGTCAGAAATCCTACTCTGTCAAAAAGTGTCGAAATATATCACAGTCACGAATGAATTTTGCATTATAAGCGGTAGGTCGAAGAATAATAGTATAGGTGGGTATTGTTTACTTATGCTATGTACGTCGAGCGGAATTTACCCAATAATTTCACGCCACGTGCGCACGGAGGACTCGATTTAACCTTGCGATTAGATAAGGGAATTTGGCGCAAATGATCCCTAACCTATGCCCTGTGTGTGATGTTAGTCTCTAACCTTTTTTCATGACACCGACGACCTCAAACTATGCTTTATGTAAACATGTGGTCATTTTTTACCATTTTTTCCAATATGAAAAGACTACGATGCCCTTGTCATGCCGGGGCTCCCTTTTATTTATCAAATAGTTAGGAAAAGGAAAAAAACGAAAAGTAAAAGAAGATCTCTTAACATACCAAAAATTCACACTATTTTCTATTCCTATTAATTTCAAATGTTTTAGATATCAAATGCCTAATATTTTAAATTCACCTTGAACGTGACGACAAGGAAACGGTGTTAATATAAATTCATTTTAGTAGCCAATTTTAAACCGTTCTTCATACTTCATCACTCATCCGTTTCTCAACAAAGGTGGTGTGAAGTACGTCAAATTATTCGAATAAATACCTTTAAGTCATACTAGGTCTCAAAAATGTGAAGTTAATATGTAAATTTTTGTTGAGTATTTGAACAGTTATTTAACGTTTCGGTGATGATTTTCCATTCCTATTAAAGCATTGTAGAGTATGCAATGAACACTGCTTCGAAGTTTGATATTGCTGTCTGGTCACCCTTTATGCTTCTAAGTTCACAACTTTTAACAAGCCAACAAAGGTTAAAATTTCAAAATCTGAACTGTCAAGGTTGTTTTTGATAAATACAAGACGAAATGGACCGTTTGATTAAATAGCTTTTGAGTTAATTGTCCCAATGGGCACTGAACTTTTGTCCGTGCCTTCTGATCACTAAAGTTTAAGATGTTGAGTTTTTGTCACTACTAGATGCAAGCAACGTGCAATGCACGTTTGCTTAATTTATATTTAATAATTTTGTTTAAGAATTAATTTGTTATCAATAAAGATGTAATTTTTTTTGTTAATTAAGGGCGTGTCTGGACGCGCTGCAAGGAGGAAGGAAAATTGATTGTGTTACTTTTTTTTTTTTTTTCAAATCTATAGCCCTATAGTGAGAGAATTGGTCCAAAATTGCAGCTCTCAACGGCATGAATTGTGCTGCCAACGGCTTGATTTTTGCTGAAAAGCAGAAACAGACACCATCTAAATAATTAATGATGTAATGTTTATGTAATTGATAAATAATTAGATGTGTGATTTTGATATTGTGATGTATGTTGGTGAGATTGAAGAAAATAAGTAAAAGTTGACAAATTTTGAGAAATGGCTAAATTGTAAGGGATCCAAAATTCGGAGACTAAAATGTAAATACTTAAAAGCTGTGCCGAATCTCACGATGAAGATTTGAGAGTGCTCGGAGTCAATTGGATAAAGGAAGACGTAAGGATGATCAAATTTAGTCAAAAGATGATCATAAATCAATATCCAACCGAAAAGTTATGCTACGGTATTTTAGTCT
This sequence comes from Fraxinus americana, assembly GCA_035079005.1. NCBI lineage: Eukaryota > Viridiplantae > Streptophyta > Magnoliopsida > Lamiales > Oleaceae > Fraxinus > Fraxinus americana. The sequence continues at coordinate 47,326,615 of CM068707.1, forward strand.
CATATTGAGACCTATTTTTGGCATAGAAAGTGATCGAATTGGAGAATGATGTCTGAATCAAAGTTTTAGCCAGATGAATTAGCTTTCCAACGCATTTTGAATCGCCTCAATCGGACATCGGAATACAAAGTTATGATAAAAACAATGAAAGAAGGTGCAGCTGCCTATTTAAAACAAGAAATTCCGTTACATAGTCCGTTAAAAGAACAAATTCTGTTAGTTTTTCTATTAAAACAAGAAATTCCGTTATATAGCCACTTTTAATATATAGAAGAAACTTATCTAAACATTAGACGTTATTCATGGCACAACATCTGTTTCAAACCGTTAACAAATTAGTAACGTGGCTAACGGAATGTACGTGTAGCTCCTCGTCATGTCTTTGATTGCTTACTAAATTATAAAAAATGTCTTCGATTACTTACTAAACTTTAAAAAATGTTTTCGATTGCTTACTAAACTCAAAAAAAAGTAATCGTTCATTCACCGAAGTTTGAAGTGGTCGAATTTTGGTCACTAAATTTATAAAAATGATGCAGGTCTGTTGTTCATTAAAAAATGTGTATCACCAGCACACATATCACATGAAAGTAATAAAGTGGACAAATGAGTTTGGATTGTCGATCCCACGAGAAATAATTGCTCAATTCCACGATAGTTAAATTTAATTTTAACACATTATTATAAAAATTTAAACTATTTCCATAATTTGAAATTTAGTCAAATTTATTGTGTGTTTCGTTGTTAAAATAAAATTTGAATTTTACAACGAAACATACAATAACTTTAATTAATTGGATTTTACAATGAAATACAAAATAAATTTAACTAAAATTTGAATTTTGTAATGAAATAGACAATCAATTTAATTAAATTTATTGCGTGTTTCGTTGTAAAATCTAAATTTTAATTTAATTTAATTTCAACAGCGAAACAAACAATAGATTTGAATTTTGAGTAATGCTACAGGAACCTGCTGGGTTACCTGTAGCATTACCCGACCCCACGCCCCCCACTCACAGTGGGGGGCCCCGCCCCATTATTTAATTCACCCTGGGCCCCCCTCATTGTGAGGGGGGCGGTGGGGTCGGGTACCCGGGCGTGTAAACGCCCGGGTACCTTTAGCAAAATTCTTGAATTTTTTAAATGATGAAAATAACTTAAAATCCTACAAAAAGGTGTTAAAATTAAATTTAACAATTGTTTGATTGAATAATTATTTCTCATGAGATTGACAACCCAAATTCGTTTGTCCACTTAATTACTTTTGTGCGTCCGTACGGTTATGGCATATTTTTTTCTAACGAACAACGTGTCGACATCATTTTTATAAATTTAATGGCAAAAATTCGACCGCATCAAATTTCAGCGAACAATTAAAAACTTTTTCAAAATTTAGTGAATAATCGAACACGTTTTTCAAAATTTAGCGAGCAAACGTGAGACTTTGTTAACGGTGTGACAGAATGCTACCATTTCGTTAGCTTGGTCTAACAATTTCGTTAATAGTTTGAAACAAATGTTACACCTTGACTAGCAACGTTTGAATAACTTCACTGGCACATTTATCAATCGAATACATGAACCATCAAGACAATTAACTCGCGACTCTTTGGACAACATCGCATTAGCCCACTGAAAAAGAAGAGGAGATCGTGAAGGAGAGAAATGGCGTCAGTGTTGAGAAATGCATTGAAATCAATCAGAGAAAAAGGAATTGGAACTTATTTTAGAGAGCTCAGAGAAGAAGGATACTTGTTTGTCCTCTTTCTCCCTCATCATTTTCTTCTCTGTAAATCTTCCTTTTTAGCATAATGATCTATTTTGAATCCGAGTCTCCTGGTATGAATTGTGACTTATGTTGATTATGCTCAACATATTTTTATGTATTTTATTTCTGTTAATTAGACGTGCTTCCTTCGTCGAGCTCAGTATTTTCAATATTTTTCTGTTGCTAGGGTTCACGATCAATGAGATTGATGGTAAATTAACTTAAGAATTAGATATTATTACACAATAATCAATCGAGTTCCGACTCGAGAAAAGGGAATTGATATTCTTCTTTGTAAATTTCATGAAGCTTTTGTGATTAGACTGCAAATAGGATATAGATGGGTTTCTCTGTAATTCCGTGGTGCTAAGGCCAATATCCTCTTCGTGTATTCTTTTCAATATTAATAGACTTTGATAGGGACAGTACCAAACCACACATTCAGATTTTGAGATTTGCAGGTCTAAAATCCAATGTCCTTTACCACCTAAAAAATATATATATATATAAATAAATTATGATACATATGACACACCCTTTTCAGTTTTGGTTTATTGAGTTCATCTAATGTAAAATTGTCGAATACCTTTTTTCTGTCTCTTTCTTATTTTAATTTAATTGCTTTCTAAATTTTGACACTCAATGCCTCAAATATTGCCAAGGAAATCTAAGATAGTGGTCAACGGATTAAATTTTTGCTAACAGTTATGGCCTTTTGCATTTCTTTTTGTAAATTATACATCTCTACTGATTTGTTTTTTGTTTCTTTTGATTTTCCAATGTACTTGCCAGGTCTGCACTTCTGGATGGAAATCTTATGTAAGTGGAATTGGAGTCCTTTTTCTTGATGAGCCTTTAATGATTACGTAAAATTAAAAGTGGCAAAATTGTAAAATGGTGAATTAAGATTTCTTGAGATAATTCTGTCGATTTGTTGAGGATTGGTCAGAGACTCTCAATTTCAATATATCAGTTCTGTCACTTTGATTAATTGTTGTACATGTGTCTGTGTATCCCTTTGTAGTTCAATTCATATACAAACGGGGCATTATTTTGTTTTTTGTGCACGATGTTAAGATGTTTAGTTACATGAATGAAATAATCACATATGAAGACATGTTCCTAGGTTCATATGAACTTAGTAGTTAGGTTTTCGAGCTTGGTGTAAAATGAATTTCTTAGGGAATCTATTTTAATGGAAAACCGTCTACGTGAAATTTCTTGTTTATTTATCATTCCGGTTGTTCAGATACTATAAAATATGTTTCTTCTAACAAGATAATGAATAAAAAATCAACGTTTCTCGAACTTAGGACAGTAAGGATGGCGATTTTTCCCTTTATTGACAAATATGCACAGTGTAGATTCATTTAGTTGTTGAAAACGGGATATGTAACTAATGAGCGGGTATAATATAACTTAAATGACTTTAAATCTTTTCTAGAACTTGGACCTTTTTAATCTGTATATATACCAGTGTTTGTGGTACCTATAAGGTTAAAAGGGAGTCTTGCGGAATGGTCACTAGATTTGTTAAGCTTTATGGTGCAGTGTGGAGCCGCTCAGGGCAAAAATGTCCATAAGTGGTTCTAAGCATATTACGATGGATATCTAGTCACTCTAGAATGGATAACAAAAGAAACAAAAATCTACACTAACTATTGAGGATGGCATAAATTTGGGATAAATTGAAGAAATGATGCTTAGGTGATTCGATTATTTCAGACTTAAAGAAGCCCTTTTTCATAAGGATGATCAATCGCGTGGAATAGGTTAGAAGATGGAGATGTAAACCAAAATTAGCATAATCCATTGCAGTTGCGAAGAATTTGATTGTGTTGGATCTTCCTGGAAGCAGTGATGTGTTGATCAAGGTGGCAAAAAAAATTCACATGGTTGCCCCCAATATTTATTAGAAGAAGGCTTAGTTTGTTGTCATAGTTGTACATTTATACTGGTGGTTTCCAGAACTTAGTTTCCATAATTCCATTTAATTTGGGTTTATGCAGACGAGCACCAAAATTCAACTAGAATAAATAATTGGGACACTTGTATGAAAATGCCGGCTGTCTTGCAGAAATTGATGACTTTTCACTCTCAAGTAAAACTCAAATCTGTCAAATATTTCTTCCTTTTCTCTTCTTCTGATTTTGTTATACTTTATCATCCTATCTTTTTTCTTGCCTTTTTCATTTTCAGACTCTGTTCTTCCTCCGTCTGTAAATTCTTTTAGAAATATTGATAGAGAGGAAGAAAAGAATGATTTGCAAAGTTTCTGATGAATTTCTATTGGCGCCATAGCTTGCTATGCATTGAGATTTTAGATTCTTTATCTTTCTATTATTAGGGACTGACGTTGTTGATTGATTGGTGCTAGCAACTTGCCGATGTGTGTTTGCTCTGTGTTGGTTACTGACATAATGACTGCCATCAACTGAAATTTTGCTTGTTTTATGGATTAATTCAGGCAAACCAAGATTCACAACATAGGGGCAACTCTTGTTGGTGTTGATAAGATTGGTAATAAGTATTATCAGAAACTTGGAGACACTCAATGTGGTCAGTGCTGCCTCTAATTTTATTCTTTATATTTAGACTACACCTACCATTTTTTTCCCCTAGGCGTCAATTATTATTTTCATCTGGCTGCATTGGAAAATCCTTTGCTTGGCATGAATATTATTTATACAACAGTGGTATGATTACATTTTTCTCAAGATGCTTACTTTCAAGCTTAGAGATTCTTCCCCAAATGTTCAATTATAATAGACATTTTAAATTAACTTGGGGTGTATCTGCTCTCACATGTCATGGTTTGAAACTCTTCCCTATCGAAAAGGATGCCCTTTTACGTCAGAAACATTTTCTTTTCACTTGCATCCACGTGCATGTTGAGTTCTAGACTTCATTGAATAAAACCATCACGGATGATGTTAGCAGTTTTGTTTCAATTTTCAGGCAGACATAGGTGGGTGGAATATGCTTCTAAGAATCGCTACAATGCTTCTCAAGTCCCGCCAGAATGGCATGGTTGGCTTCATTTTATAACTGATCATACAGGAGACGAGGTGAGTTTAGGTCCCAATTCAATGAACGTTTTGACATGTATGCTGAGATGCTCATCTAGATTACATTTCATGTAGCTGCTCTTGTTGAAGCCGAAGAGATATGGAGTTGAACACAAAGAAAACTTCTCTGGGGAGGGGGATGAGTACATTTATCACTCGAAGGGACATACCCTCAACCCTGGGCAAAGAGACTGGACCAGATACCAACCCTGGCAACCCAAAAAGGCCTAAGTGCCTCTTTCTTTAAACCAAGCTCCGATGAAGACGAGAAAAAAGTACATGGACATGTCTCTCTTGTTTTCGTTGTTAATAAATTTGGGTACTTGCGGTTTTGAATTGTTCCATTTAACGACTCATGGTTTTCCCATCCAGGGTGCATTTTAAGACCTTTACGTTGATGAATGTTTTTGAATAGACCAATGACTCGACTTACAATGACGAAATATTTATCGTGGATTATTCTAAATTAAAGCAGAATTCTATAAAAAGCGTGCCTAGTACCTCACGTATGCCCGTTTTATTAATTTTTTTATTATTTTTCTTTTTTGAAAGCCATTTATTTGATTTTAGTTTCAATTTTTTTTTTAAAAATTGTATAATTGACTAATCATAGGAATTATTAATAGCTTGTCTAGTTCAGCTTAAAATCAACTAAAATAGGCTTTTTTGGCCGTTAGTTTTTAAAAAATGGGGCTTACCCTCTCACAAAGAAGTCAAATTGTGCGGTCATAACGGTTGGAATTCTGATTAGTAGTGGCACCAGACAAAACCTAAGTAAATATAGTATTTTAAAATTTTACATTTTTGGTATGTATTATTTTAATTATTATATAATTTTTAGAATGATAAAAAATTTGAAATAATATTAAAAATAAGAAAACATTTTTTTACTTTTAGATTTCGTCTTGGCTTGTAAACTTTGAAGTTGGGCTTTCTTGCGTAATCTAGTTTTACGTTTTTTAAAATACTGGTTAAAACTTATAGGAGCACATATGATTGAAATATGCTTAAAAGGGGGCCTATTTGCACCCATTGTGTAAGTAGGGGGATGCAATTGCCAAAAAAATAAAACCTGGGCCTAAGTAATCCTAGTTTGAATGTTTGGGGGACCTAATATGAAATTACCCAAGTTTTAAGAACTACAAAACCGGGTTCGACGAATTTATAAACTATAGGCTGAAATATCAGATTAGGGTTTAAAGTTTTTGCGGTGATGGCGAAATTCAACGTGGTACAGAAGCGGCGGAGGGCCGCAATAGCGGACCGGAAGAGACGAGTGCACGGGGAACCATCCACCGGAAAGCTCCGGCTAAAGCCCCAGCCGCTCTCCATCTCCGGCAAGCGAAAGCGCAAGCTCTTCAAGAAATGGCGCCGGGTCTCTTTTATATTTCATATATGAAATTCAAAACCTCTTTGAACTTCTGAAGTATTACGTTTTTTAATATTGCTAAGATCGTTTTAACTGGTTTGGAAAAAACAGGAGCAAAAGGAGGGAGTGAAGGAAGGTTTAATTACTATGCAAGATGTCGAGATGGCTGTTGCTGATGGTACGCAATTAATAATCCATTGTTAACTAAGATTAATTGAGCAAAATTAACTAATTTATTGGATAATTTTATTCCCTGTTTAATTACTCAGTGTCTATATTAGTTAATTTCCGAGTTATTTAAATCAATTAGAAAATTTTATTATCAAATAGATGGTGGAATTTTCTCTGTAAATAGGAATTATACAAATAATTTAGTGAAAGGTGTGTATGATATGAAGAGTGTTCATGGATCAGTTTTGAGTTTTTGGTCACATATTTGAAAAGCTACAATTTTCTGTCTGCGATATGGGCATGGATTTTGATGGAAAACATTTTATTTTTATGGAAATTAGGGACATTGCAAGATGCCAATAAACCTTCTGTTAAATTCGCGATGAAGAAGAGTTCAAAACTGAAAGTAAAGCAGTTGAAGAAGACAGGTAAATACTGTTTTCCACCCTTCTTTGCAATTCCTGCTTGCGTTTTGTAACCCATGTTTAATACTTTAGCAGTAGCTACCATTCATCATCTTTGCTAGGTTGTTTATCTTTCAAATTTTCTACGTTTACCATCTACGAATAAACAAATTCTTCCAAAACTTTGTTTTGTTTTGAATGAGTTTGTTGATTTGTCATCTTTACGAGGTCGATCTTTTTCATGATTTGAAAGGTGTTATAAAACATGAGAAGGGTCTACGATTAAACATTTTTTTTCAAAACAAAACGATAAACCTTAGTCCAGGATCACCATACATATTCTTCTCATATATATGCACAACCATAAAACAAATTAAACTTGGCTCAATACTGAGTATAATCCTATCATATTTGACAATCTTCATCCAACAAAATCCTTAAAATTCACATCTTTAGGGCTTTAGTTGCAAAAAGGTTTCTGAATTGAACAGATTCTAGACAGCAATATTTTTTTTGTTGATATAGCCCTTGTTTGTGCTCCCATTGAACCAAAAACTCAGTTTTTCTAAAACTCATATTCAACCACACATTCTCAAATAAAATAATTTTACACATAAACTGAAAACTTTTTCTTATTTTTTGATCGTACATTCTCCAAAAAATCACTGTTCGAACGCATTTTTTTTTTCCCAAAATGGGCCTTAAACAAGGGTATAGTGTGTTTAAGTAGTGAAGTATTGCAGTTTTGAATCCAGTAAATGTTTATGTTTCAACATAGTCCCCTATGTCACAATATTAAAATATGGGCAACTACTGTTCTACATTCAGTTTATCATGCAATGAATGTTAAAATGTACTCCTATTGAGTTTTAGCTGTTAATTGCTCTTTGACTATTTACTTTAAATTCTCTCTGTCTCTTCAGGTAAGAAGAACAAGAGAAAATCTCAAAAACCGGCTGCCAAAACTTCCATGGATGCTATGATGGAGTAAATGGTGAAAGCCAATGTAGAACCAAAGGAATGCCCTGACTGAGGATTTCTGTTGTTAGCCATCTCGTTTTAGTTTCTCAAATACACTGGGCTGTCTTTGTATGGTCAATGCCTTAAATTTAATTAACAGATTTTGTTCACTTCTCTCTCTCAACCGGCTTTTCAATTGTACCTTACAATTCTTTTGTTTGTTGGGTCATTTTCCTACGAGTTATAGAATGGACTGCTCGTACTACAGTTATCCTACTTTAGTTCAGACAACTCTTTCATGAGGGTGTATCAATTCAAATTGATGCTTTAAACCAAGAATTAGATGTAAACACGATTAGCATCTAGAGTATGAGTATGATTCTTCCAAAATATAACTAGCACTGAAAAACAAGTGTTATAAATAGATTAAAAGAAACCCATTGATCATCAGTATTACCTAATAAACTATACCAGATTGCCATAAGAACTATTTAGTGGATTACAATTGAAACAAAGAAGGTCGTCTACTTCCTAAACAAGCCTGAACTCTGGAGAGTTCTGCAGTAATCAGCGATAATTGGAGAGTTCTTAACTTGTTCCCATATTTTTGCCGAATTCTTCAACCAGTCACGTTCAGACACGATCCTTGAGAAAGATGGGGTACCGGTAGATAGAACCTGGAAATTTGAAATTTGATGCTCAAATAGCAATTTATAACACTCAAATTCTGGTGGTGTATTATCATATGAAAAATAATGTTACTCCCAACTCCCACGAGATGTGAAGATGAGTGACCTAGTGCAAACATAAATGCAGGGGAGAGAGAGACCAACCTGATCCCTTACTTTCCACAGCATAGATATATAGCTCTCATACTGTGGTCTTGAGGAGTCATCTCTACCCTTGGATGGAATTAGAAATAATTTCAGGTTGGAATCTAAGTCATCGTTTTGAGTGTCAGATGAGCGAGCCTCTTTTGATGCATCTCGGCATTTCAATCTCATAAATGAAGAGGAGCTAAAACCTCGTGCAAGTGCCTTCTTCATTTGTACAAAATTTTGTGGTGTAACATCTCTGTCACGAAGCCTACACAAGACAATAGTATTTATTCATCAAAACATCCCAAACATGATAATCTCCACACAATCATCCATAATCTTAAGTAAGCAATAAGACCAATGATATAGGCATGTCACCAAGCATAAGATTTCAGAGTAGACATGTTTGCTCCCAGTATAAAATTGTGTTCTGCATTCACAGTGCGAAATTGATATAGCTTAACAAACCTTGTATGCACAAAAACTGGGGCTGCAATGTACTCATCTCCACCCTCTAGAAGTTTATCCTTCTCTTTATCAGCACTCATAGTAGAGCTCTGTGGATGAGAAAAGGTCAAGGAAGATGGGTCGGGTATGCCATGTTTTAATAAATCCACCTGCAACCAGGTAATGATGTTACAGATTCGTATTACAAGTCCAAAAATATAGTTACAAAATAAATCATGGCAGTACCAAAATTTTCTTTGATACATCCAAAGGAGTTAAAAAGAAAAAAAAATGAAACAAACAATCAACAAAACAAACTTTTGTAGCAGCAAACAAAGAGATAAACATAAACAAAACGCTATTTGTCAAAATACTGGAGTTTCACCCATTGTAGACATTCCCAAAACTGTGGGATAAATAGATAATTATGAAAATGATATAAAAATGGCAATAAAGAGGCAACAATCAATCCCATTGGCCATGAAATTGAAAAAGTGGGTGAGTCTGCTTGTGATTTGAATCCATATAGAAATCAACCTAATTGCTATAGGTCTCAAATGATGTAAATTTGTAACAACAACAAGTTTCAAATTATAATAGCCAAATCAAGAAAACACAATGATCAAACTAAAGACACAAAGTTAATATAGAAAAAAGAAAATGCTAACAAAGAGAGTGGAAGAACTGATTACCGTCAACATCAAGTGCCACATGCTAGCATCATGAACTCCGTCCGATACCACCAAGATTATATGACAAATTGATGCAAGAAGAACGCCAAGCTAGAATGATTCCTTGCAGCAGGGATTAAATAATAACTTCAATTGTCATAGTATAATGTTCTTAGAACTATACACCAGTTTTTAGGACCACGGAATATAGCACAAGAAGGAATGAATATTCTTTACAATTCATCAAAGCATTTACCTGGATACTCATCAGTTCATGAGCCAACTCTGCAGACAGAGACTCACCACTTATTACAGATACCGTAGATGAACCATCAGGCCGAATCATCTCGGCTAACACAGAAGGACTAAACACAGGCTGCATATAATACAAAGTTTAAGCAATAAAAACACAATTATCGAAAGGGAAACTCATTTCAATTCGTATTCTTTAACAATCAAAGGAATACAACAACCATTAAAATAGCAACAAAGTATAAAACCTGAGTGTCCAGAAGTATTATCCTCTCGGAGGAAGTCCTAGGCTCAATACCAACAGTACAGTGCCTCGCCGTTGCTCTTGTTTCCTCCGATTCTACTGCAAATGGGGGTAGCATTCCTGTAAACCATGCACAAATTTAGCTCATCTTTATCATCCACGTTTATAATTTGCATCAGAATGTTCCCAAAAGAAGCCATATTTCCCACACTTAGCACAAATCTAGATTTTTATTTTATTACACAAGCCATATAGAGTAGAATACAGATATGCAGACCGACGCACCAGGTGAAGAAGGATCAAAACCATAGATTTCATTCAAAATGGTTGATTTGCCCACGCCAGGCGGCCCAATCACACCCACAACAGTGAAATCAGTGTTATCTGTTAAAAACTGCAGGACAGTTATCAACCCAGAAAAGAAAACAATCAGCAAACCTAAAGACGGTAACTTCAACAAGTAGTAGGGGAGAGAGGAGAGAAAGAGAGAGCTAGCGAGCTGACCGGAAGGAATCGATCGATCTGGAAATCCCAGGAATCTGAGAGGAGGTTGAGAGACCCAATGGACTGAATGCGTGACCGGAGTGCAGCGGAGTCGTCATCGTGACCGCTACCTCCGCCTCCACGGTTGAATTTACCGGATGTGACGAGGCCAGGCTTCGTTAACAATATCTTGGGAGCTTGCGTCGGATTTGAAGAGCCGCTGCCTGCCATCTCTCTCTACAGGATTGAATTCTTCGTACAAGAGTTGGTATTTTTTTATTTTTTTTTCCTTTTTATCAACTAACCCAAGTTTTGTTTTTCCTTCAATTAACTTGTGTTAAAATTGTTTGCCTAAATAAAATTTGTCTAGGAATTCCTGTCTATACTTCCTAGGACTCGTAGAGAGACGGACTATCTTGAAACCCTACATGCCGAGGAAGGTATGGATGAAATTGATCAATTATGCATTCACCCACACTTGGAACAAGACCAATAATATGAGGTATTGGGGGATAGAAGACTCTATGGTACGCAAACATTATGGAATCCAAGTTTGATCCCATAGGGAAAATTTTGACGTGAAGTCCACGACATCGGAAGCTTTTAAGAACGCGATGAGGGTCCTATGGAAGTCATCAATCCACATGACTCGTAACTCACTTTCTCAAAGATGTGTTTTTACTAGAATGTGAAGAGGAGAACCGAAGTTAATTTTTATTACAACAATAATGAATTTTCAAACGATCTCTTTTTGTGTTTTCTATGGTGACTCCAAATTTACCACCGCTCAAAAAAATGTCCGTTGGCGTCTTTTTTGGACGAGGCTTTCAATGGAAAAAATTCTAGAGGTTGAGGTGGATAAAAATGGCTCATATTCGAAATCATTTTTTGGTATACATATCGAATTGGATGTTACAAAACCCCTTCACCATAGCCGACAAAATAAAATTGGGAGAGGAACCGGGAAAATTGAGTATAGTTTAAATATTGATATCCATAAGTCAAACAAGGTTACTTCTCCCCTCTTACCCTAGGCTAGCACGCCTGTGTCATGTATGCAACTTTGCATGACAATAATTGGGGATGATGAAAGAGTGGCTTAATATGAGTTTATAGTTGGTCGTAATGACAATAAGTTCGTGTATTGAGCAAATAATCTTAGAGAGTTTTTGGGAAACCGTGTTGTGTAGATCTTTAAGGAGTTAGAAAGCTCCCTACTAAGATAGACGACAATCATAGTCCATTTGGTTAGGAAACATATGGACCGAAGGTGATAGCGTTGGGCAATGATATTGTCATAGTTTTATTAAATTGTGGGGACAATATCTAAAGTATCGTCTATATGTTGGGGTTGAAACTTTGTGAGCTTGATTTTTGGAGATGTTACATTTGCTATAGATCAAACAAAGCATCATTTGAAGGATGAGGATGTCAGTTATGAAAATTATGATTAATTGATCAAAAGACGTCCATGGGTGTCGCTTGAGTTTTTCTTGCTAAGTCTAATTTAAGGGCAATATGCTTGGTGAGAAATAAGTTAGCTTCTTTAATGCTTTTGTCTCCATTGAAGGGCAGCATGTGGGATATCCTTATGTACTAAATGAGTAATCCTAAGGGGCCACGGGGACAAATGAGGGCTTACTTTAGGCACCTCTTTACTTGTATGAGGTCGGGAACCCATCGAGCGGATTAGATCTTGTTGGGCATCGAAGGCCTTAAGGTTACCAATAGAGATTGCTATACTTCGAGTGCTACGATAAAGATGCACTAATACCTAAGTCGAATGAGTTATCAATGAAAGCATTCTAAAGGTCTCGTATACTAACTTGTATGCGTTGTCCACAGTTCTAGCCTTACCACAGGATCATTTGGCTGAACATGCGATTGTGGGGCGACGCCATATAGTTGGACGAATGTGGCAAGACGCTGATATTTGGGAACAAGTATGATTTGAAGGTACTTCTAGTTAGCCATGAATTAACAAATGTCCCAACTCCTAGCACTCATGAAAGATAGGCAACGTGCATTAAGCTAAAATACCCATACAAGATGACGAGCACATGAATTGTGTTGTGAGGTATGCAAATGACCGTCAATATGCCGGATGGAGTTAGGATACGAGTCCGCTTTGAGAAATTGTATGTTGTGCATGAGCACGCGTACAAGTTAGAAGACGTGCATTGCGAACAACGCGAACATCTGGCACCTAGTGTAGCGTAGTGATGCATTTGATTATTTATAAGCTAGTAAGTTTTCTAGTCGAAATATGCAGTGAGCCATGTCTAAATCGTGATGAAAGTTAACATCCACTTCTACACGGATGAAAAAAAATAATCATGCCGCAAGACTTACATCATGTCAATGTCATTTTGACATTCACAATTAATGAATTATTCTACATATAAATCAGGATTTATATTTTATACCCTGGTGTGCATAATGATCTAGGATAAAACTTAATGTGCATGTAGCAAAACCCCGCAGATTACCGACTGGTGGCTATAAATCGTTAGCAGTTTAGTCCGTGGCAGTGGCAGTGGCAGTTTAAATTAAAATCGCATCAAATTCGTGCTATTGTTACAAGTTGTCAACAGAAATGCGATTTTAGTTGACAATGGAGCCAAAATATCATCAGACTAGGAACACTCGAATTTCATCTTCTTCTTCCTCGATTAAATTCCATTCAGATTTTTCTGTCCAAAAACCTCCGTGAAATGGATATATTGAAGTCCTCATTTCTTCCCTCAACTCCATTGAATCCACCTCCAAAACCCGCCAAAAATGGGACCCGGAAACCCACATTACTCTGTTCCATCAAGCCAGACCCATGGTCTCTCAGCGACGGCAATTCTTCCAACCTCAACAAACCAAAACCCAAATCGAAAAACCCCAAGAACCCTCTTTCAGATGATAACGCTCGACGCATAATCAAAGCCAAGGCTCAGTACTTGAGCGCGTTGAGGCGGAACCAGGGCTCACGCGCACAAACGCCCAAGTGGATTAAACGGACTCCCGAGCAAATGGTACAGTACTTGGAGGACGATAGGCATGGGCACCTTTATGGGCGCCACGTTGTTGCTGCTATAAAGCGTGTAAGGAGTCTTTCTGGGAAGGCAGAGGGGACGTTTGATATGAGGGAAGTAATGGGGTCGTTTGTTGCGAAGCTTACTTTGAGAGAGATGTGTGTGGTTTTGAAGGAGCAGAAGAGTTGGCGTCAAGTCAGAGATTTCTTTGCATGGATGAAATTGCAGGTTGCTTTCTCTGTGTTACTTTCGCCATTTTTTAAGTTTTTGATTGGCATATTAAGAGTCACTGTTTATGGTTATTTGATGAATTTTGATAATTGAAGAGCTAAGTAGTAAGAAATCTCATTTCGGTTGTGCTTCTGTACTATTTGTTCATGATTTCACTTTTCTTCTTTTTAAACTGGTGGAAATGGCTTGTGTCCATCGAAGAGTAGAATGTATAATCGATATCATTATATTCATTGAATTATACGAGCACAATTCATTGAGTTACACGAGTATCAAATTAAAAGCCTTGTCCTTTTGCCTTTTCGTGCAGTTTTAAATCTGTGTTTATTTGCTTCTTCTTCTTGTAAAATTGCTTATAATAGCAGGTTTTTTAGGATATCACGTGTTTTATTTTTTCTGGTTCTTTTTTCTTTTTGAATTGTGGAATTATGTTGAAAGATTCTCATATTGAGTGTAATGCTAGATTAATGATCTAACAGTTAAGCTACCGGCCTAGCATTATAGCCTACACAATTGTCTTGCGGGCATATGGACAAGTTGGAAAGATCAAACTAGCTGAACAAACTTTCTTGGAGATGCTTGAAGCAGGGTGTGAACCTGATGAAGTTGCTTGTGGCACCATGTTGTGTTCATATGCCAGATGGGGTCGTCACAAGGCTATGCTCTCATTTTATTCTGCTGTACAAGAGAGAGGGATAACTCCTTCCATTCCAGTCTTAAATTTTATGCTTTCATCTTTGCAGAAGAAATCATTACATGAAAATGTCATATATATCTGGAGGCAGATGATTGATAAAGGGGTGGTCCCTAATCATTTTACTTACACAGTTGTCATTTGCTCACTTGTGAAAGAAGGTCTAGCTGAAGAAGCTTTTAAGATTTTTAAAGAGATGAAGAATTTGGGATTTGTGCCTGAAGAGGCAACATATGGCCTTCTGGTCAGTTTATTCTCCAAAAGAGGTGACAGAGATGAAGCTCTCAGCCTTTATGAGGACATGAGATCACGAGGAATAGTGCCAAGCAAATTTACCTGTGCTTCACTTCTAACATTGTACTATAAGAATGGGGATTATTCTAAAGCCCTTTCCCTTTTCAGTGAAATGGAGAGGTATGGTGTTGTTGCTGATGAAGTCATCCATGGTTTACTGATTCGTATATATGGTAAATTGGGACTTTATGAGGATGCACAAAAGACTTTCGAAGATATTGAGAGGTTGGGCCTACTTAGTGATGAAAAAACATATACAACAATGGCACTAGTGCATCTCAATTTCAAGAATTTTGAGAAGGCATTAGACATAATGGAACGGATGAAATCTAGTAAAATTTTGTTCTCTAGATTTTCTTTAATTGTATTGTTGCAATGCTACACAATGAAAGAAGACCTAACATCTGCTGAAGTTGCATATCAGGCTCTATCTAAAACTGGACTTCCCGATGCCAGTTCTTGTAATGATATGCTAAATTTGTATCTGAGACTTGGGTTAATGGAAAAGGCTAAGGATTTCATTGCCCAGATCAGGAAAGATCATACTGCATTTGATGAGGAGCTAGTCAAGACAGTCGTGAAGGTTTATTGCAACGAGGGCATGCTAATGGATGCAGAGCAGCTGATAGAGGAGTTGAGTACACATGGAACGGTTGAGGGGAGCAAATTTATTCAATCATTTTTGATGGCCATGAATGGACAATGCAGCAGATTGACAGAAGCTGAAAGTGCTTCTGAGACCTTGGATCTACCTGATACTATGGCTTTTGAGCTGATGCTTATGCTCTGTCTAGCAGATCGAAGCTCAAAGACACAAGAAAAACTTAAGCTATTGCTGAAGACCAAAAAGGGAGAATCAGTGGCTAACCAAATCATTTGCAAATTCACAAAAGACGGCAAGAAAGCTTGTAGAGTTTTAAAATTCATATTAGATAGGATTTTGATTTCATTAACAAAACTGTGATGCTAGGTGGTTCTTTTGGAACTGAGATATGAAATTTTTGTTGCAGGTGTGTCAAATGCAGAATATCTTTATCAGCTCATGATCGATTTTGGTTGCACACTAGAGGATTCTGCAAGTGCATCCATGATTAGATTATATGGGAAGCAACACAAGCTTAAAGAAGCTCAAGACATCTTTGAAGATGTGGCAGGGTCTCCTGCAACTGGAAAAGTTCTGTTTAATTCAATGATTGATGCATATATCGGGTGTGATAAAGAAGAGGATGCGTACTTGTTTTACAAAGAACAGACTGAGAAAGGGCATAAATTGGGTCCTGTTGCCATCAGCGTACTAGTAAAAGCTTTGGCAAAATCAGGTAAGAAATGTGGAAATCTAAGCATTTTCGAGTATTTTACTCTACAAGCTGCTTTGTCATTGAAAATTACAAATTCTTCAAAATTATCAACTCTGCGTATTACAACCAGTGTCTTAGCTCTCTATGTTTTTCAGTATTTGCACCGATAAATTATGTTTAGATTCTCACTGTTCTTTCATGTAGGTTTTCCAAATCTAGGATAAGAATATAAAGTTGTTTGTTCTAAAACTTTTATATATGAAGTCGTTTGTTCTAAATTTTTTTATATCAAATCATCTATACCTAATGCTAATTACCCTAATAATTAATGTTGAGGTTTTCAGTAATGGGCCTCCTTTCCCTTATCACGTGAACCGAGAAACTTTAATGACTAAAGACCTTGTGACATGGGGAGACCTTTTGCGTCTCTTGTTTGATAATCTGGATCTCGCTCAATGATTTTCCTTTATTTTTCTGGGCTTATCCCTGAATATTGTTGTTAATAGACTGCGCCAAATCTTTGAGCTTGAAGATATTTCTTATCAAATGTTTAGATTGGAAAAAGAACAAAACTATATTTAATGGAAGAACTGCTGCAAATGCTGGGAACTTTCAACGCAATCTACTTAATTACATTGTCTGTTTACCGCAGTATTTTTTTTCATGGTTACCTGACACCGGCACTTTGTATTCCTTAGCCGTTGCATGATTTTGAGTTTTTATTCTTTCAATTCCACTTATTGCTTTATGCGTTCCTTGAGAACTTGAAATCCTAAGGACTAGTCGTTACTACAGTTTGGTATATATACTGTGAGGTTTTTTTTATTTGACACGGTTTTTCACTTGAATATTGATAACAATCATCTTGTAGGTAAATATCATGAGGCCGAGGATGTTATTTATACTAGTTTCCAGACCAATACAGAGCTTGATACTGTTGCTTACAACACTTTCATAAAGACAATGTTAGAAGCAGGTAGACATCGTTTTTGTTTTCTGTCATTCATTTGTCTGGCCATATATCTTGGAAATCGAATGACAGTTTAATGGCACAGGTAAATTACGTTTCGCGGTGAGCATATATGAGCGCATGCTTTTTGGGAATAGTTCCCCATCAATTCAGACATATACCTTGATGATCAGGTTAGTTATTATGATTTTCCGATAGTTGTTCCAAAAAGAAATTAATCATGAAGAAAGATTTTCTAGCAAATTTGTTTAGAGGAATTCATGGTGGATGCAGTGTGTATGGACGGGGTCGAAATCTGGATAAGGCGATGGAGATGTTTAATGTGGCTCGAAGCATGGGTATACCATTAGATGAGAAGATATACACGAATTTGATTTGCTATTATGGAAAGGCTGGTATGTACTTATCTGCCAGTGAAAATAGTTCACAATTTTAGCGCACCTTCTTAAAAATTGAAATACATCGAGAGTGCATTTGATTGCGAGCATGAAATTTGAATGGAAAGAAAATGAATTGCCCAGAACTTATTTTTATGGAAATTATTAATTAAATGTATTTGATTGATTTAGTTTTCAATTTACAAAATATTATACTCGTCCATTTTTATTAGTGGGTAGATGAGAGAGGAGAGAGAGAGAGAGAGAGAGGATGAATTCCCTGGAAAATAAAATCCTACTTTCCCTAAAGAAAATATTTTCCTTGATTTTGAGGAAAATATGGTCACGTGACCAAAAGTAAGAAAATATTTTTCATGGGAAAAAATGTCAAACAGCACAAAAGTATATATACTTAATTTTGACTAGCTATTACGAGGATATATTCTATACAAATTTAACTAATAGTGGATCCTATTCACAATTGGTTCCCCCCCCCCCCCCCCCCCCCCGGTCTTTGGAATATACCTGCATAATGGAGCATATTGATAATGCAATGTTTATATTGTTAAGAACAATTTAATTTCCCATCCCAACCAAAACAGTAAAAAAAAAAAAAAAAAAGGAAAGGAAAAATGGCACCTATCTTAATATTCTGGGTGCTCAGTACTGGACTATTGTTTTCTATGAATCTTTTGTATTACAATTGTCATGCTAGTTCATAAATCTATACTTTTGAATTGCTATTTTGTAGGCAAAAGTCATGAAGCATCAGCTCTCTTTTGTCAAATGCAGGAGGAAGGGATAAAACCTGGGAAGGTACGTTTATAGTGGTTGCCAAATTTAATGCGGAGAAGTCTAGTTATGATACTCTAGATATTTGATTTTGAGCACTCATTTTCATGGGATAGTGCGTCCTATTTTTCCAGCTATTGTTTATGGATACATTATAAGAGAGCCTGGAAGTCTCAACTGCTGGAAATTCTTTTTAAGTTTGTATATAGATGCATGACACCAGCTCATTGTTATCTTAATTGCAAATATTTTCTCAGATTGCTGTATTGGTCAATGAGAATTTATTTCTCTGGAGGTTTTAAGATATAACATGCTGACAATATCATTTCATTTTGCAAGTAACTAGTTTGTTTCTTCAGATGACTGGAAAACCTTCTAACTTGAGATCGAGTTTTTTCTCCTAATCACTGTTGTGAATAATATCAGTTGATTTATTACACACACGCCAAAGTTCAAGAACATCAACTTGAAACTATATCGAAAGTCAAACTATACCTTTCTATCTAATTTGTACTCAAGATAATGTGTGTTTTTTTGAAAGGTAAGATAATGTGTGTGTTGTACTTAATTTGGTGGACACACAGGTGAGCTACAATATCATGATCAATATATATGCTGCTGAAGGACTTTATCACGATGCAGAGCTTCTTTTCCAAATCATGCAGAGAAATGGTTGTTCACCTGACACTTTTACCTACCTTGCTCTCATTCGAGCATATTCAAAGGGATTGGAATACTCAGAAGCAGAAAAAACCATCATCTTGATGCAGGAAAAAGGAATTTCTCCTTCCTGTGCTCATTTTAACCTCTTGCTTGTAGCTTTTACTCAAGCAGGTTCGATGGGGGAAGCTGAAAGGATCTATGGGAACCTTATCTCAACTGGATTAGATCCTGACCTTGAGAGTAATCAGATTATGCTTAGAGGTTATCTGAAATTTGGACATGTGGAAGAAGGTATCAACTTTTTTGAAAGACACTGTTATTCTGCGGAACCAGACAGGTTTATTTTGAGTGCTGCTGTACACCTTTACAAGTCAGCCAGCACGGTATTAAAAGCTAAAGAACTTTTAAGTTTCATGAACAGTTCAGGGATTCCATTTCTGCAAAATCTTGAAGTTGGATCAGGGACAAGAACCATCTGATTAAGTGGCACTCTTTGCAGTATTTGCAACTTCAAATATATGATTATTCGGAGAACTACAACAATAGTTAGAATGACAGACAGCAATTTACTAGGTGGTAATTAGTGATTGTGCTCCTACTTCTTGTGCACAAAGCTATTACCAACTGAAAAAGAAGAGAGTTATGAAACAGAAACTCCAGACGTTCACAGTAGGACCTGCATTGTTTTTGTCTACTCCGGTCTGGTATGGTGGTCATTTTCATCGTGCACTTCATTGAATTCTGTAGTGGTGACTCTGCAAAGAGGGACTGCTGCATGCAACTTCTATTCCGATCTTCTAATTGCACTTCAAGAGAAGGTAGTAGTTACTGATACAAAATTTTATGGATCAACTTATTTGAAATTATAAATATTTTAGATGTTTTACCTGTTTATTTTACTTAATTTGATCTAGTATGCTTGTGCTTCCCTCAGTCAAAGGTGAGTGGGAAGCAACTATCATTTTTTGTATTGTAAATACCTTGCCTTAATGAGCAACATGCACCTAGGGAGGCTGCTATGTTGAAGTTTGATGAAAGATTAGCATATCTTTTAACATATTCTTTAAAATAGTGGTTACACATTTGAGCTATCATAATTATATGGTGTTATCTTTGGAATCGCTGGCTTGAAAATCTGTATTTTCTTATCTTCTCTAAGGGTTATCGTTGAATCAGCAATCACTTGACATGCAGGTAGGCAGAGGATTATCTAAGTTCTGACCATCCATATTTTCTAGCTTGATAGCATGGCGTGCTATACCAATAGGGCAATTTTCCCCAAGCACAAGGCCATCATTCCAGAATCCAGATACAAAACCCCTCGATCAGGTTAGAACTTGAGTTTGATCTTTTAACCGAGGTGTCCCAATTTGAAATTAGTTCTGGAGAGTGATTGTTTACTTGCCCTTTTGTAGAAGAAATAGTGATGGGTGCTTTGTCTACGGACGGGGCAGATGTTGGCTGAAGTTGAAAGAATGTGTATATTATTTTGTTAGTCACTTTAAGATGAAGAAGAAAATTGGTAACAAGGCTGAATATCAGCTTGTCATAGGAATGTCATTCATTCTCCTTGTTGCAAATTCCAGCTTGATCGTTGAATCCATAAATTGCAGACAAGTAAAGGGGCATCTGCTTATAAAAGGTTCTTTTTAGAAACACAGCTGCCCAGTGTGCTACTTGCGCAATACACTTGTAATGTTCTCAGTCGCATTTTTATCTCTCTGTGCCTGGTAATAAGGAGATCACATATTCAACCTAAAATTAATATAGTATAAGGTAATGCATATCCTGAAATAAAGATATCTCAGTCATATTAGATGATTTTGAAATGGAATGTAATCAGGCAAGGACTGCATCGCCCATACCTGTAAAGAATAAATTTGTTTGAACAGATGAATTGTATAGGGCAATTTACAGGTGCTGAGATAACAGCTCCTTGTCGGTTGTTTTAACTTCGACTTTTTTTTTTGGGGCAAATATTCTTGGCCAGGCCCAAGAACAGGGGCTCCCTGTTCTTGGGCCTGGCTTTGAGCCTGGCCCAATAGCAAGGTTCTTTCTTTTTTCCAAACTCTGATCAGATGTTGCCATTTGGCATTCTGTAAATCCAACTGGCAAATCTGTGTACGTGTGGCATCGTTGACCTGTAAAATGTTCTACTCTTTACCAAAACTCTTTGAATGCAAGGATAATGTTATTAAATTTTTCTTGACTACATAAAATACTGATATTACACCAAACCAAACCGAACTGATTAAATAAATTATGACCGAGTAACTGAAATATACTTAGTAATCATGACTAAAATGGATTCTAAGCTAAAAGAATTACCAAAACTTTTCCACTTTCGCAAGGGTAAAAACGGAAAATAATAGAAATTTGTTAGAATGCTCATTTTGAATCCATCCCAGATGAGATCTTACTTCGCATCACCTTCTCCTTCACCCGCTGCAAGTTTCCTTCTCTGTTGATGCTCTGCAACTTTATAATCCACCACTTCTCGGAACAAATTTGGATCCAATATGCAGTTCTTGCTCCCGTAAACAGCTGCTTGAACGCTTGCCATCAGCTTCGCTATCTCTCTTCCTGAAAACCCCTCAGTTTTTGCTGCAGATTCCTTAAGAATATCATCATTTATGCCCACGATCTCGATCTTCTTTTGATCTTTCTGAAACAAAGAAGAGAACAAGCCCGGTTTTCTTGCCCCAGCTCGAGCTATGTACTTGTCCATATAGAGTTTCAGTAATTTGAAGCGTTCGGCTTCACCAGGCAAAGGGAATTCCAGGACCTCATCAATACGGTCTGCCACGGCTGAATCAAGATCACCCGGGCGATTCGTCGCAAGAGCTAGAACGATATCTTTGGACTGATCACCTGTCCGAAATAGAAGTGCATTGAGTGCGCTCCTTTGAGCTTCACTCATATAGGTTTTGTTCCTCCTGTCAATTCAAAAATCCAATGTTAGCTTGAAATGAAATTAAAATGTTATCCTATAGAATGATAATTGGCAGGGAAAATGGAAATCAAATTGCACTCGCTAGGAAAAAAAAAAAAAACTAAATTATATATCTTCAAAGAAGGATCAGCCAGTCGATGACAGTCAGATACAACATAAATGAAGATATCAATGTTTGATCCAAAAGCACGACGAGTCTTACAAGTTAGAATCTCTAATTTTCAGTTTCTTTTTCTGTCCCCACTTGTTTTATTATTGTTACTTCTTTTGTTTGAAGATATTAACATCAACAATAATGCTACTTGTATGATAGAGCTACATAATGGTTACATATAAATGAGGTGTCAAAAAGAGAGTGGGGGAGAATTTTTTTTTTTATTTGGTTGCAGAAATTCTGACCCAATCATATCTCACCACATCGTGTGCATATAAGCTATTACGTAAATCATTATGTACATATAGTACAACCGTAACATCAATTGTCTACTAAACCTAAAGCAGCAAAACTAAATTCTAGTGTACATAACAAGTGTTTTTAAGGATGTCCATAGAAGCGCTACTCAGAAAATAAGAGTTTTTTTTTCCAAATAAATAGATTGATAATAACATGAAGAATAATGCCTAGCTTGCTATATATCAAGTTATCATTAAAGAGGGAAAAGTATAAAAGTGGTATCCAAAAATTTAGCAACCCTAACTTAAACTATTCCAAACTCCCGGGGAAATGCTACTTACTCGCACAAAAATGCATCTGCTTCATCAATGAAAAGCAACAAACCCCTGTTCGACTTTTTTGCCCAATCAAATAGTTGATGTATCTTTGTAACAGCCTGAGAGCCAAGTGGTGCTACATCACCTCCAGTCATCAATGCATAGTCAAGCCCCTATAAACATGAGAACCAGGTGTCAGAGCAGCACAAATGCAAACAGATAGCATTCACTATAGGAAATCTAATTAAAAACAACTAGAACATATAAAGGGCAACCCACAAGGTGTACCACGTCACTAGAATTTGCTCATGTTTGAACTGGTCCCCGTGTGAGGGGAAGAACTTCAAGCCATTTAAACTTTGATAAATTAAAAAGGAAGGTCACAGTTTCCATTCCACAAAAGGAAAAAGTCGAGAGAGAGAGATTTCCCATGTAATTGACCACTTAGTCACCTAATCTGTTTTGAGTATGAAATCATTGCAGCACTCTCTATGTTTCTTTCTCTCATTACAATATAATGATGATGTTAAAATGAATATGTTGATACACCTACAAGTGGATTTGACACTAATTGAAGATAAAAGAAGAGTGACAACTTAGATGGTTGAAGCACGTCTAGGTAGACCTATAGAATATCCCATTTACAATAGTGACGTGACTTCATCAAAATGAGTATGAAGAGAGAAGTAAACCAAACTTAAACATGGTATGACATGATTGTAGAAAATTGAATCTCCTTGGGCGTTTTAGCAGTGGTCAGAAGGAGCAAACATTCGCATCAAAGACCTCAAGTTTATTGGGAATCAAACTTTGCTTGTCTGTTTATTTGTTGTTCTTGTTGTTTCCCTACACCAAACACGATATTTGAAAGCACAAACAAGGTTAAGACGTCGACTAGTTATTATGCATGAATGAAAATGGTTTAAAAAACGTAAACAATCAAAGTCCACAACAGAAAGCTAGTATATGTCAAGATTTTTATTCAACTGCAACTCATCCATAATTGGATATGTTAATCAGGAACCTATATGAAGGTGAAAAGCCACAAGTGGCAATAGGTCCAACCCCCACTATCATAATAAATAATTCCGTTAGCAAGGAGAGGTTAATAGTTCATACAGATTTGCGCGCAAGCTCTCTAGCAGCCATCGTTTTCCCTGTTCCTGGAGGCCCGTAGAAAAGCATATTTCTAAATGGTGCTTGATGAGCTTTTGTATTTGCAGTTGCGTTAGCCAACTGTTCGATACGTTTTTGAAGAGAAGGGTGTAAAATAACATCACCAAAACCATTTGCACGTTGGGTGCCAGAACTTTTATTAGTCATTGCACGTGAAAACAAGCCTGACCATGGGTATTTCCCCCTGGAAGACTCCCTTATCAGAGATGGTTGTCCTAATATTCGGTCCACATAACTCCAAATCACCCTTGCACCTTCCCTGAAATTCAAAAAATAAATTTCATTTTAAGTTCAAACAAAAAGTGCTGACAAGAAGTTTGCATAAATACCATCATCATGAAGTTAATTTATAGTTGACACTGCCACTAGCTTATTAATTCTATAAGAAATCCAAGGCTCAAATATATTAACTGCAATGTGCTAATCACTAAACATGAATGCCCACATACACTCAGAGATGATTGTTTATGACTCGTTTAGCTGATAAATAATAAGATGATTGCCTTAGAACCAGGAACTTGTTAAAACCAGTTTCAAATTAGAGCACCAATCTTATCATGCAGCTGTTTAAGGTTAATTTGGCGAGTACATATCACAGTAGGCTGGTCAGCAACAAGCTTAAAAAAAAGGAAAGATAATGAATTGGAGATGGCAAAGAATATGGTTGCAGAGACTAGCAACAATACTCTCCAATTATGGCATGTATATATAAGAAGCCATGATTGATTCTACTACATGAAACAGGGGAGAAGCAGGCTACAAGGTCTGTTGGTTACATAGCTCAGAAATACCTGGCGATAAATAGATAACTCAAGTGACAGAGGAAAACTTTTTGAATTATCAAGTGATGTCATTCACAAGGCTCGAAGAGTTCATGACCCGAGGTGCATCATTTTTGCATAGTATAGTCATTACTCACCATTTCATATTATCAACTGGACTCACGGCAATAAATATTCCCAAGTTCAGAGGAAAAAAAAAGAGAAACACACTGCGGATGTAAAAGTTCCCACTGCTGAGATCAAATCTATCAGCTAATAACCTTGAGTAAACTACTACCCGTCTATTGGAAGGTGCTGCGTGATATAACTTGCCAAAAACCATATATTCAAATTCACCCCAAGGTTCAAAACTGATGACTACAGAGTTAACAATTCAACTAAATAGGTAAGAGTATACTGTGAGCAAAAACAGAGAAAGGTTATGACAGCCCGATGATGCAGAAATAAATTAAAATTGAAATCATGTGCCTAAATCTTGAGACATAACTTTAGTGCGAGTTGAGTATCCTAACATCTATACCTTTGATAAAGAGCAAAGCGATCACATGCAAAACAAAAGGAGTGTGTGCTTTATAACAATTCCAATACCTTGTTGTGTAGATCCCAGCTGCAAGAGCCGTCACACCTCCGACAGCTACAACCAGCTTATTTTGATCTGTTAAAATTTCCCGTAACCCCCCTGCAAACAATGGACCAATTACTATTCTGCAGTCTGTTCAACCCTGAAAATAATTGAAAGAACATTGATAGCAACAATATCCTTCTCAGACACTTTTAATGGTTAAATATTTAAATGTTTACGTCAACTTTTGTCCTCTTCCCATTCCCCACTTTTCTCTCTTTTTTTTCCCAGGGAGAAGGGGAGTGTTCTGTAACACAAAAGGAAGGAGAAGAGTCGAGTAAACAAATCTCAAGTATTTTTCCCTTTTTTTCCTTGTAAGGTGTGAAATAAAAAATACACTGGAAGCTCCACAGATACTAGCATGCAAATGGCATGGTTAAGCATCAACGAGCAACCTACTTTTTCATTATTATATTAAGACGATATTATTACATATTGCAGGGGGGTAGGGGGTGGGGAAATCAGGGCAATTCACTCTTCAAGTAGCATCACTTATCCGCTTATAATCTTGTCTGCCCCCCCAACCGCCCAAAAAAAACCCAGCAAGGAAATCATTACTTGTAACCCAAGAAACAACTAACGTGAACTTGTTTTCAAGATCAATTTTATGTCAAGTACAATACGAGCATGTGTAGGAAGTGTTTGCAAACGGTTCTAATTATAAAAAGATAGATACAAGTGACGGATAAGCAAGTAGTACTTTGGATCCCTCAAAATGTATGAATAAAAAGTGGCTTGCGTGTTCATACATATGAGCGGTTGAGCCAAATGTAGGCTAATTTTACTATTTTTTCCAATATCTTCATTATGACCTTAACAAAACCCAATAACTAAAACCAAATGCATATCAATTCAAATGTCACCGACACTTCTATGCATATATCTATGAATGATGCAATAACCCAAAGAATAAAGAACCAGATAAAAGAACCTCCAATGTGATCAAAAGTCGTGTTAATAGCAGCGACCCATTTCTCTCGCTCTGCATTTGCACGGTCTACTAGCATTCTTCTGTTTACGTCCTCTGCGAGCTTTGCTTCATGGGCTCTTCCCTCTGCTTCTGCCAAAGCCCTCACCCTAATTGTTTCACGTTCTATCTCAGCCTTTTCTCGTTCAGTTTGGCGACGCTGTGCTTGAATCTGCTCCTCCGTAGCTCGTCTAGTTGCTTCTTGCCTCATAGCTGATTCCTCTTGCATTTTTACGAGCTCTTGATTTCTTGCTCTTTGATGTTCATTCTCTGCCTACAGAAATCCAGAATTTTATTCCGTTTTATCACAGGAACTATTAAGCACTCTGTGCATAAACAAGATAAACATACCTGCATCCTTTTCCTCGCCAATTCATCCTCATAGCGAGCCATTTGCGACTTGATTTGTGCCTGTTGCTGAGCTAACTTTTTCTGTTCGTCATATACAACCCTCTGTCTCTCCTACCAAACAAGAAACACATTTTTACTGTTTGACAAAATGGAAAACAGAGAATTTACTTGGGGCTTAGGTACATAGTCATTCAGGGAAACTCTCAGAAGTTTCTTCATGTAGTTTGTCTAGCTAAAGATGAGGTTAATTATTTAAGACGAACCAGATAAAAAATCGTCTTTATTACATTACTTCATGAATGTTATTTACAGGCATTCATCCATTACAAATCGGGGCAACAAAAGATCGTAATTTACTTGAAATTACTTTTTCTTGATCCTTCCATTGCCTACATCTCCCTTGTTGCTGATAAAATCAACCTCAACTTTGCTGAGCAAAAGATATAGAAATTATGTGTTGCAAACATGACAGACCACGCGGCAGAGGCCATGGAAAAACTGTCTTTGCATTGCATGAGATTTTTTTTTTTTGAAAAAAGTAGCATATTCAGTCACTCCATGTCTCTGAACACTTATTCCTTCAAACATATTATCTGGATTGAGACGTTTCTCTTCTCTAAAATTATAAATCATTTGTTCCATATTAGAGTCACATCCTGAAAATTTATTTAAATGGTTACGCGGGCAACAAAAGATTGCAATTTACTTGAAATTACTTTTTCTTGATCCTTCTATTGCCTACGTCTCCCTTGTTGCAGATAAAATCAACCTCAACTTTGCTGAGCAAAAGATATAGAAATTATGTGTTGCAAACATGACAGACCACACGGAAGAGGCCATGGAAAAACTGTCTTTGCATTGCATGAGTTTTTTTTTTTGAAAAAAGTTTAGCATATTCAGTCGCTCCATGTCTCTGAACACTTATTCCTTCAAACATATTATCTGGATTGAGACATTTCTCTTCTCTAAAATTATAAATCATTTGTTCCATATTAGAGTCACGTCCTGAAAATTTATGTAAACGGTATTCCTTTACGTGAAAATCATCTTGGCTGCCATATTAAGAAGGATATTATTTTTGGGATACCCTAAAGGGTTGTTAGAATAATATTTCTATTTTTCCACAAGAACAAAAAGTTGTTATCCAGACTACCATCTTTCTTGAAAAAGAGAGTATTAAAGGGGCAGGAAGGGAGATAGAACTCAAAGAAAAGTTCAATGAGCCACAAATTAACACACGTGACAATTCCACTAGCTGAGACAGCACAGAACCTTGAAAAATCTTCCTATTCGGAGATAATGATCTTAGCATAGATGGACAAGTCCTGCATTTAAGAGTCCTTTGGGAGCCTGTCTGGAGAAAATTTAGCAACTGTTTTATCCCTCCAATTCTGGTATAATGAGTAATGCATTGTCCTTCAACTACAGCATTTTTATTATTTTAAATACTCAATGAGTTGAGTTGTGTTGACATGATGGAAATAATACAATAATCTTCATCTTCAGAAATCCCTAAAAGCACCTTAATTTTAGGATTAGCAACCAGTTCTCAATTTTCAAGTACCAAATTCTTTCTGGTTCTGTCCAGTTGTTGAGTACTCTTTAAAGTACATGCAGCATTTTGTCAGTCATCAACTTGAGGGTAACTCAGCCGCAAAACTCCATTGCACAAATCGAACTTTCTTTGGTTATTAATTTACTTTAACTCTTTATTCAAAACTAACTAGCATAAGCCTCAAGTATTTCAGATACGACTCAATCCAACGTGTATTTATGAGTACTTCAGTTGTGTAATTATAGATAAAAATGTTCTTTCCAGTGCCATTATTTAAACCATCCATGAAGTCATCTGTACTCTGTAGATTTCAAGGCTTAGTCTTTAAAAAGGTAGCTCATTAAATTATTATTTCTCTAGATACTCAACAACAAACATGTTGCCTTGCTTTGGATATTGCTTTTGCACAAGGGGCGGGTTGGTTCAATCTTTTAGCGCAATAAGATTCAAGTGTGTGTTATCAACATGACATGAATTCGTAAAAATATAATCTTGGGGAGTGTTCGGTAGAGATTATCGGATTAAAATTGAAAAACTAACCGTTATTGTTGACTTTTATTAGATGAGTGGGACCCAATAACGGCTATATTTTTAATTTTAATTGGATTTTAAGCTTAACCAAACATGCTTTTGGTAAATTATTAGGAATCAGATTTCAAAGGGTTGTCCAAGATATTCTAACATAAACATTCCTCAAAAAAAGCGTAAACTCTGAGTAGAACAATCTCAAAGGGTCTACAGTTAGTGAGTTTGGATGAGTAAAGGTTTAGTGATCAACCGAATCATCCAAAAGTTGTTTCTCAAATGTTTTATATTATTGTGAAAAGCACTTGAGATCTGTGTTCATGGATTCAGGGATTTTGGGTGGTTTAGGGATAGTGTTTTACATAAAAGAGTCAGCAAAAAATGATTATTCAAGTTGTTGAGGAACAAAAGAAGCTCTTTAAAGACTGGGCCAAGGTTCTATTAGAAAAATTAAAGAAAGATTGAAAAATAGAACTTCAAAAATCAAGGTTCAACACACCAAGGTATCAACAATCACAAATAAAAGCCTTTGAAGCTCTCTAGAAATACAATAATCAGATATCTCGTTACTTGAGGAAGAGTGAAACAACACTTATAAACTCAATATATCTCCTATTAGTATATTGAATCCCCAAAAAGGAAATGCAGTAAATAGACAACTAAACCAAACCAAACCTATCCTATCCTAGGCTGTCTGGAATGACCAAAGGCATGACTTGACCAAATCTAAGACAAAGTTTAATACATTTTGGAAGTCATAATACAGATGTAATTTTTTCAAACCACTAATGGACTCAAAATGTTAAAGAAAGACAAATTCAGTGGCTAAATACTTTTTGCAAATGCATTCCTTTACATTTACTTTTTTGTAATTGCTTTATGTCTGTTTTACAATAAAAGCTATATATCACATGTATGTTTCGCTTTTGGGTTTATGAGTTGAAATTTTTGACAAAGTGAATCAACAGACGTCTTGGTTTAGAAAATGTAACGAGTCAAAAGTGGAAAGAGAAAGAGATGCTCCACAAAACGCATATAAGCAATCACATAAAGAAATGAACGTGTACAGAAGTTAACTTAATTATTCAGCCTGAGGCAACACGACAAATGTAGTCTACAATCATGAATCAATCAAATATAATAAAACTAACAGAAATGATTTCAATATTGGGCTTAATGTCAAGCTTACAATTTCTTCTTGAGCTTGCATTGCCTTAAACTCTGCTGCTTTTGCAGCTAACTCTTGCTGCCTTGTCTCTTCTTGCTTCTTCATAACCTCAAAGACCTACACCAACGCAAATCCTCCAGTAAATACACAAAAAATAAACACTAATCAAATTTCCGTACAATCAGAAACATACAGCAGGCTGTGTAACATGCATACAAACACAGAAAAGAAAAACATGCCCTTCAAACAAAGATACTGTTTCGTTTATCCATATATCTTTCCCAAGCAATTATCTATACAGTACATGAAATGAATAAATAAACAGAAACATACTCAAATAATTAAAATTTAAAATCTTTCACAAACACGTCATTTCCCGGACTCGAAATAAAATAACTAATGAAAGAATCACAATTTCAAACCTTTTTGGCATTCCCCGAGCTATTAATCTCTCTCAAAGCCTTAGCACCCCTCTCCAAGGCCTCAGGATCGAACCCAGCTGATGTGGTCCTCGGATTATCATTTCGAATCCGTGTCGGCTCTGTGGCTGGCGGCTTCTCCGGTTCAGAAGCGGCCTGTGGAGGCGGCGGAGAAGAAGTGGAGAATGGATTAAAACTAAAATTCCCATCTGCATAAGCAGAATCTAGACCAAGAGTTGCAGAGACCATGGCTGCTAAAACCCCTGCTGCACAATTTTTTGCCATTTCCTAAACTTGTGTAAACCTTAGAGAAGCTCAATAAAATGGCAAAAAAAGGGGGGGTTTTACTGTAAGAACCGCAGGAGTTGTTTAGTTAAATAACCAGATTAAGAAGATGGCTTGCCGAGGGCTCTAAGTCCATGGTAGTTTGAGGTTATAGTTTTCTGGGTTTATCTTAGGGTTTATGATTTTTGGAATTGACGATGACGTGTTATATTTTAAGAATGGTCCTCGACTTAAATCTAATTTCTAAAATGACCATAAGTTTTTGGAAAATTTTCAATTGGGTCTCGAACCTCGTAAGTTCCTAAACCTTTCATTTGCACTAGGGGTTCCTAACCTATTAAACAGTGTAACCCTTACATTGTTTTTTACATTGTGTCACGTGACAACACGCTATTGACCAGTTTAAAATTCAAAACAATTTTTACTCCGGTCAAATTTTACCAACAATGATGATGTCAAGCGTGATGTACAAATATATAATGTACACGTAGCATTATTTTAAACAGTACGCGACAAGCCTCCTTTTTGGCAAAAGACTTATTTACCTTTAAAATGTCATTTTTCATGTTAAAATGACCATAGTATCTAAGGATGGAAAATGTTTCGCCTGACTATTACTTTTTATTTTATATGTTTTTATATTTTTAAAATTGTATTTAATAAATAAATAAACAAGCAGAAAATGAATGTATTTTATCTCACTCCCGACCCCACCTCCCAAAAATTCTTCGTGGGATAGGGACTGGATCACGCTCCACCAGCTCCATTGTCATTCTTAGCTCCTATTTGGTCTGGATCAAAATCTGATTTTAGTAAAAATCAAAGTCAAATAATCAATATTAATCGTATCTATCATGGATCCTACGACTTTTCAATCGCACATTTCAAAAACTTATATCACAATTTATTAAAAATCTAATTTTAATCACCACCAAACACCTTCTTAATTGTAGCTTTAGTTGAATAATAATTAAAATAAAGGGGACTCTGGTCCTCAATCTTCCGTTAATGTAGGTTCTTCATTCCTAACCTAATATTTTGAATTCAGTTCATGAAAATTGTTAAAGCGGACGGTTAAAGTTTAAATTTATTTACCCCTTGTTTGAGTCCATTATTTGGCAAATAAATGCATTTTTGGATAGTAGATTAATTAAAAACGTGCGGTTAACGAATAACGAAAAATTTTGAGTTTACGTGTAATATTATTTTATTGAACAATGTGTAGTTGAAAAAAATTGTGAGAAAAAAATGTATTTTGCAAATAATGGAAATCAAACAAGGGCTAAAAGTAACTATTACGTCCTTACTTTGAATTAATATTTAAATAACAAAAAGAGAGAAAAAAATGTGTTAAACAAGCAAATAGATGGTTTGTTTAAGTCCCATTTTCTTATGAATTATTCTACTTTGCCGGATGATTTTTGATATCCTCCTTAACGATAAGTAGGTGGATGAAAATGATGATTGTTGTTAAAACAATCTAATAATAAAATATCATGTGACATTATGTCAACTTATCTGTCAATGAGGTGAGCAATGTAGCATGAGTATTTTTTGATAGAATAAATTTTGTAAAAATGATTTTTGTACGAATGTATGATTCAAAAGTAGTGCTATAAAATGCACCCATATACCTCGCATATGTCCGCACATTCTCAATGCATTTTTGAAACGCTTCACATATGGGGCATGAGCCTAATAATGTGGTCGACCCATTTCGTTGATCTTATATACACGCTTAAACGCCAAAATAAACATGCATTTATATTAAAAATTGTGTCAGAATTGGTATGACGAAGCCCAACTCATTTTTATAATTTAAAAAAAAAAAAATTGAGCTCAACAAATACGAAATTAGCCCAAATCTCTCAAACACATAGATTATATATAGCAATATGTAGGGTTTCGATGTTTAAAAAAAGCAAAAATAAAAACAAAATTTTCGTAGAAATATAAACTATCTGCACCGAGTTTGAGTCTCATTCTTCTTCTGTCTTACACCAGTTTTACTAGCAAATGATACTAGTAGTATATAATCTTGAATTGTTAATGATTGTGACAAAGAGAAGGATGTTGCCAATAATATCTTATTATCTACAAGAAGTAATATAGTTTTTTGAGTTGAAATAAGAGAGCACGATGAATATGATTTTGCATTGGATGACATAGACAATGACTTTGATGAAAGAGAAGAAATTGAATTGAAATCCAATAAAGAGCTAGATAATATTTAGAATTTTTTAAGCAAATGTTTGAGTCTAATATAATTATAAAAATTGATTACCAAGTAATTATAATATTTATGATTTTGAGCAATAGTTTTTGTTGAAATTTTGAAAAATAAGTAGAAAGTTTAAGTAATTGCATTGTTTATAATTTTGAGAAATATTTATTTATTCATATATTAAATTTTGAAAAATATGTATAAAGTTTAAAGAATGTATTACTTTGTTTATTTATTAGTTTAGAATATCTAAAATAATATTAAAAATTGAAAAGAGCATAATTATGCATATGTTTGTAATGTTTGATGTTCGATCAAAACGCATCACCAAGCATTACACATTTTTTTAAAAAAATATTTAATTAATGGAAAGGATAAAATGGTTATTAGAAATTATGACCTTTTAATAGTCACGTTGACAATTTCCGTGACA
This sequence comes from Fraxinus americana, assembly GCA_035079005.1. Classification (NCBI taxonomy): domain Eukaryota; kingdom Viridiplantae; phylum Streptophyta; class Magnoliopsida; order Lamiales; family Oleaceae; genus Fraxinus; species Fraxinus americana. Next base: position 47,359,786 of record CM068707.1, read on the forward strand.
TGGAAAGGCAAATACATATTTAAGCCCCTATTTGATGTCTATTATTTCATCAAAATGAATTTTGTAATAATAGATTTTTTAAAAATGTGTGTTTAAAAAGTATAAAAAAAATTAGGTTTACGTTCCAAATATTTTATTTTGAGAACGTGTGATTAAAAATGAGTTTGAGAAAAAAAGTAATTTTAAAATAATGAGAATCAAACGGTTGAAGATCCATGATCTTATGTTTGAACGATGGAGAGCTGAAACTAGTCTAGTGTAGGTGGACGTTGGGGAGTGTAGCCATTATTTGCCCTAACAAAAAAGAAGAACCAAACCAAAAAATCACTACTATATTAAAAGAGGGGATAACAAATCACTGTTCATTCTCGCACCCTCCTTTTCACACTACTTTCCTTCGAACTGGATTTGCTACAGTAACTTATCAGCCGTCTCAAACACGTTTCATCTCTCACCGCCTTCTACTATATACTATATATGAATGAAGTCAATGTGTTAAGATGTGAAATAAAATTAAGTGGAAATTGTCGTTTTATGGCAACATAAATGCATCCTGTATAAATTAAAAATAATTTTAAAAACACTTATAATTGTTTGCAACCTGCAAACCGACTTAGGCTTAGTTTCGAGTGTTATCATTTGTGGCCGACTTTATTAACCGACTTACGTTCATTTGTAGCCGACTTACATTTCCCGACTTATTTTCTGTTGATTTTTTATGACCGTCTATCATATTATTAGTCTATTAAAAACACACAAAATCCAAAAAAAAATAAAGTTGCCGACTTACATTTTACGCCCTATATATACATGCATGCAAATACATTTTCTACACGATTCCTCTTTCTCAAAGAAAAGATTTAACCAAAAAAAAAAATTCCTACGAAAGAAAAGATTTAACAAAAAAAAAAAATTTCTCGATTCTTTGAGTCACGTAGTTGATTTAGTTCTAGACTAACCATCTTGAGGTCCGTCGCGCCAAGAAGAAGATCTCCGCTCTACCTTCTCGGGAAAAAAACTCCGGTGTAAATGCCCGTGCATCGAAGTAAGTAGAATTACTCTTTTACCTATGTTAATTGGGATATTACTGCAATCAATGTTCAGTTTTCTTAATGAAAATTAGTGATTATAGTTATGTGATATATGGGGTTATGTAACAGCACGTTTGTAAGTTTGTAAGTTGCAATGTAAAAAGAAATGAAGGAAATAGGATGACACTAATTCTTTATTGATAACCAAAGTGCAAGAAGTCCTGCAAATTTTAAATTTTCATAAAGTCATTTCATTAATTGTAGTTTCTGGCTATGCATTCTTTGTCTTATTTTTCTTTCGATTTGATTTCGTAAATATTTGAGTTAGTGCCTTAAATGTTTATATTACTACTGAAATATTGTTGAAGCAGCATCGTCGTTGTTGAAGCAGCATCATCAATATCTGAATTCCCTACCTATATGTTGTTGGATGATTTTGGTATCATATTTTGGATGATGGGTACAGAAATTAGTCAATAAAAAACTCACAATACTCCCCGTGCGCGCACGGGGAGTATTGAACTCTCCGTGCACGCACGGGGAGAGTCGAACTCCCCGTGCCCCGTGCGCGCACGGGAGTTCGGAGCTCCGTTGGGCGTTGCCCCAAACCCCCACGAGGCGCCGCCCCCTCGACCCCACGACCCGGCGGCGAGTCGATCCCCGTCAGGCGTTTCCCACGAATCCCCACGAGGGGCCCACTTTTGACTTTTCATTTGTTTTATTTCGCATTACATATAACAAGTTTATTTCTAATTGTATTTTCTGGTGGTTGTGATTAACTACAGTAGTACACTTTATAATATTGTGTCCAAATCTTTTTACATATTTTTACTTTAATAATCTAATTTCCATTTGTTAACATTGTGCAGGGTCTGACTGCTATTCATCTCTCGAATTTTTCCCTCTTCGTTTTGCTTAAGTGAAAATGTAAGAATTTCTTCTCTTCTAGAAATTTAGCTTCATTTAATAATATTCAATTAGTCTACTTGTAGATATAATAGTATAAAAAAAATGTTTATAATTTTCTAGCATTTCATTTCATCAAATATTTGAGGCAGCGACTTCAATGTTTATTACTATTGCATTAAATTTTACAATTTCATTACTTTATAACTTTAAATGTATGCATTTTATTAATGGTATACTATAGTTTTAGAACTTTTATCCATCAATTTTATTCCACGACTTTAATGTTGCTCCGGACCGTTTTTTCCCCAGCCCGTATACACGTTTTCTGCATTGTGTCTCTACGCCTTTTTTTTCCTTTTCTGTTAAATAACATATTTAATTTATTAACTTTTTCCACTTCCTTAAAACGCCTACGCGTAGAGGTGTCAATCCGGGTGGTCCGGGCCGGGTCGGCCCGCCAACATGTGAGCCCGGTAACGGCCCGCATGAAAAAAAGCCCGCCCGCTGCGGGTTCCGGGCCGGTTACGGGTCGGCCCACAATTTTGGACTACAACCCAGGCCCGCCCGCTGACCCATTCGGGTCGAGCCCATGCGGGTCACGGGTCGCGCGGGTCGCGGTTCGTTCCGATTTTGGCCCGTATGATTGTATAAATAAAATTATAAAAATATAGAATTTTTCATATTTATAGCAAAAAATATATTTTTTTATTAAATGTAAACTAAGAATTGAACAAAATGATAAATTCATAATTATATCAAGAAATTTTTACATAGAATTCAAATTTAATGTTACATGAATTATTTATAACTTTGCAAACTTCTACAACATTATCATCTTCTAAATTTATTGGAGTATTATTGAAAATAGGATTTTGAGAAAAAGAATCGTGAGAATCTATAATATAGTAGGATTAAAAAATTTAGTAGTGACTAGTGAGAATCGAGGAGAAAGAAATATAATCAAGATGATGATGATATTTGCAATTGAATAATTGTAATTGTAGTAAGGTAGTAACAAGTATGAACTATAAAGTATAAATGTATAATAACTAATGAGAGGGTATTGTAAAAATAATCTCTCCCCTTTTTTTTAATTTTTATTTTATTTTTTTTACGGGCCACGGGTTAACCGCGGCCCGTGGGGGTGCAACCCGCGAAGCCCGCGGGTTACACCTCCTTGGCCCGTGAACCGCCCGCACGGGTCACGGGTCGGCCCGCGGTCCCAGTTTTCACGGGCCGATTTTTACGGGTCATGGTCGGCCCGTCCGTCTTGACACCTCTACCTACGCGCCTTTATTTCCCTTTTATGTTAAATAACATGTTAATTCATTAGTTTTTTTCACTCCTTTAAACTTTTTCCTCTCATTTAGTTCATATATTGTTTAATTTATACTCCAGCTATTTCATAATTTATCTTATTTTCTTTTATAGATAATTCAAAAATGTCTGCTTATGGAGAGCCTAATCTTCATAACCTTGAAACTATTTTCCAAAGTACAAATGAGTCCTACAATACCTTCGTTCGCCAACAACAAAATCAAAAACATAAGGATCGGCGAAATCGAGTTAGAACTGGGTGCATTGATCAACGCAAAAGGATAGTTAACCCTTTGTTAACTGAGAATGCTAATTTAGATGTCGCCAATGTGTATACATCTACAATACATCATCATTTTGAAACTTCTACTTCAAATGAAGCAATTGCCAATATTTCCAATTTGGAATTACAAGAAAGTTCTACCTTATTGAATGTACCAATTACTTCATATGTATTACCAACGTGTACTTATTGTGAACATTGTGGTGCACAAAAATTTTATAAAGAAAGTAAAAGTTTTTGTTGCTCGGAATTTAAAAGTTAAGCTTTATATGTGTGATTCACCAAGCTGAACTATTCAATTTGTTTACTTCTCTGAGAACCTAAATGTATGGAATTTAAAAAATTGCAAGGGGATATAATAACTATTTTGCATTCACTTCATTTGGTGTCAAATATGATAAGAAGCCGTTTAAAACATATAGAGGTATATACACATTTAGAGTTCGCAAGTATATCATTATGTAAATCAACTTATACCAAGAAATAATACGCCTTATTATATGCGGTTATATTTTATGATACGTAAAATGAACTTGAAAATCGTATGAAAATTTTAAAAACTTTATTGAATCTACTTTAATGACTTTAATTGAAATTCTTGAAATAAATCCATATAGTAGATTTTTAGATCTTTAAGTGATATAACTAACTTACATAACTACCAAATACATATAAGATGTGACCCAGGGACTTGATCAAAGAGTTTTTAATACTCCCACGTCGTCTCAAGTAAAATTTATTTGTATGGATTGAAGATGATGGAAATGCAAATGCTCACATTCGTGATATTACTATATACGGGCATTCCGGTGATTCACATAAGGTTCATTATTATTATGGTTGTTATGATCCTTTGCAATATCCTTTACTTTTTCCATATGGGGAATGCTGGGTGGCATGAAGGTATTGATAGATGCAAAAGTCGGTCTGAGATTTGCCCAATTTTGATGCTTTTCCTACCACAATTAATTACGCATCTCAAATTATCGAAAAAAGAAAATCAAGGTTTGCGAATATTCCTTTTAGTATATTTCCTAACATTTTCAATATAAATGTTATAAATGAATACTAAAATTGGTTTTCTATCATACAGTACTTAATGGAACTAAGAAACGGTCTCAGGTTTCTTGAGAATACTATTCGTACAAGTTACAAATCAGGCCTCCAGGTAAGTCTATATTGCTTCACAGTGGGAGATTACTTCAACAATATGTTGTATATATGTATGTTAAGATTGAAACATCAAGGTTAAACTATTTTCGTAACAACCAGAAAGAAATTTGAGCTGAACTTTATCAAGACATTGTAGATAGTGTTCAAAATGGAGAGACAAGGGATATCAACATTGGGAGAAAATTTATTTTGCCACAATCCTTTACATGTGGGCCTAAGATATGTTAAGGAGATATATGGATGCAATGGCTATTGTACAGCGCTATGGAAAATCAGATATATTTTTTACTATTACATGTAATCCAAATTGGTAAGAGATTAGACAACAACTAAGACATAATGACGAAGTTCAAAATCGACCCGATCTAATTGTACGAGTATTCGAGCAAAATTAGAAGAGTTAAAAAATGATTTATACAAAAAAATGTCTTAGGCCTTGTTATTGCACATATATATGTGATTGAATTTCAAAAAGAGAGGACTTCCTCATGCACATCTATTGTTAATTTTCAAGCTGTGGCCCACAAAATTTCTTGTCTTGCGGACGTTGATAAGATAGTGTCTGTGAAATTCCCCGACAAAAATAAATGCTCTCATCTTCATTACCGGTATTGTTAAACACAATATGCATGGTCCTTGTGAAATCTAAATCCAAAGAATGTATGTATGGAGGCAAATGGAGGTTGTAAAAATAAATATCCTCGAGATTATTGTAACACTACTATATTTGGTCATGACTCATACCCGTTGTATAAACGTCGTAATAATGGCATTTCTGTTAAAGTTAGAGGTCAAATCTTAAACAATCAATGGGTCATACCATATAATCCTTATTTAAGTGCAAAATTTGGTATCGCATTAATGTTGAAGTATGTTCTTCAATCAAAGTTTGTAAAATATTTATACAAATATGTATACAAAGGACATGATCGTATTAATTTCTTAATTGACACAAATGAAACAGAGAAAGAAATTGACGAAATCTCGGCTTACCAATCCGCTAGATGGATATCTCCACGAAGCTATGTGGAGGATTTTTCTTTCCATTTGGCGAGAAATTTGTCCTCTTGTTTATTCTTTACGGCTTCGTGAAGACCATCAACAAGTAACATACAATGGGAATAATGATTTATCTACGTTGTTGACAATGAAAATATGCGGAGAACAATGTCGTGACGAATTTTTCCGAATCAATAAGAAGTAAATGAGTTTGCTCGAACATTGTTATATCGGGATTTCCCTACACATTTTGTTTGGAATACAAATACAAAGATTTGGACTCAAGAAAGAAACAAGTTGTTATAGGGCCAATTGTCGCGACAAATCCTTACGAAGGAGAACGTTATTTTCTTCGCGTTCTTCTTAATCATATTCGAGGACCAACATCATTTCAATCTTTAAGAACTTCAAATGGGGTGACGACTACAACTTATCGAGAGGTTGCATTGCTACATGGTCTATTAAGTGGAGATAACCATTGTGAAGAATGTTTGTCGAAGCTATTGTTTACGAAATGCCATATTCTTTAAGACGTCTTTTTGCTACACTCCTTATGCTTTGCAATCCTAATCATCCAAAGTTGTTGTGGGATAAATTCAAGACTTATATGATTGATGATTATGTACATGAAAATATACCCAAGTGAAGTTCTTTGAAATCACGTGCTTTAGAGGATCTCAACTCGTTTTAGAATCATCGGGTAAAAACATAAACGACTGTAAAATAGTATCATTCAATATAAATATAGATGAGAATGAAAGGTTAAGAAGAATGATTGTAGAAGAGACAACTAATTTGAATGTTCATTGTGCCCATGATGATATGACAAAGAACCTTAAATGACAAACAACGGTCCGCGTATGATACAATTATGGAAAGAGTAAAGTCGAATCAAGTGGTGCTTTCTTTATCGACGGTCCCAGGTGGGGACAGGGGTAAAACTTTTATATAAAGCACTCCTAGTTGGTGTGAGATCTCAAAATTTAATTGCTTTTATTTGCATCTTCTGGAGTATCTCGCATCTCTATTACCCGGAGGTAGAACGGCTCATTCAAGATTTAAAATTCCTTTGGAAACAATTGGTGAAATTAGTTGTAATGTTAGCAAGCAATCGCCTTTAGGACTTTATTTAAAATGTCTAGATTAATAATTTGGGATGAAGCAACTATGGTAAATCGTTGTGCCATATCAAGCCGTAGATAAGATGTTAAGAGATATTCTGATTGTAATTTGCCTTTTGGCGATAAAGTGGTGGTTTTCGGAGGCGATTTTCGACAAGTTCTTCCGATCGTACAAAAGGAAAAAAAGAAGACATAATGAGAGCTACCTTAGTATTCTCTGATCTTTGGCCTTTATATTTACATCTACCATTAGTTGAGAATATGAGGGCAAAGTTAGATCCCAAATTTTGCGAATACTTGCTTGAAATTGGAAATGGAACAGAGCAAGAACATACTTGTAAATGCATTAAGCTTCCAAACAATATAATTTTACCATTTGAGGATGAAATTACATCTTTAAAAAATCTAATACATCATGTTTTTCCAAACATAGAATCATATCTTCGATAATTTACATCTTATGGCAAATCGAGTTATTCTTACGCCTACAAACGAATGTGTTGATCGTATTAACAAAATTTTGCTTGAAGATATTCTACAGTGAATTTTACACATATTATAGTTTTGATGAATCAATTGACAAATCGAACAAATCCTACAAGAAGATTTCTGAATAGTTTGACCTCAAATGGTATTCCACCACATGAATTAAAGCTAAAGTAAATTGTCCCCGTAATGTTATTACGAAATATCAATCCTTACGAAGGTTATATGCAATAGGACACGTCTTACTTGTCGAAAATTTGAAAAGAACGTAATTCTTCTTGAAATCCTACGGCGAATATTGCGGAAAGCATGTTTTCTTACCGAGGATCCCTTTTATACCTCTAAAAAGTGATCGAAACTCAATTCCATTTAAAAGAACTCAATTTCCAATTAGACCATGTTTTGCAATGACAATAAACAAAGCACAGGGGTCAAACACTTGATTTCGTTGGTTTATATCTTCGAGAATCAGTTTGTCATGGTCAACTATATGCGTAGCATTATCAAGAGCAAAAACAAGCACATCTATAAAAGTTTTACTTAAACCATCAAACAACGACACTTTACACAACACATGTACTAAGAATATTGTGTACAAGGAAATTCTTTCATTCATACATCCGTAGAACTACAATCTTCATGACTATTTTTGACATACGACATATTACGAGATTAAATTGAATCTGTTTTCTTCGGTGCTATATACTCGACAAAGGTTTTACTCTTTCTTGATCAATTTAGATATACTTTCATTCATCATTTTTAACTTTAGCTAGATAAACGCATATTAAATATTGTTCAAATAAATTTCTCAATTATTATAAAATATATCATGTCTTAAATTCGAGTCCGCTAATGCGATTCGGACATTACATTTCTCTTTTACGATTTTTTCTTCCATCTATGTTAATGCACGAAATTTTGTCATTTATGATTATTATGCTCGGACTAAGATACCCGACAAGAGGCGAAAACATGATAAGCAAAACCTTAACTTGCGAGAACTAATGAAAGGTATGAATTTAAGTTAAAGAATTTGAATTATTAGATAGTTCTATCATTTTTTATTTATTTATTTTGTTGATGGCTTACAGAGAGAATGGAAAATTTTTCAAAGAGATGTTTTTATTACTCTGTTCAATGTAATTATTAAGAACATTTTTTGGAACACGAATCAGAACTTTTAAAACAAAAGGTAATGTTATGTCTGTAGTTTCCTTCGACTACAAACTGCAAACTCTATAATTTGCTACTTTTCCACATCTCTGTCATATTATTGTAACTACTTTTAACATGTTTCAGATGCTCAACTAGATGGTAGTGGATAGAGTTAATGAAGAAAAAGAAGTTAGACACATTTTTACTATACCATAAGTACTATTCAATATTGTGTTCCAATTACTTTATTTATATTATTCCTTTCCAATCTAATGGTGCCTTATTTATTCATTGCAGCTCAAAGGTTTATCCAATTGTCATTGCTGATCATCCCTCCAAGCTTAATTAGTTTGCATTAGGATTTACTCATGGTGGAGTTCACGTGGTAGAACTCTAGAAACGGAAGGAAAATGAGGTATGGTGCCTCTTCAAGAAAATGGTGCAAGCTATCGGGCCCATTGCATTTGTACCGGACCAATCTTCATAGTATAATAAACATGTATTAGATGACTTAACTTATAAGATTCGACAGTGATAGGCTGAGGGAATGATTACAATGTTAATAGACATAACATGGATAGAAATAGTTCAAAATATGTAAGATAAACTCAGAATCTTGGAACTTCTTTTTGCTTTTCTTTTCTTTTCCCTTGGACCAAATATTGTATCTATACACACTTACATGTTTGTAAAGATGATGCCCTGTGTACTGAAATTTTTTCTCTTCCTATTATGGCAACTTCTTTTTCTATTGGGAGCATTTGCTTTATTTTTATGTTAGTTTAATAAACGAAAAACCCAACGAAAGTCTCATTTTCAAATAAATTGTTGTATTCCACGTTGAAACATGCATTGTTCCCCTCTTGTAAATTTGAATTTCGCAATTGGAGGCAATTCCTATACAGTATTTATTGCTATTCCTTTATTCAAATTTTTGATTGCCCTTATATTTCTATAAAACATTATTTCTTTTATACAAATGTGTGATGAAATTTTATAATACAATTTTCCATCTACTCTTAACGTTCAAACCGTTAATATTACCTTAAAAATTACACAACCCGTGCATTGCACGGGTGTTAAACTAGTGTTAGAAAAAGAATCGATTGAAAACATCCGCACCACCAACACAACACAACTCAACACAACCTAACCGCTCCCTAATTTTTGGATTGAGGTTCGTTTGACATAGCTTTTATTTTTATTTTTTGTTCTATGTGAAAATTTTTCATGAGGACGTTACGTTAATTTTGTTTAAAACCTAATTCATACAAGAACTTCATATTTCGGAGTACTTCTAGAGAAAATCGCATTGAATCAACTTCCTTTAAAAATTATTCTAAGTAAAAAAAAATATTCTTTTTATAAAATTAGCCTAACGAATCCAAAGGCAACTTTTGAAACACAAGAGTTCATTTTGACTTTTCAAAAACCATATTAAACAGACCCTTATATACTAATTGTTTGATCAAAAAATTTTAAAATTTATTTTCAACCGCATTCTCTCGGTAAATTATTTCTACACATAGATTTATAAATTTTTTCTATTTTTAACAATATATTCTCTAAAGAAATCACTTATTACAAAATTTATTTTCAAAAATCAAACAGGTTCATCCTATAATATTACTACTACTGTACTATAACTTAGGATTCTACTATCACTTGTTCTATTTTTAGTTTTCACTTTTTTTTTCCCTAGTGCAATTGTGTTAACAGAGGTCTGCACAGAATTTCTGATTGTAAAATATTATCAAATGAAATACAGACATACCACCACCCTGAAAAGGGTGCTTTCATTGAAAGACACAAAAGTTTTGATGACGAAACAAAAAAAGTCATGTTTGGTGTACATAATTTTTTGTACAAACACCTCATGTGAGGGAAATGACATTCCCGTGTACAAATTTTTATGTACACCAAGAATAATTCAACCAAAGAACGTGATTATAAATTGTAAAAAATAAAAATGTATCAGTTCCAAGATTAAATATTTCAATTGACACTAATTTCACATTTTTTTTTTTTTTGAAACTTTAGAAGTTATTTGAGTTTTCATTGGACACAGCATGACTCGATATGTCTAAAACGTTCATTAAAAGTACTATAAGTGCGCTCGTTTTACTCAAAAAAAAAAAAAAAGGGATTTAACCATAAGAATGTATATTAACTATCAAAAACTCAACAAGATCACAGTAAAAAACAAATATCCATCGTTGAATATCAATGAATGCACAATCAATTACAAGTTACTATAGTATTCTTTAAAAACAATCTAAAAAGAAGACATTCAAAGACCATGTCCAGCATATATATGGACTCTTATGAATTTGTGCTTTCATGAATAAAAATGAAAAAAGGCAATTGGTTATTCAAAAGTGTAGTTGAGTATAACAAATGATAGATAGATATACATACATAAATGATAGATAGATATACAGAAATGATCTAATGAGCACCGGTGCTCATCTTATCCTAATCACCAATGAATTGACACATTAATTCATTGGTGCTCATATATATATATATATATATATATATATATATATATATATATATATATATATATATATATATATATATGATCTAATGATCTTATCCTAAACACCAATCTTATCACATTAATTTATTAATGAGTTGGAACTCACAAAACCTTTATCCACCAATGAATTAATGTGTCAACTCATCGGTGCTTAGGATAAGATGAACACCGGTGCTCATTAGATCATTTCTGTATATATATATATATTTCATCATATCAATAACTTTTCCTTTTTTTTTAACCACATATTTACCATCACATTACAAAAAAATGCATTTCTCCTAAAAAATGTGCATCAAACACACTCTGGATTGTTGTTGAGTAGGTGTCGATCGTGTGAACACATGTAATAATAATTATTAAATGCTTCAATTTTCAAAATAATAAAATCTAAAATATATATTTTCTTGGAAGCGTCAAATCTTGCACAACTGTGAATATAAATATAAATAATTGATAATTAATTCGCCCACGATCTTGGTATGAAGTCTACTTTAGTATATATAATTAGGCACGCTCTTTGATTTTTCAAGGTAAAAAATAGCAAGTGGATTTAGAATCCGTTTCGACCACATGTTTGGTATACCAGAACATATTTTTTTATAGAGAAGGACATTCAATTATTGAATACATTAAATATTACAACTCAAGCAAACGGGGAAAAAATTACAGAATAAAAGTTTTTTTAAACAAATTGGTTTATGTCGAATAAGAGCACGATAACAACATAAAATACTTGAAAAACACTAAATCACAAGATTTATATATAATTACGATGGCGATGGCGATGGCGATGGCGACGGCGACGATATGGGAGTGGCGAGTTTCGCTCTAAGATCTTTCCTTAAAATTTTACCAGCGGGAGACTTGGGAATTGCGTGTATAAAGTACACTTTATGCAATTTCTTGTAAAAAACAACCTGGGCCAAACAAAACACACACTTGTATCGTTAGTTATCTAACGTATTTGGGAACGGTAGTAGTATTTTACTAAGTATTTACCTGTTTTGCAATGAATTCTTTAACAGCTTCTTCTGTAAGTTCGAATCCATTCGATCGAACCACAAATGCCACGGGAACTTCACCGGCAGCCTCGTCTTTTTGCCTGTTTCGAGTCCACATCCACATCGTATTATTCCTTTATTCTCTTTGTTGTTACAAGAATTTGAACGGAAATTTATGAACTTACGGTACGACTGCAGCGTCGGCAATGTTCGGGTGGCTTACGAGAAGAGCCTCGAGCTCGGCTGGTGGAACCTGCATATTTTTGTTACAAGCATTGATCATCACATGTACGAGCGAAATGCAAAAATCTTATATGGAAAATGCGAGAGTTTAATTTATTATAGGAACGTACCTGGAAGCCTTTGAATTTAATGAGTTCTTTCACTCGGTCGACAATAAAAATATCGTCGTTGTCGTCCACGTAACCAATGTCACCGGTATGGAGCCAGCCGTCGACATCAATGGTGTTGGCAGTTGCCTCGTCATCGTTCAAATACCCTACGACCGCACGACAATATAAAATTTCAACATTTTGTTCCAAATAAAAAGAATATGTGCTAGCTAATTAATCGTGTCGCACACAACTACCTACCTTTCATGATTTGAGGCCCGCGGATGCAAATTTCTCCTGGTTGGTTACGGGGAAGGGAGGAACCGGATTCAGGATCGACCACCTTGAGTTCGGCATTCCTAACGACATTGCCACATGAGCCAGATTTAGTCAATATTGGTTGCTTGGCGAATGCCGTGGACATTGATAATACCGGACCAGCCTCGGTCATGCCATAGCCCTACATCCAACGAAAAGTTTTAAATGGCCAAAAAATTGATACACCGTCAACTTAGATGGGTTGTATACAAAAGCAGGTATAGGTCAATAATCATGCTACATGTACCGAATTTTTTTACCGAATCTTTTACCTACTACTTATAATGGGGATGAGGACCACATTGTCGAAATTTTAAAATACAGGCGGGTCCCACACATTATGTGAGAACGGATTATCGCATAGGTCAATTATGGTCCAAACAAACTCTTTTAATTGTATATCATACCGTATGCCCATGTAGATATAGTAAAATTGAATTGGATCGCGAACAATGTTTAGTTTATTATAAATAAAGAGTAATGCTATTTGCACTTAGTAATATGCATAATGGTGTACATAATGAGCACATGGAAGGGAGGAGGAAAAAGAGATGCAAATAAGAATTAATTTACTTGTACAAGTAGTTTGACAAGTAGTGAGGTGTAAAAATCAATGTCAATTTTAAAAATAATTTTTCAAATTAATGTACAGAATACCTACAACATCTCTGAGTATCACCCAGCCCACACCACTTGTTGATGGTAAGTATTTTCCCCTTTTTTTATTTTTGTAGCCCAATTTGTGGTGTATGAAAGAAACATTAAATGCCTTACATAATTATACAATGGCATGTGACATGAAAAATAAGTTGGAAGGGAAATGGTGGTTTTAGTTCTAATACCTGACCAAAAATGGCCTGTGGGACTCGGTTTCTAAGGGCGGCCTCGAGCTCCTTCCCCAGCGGAGCGGCCCCAGACAGCACCATACGAATTGAACTCAAGTCGAATTTATCCACCATTGGATTCTTGGCCAACGCTAGGACTAGCGGCGGCACCACCGCCGCCACCGACACACGGTGCCTCTGTATCAGTTCCAAGAAAGATCCGATCTCGAATTTTTGCATCAGAAGGACACTGGCGCCGGCTCTAAGCGAGCACAGAAGCACTGAATTTAATGAATAAATGTGAAACAGTGGAAGAACACAGAGAACCACATCATCCGACTTCAAGTATAAATTGGGATTCTCCCCATCCACTTGCTGAGCCACACTCGTGATCAAGCTTTTGTGAGTCAAGATAACACCTTTTGGTAAACCCGTGGTGCCAGATGAAAATGGAAGCGCGACTGGGTCATTTGGATCAATAGAAACCGATGGAATATCATTCTCATTTGCTTCAGAAAGTACTGAGAAATGCAAGCAATTCTCCGGCGGGTCATCAATGGTGATTACATTGAAATCTTCGCCGAGTTTCGGGTTATTCTGCCCCGGATCCCTCAACTTATCGACGTATTGAGATTGAGTTATGATCAGTTTAGCTTTAGACGCACCAAATTGCTTGAAAACTTCTGAACTTGTATAGAACGGATTGGCTGTAGTGGTGACAGCACCTATCATTGAAGCCCCCATGAAAGTAAAAACAAATTCAGGACAGTTTTGCAACAGAACCATAATCACATCTCCCTTTTTCAAGCCAAGTTTGGACAGACCGGCGGCTGTTTTCCGACATAAGAGGTGGGTTTCTGAAAAAGAGTATGTTTTTCCAGTGCTGCCAACTATAAGACATGGTCTTTCAGGATACTGTGCAAGATTCCCAAAACAGTACGTGTGGAGAGGGAGATGATTTGAAATGGGGATTTGGGGAAGTTTTGAAATGAAAACATGGGTTTCTTCAGAAGATTGGGTTTGTGGTTTTTGAGGTGAAGCTAAAGAAGAAAGCTCTGAATTTTGAGTTTCAACAGAAGCTACTGATAACATGTTTCTTGATCTAACTCAAAATCTCTGCACAAAGGGTTTTGATTTCTTGGAATGTGGATAGATATTAATTTGTGTGTTATAAAATGCGTGATTGTGAAGATTAACCGGTAGAGTTTCAAGAGGGTGAAAGCAAAATAAGAATACAAGAAAAACAGGCGGCTTCGGAAAGAAATGTGAGTGAAATAAATACAAGAACGTATGGGTGTTAGGTAGGAAAATGTGAATGTATGCGGGGTTAGGGTGGGGTGCGTGGGGGTAGCTGCTGACCAGTATTGAGAGATTAGAGATGCTGTTAAACTCCCCCATCAACCCTTTCTCATGTATCTCATCAACCATCTTGCTCACCTACCACTTTCTTTTCCTTCTGGAAAAATTTCAATATTGGTCCCGAAGTTATTGTTATATTTTCAATTTAGTCCCAAACCTTTGAAAAGAAGTATGTTAGTTGTGTTCATCAAAGTCATGCGAACTATTCAAATTTTCGTTATACTGTCATATAATCATAATAAAAACTATATCTCAATTTAAATTTCTAAGCATGATGTAAGTTAGAAAAAATGGTCCAATAACTTCTATTCAAGTAATTTATGTACATACATACGATTTTATTAACATTGATCATCAGGATCTTATAGGAAATTTTTAATCGTCAATTTCGTAAAGTTGACAAGTGATGGTTCGTTGGTCATTGGTAGACAAGTTGGGATGGTCTCGAAAAGTGGGCAAAATTTTCAATGCAAGAAAAATTAAGAACTTACGAAAAACAGTTTGCTGTTATATGCTGCTTTTTAGCATGACAATGTGCCTATGGCTGCGTTTTTACTAATTATTACAAGGTCATACAAGATGGGCCAAGCCAACTTGCTTGGCAAAGTCCAAGCTCGATCGTCCATGGACAGAGCCCAAACGAGCTGTCCCATCAAGCTTGTGAGCAACCTGAATCATTGCCACTGCTAATAAAGAAGAGAAATTAACTTCTTTTTAAACTTTCAGAATCAACTTAATACTGATGCAACAAATTGAGGACTGATTGTGTAATTTCTCATTTTCCTTTCCCTTGAAAATGTTTACTACTTTTAAATTATTGAAATAATTAAGTTTATTTAAACCACCTAATTTGAGAAAACATAATCAAGTTTAAGTATGTGTGTGAAGGGGGCCACCTAACACCACAGCCTTATTTATTTTCTTACAACAAGGCACGTCGCTTAAACTTACACGTCGTTTTAGTCAACCATAACCACATGTACAAGTATTTCTACGTTCAATCATATAAAAATAAAAACAATAATTATGACACGATGTGTTTGAATAGTATATGTATATTTTTTTCAATGGATTTCGAATAGTTATCTAAAATTAAATGCGAGTCAAAACGAGTATCAAATTGACTAGTTCAAGTGGAAAACTTCTAGCCTACTTGTCGAGATTTCTTTTAAAATCTTGGCATGTAGTATTATTTCGAGATTATATAAATCGATGCTTATCACGTCGAGGATAATCTGGTGGATGCAAATGAGTGCTCATCGTGTAAATGTTTGAACGTTTTTTTGTTTTGATTTGTTTAACAATACGGAATCCTCATACACTCCGTTCGTTTTCTCAATGTTAATATCTTTGCAGCTACTACATTCAAATAAGACGTCGAGTTAGACCACGAATTACAAATGGATTGAGAATTTGGATTAGAGGCTAAAATCGAACATTTAAAATTCAAGACATCATCTAAAAATTAACGATTCGCATCTAAAAATTTCAGTTCACACCAATTCTGGTTTTTATTTACTAATTTAACCGCTGTGTGAATTAGCTGCAAAAGTGGATTAAAACAAGTCAAAGTCAACAATTAATTTTTACCACATATTTTATCAACCTCAACAACTTTTCAATTATACATTCTAATCAACTTTTATGAAAATCTGTCGAAAAATTCGATTTTTAACAGAACCAAACAAGGGCTTAATTTTTCTTACTATCGATTCAATCCTAAGCTACTCTTTTGACCACTAATCCTTTTCAAATTTATATCGAAACCAATTTTGAAAACATTGAATAATGCATTAATTTGCACAAAAATATAGATTGAAGGAATACATTTCGTATAAGCACTAAACTTTTTCTTGTTCATTTTACCCTCCAGCCATGGACATAGCAGAAGTCCAACTTTATTTATGTTCGTGTGACAAAAGTTTGGTAGACAGGCGTGACTATGTGTGGTTATGGTTAGTCGATGTTTGTTTTGGGATTTATTTTTTTCTTTATTTATATTTATAGTAACTGCATTTACTCCTTCGAGCTTGTGCTGCTTCCAACCAACTTCAATTAGGTAAGAAATAAATAAACGCCTTTATTTGATTTATGCAGAAAGAATAAAATAATCGCTTCAAAAAAAAAAAATAATAATAATAATAAGGATAAAGTAATAATATAAAATTTATGACGGGAAACGAATTTCAATATGGTTGGTGCGACCGTGCGAGTTTATTTCTAAGACAGCTCCTATAGGAAAGGGTAATTGGGTGGTCCACTCTTTTTCTTTCCATTTAGCTCAAATTTCTACTTTGGTAGTAATTTATTCGTGATTTCTATGTAAAACGGACCTTAAGGTCCCGTTTCATTTGCATTTCAGTTTTTTATTTTGAGTTTTAAATTCAACTTCAGCTTTTTGTATCGAGGGTTTGTTTAAAGATTGTAGAAAACGTGTTTGTCCGTCGTTTTGAAAAATTGTTGCTCGAAATAAGAAATTGAAAAATACGTTTGGTTTGAAATTTTTAGAAATTGTTATATGATATTTTATTCAATAAATTTGATTATTTAATACATTAGAACAATTTCATGTTAATATATTATCAAGTAATACATTTATTTTAAAATTGGGTGAATATTACAATAACTTTTTAGCTACAAAAATAAAATACAAATAAATGATAAATTAATTTGGCAAAAAATAAAAATAATGATTTGAATTGAGAATAGTGGAACCCAATTTCACGTCATGCCACAACCACTATGCCTTAGCATCAGATGCTATACCTATCGGACTGAAATTCGGATTTTGAAAGTTCGGGTTTGATTCGAATTACACTTTAGGCCTTAGCATCAGATGCTATACCTATCGGACCTGATCTTAACAAATTTCCATGATGAGTACATTAGTATATCTTGAAATGTATTAGACATGACCACTATGCATAGATTAATTTCTATACCATGACCATGCACATAAATTAATGTACACTCGACTGTCTTATAAATTACTTAAATCCGCTATGAAGTTGTGGTCGTTATCACTAAACTCGATGTTCTTTGAAGTGTCAATGAATGAGATCTAACTACACGATCAATTATTTCAGTACTTTTAGAGCTTACGTGAATCAAAGTAATTGGCATGTATTCGCATTCAAAATTCATTACCCTATTTGATGGGTTAATGAGTCCGCTTTTTAAAATCAGCTTAAGGGCCTGTTTGGTATGGCTCAAAATTCAATTAAAATTAAAAATATAACTGTTATTGGGTCCCACAATAACTACTAATTTTTCAATTTTAATCCGATTTTAATCTCACCCAAACACCCTCTAAATTGAGTTTAGTTTTTTTTTTCTTTTTACGGTTCACGATGAAGGTTGTGAGCTACAACATATACCGATCGATCGATTTTCATTTTTTTATAATTGTTTTTTCAATTATTTAAAATTGGAAAAAAAAATCATTGAAAAATATGATGGACTCTGCTTATTTAACTTAACGAGTCAATGAATTGACATCTATTGTAAATAAATAAAATAAATGGATGTGTTACCAAATCTCCAAGTAATTATATGGTGGAACCCATATGAATACATAATGAGAAATCTAACAAATATTAAATCCAACGGATTAGGTTAAATAATTTTATATAATAATATTGGCATCACGGGCACACACTTTTATACTTTATTCATAAAGTTCTTGTAGAATGTTCATACCAGACTTGCGAGCTTATTCCGCATCGTTGACAAAACTCTACAAAATACTTAGCGAGCTCGACTATCAGAAGTCGATACGGTAATTGATTTCATTCCAGCGTTCAATTTATTCGTAGAATGAAGCCTTTTTTGTAAACAATGTCCCCTAAGACATACTCGACTCGACTCGACTACTTCAAATGAACCATGAAAAGTGTATCATTTCGGGGTGTGATTGTGAAGTAGGGTATTATTGAATTATTATTAAATACACGACATCGTATTTTTATTCGATGGTCATTTAGCATTTAGATCGAAAAGAAATATTACTATATATCTGTCAATATAATACCTTAATATTCGATGATCACATAAACTGGTGCTAGATAACATTGTTCAACCCATAATCCGAGCAATAAAAAATCATCTCTCTAATGCTCACAGATCTCATAAAGTTCTGTAATAGTGTATATAATATAACAAATAATATTGGGTTAATTTCATTTGTGTTACCATTCGAGTCATTGTCTCTTCACTTTACACGCAACATTATTCACTATGTTACCTTTGTTTAAACTGAACATCACATGACAGCAATATTCTATTCTGCTATTTGCGTGGAGAAATTCTAATGGATGGTTGGTGCTTTATTCTAATAAGGTCGTAGGGTCAGAGATTCTATTATCTCGTTAAATTGAGACCTTACACGAATCAAAGTAATGAGCACGTATTTGCATTCAGAATTCGTCACCTTCTTCGATGGGTTAACGTGTCTGCATTTTTAGAGTAGTTTAAATTGAGCTTAGTATTTTAGGACGTTACATCATTATTTCGTGATTGCATCGTGAAGAATTTATTAAAGAAAAACGAGACCAATGGAGAAAATATTAGAAAAGGGCAAAATTATCATTTTAGCCTTAATTCAGTTACTCGAAGTCCGATCGAGATAAGACATAAAGTTGACAAGTGAAGATGATGTAATTGCTTATGCGATTTAATACAATTTTATTTCTTAACTTATTTAAACTTGAAAACAATATTGTCGGTCGGAAAATTATGGTTTTGGTCAAGTTGACTTATTTAATAAATCATGTAACCAAACCTCCTAGTGATTATATGGTGGAACCTATATGAATACTACATAATGGACAATCTTACCCTGATTAAATCCAACAGATAAGGTTAATTATTGTAGCTTAGGCTCCGTTCGGGAGGGATTAAAAGCCAATTAAAATTGAAAATATGACCGTTATTGGGTCCCACTCGTCTAATAAAAGTCAACAATAACAGTTATATTTTCAATTTTAATCCGATTTTAATCCCTCCCACACAAGGCCTTAATAATAAAGTTCTCGTAGAATGTTCACGTCATACTTGCAAACTTATTATATGGAGAATGTGTG
Organism: Fraxinus americana; assembly: GCA_035079005.1. NCBI lineage: Eukaryota > Viridiplantae > Streptophyta > Magnoliopsida > Lamiales > Oleaceae > Fraxinus > Fraxinus americana. The sequence goes on from CM068707.1 coordinate 47,379,723, forward strand.
GTTGAAAAAAAAGGAAAAATTATTGATGTGATGAAAATATTTTTTTATTGAAAAATGTGTGGTTGAAAATGAGTAGAAGAATGTGAATGAAAATTTTAATGTGGTTGAAACATGGACAATATATAGTTGACAAAACACGGCAAAATGCTTCTATTACAAATCGAGATAGTGATCAATTTCACTGTGATGGTCAATTTATTAGTGTGCTACCTAGGATGAGATACGAGTTTACATGAAAACTACATTGTCACGTCTCCCAATAATTAGGTATAAATGAAATGCAATCATGTTATAGATACAAAATCTCTTAAATCATTGTTTACATCATGTCACGTGATAGCACACAATTAGACAGTTAAAAAAAAAAACGTTTTTCTCGTCCATAATTTTTTGAAAACACGAGTGATGTCAAAAACAATGTGCATCAAGTAACATACACTTATCATATTAATGATGTTTCCTTGTGAACAATGTTCTTTAGGACATAATTTGACTACTTCAAACGAAATTAAGCTATTACTGAATTCTAATATTTTATAAAATCAGTTTATTAATAATACACGGCATTGTGTTTTTTATATTATGATTATGATACAGTCCCATGCGAATTTATTTTGGTTTTATATTTATTTTTTAAATTAACTTTGTTTACTTACAACATTAAGAGAAGCAAATTGGTCAAATCTGTTTTGTCTTTTGTTTATATATTTTTTGAATGCTCGTGATCGGACTGTATATAAAAAATCGTACAAACCTTGGCTACTTCTACATTAGTGGAAAAATAGAGGAGGTCCGTGACACAATATGAAGTTTAGTAATTTTAGAGAGGAATATACATTTTTATAAGTTAATTCTGTTTTCAAAGAGACATAATACTATGTACATGTCACACTTTCGAGGTTTATATCACATTAGGCAAACGATCTTTTCGACTTTTTTGTTCGTGTCAATACTTTATAATAATCACTTGAAAGGACATGATGATAAGTTGGACATGTACAATTCTCGATTTTGCTTGCTTAATTTAATTTGGGCAACAGCCAGTGTGATGTACAACATCTTATGAACTACTAGATAAACAAAAATACCATAAAAATTGTCACTCCAAAATCGAGTAGTCCTGCATTGCACATCCGAGGAGAATTGGAAGTTGGGGGACTACCATTTGAATCAGCAGGTGGTGGGGCCGTTACCGGAACCGGAGCCAAAGATTCTGGTGATGGCGACGATGGGGCTGTTGGAGGGGCAGCAGCCACTGGAGTACCTCCTCGGGTACTATTACTAGGACAAGCAGGCGGGACTATGTCAGGCTGGGGCATAATTGATGTGGCCTGTACTACTCCATCTATGCCATGACATCTTATAGACCCTCGAGTACAAATATTAGGACTAATAATTCTAACGTTGTTGAGAAAAAACCGGCTTCGGCCATCGTTTGAAATTTTGAGGACAAAGCCAGGCATAGATGTTGGGATCAAGGTACCTGTGGGGAAATGCAGTAGGTGTTCCATAAGAAGAGGTGAAGGGATCGAGTGGCGGAGCAAGAAGTCGACCACTCTGCTCTCAGTCATCCCGGCTTTTGCAAGAATCCGGTCGTTAGGCATCAAGAATGTGATGTTGCCATTAATAAGGTCAGAAGGGGCCATCTTTAGGAGCATTACAAATGTGAAGTAATTGGCTCTCTGCATTTCTTCTATGGCTGTAGGAATGACTTGGTTTCTTGAAGGAGTGTCTATGGCAGTGGCTGAGGACATGAGTGCCATAAGAAGAATCAACAAAGCCATGATGTAACAAGTGGACAATGAAATTGAAATGACAACTTTCGGGTACATTAATGTTAGTGTAGATATAACTGCAATGTTAACTGATTTCCATTTTAATTTTTATTTAAATTTCCTGGTTATCTTGAACATGCATACTTGCTGCTGTAACAACTAAGGCTCATCCTTATTGCATGAATAGGATATTTTCTTCTTTTACCATTTTTTTCGTTCATTCGTATATGAAACCGGTAGGCTCGAGACCCTCATTTTCCAACTCCAATCACATCCCGACTTGGCTTGTGCGGGCACAAACTTTTAAACCATGTTCGGCATGCTTAACTGAACAAGACTGGCCATAGTTAGGGAAGAGAAACGTGTAATATTTTTTTTACTATCCTGCGTTTCCGCACATATTTCCTAACAGTATCTACGAAAAGAAACATAAGTACAGGAGAAGATTAGGCTAAATAGATTACTCAATGAGCGAACATACCTCAGATCACATTCTATGCAAAATATGTCGTTAACAAATCCTTACATGGCAAACATCCTTAAGTTCCACTGTAAATAGTATGAACAAATCTGCTCAAATAATGTGATTAAAAAACGCGATTTTCTACAAAGAAAAGAGTATGACAGTTCAAGAATTGAAGTCAAAATATCAATCTAGCTTCACATCAACATTGTCCAAGGCCTCAAGAGGATAGTTAAAATTTAATAAGATCATCTTTAGATGGCTGCTGCTTCTTTGATTCTGAATCCGATGAACCTCCAGCTTTCTTGCCAAAAATCATCTCATCAAGATCGTCCATCAAGTCATCATTGCTCTCTCCATGCGATCCACTATAAGCGCCTGATGATTTTCTGATAAGAGCTTCTTCTTTTCCTACCCGGGGTGAATCATCGGGCTCAACAGATACAGGTATCATAGCAGGTTCTGGCTCCCTCTGAACCACCAAAGGTTTCTTCATGTCATCAAATTTAGAAAGGACTTTCTGAATTTCGTCATTCACATTCAGTGCTTCAAAGAGTACGGCCTCGTTATCTCCAGCTGACTCAATGATTCTTTGAACAGTATATTGCGACTTTCGGCACTGTTGTACAAGTGTAATGGTCAATTCATCCTGCAAAAACAATCTAAAAGTTATTCGAAATGAAGAAAAAAAAAATTGTGCTTCTAAGAAGAAAAATATCATTTGAAAGTTTTATGACATCAAAATAAACTCGACAACAGAACTCCGCCCCCTATATGATAAACCAGTGCATGCTTAATTTGTTACGTGGCTCAAATAAATTATACATACTGTGTTGTAACATTCCCATAATTCATTGATCAAGTTACATAAATTCTTTATATTAATAAATACTTCCATAAATTTACCAAAAATAAGACCCTTTTGATTAATTTATAACAAACCGAATCTCCACTTCATTCAGACTTGCACTTCATAAACTTAATCCACAATGTCTGAACTGATTTTTAGTTACAACTTATATAGCAATAGTGTGTTTTAACATTATTATAAATCTAATTTGACTTGAGACACATCAAAACAAGAAATAGAAGACACTGTAGAAACCTATGACATCAGAAAATACTTCCATTAGCTGGAGTAGAACCAAGGACAATATGTCTAGAACTGAGAGCATAAAACCCCAAAGTGCTGCCAGTGCCATGAATGGAGTTATGACTAAAACATGAATGCAAAAATTCCAAGCTTCATCCGTTAAATCTAGTTAATTTTAGAAATCTTTATTTCAACAGTAAAACCTCCTCTTCAATTGTCAAGAACATAGATGTTTGTGATAGTTGGATAAAATTTGATAATTTTGCTAATGAGAAGCCCCTTTTATACTTGAAAAGACAGAGACTAGAAATCATCCACTATGCAACAAATAAAAATGAGAAATCAAGTTTAATGTTTGCAAACAAATCTCGATGGTTGATTTGATGGCTGTCATTATCAACAGAACAGAAATCTCGGCCATGGATACAAATAATTAGTATAAACCACTACTGCAAATGAATATGAAAAGAATTGATGTGGTCAGTGAAGTTTGATTGCAAAGAAAACAATGCTCTTCAAAGTCCCCGCAAAACATTTTACAGAAGAAGCAAAATAACTAAATAGTAGGATAAAAGGAAAAACGAGATGACATAACAACCAAGATTACGTAACTATTGCACAAAGCAACTACACAACAAGATAATCGACTTAAACAAAATTTCTAAAAACATGGATTTGAGGAAAGAAAAAGGCCAGGACAATGTAACAGAAAACTCAGACTTTGAATGAGCTCTTACATGATATTTAAGAGAAAGAGAAGTTAAAAAATTTCACATTTGACAATAATATTAAGTTGTAAGAGTACCTTGAGAGCATCTTGCTCAGGGGAAGAGGATAAAACGGTGCTAAGAAGCTCCACACTGTTTCTTGCCACGTCAAATGATTCTTTCGTTTGTTCTGCTGAAAAGGTTTGCACGGGGATATCCTGATGTAGTTGTTGTGCAAGAGTAGCATCTGATTCTGAAGCTGAGACAGATCTGGGAGGAGTGAATATAGGAGCTAAACTTTCATTATCACGGCCAGGGAACCTTATCCCTCTTGATTTCAGACTCTAAGGTAAGGCAAGAGCCGAGAATATGAGGAAATAAGTTCAAGAAAATATATCAAAGAGCTGGGCACGCAAAATGATACCGTGACAATAAACTATGCCTTTGGGTATCCAGTTCACATGCCTTCGCATAAATTTATATAGTTTAAAACGAGAAAAGTTAGCAACAACTAAAGCCTGTTCACTCTGATTAACAACTTAGTCAAGTCTTAATTAAAGCTTAAGCATATGCACAAGAAAAGTTAGCAACAACTAAAGTCTGTTCACTCTGATTAACAACTTAGTCAAGTCTTAATCTTTTCCATTAATTTGTGTGCTAACTCTCACTGTTACTACCGAAGCAATTTTTTTATCATATTAATAAATTGCTAGGAGTTTGCTTTGTAATGCGCAAGACTAGAAGCGATCAAATTATTCAGGCAGGTCACCAGCTATAAGTATTTATAGAAAAAAATGGAATGGGGATGTACAGATGATAATTCTATATAAACTGCAGGAAAATTTTGCTCAAGTAAAGAAAACCTATGCTCACAAAAGATAAGACACAGGGACAATTGGTCTTCTAATTGCTTGTTGTTTGCATATAACAAAGTCCAAAAGAAAGCAATAATCAACGAACGAATGATATCAGGTACATTCAACAGACGAGATACCTTGTATGTCTCTTCATAAACTGGCAAGTATCGGAGCTCATTCGAGGACTCTCCCCAAGATTCAATCAGCGTAAGTGCTTTATTCCGATTGTTGACTAATGTATGAGGATCATCAATCAGCTTCACCATCTCATCAAGCACCCTTTCAGCAGCGACTTCAGAGAACGCTTTCTCACAGTTCTTCACAACAGTTTCAAGCAACACAAGAGCCAAGTACTGAACCCTGGGGTTCTTCAACATAATGCGTTTCTTTATGCCCCGAATCAAATCAACACTATTGATCCTATCATGGTTGATCATATCACAAAGTTCAAGATTTGTGGCCCAATCTGGCTCATCTAGGGTTTCGGCAGTGGCTTCCTCAACAATCTTCTCCGTCTGATTTGGACCTTGGAAAAATTCCTTCATCTTGAAACTCATTGAACTCACACCAGCACTTATCTTCTGCCCCACCTCAGTCCCTCCAATCTTCAATTTTTCCCCAAAGGCACTAACTTTTTCCATCAAATTATCACTCATCTTCTGGAAAACTAAATTTTCTTAGATACTTTTAAAAAACCGAGAAACACAAACCCATAAGTATCAAAGCAAAAAACCCATAAAATAAACTAACACCCAATATTAAAATAATCCAAGTTTCACCACAGATAAACTAAGTCACCATAAGAGATATTCAATATACACAAGGAAATTCGATGATCAGATCAAAAAAAGAAGGGTTTGAAAGGGTACCTTAGAATTGAAAGCAGCAAGTTGCGCGTTGGAAATCCGCCGGAGTTCCTAAAACGCGTTGCAGTCTCGGTCTTGAGTCCTGTACTTTACGAAATAGAAAAATCATAAAATTCGAGGACAGTTATTAAGCCTCTGTTTAGTATCCATTCTTTTTTTCATTCTCATTCTTCTACTAATTTTCAACCACACATTCATCAATAAAATAATATTTTCCATCACATCAATAACTTTTCCTTCATTTTCAACCACAAAAAAGTGTGATTTGACACAAAGAATGCATTTTTTTTAGAATAATGGTTACCAAACGGTGCCTAAATGAGTTAAATGTTTCATTACACACTAAACTTTTCACGGTTTACTTAATTACTTTTAAAACTTATCTCACTGGCCATTCAACTTTAAACCGTCCTACTCCGTTGCCATTGGATCAAAACCGCTAATAACGTTGTCCACATGGCTGACGGTATGATGACGTGGCACATTAAATTGCTAATTAGATGTCCGTCAACGCCATGTGTGCAAATGAGTTACTCACCGAACTTTGCTCCATGTCACGGATTACTCACCGAACTTTCAAAATTGTCCCGTTGACCATCAAACTTCACTCCATCCAACTCCATCACTCACCCAAATTAAAAAGGTGTTTGTTGGGAATTAAAATTGAATTTTTGGTAGATTGTGATATAAGTTTTTGAAATATGCAGTTGAAAAGCTACGGGACCCATGAAAGATATTATTGATATTAATTGTTTGACTTCGACTTATATTAAAATATGTATCAAACATGCCTTAAATATAAGTTACAAATATAGTAATGAGATTAAATTTTGTAACAAATCTGAAAATTAAAATCAAAACTGAAAATTAAAAAAGAAAATTGAAAACTGAAATTTAAATTGTTAATATGAAAGTTTTTAAAACTTATTCTTAGGTAATTGATATTCTTGATTTGGGGCATATGGTTTTGAATGTCTCTGGAAGTAAATTTGAGGATTTTCTTATTTCACTTTTATCTGGTTTGTTCAAAGAAATAGTTAGAGACGCATTTTGTTCTATTTAATCAAGGTGATATTCAATTATATTATGAAAGGTGTGTTTGGCAGTGATGATTTTGAGCTGCTTGACAATTAAATTTATATTTTGAAGTATTTAAATGGCCAACTCAACTTTCGTCATCCAAGTAGGCTTGTTCAGTTTTCTTTTTAAATTTTCAGTTTTGATTTTAATTTTCAGATTTAGTACAAAATTTAATTTCATTATTATATTTATAACTTATATTTAGGGCATGTTTGGTACAGATTTTAATATAAGTTGAAGTCAAACAATCAATATCAATAACATCTTTCATGAGTCCCGCAACTTTTCAATCGCATATTTCAAAAATTTCTATCATAATCTACCAAAAAATTTTAATTTTAATCTCCACTAAACACCTTCTTAATTTGGGTGAGTGATGGAGTTGGATGGAGTGAAGTTTGGTGGCCAACGGGACAATTTTAGAAGTTCGATGAGTAAATCGTGACATAAAATAAAGTTCGGTGAATAATCCGTGAAATGGAGCAAAGTTAGGTGAGTAATCTGTGACATGAAGCAAAGTTCGGTGAGTAACTCATTTGCACATATGACGTTGACGTGGCATCTAATTAGCAATTTAATGTGTCACGTCATCATACCTTCAGCAACGTGGACAACGTTATTAACGGTTTTGATCCAGGCCAACGGAGTGGGATGGTTTAAAGTTGAGTGACCAGTGGGATAAGTTTTAAAGGTGAGTGAGTAAACCGTGACATGTATGAAAATTCAATGGCTAATGAAACATTTAACTCGTTATAAAATATACTTGGATACCGTGTTCTAGAGGGTCCCATCTTTAGGTGGCGAGAAAAATAAAGTGAATTTTTATATTGTCCACCTAAGGCTTGACGAAAAAAGCCGTCTCTTCTTTTTAGGAAAGTAATAATTTTGTATTTTAAAATTGAAAAATATTCATGTTGTAATCATTGATATCCTAAAAATAGCTAATCAAGGGTTGAATTGATTTTATTTATTTTTTAAACTTTTTTGAAAAATTAATATAAACTGAAACAAATAAAAACTAAATAAATTAATTCAAATAACAAACGTAAATATAAAAGCGATAAATAAAAGAGAGAAATGATGCAAACAATATAATTGTGGAGTTTAGATCCAAAGCAATGATCTACGTTCGTCGTTATCAAGCTCTTCAGCACGAGCAAAACCTTTTTATTATTTTGATTGATTTATGATGCAATCCAACCCTTTACAACGCTTCACGTGACTTACAAACAAAGAGCGTCAATCATTATACAACGCTGAGTTTTACGGAACCTTAACATGATCTACTATTGAGTTTTCACGGGATCTCTATATGACCAACTTCATTGAGTTTTATGACATCTCAATATGATCTATACGGTGGCTTACAACAAGGAATACCTATCTTTATAGAATATTTTTACGAGACTTCAACATGATTCACACTTTATCAAAGTGATTTTACAATGTAATTCATCTATTGATAAATAATAGAAATAAGTTAAGTACTAAGAGATGCTAAAACTTCAATGAATAACAACAAACGATAACTCAAGTGTTTGATGGAAATTTTTTATAAATATGATAGTTAAAAATTAAATTCAACTAATCAAAGTTTTTTAATGAGAAGATAAAGAAGAATCAAATAAAATTTAAGTTCAAAAATCATCTGAAAATATTTATCCATTTTAATCAATGTGTAATAAATTAAATATTAAGAGTGAAATGGGATACTTTGATGAATACGATGGTTTTACAAGTTTGATTCAATCAATCAAAGTTTTCAATATAAACGAGTAGAAGAAATATATGCAATGCAAGTTCAAATATCTTCTTTAAAATATATATATCTTTTATGAATAATAGAAATAAGTGAAGTACAAAAGGAGAAATGAAATTTTTTGATGAAAATGATGATTAAAATTTCGAATCAATCAAAGTTTTTAATATGAAGAAATAAATGTAAGCTTAAAGAAATCTCTCAAAATATATCTCATTTTTATGCTTTTAAAAGTCTTTTAAAAGAATGGAAAGAATGAGAGTATTTATAGAGCTCAAAATGTAAAATACTTTGTCGAGTTGGACAACCAATTAGACGTCCGCATATGGATTCGAACAACAAAAATAGTCCTTATGCACGTGAAATCTAATGGTCAAAGGATTTGACTGTTGTATCAACCGGACGTTCACATGGACGAACTGGACATCCACCTTTTACAAATTTATAGAGGAAGATTTTGCAAAACTTTTTCGGGATCCAGACGACCATCCGGAAGTCCGCATGCTCAAAACCGAAAGTCCGACCGTTTCAACCGATTTTCCCGTTTAGACCCCATTTGATCCGATTTGAATATTTTGACAAATGTAGACTTTTGGAATGTGTTTTAAACTAGTTTTCAAGGTAAACGATGTTTTAAAAATATGATCTAAATTCAAATATCATTTTGAAAATCAATTTTACTTTTGATTAAAATATCTTATGCAAGTGATAATCAAAGTAGCTTTTAATGCAAAAAATGATTTTTAAGCTTTTATCATTCATTGTTAAAGATTTCGGTATTAGTACATTTACATTTGAACAAAGAAATCTAGTTTTTGATATTGTTTTGAAATTTGACTCTTAGGCTCTCGTTTTGATCTTTCTTTGACGTTTGACTCTTAAACTCATGATCTTTCTTTGACGTTTGTCTTTTAAGATATTTCTTGAAGGATTTGTCCTGAATGTTTGCCTTCGATCATGACCTGAATGTTTGCCTTCGATCATGACCTTCTTCATGAGTTCGATTTATGATATTTTTTATTCTGATCTTTTAACGACGATCGATCAATTTGTCATTGGATGCTTTGAAGACCATATTCACTTTAAATTCAATTGTTAGCAAACAATATTAACTTATTTGTTATAATCAAATCTTTAAAATTATAATCTGCTATGTTCAACAACTATTTACATATATTTTTATAGATTGATAAGGACTAAAAAAGAAAGTGAAGAATTTTTTTAAATTTAATTGATAAAATTTTGATCCAATCAAATCTCGTCACATCATCCGTTGATAAAAAAATCTATAAATTATGATATACATGTAACACAACCATTTAAAGTATCTCAAAGAGACTCTTTAAACATGATACGCTCTTTATTTTAAAGAGTCAACATTTAAAATCATATTTCAAGAGACTCTTTAAATTAACATTTTAATTTAGAGTGTGTCAAACTCACTCTCTATAATTAAATGTATTCAAAGTGCTTCAATTTTCAATGTAAGAAAATAATAAAATAATTTAAAGAAAAATTAGTTAAAATAAAAAATAAACAAAAATAATAAATATTTTTTGGGAATAGTAAAATTAAATGTTAAATATAAAGGACTTGTTGGAATATTTCAAAATTTTAACTCTCTAAATCTATAGATGCTCTCTAAATGATAGAATATACTATTTAAAAATAGAGTCTCATGGAGATTTTTTAAAGTTTAGCTCAATATAATGTTCAATAATTATTAACATTTACAAAGAAATAAGCTCAATAAAATATACATAAACCAAACTTAGTCTACAAATATAGTGTTCTCTACCCAAAAACCATTAGACGTACCCGATTGCAAGCATGAAACTTATATGAAAATAGAAAAAAAATGAGTTTAGAAAAAAAAAAAAAAAGTTTGTTTTCTTATGTATTCTTGCGAGTTTTTGGAAAAATCGAGTCTCTTTTTAAAGTATATTAAAGTAGATAACGTCAGAATAGGGGTGAACAGTTTTTTATCGAACCATTGGATCAAATCGAATTTGTTAGTCAATGTAATTTTCGTTAAAATTTATAAGTCTTATAGTTGACAATGAACGGCTTTGGATTGATTCTCGATTCCAACCATGGAATCTAATTTTAAATCCTAATTAATACCAATTAACAAGTATTAAGAATAATCAAATATTTTCTCAATTTTCAACAAAAAACTTAAAAATAGGAAAAGAAGTACACTTCATAATTTAACCAGTTTTTGGTAGAAATTAAATTTTGGATTTTAATTTAAGTTAAAATCAATAATTAATTTTAATTACATATTTTATGAAATTCACAACTTTTCAGCCATATTTCATCGACTTTTATCAAAATTCGATTTTAATCCTCATCAAACAATGACTTACTTTTGAAGAATAAAAGAAGTTTGCTCCATTTATCACAATTTTCAACAAAAACTTAAAAATAGGAAAAGAAGTACAGTTTATAATAACCACTTTTTGGTAAAAATTCGAATAATTAATTTTAATCATGTATTTTATGAGACCCACAAATTTTCAATAACATTTCATCGACTTTTATCAAAATTCGATTTTAATCCTCGTCAAAGAGTGGCCTACTTTAGAAGAATAAAAGAAGATTGCTCCATTTATCACAATTTCCAATTTTAAATGCAAAAAAATAAAAAATCCGACCTGCCGGATTCGAACCAGCGACCTAAGGATTACGGCAACAACTACAGTCCTCCGCTCTACCAACTGAGCTAAGGTCGGATGATGTTTCAAAACCTTAATTAATATTATAAAAATCAACTCAAGTTCTAATTGAGATAAAGTTAACAACTGGAATGAAATTAACCGGCACGCTCCATATCACATACCGTACTTAGTTGTTTGTACTGATTTCAATTGAATTTCGTTGCCTTTCAACAATATATGATAGAGTGGTCGCAAATTCCCTAAAATATTTTCAATATAAACGGAGGATGGTCAATAGCACTCCCCGTGTGCTGCCCTTCTTCGTTTATTGTCACTAAACTTAATTATCCTCTCGATGCTAATCACTCTAAAGTTTAACGAGAGTGGACTTATTTTGTAATGGATTCTCGAAATAATGTTCAATAGAATAGTGGTTTGAGAGGGTCATTCACATAATCAATTAGAGTAATGTTATTCACAGTGAGTGACTATCGTAATCATTCTATGTGGCACATATGATGATTACGGAAGTCGATCACTATGAATAGTATTTCTCAATCAATAAAGGGCTTGTTTATGTTTCTCCTACCAACTTTGCATCACTTCTTTTCTTTCCTTTTACAGTTGTGAGGTATCACAACGTTTCTTGGAAACTTTCTTCTTATTTACTTTGAAGCTTCATTAAAATGAGCCGTAGACCTTACATACTGGAATTCTACACCATTGATATTCTTCTCTCTTTCCGTCGTCGAGTTACTCGTGTTTCATCCTCTCATTCTCTTGACTACACATGGCCAGAGTTTTAATTTGAATCGACTTTAAAAGGTCGTAAAAGAAGTGATGGAAGATACACATTCATAGATGTCTTCTGAATAGGGATCAAATACTTGAAGATAAATACATATTTTTACTAACACTAAACTACTATTTAGTGGCTGCCCTCCTAAGAGATACATACCCACAAAAATTCTGCAGTTTATGACCCTTTTATGATGTACAATCAATCTCCTTAATGACAATTAGATTTTCTTGGAAATCTTTCTTGTTGTTTGCAATGAATTACATTTCTCTATACTGGGATTCTTCATGCTCTTTCCTGCTCCAATTTGGATTTCATCACTTGATTCCTCCTCCTCTACCTGTTTCCTTTGAGTTTAGCATTTCGACCACGGCTTCGTTTATGGTTGTCCTCTTTCAGACCTGAAAGACACTGATATAAATAGAGGGTTGTTATTATATATCAATGTAACGCGAAATTAACTGGATTATCGAGTCTTGTCAAGTTCTCTCCAAGAAAATTCCGTGTATCATATTTGATTGGACTAAGCTATACGACATATTAATCCACAGACAGTCGTAAAATGTTGAGAGACTAATGTTGAAGGGATCGAAATCTTAGATTCAGAAAACAAGCATATGTGCAATTCCATACTTACTTCACAGTAAGGAATGTACTTCTGTTTTGTGCTAGAAATTATATTCTGCATGCACAAGTAAGGATCACATTCCAATTGTAGCTCGACTTTCCTATGTATTTCTTCTTCCCGTTCAAACATTTTTGCCACGGCTTCCATTTCTAATATGTCATCTCTAAGATATATTCTGCAGGAAGTTCCACATTTGCAGTTAAGAACCTCCCTCTCTGCATCACAAAGTGAAATATCAGTCCAATTTACACAAATATTATTTCAGTCCATCCATCATAAAGAGCTATTTTTAATGCAATATGATTCTAGTTTTTTAGAAGGAAAAGGGAAAAAGGAACACGCTCGTAAATTTGATTTCACAGCAAGTAAAAGAGTTAGTACCATGAAAAAGGCATATGGGATAGTCGTAACATTTGCACACTAGATGTGCCACATAACATTCCCGTTTACATAGGATACAATAGATGGTTCCTTGAGATTTAGGACAAACAGTTGCTGATTTTGTTAGTTTCTTCAAACACCAGCGCGCAAGGTGATGTGATCTTAACAGACATGCAAATGAAATCTTCATACAACAAAGAGAGAGAGAATCTGAAGGTAAATTGTGTTCATGACTCGAAGACTTAAAAAGCAGCATCACTTCTTTGCAGAGGAGTTCTTCGTAAGGGATAATTGGGATTCTTCCGAGCTTAGCATAACGAGTGCTAGCTTCTGACCCAAAGGGAAACCAATCTCCAACTGCAAAATTTACTGCCTCACCACAGTTAAAGCCTGAATGTAAAAATAGTAAAAGATCAGCTTCGTTGCCCAATGTCCTTTGTGCATTGTAACACGGGTTAATCACATGTTTGGTTGAGAGAATAAATATGAAACATGCAGTAAAAGTACCAAACTTCTTACCATGACTAAATCCCGCGTGATAGGCTCTGGGAAAGGTGATTATAAACTCCCCCGGCATTTGAACAGATTTATAAACCGGGACATTATGTTGTAGCAAAATATTTGGAGGAAACATTGTTGTTTTCTCTGCTAGAATGTCAAAAACTCCATCTTCTCCCTCCAGATGTAAAATTTCATTGTTATAAATGCAGTTTTGGACAATTTTCTCTAATTGAAGAGCTGCATAACCAGGAACTCCATACCATGTTTTTGGAGCACCACAGTGATGATAGTTAATGCTGATATGGCCGAACCAAAATATTGTGAAAAATAAGTTTAAATAACTATAAAATGTGGAAATATTGGAACTTTTTGAGCTGTTAAATTACCTATACAGATACTGATCCTCGACGTGCCATGCAAACATGCTAAATAGCATTCCAATGTAAAGCATTGGTTCTGATACTCCCTACAACAAAATAAAAATCCCTAAAAGCTCATAAAGCAATATGCTATTAGATTAGTTTCATCGTGTTATAGTTATCATCTACCTGAATTGCAGTTCCCAGTAGACGCAATGCAGATCTAGACAGCTTTGGAAGTATCTGAGAGAAATGCACTTGATGAAATCAGAAGACTGAACTAAAGGAAAATATACAAAAAGGGGTTGGCTGGATATCTGAAAATTGAAGAAAAGATGATTCATATGTATTTGTGTAAAGAAAAACATAGAGAAGAAAAATAAAAACCTTCAAGTTCCATTTGCTTGTAGAAAGAGGATCATCAGGGGAACACGAGAAGGCACTTCCATCCACATTGATACCATATTCAACAGTTCCTTTCTTTCCATGCACCATTTCACTCCAAAATTCCCTTTCCAAGTATGTTGAAGGAAGGCATCCAGAAGTGCAATATCTTCTATAAGTTTCCTTGTTTGCCATTTTCTCAAATTCACGAATCGTATAATATCTGAAACAAAGTTAGAAGATCTAAATCGTGAAGAAATTGAAACAAATTTGCATCGTTTTTACAATTAAAATGTTCAAAAGTTACCTTTCTTTGATGAAGAAGAAGATCTTGTCATTGTTATCCCATTGTGCAAGTCGGAGAGGTTGCACTTTAGTTGTGAACTTAAAACCTCTTTTCTCATTCATTAGCACTACCCCGGCTGGGATTGAAGAAATCAAAGGAGGAACAACCTTACAAATGCCTAAAAATGCAATCAACACCGCCTTGGAGTCAATGAAAAAAGACAACATATTCCATATAAAACAGAGAACTAGAAGTAGTTATAACTAAGAATTCAATAGACCTTAGCATATGTGCAAAGTAATGGACTATTTGATTATTTCGGAGTTATTGAACGATGTTTCAACTAATTAAAAGGAAAGATTTTCCGATCACATGTTGATACCATATTTTGATGCTTCTGCAGCAATTTTCTGCACATAAACCAAAGGATCCTCAAATTCCTCCTTTGATGGATGATATACAGGACATTCTGTTATTTCCTCTGTCCAAGAAAAATCATTTATGCTAAACTTATCAGTCTTAAAATCAAAGCAATCTTTCTTAAGAAAAGCACACTTTGTAGACGATTCTACATTCGCATTTAGTTTCAATCCACGCGATGCAGAAATTTTAACCGCCTCCACTCTCCTTGTCGCTTTGATCGCAACATCAGGAGAAAACGTGGAATCCTCCCTTGAAAGCTTTTCATGCCTAAGTTTCTTACGCCCCCTTTTGCTC
This sequence comes from Fraxinus americana, assembly GCA_035079005.1. Lineage (NCBI taxonomy): Eukaryota > Viridiplantae > Streptophyta > Magnoliopsida > Lamiales > Oleaceae > Fraxinus > Fraxinus americana. The sequence continues at coordinate 47,395,038 of CM068707.1, forward strand.
TCAGACGAGCCATCTTCTGCCTGCAAACAGAGCGTGCAGTTGAAGTTAACGAAGGATTAGTACATGTGCAGGAAAATGGAATGAGGATTTCCTGCCACATTGCTAAAGATTACAAAAAAACAGGAGTGTTAACTAATAAAATATCATTTAATAACATGAAAATGCAATTTGTTTTGGGCATTGAATGTGACTAACCATCATTATCAAAGGTAAAGAAAAGAACTTTAGCAGTTACTTTCGAAAATTCAAATTCAAGAACCGTTGCCTATCCAGATTTATATGTTTGCGCAGCGGTTGGTAGTTGAGATTGGTGAGTTGCCATGTCAGAAAATGGACTTAAAATGTAGAGACGTTAAGATATTGTTTGTTTAATAATTTTCAGAAAATTTATAAGTCATTATTTTCTTTATTTCTTATCAGTTTTCTAAATCATGTTTGAATGACAATAAACAAATTTACGGGAGAGAAGATTTGTTGATTTGATTCCTCTATCCAATCAGATCTCCTCCAACATACTTAAACATACCCTCACAACGTTAACGGATTCAAAATTGAAGTATTCTTGGTCTTGATTCAAGATGAGTCATGAAAAGTAAGAAAGGAGACGAGGACTTCCAAAAACTAAAGAAAGAGTGGAATCTCCATTGTATTTGGTTCTCTCCACTTTCAGGCCAGGCAGGAGGTGAAGGCCATAAGAGAAGATTGCCCTCCCTGTAAGAGCCACGTCAATTTCGAAGTTTAGGTCACGACGCCTTGTGAAGAAGCCTTCCTCTTGGCCTCTTCCACAAGGAGTGCTTTTTTAGGAGAAGTCATCAAGATCCAATCAACTCAAACACCCCTGATAATCTTGAACTCCTGTTCTTATCTAAACTGGGCAACCTTCTCTTGCAAATGATTCCTTCATGGCTAACATTGATAATGTTGTTGTAAACGAGAGTATGTTAGATAAGATAACAAAAGACTTTTCTAGCCTATCGAAAAGCAGTATAAGCAAAGCAACATCGATCTATATTTTTTTATTATAACTAAATTTGAAATTAAAACAAGTTTTTCTGATGCCTGAAATTTAATACCATATTAAGATGTTAATTTTGTAAATAATAGAAATATTGTTTATAAGTTGGTCATATATTTGGACAATTGACAATCTTAGAATATCTGAGCAAATACCCTTGAGGCCATAACATAAAAAATTGGATCAAAAGGATTTTGCAAAAAAATAAAAATAAAAATAAAAAAATCATCATATAGTTTCAACTTATCAGGCCAGAGAGAATTTCATTTATCAATATAGATAAAAACAGAGAGTATTGAGTAATATATATCCCCGGAACTTCTAGTCTAGCGAATGCAAAAGTCTGAACAATAATCTAGTGAATGTAAACGATTAGAGTTGTCGAAAATATATAGTTCATACTTTAAAGAACCAAGCCCCGAGGAGAAGAAGGCTTCGTTTCAATTGTTGCAACTTTGGGGGAGTCAGAACTCTGAACGTGAGCGTATCCGGCTTCTGCATTTTTTCCAGCGTCGTCTTCAGCAACCTTATCCATCGTCCTTTGCCCGACTTCCCCAGCAGCCTTGGTAACCCTACTGAAAGCACCGGTAACCCACGAAGCACCCGTCAAAACGTATCTGTTTTTCATAATGGCGGATCCAGCATTGCTGACCGTCTGCTCGGCAGTTGAAAAAGCAGACTTTGTCATCTCAGAAACCTGAAACTTCTGATCCATTTCCTTCACTTTATCATTGACAATGGTTGCTCCAAGGCTTATTTTCTCGCTCAACCCGATCTTTTGGTCCAATGAAACTACTTTGGATGAAGCAGTGGAAGTGAATTGGTGCTTCTCGTCCAAGGCTTTTGCTTTGTTAAGTGCATCCTTCCCCAAGATAAAACCCTTTGCGAGCATGCTGCTTACGACATCTTCTGCCTTCTGGACAACAGATGCAGCACCGCCTTCATTCTTGTTTTCTGCTGCCTGAAGACACAATGCAGAAGACTGGTGAGGAACAATTATCTAAGAGATGTAAGATTCAGAGAAGAAGCTGAAAATTCATACAGCAATTGTTGCTGAAGCTGTAGGCGGCAGCACATAATCTGGTTCAAGGGCTACGGTAACTGTCTGATCAACTATGGTAGCTCCCTGGAAAACCGAACAGGCTAATCTTTATAAGAGACGTTACAGGAGGCAATAACGAGAAAATTTATTCAACATGAGAAATAATATATATATATATATATATATATATATGTGTGTGTGTGTGTGTGTGTGTGTATTTTTTTGTCCCTCAACTTCTCTGTAAGTTTAACCATAGTACCAAAAGATGAACCAGTGCTGAACTAGAGCAACACTTAAGACGGTTAGATATTTCAGATGACAAAAATCAATATCCTATCTCATTGTCAGAGGTTTGTATATTTACAATAAGACTGAGGCTGCTAAATAAATTCATATTCAATCATAAGAGAAGCAGCTGAGCCTCCATTTGCGTTTCATTTTATTTTGCTATTCTGCTTTTGAAGATATGAGTGGTTGATAAGTGGATAGCACTTGTAGGTCCCATAAAATGTTTGGTTAAAATTAATGTTTGACTTTGAAAGGTAGAATTTTAGGAGAATAAAATGAAACCCAAATGGAGGCGTCTTTGATTACCATTATTACAAACACGAACACAAACTAAAACAGAAGTAGGTATTGAGAACAAAACCACATTTTAGTATCATATTACATAACTTTGTTGCCTTAAAATTTTCTACCTTATACAGATACAAGTTTGGTAGAAGAGGGTAAAAAATGATTATCAAGTACATTACTTCGTTCGATAGAAATATCATTTTCCACCTTCTGAACACATGCACAACAGAGAAGATGGCATAACATGACCATACAAAGGGAAAAATCCTAACAAGTTGTTTAATTAACTTTATATCCAAGGAAAACCACACAAATTAAAGATGGAAATTGCCACTGCCAAAAATACTATCCACTAAACTAGGCACAAAAGCATTTGGTGGAGGCTTGCAAAACTCCAAATGAAAGGTTGCCTTTATTACCAAGACTAGCCTTACATATGTTGAAAAAAAATGATTTATGCCACATTCAGTAATCTGATAAGATGATATAGGCTACATTAGAGAAACACCACATAGAAAGTACCCACTTTATTCTACCGTCTTTTCTTCATTTTTAAAAAGGAAATCAAAGGATTTTCATCCCTCCCCACAAAAGGAGACTTGAACCAAGGTCATCTGCCTGGACTTCATGCTACTGTCTTAAATCGACTAAGTGGTCTAATATTTGATGAGAGCAACGAGGAACTCTGCTTTAAGAAAGAACCACAGGTATTCTGGTATTCTTATGATAAATGAAAATATTATGGATTTTTCATATAGTAGAATTTTTTAAAGGGATTTGTAATATTTCTCCCCAGGAAAATTAAAACTCAACTTTATTGGATGCCATGATAGTCTCACGGAAATTGACTATAAAAGACAACAAGTAGGATCCCTTATTCTCCCCTTTGCCAATAATTCAATAAGACTAGTTGTCAATTTTCCAATTCAAGGAAAAAATTCTAAAATGATTTAACTATAACTCAAGAAATTGAAAGGAATACCGAAAGAAGAACGGCAGTTTCTGCACCCTGAGGATCCTTGAAAGTGACGAATGCGGTTTGCGCCCGCTCGTTCTCACTAAAATCAAAATAGAGATGAAATGAAGCAATGACATACAGAAATTTTACAATCACTTGGATGAAGATGTAAGGGTAAGGTGAACAATTGGAAGGTTAAACAAATGCAGCAAACTGAAAGGAGGACAGCAACACAAAATGGCCAAGAATACAACCTCTTTAATCCAACATGTTCAATTTCCCCAGAGAAAGAAAAAAACTCCTTGATATCTTGTTCAGAAGCACCTAAAGAGACATTGCTCACTTTCACAGTTCTTACCTGCCACTGTGAATTACACCGTAAGTGGAAACAATACAAAAGGGAGAGAGAACGGAACTTCATGCAGAAAAAATAGTAATAACCACGAGAGTTACCCTCGGAAAAAGATAAAGAGATTCAATGCAAAAATCTCTGAATATACAAGCTCGACTTAAATTTCCAAAAGGTTTTCTTTTTTACTTTCATTTGCAGAAAGCTGAACTGGGAGTCAAAAACAGAAGGGAATTTTCTCTAATTATAATTTCAAAATCTTGATAAGAGATTATTAAGCAACTAAAATAATGCAGGACTGAACATTTTGCGTCATCTCCAACAACTTTCAGGTGGAAATACGAACTAAAACTTTAGGTTTGTTGTCTTAGCAATTAAGCCCCTGATTGACAACGGTTCTTGAAATTATAATCTGGTGGGTCCCATGGTTAAAAAGTGGATAAAAGTTGTGGCCAATGAAATATGTGGTTAAAAATAAATTTTGACCGGCTTATATTTTCAAAAAAAAGCTTGTCAAACGGGAGCCAAGTTAATATGCAAGTTTAGACCTTATTTAAGGTTCATTTTATATGCACAATTATAATAGCCTTCTTGAAAAATTTAACAATCTAGCAATGGTACAACTGTTACAAGATCAAGCATTCATCTTAATGATTATCCCATTTTGCAGATCCAATTTTAGAATACAAACTATACTGACAAAGATTTTTACCCTATTTTATGACACATACAAATTATGATTTGCCATAATGCCCATAACACCACAACTAGCACCGTGTTATTTATTACTAGGATAAACATCTCAATATCCTTTTAAAATGATTTTTAATGACATGCTAGACTGTCCGTTAAAGTTATTAAAAAACCTGTAGATCTTGAGTCCATCTAAATGGACAGTTGAAGAATGCACCCCTCATACGTCTAGATACACCAGTATTCATATAAATTTACGTCAGTAGTAATTCAATTAAATCCGGTACTGTAAAAATCACATGCAGTAGTAATTAAACAGAAAAATCATCTAAATGCCAATTTAATCCAGTAACACCAGGAAAACGAGTCGATACAATATACAAATAGATCAAGAATATCGCGGCGTGTTTGAATCGCAAAAAAATTGCAGTTTACACAAATCTAATCAAAATAATCATACCTCAACAGTAATATTAAAATAAATCATTTGCACAATCAATGTTTAATGTAATTAATGCAGATATAACTGAAACAAAAATCGAAGAGAATTACTAACCGACATTTGTACGGGAGTATTCGAAAACCAGGAGAGCAAAAAAACCAAAACCGATTTATTTGATGTGGAATTTTGATGAGATTATAGATTGATATTTTCAGTTGGTATTGGAGCGAGGCATTATATGGCGTGTAGGCTTAAGGGAGAAGAGAAGAACGGTGGGGGTCTGGAGTGTAAAGTTCCAAACTAGAAGTCGCAATGCGACTTTAGATTGCACTGGATATAATTGGACTGAAGGTAAACAAGAGAGGATCTGGTCAATAGACAACGTTGTGGACACGATTGTTTCGCGTGATTCACAAAGAAAAAAATTCTATTATTTTCTAATTTATATATTGAGGAAATTAATAAACAATAAAAATGACAATAAAGACGCCCGAGGTATCTGATTATTACAAAGACGTCCCTAACTTTTCAAGAATCACAAAGCTTGAATTATCTCTAAATAAAATCAACGCATTGCTGTTGAAAAAATGGTACTTCTTTTAGCTGGCCCATGCTCTCTGCAATACTTGCAACAAAGAGTGTTTGGTACCCCTTCGACAGAGTGTTTCTTGGTATCCCTTCTACCAAGTCAGACGTGAAAGAATATTATAGAAATAACATGTTAAAAGAGTTTTAAAAATTACCTTATTCACTACGACTTCTATGAAACATCTTTCTTGATGACCATGTGAAGCAAAGTAGAGGACAAATCGAATGGCCGTTAAAAGCTTTTGTGTTCAAACGTTTTGGCCAAAGCGGTATACGAATCAACGGGTGAACACTTAAAAGTAACTTTTATGTTTTTTCCCTCTTTTATTTAAAAGAAAGTTCGAAATGACTTTTTTATTCAAAGTTCTTGGCGTATGAGTTTAAGTAACTTGATTTTTTATCCCTTTTATTAAACAGATGTTTGTAACTCACATGGATTTAATGGCTGAAATGGAAGGAAAACGTGATGAGGGATTTACTTTGCTAATTTATAAAAAAGTTTTGGACAAGAATGTGATGGAAATTTGATTTTTGGAAGAAGATTGCAACTTTCGACAAAGTTTTAAGAAACTAAATATGCAATTTATCATTTTATTTTAACTATAAAAAAGTATATTACTTCTGAAAAAAATGACACTTTAATAATTAAATGGACGAGATTCATCCAATAAAAGATAAACAACCCTGCCAAATTGAAAAGTAAAAGTAGAATTGATTTTAATAAAAAATGTCAAGTGGACGCAATCCATCTAGTAGCAATTAATGATGCTCTAGAATTGAAATATCGAAGACGAATCTGCAGGTAAAGCAAGTTAGGAACGAAGTTTCAAATTTGGTCTATAAGTTAGGGACTAAGCGTGCAATTGTCTCTTCGAATGGGGGAGAAGTTGCAATTTCCATTTAAAAATGCAGAGAGATGCCTAGTAGTTTCCTCCCTCTGTCGTTACATGTACGTGCACGGTACACCATCGTTTGGCTCGTCTCCTCCCTTTTCGAATCATTCAACAGATTTCAACAGTTTTCTGAGAGAATAGATAGATTTTGTTGTTGTTCCAGTAACGATAATCGTTTATTGATATCGATATGAGCTTTGAAGATCTTGAATCGGGCCGGGCTTTGACTTCACATGCAAGCCTGCAACAAGATCCTTCTCGAGCCCTTGCTGCCGGCGTCTTCCGAATCAACACCGCCGTCGCAGCCTATAGACGCCTAGTTAACAGCCTTGGAACTCCCAAGGACACTATTGACCTGCGCCAGAAACTGTGAGTTTTATTGTATTATTTTGGCGTTTATTGAATTTTCATGTAGATTAAACCTGCTGGAGGGAAGGCATTTTATTCAGCTCATAGTAATTTGCTTGGTTTGTGGAGAAATTTTATGATTAATGGATAATTTATGTAACAAAATCAATAATTCATTGTACTTCCGAAAATAATTGATAAGAAATAAAACGCCTGCGTAATGGTTCTGTAATCAATAGTGTAAGCTTTTGTGTTAATTCAACAAACAAAAAATGAATCTAAGTTTGAATAATTTGTTGATATGTAATTCTGCTGTTATGAACACAAAGCTCTGGAAGCTACTATATGCAAATGTCTGTGTAATAGTTGGTTCAATTAACTTTTGAATGGATAGTAAAGTAAGTTGTTTCGTTTCTGAAAAGAAAATCCGTATGTTGGAAAGTGTGGTATTTCTAATCTAATACTAGTTTCTACAATGCACTGACTGCAGCCACAAGACTAGGCTACAAATTGGGCAGTTGGTGAAAGAAACGTCCGCGAAGCTTGAGCAAGTTAGAGAAACAGACCGGTTCACTGAAGTTAGTGTAAGTTTTAGAGCAGTTGGCTTTATAGTATTTAAGTTTTACCAATTAGAAGAATTGTTAAAATACTATGATTGGCAATGAATGGATGACAAAGAAAAGTCACAAGCAATTGCGTCTAGGGCTCAAAGAGGCCAGAAGAAAGTTAAAACATTCTAATTCTCAAGTAAAGTTGCTTTTTTCTTTTCTTTCATTTGATGGAAAATAAGTTATAAAAGGGCTTAAAAATGTTCTTACGTACAAGTCACAGAGAGTTTTAGGCCATCATTTGAGTGAATCAACCAAACCAACAATTCGTTAAGCATAGCACAACTGAACTTTTACATTGTGTTAACATATATTAAGAAATTCAGACCAAGCAGCTTCTTATGGGGCCTGGTGGCGTTTTTAAGCTTCCTACTATGGCTGTACAGCTTCTTATTCTTATCTTTTGTACACTTGGTTATTGTTTACTTCCACTTGTATGAGTACGCCACTTGATAAAAACCTATCCTTTTCATTTCAGGCCAGCAAAAAAGTTGCTGATGCTAAGCTTACAAAAGATTACCAATCTGTTCTGAAAGATTTTGAGAAGGCTCAGAAGCTTGCAGCAGAAAGGGAAACTGCATATGTTCCCAATGGAAATCTTTCATCTAGGTAAATCTGCTGTATTACTGTTGTTCGAACATGCTCATGAGTTATCTTTTGGGGCAGTGCTTTTGCCAGAGTTCCATGTTGTGGCATTCTGTGCTGGTTATCTGTTGAATTCTTGTCAACAAGTTTACAATGAAGCAACCATGTAATCTCCTGGGAACATAATATGAACCATACCCTTTAAGGTCTAGAATTCGTTTAAAATATAAAGTAGCTTTGAAGACCTTCACCCCGTAATAATTCCATGGAGAATGCTGGGAACAATAAATTTTGGATTATGAGAGGCAAAATGAAAAGAAAAAAAAAATATAGAGATAATTGTATTATGTTTTCTCAAAAATAATGCTATTTATCTCCATTAGAGATAATTACCGGTCTATGTGGCATGTGATGTGCTAAGAAATTATAAGGCCAATTAAAAGTATAAATATGAGATCACTTTATTCGTTTTTATCATTTAAATGTCACATCATATGGAGATAAATAGCACTAGTGCACTACTCTTTCTCAGATGGAAGGTTGATTTTACATACTGATGCATGTATAATGTTTCTAAAATTGGTAATGGATATCAAATGTACAAATCAGTGTAAAGTAATTAACAAATGTAAAGTGCCTGTCTTTTGGGATTTTGCATTTTAATTTTTGTTTTGTTATGCTGAGTACTGTGTAGAAAACAGTATTGATTCAGTATTTAGATGGAAATAGAACGAAGAATTGATATCCTGGTTTCCTCGTCCATATTGATCTTTGATGCAGATAGACAATTATTAGGTTCCTACACCTGTCAAATTTTCATAATCACAAGGGCCAGATACTTTCTAGAACAGTTTTCAAGAATTACAAGTTCTTAAAGTTGTGGCAAAGGAAGGCTCATATTTGCTTCTTTATTCTTATTTTATCCTAGAATTTGTGATAGTGCTGGCGGTCTTGAGCATCTTTGTTTATCCATTACAATTACCACCTGTCTCCTATTGCTTCATACATGCTGCCTGAATAAGAATATCTACAAACGTTTTAATGCCATAGTTCCTATGTTTTACAGAAATACAGCTAATGAGATGGAGATAATATCGTCCAAGAGTCCTGAGCAGATTTCTCTTCTTGCAGAATCCAAAAGGTAGGAAGACACTTCACTAAGTGCTAATTTACGTCTTTGAGGCTTAACTTTTTTGTGGATAATTTCACTTCCAGCATGATCAACTTTTGTAGATAAAAACATAGTTGTCCTTTCCCTAAAAGAACATACCTTTTAGATCAAATGTGCTGCTTATCTGAACACAATAAGCTACCAATGGATCAACTGATCCATCTAAGAATAAATATGTGTTCTGATCGATTGCAATTTGGTGTTTAACAAAGAATCATGATTGTACATGCTAAATCTGTACATGATTTATTACAGACAGGAGGTCATACATTTGGAGAATGAGATAGTTTTTAATGAAGCCATTATTGAGGAAAGGGAGCTAGGTATCAGAGAAGTTCAGCAGCAGATTGGCGAGGTCAATGAAATCTTTAAGGATTTGGCTGTGCTGGTTCATGAACAGGGGGCTCTGATTGGTTAGCCAATATTGATTTCTGCCATTTTTTTAAAAAAAATTTTCTGAGAATTTTCGTGAAATTAGTTTCTGTTTTATGATTGTTTGATTTCCTTCTGCCAGATGACATTAATTCAAATATTGAGGGCTCCCATGCTGCAACTGCACAAGCTACTTCGCAACTTACCAAAGCAGCCAAGATCCAAAAATCTAATTCATCTATGGTAATTAATGAGATTTCCTACCAGTTTGCAACTTTTTTTTTCCAGAAGCAACGATGAAAATTGATCCTCAATATTTTGAATCCTGATAGCTGACGCTTTAATCTTAGCTCATATTTTGCAAGGAAGACTTGAATTTTAACCTTCTAGTTTTATTTTTGGTGCAGACCTGTTTGATGCTGCTTATTGTTGGGATTGTTCTTCTTATAGGAGTTACAGTTTTCGTGGTGTGAGCTTGATTTCTACGATGTTACATTCAATTTGAAGACGAGAAATTCATTTTATGCTCAGTCTGGTGCATATGAGAGCTCGTTTCTGTAATTGTAAATGCATTCATCATTGTTTTCACTTGGTGTCTGTAATTACTCGTGTACAGTGCAATACCAAGACAACCTTCTTTATTAAAGCAAAGTGAAACATTCTGTTGTATATTTTGAAGTTTCGTTACAGCTCTGGTTACAGTATAATCCATGGCTGTTAAATGTTCTACCGTCCTTTAACATGAAAATACTATAAATACACGAGAATAATATCGAAAGGAGTTCAGATAATAAAAGCTTGTTATGATCTACTGCTCATGCATAACAAAGATTTTATATTTGTAGTTGATTAGATTTTGTATCATCCAAGTCACAATGCCTAGACATCCATCCAATGCTTGTGGCTTTTCTTTCTGTCTGAAATATCGTTTTCTGAAAATTCTAAACAAGCTGATCAAAACATGGAAACTGAGCAAATAATGCATCCGAGGAAAACGATTTTGCCATTGCAAACTCTTGTTAACCTGTACAACATTCTTCCCATTAGTTTTAGGAGAAAGATGACCCAGGATACAACTTACTCTGACGAAATGAATTTGTATTAGCAGTGCCACCAAGACTTGGACTCAAAATGAAAATTTTCGAGCAACCAAAGAACTGGAACAATATGCAGACAGAGCATGGAGTTTCTGTTATGAAATAATGGGAAAAACAAGCTCGATTATAGACTTGGCCTGTGAATGGCGAGTTAAATCCGTCCATAAACATGCCATTAGCTCAATGCTAAATGGCAATAACCATTGGAGTTTCAACAGTTTCAATGTATCGAACCTAGATATAGAAAACCAGCAAGTCAAAAAGGGTAAGCCATGAAGAGAATGCATCCAAAAAAGGGTAAAAAAGAAAAGTACAACTGATAACTAACACCCAAGCATCAGATGTAATACTCCAGTCAAGGAGCTATTTCTAGAAGGCAAATGAAGACACATTTCATATGTTTATTCACATTTATAATGAAGTTTGTTTGATGAGTCTATCCAATTCATTGAGGAGTTATTTACGAAGTCTTATGTGTATATATATACATTCAGGTGCAGAACAAAAGATTCCCACAGAAGTCCTGCCTTTAATGGCATAAGATTCAGAAGTACTACTATAATTTTTTTCACAGGTATAAACGTTGTATATGATTACAAAGTTCTATAACAAGAAGTAACTTCGGTAACTATAGCAAGAGGGTGAGGATTAAATGTCACATTTAATTAAACTGAACTGAGACTGGAATGTACCTTTGACCATTGCTGCCAGTAAACATGCGATTCATACCACAGAATCATCCACTCTTCGACGCCGACGCAAGAAGTCCCATCTCCACAGTAAGATTACTCATATTCTTCATTTTATCCCATTCACCTTCTTTCGCAGTCTGCTGGTCCTCCTCCTTTCCTATACCACCTCCAAATGCGCTAGAATCTGTCTTATCTATATCCCCGGTTACAGGACTTGATGAGAGAAATTGCTCCCAGAATACATCATTTATGCCTGGAAGCTTAGGAATCTCGTCTACCAAGACATCAACATCGGGATCTGATGAAAATCCATCTGATGCAACTGGCATAGGGCCATCGACAGAACCTGGCATTGCATCCATGTATTCCATCTCTTCAGACCCGGTTCCATCAAAAGGCGTGTCAGGCAGATTAACATTCTTTTCTGGATTCACTTGAGAAAATTCTGGCAATGCCACGTCAATTTCAGGAAGCAGAGTGCCTTGAGCCTTCCCATTCACCAAACTAGAGGAGGAATGGATCTTGGATAAGGCAGATGAAGGACGGTTGAATGGAAATACTGAATCTGCTGCCATTAGAGACTGTGAAGAAGACGGTAAAACCTCTGAGAGAGTAACTCCAGACATTCGATTAGGGGAACTACTGTTGTCTAATACATTGGATGGAGGATGCATGTTATCCATCAAGAAACCATTTATGTTGCTAAATTTGGATTCAATCCTACCAGATGCACTCATTTTTAGGATTTGCTGCAGCATTGCCTTTGCCGCTTCATTCATCAGAGGCTGGTACTTGACAATCTGTCCATCAGGTGACGCAATACCTAATTTACGTGTTAAATTTTCTTCCTCCTGATTGGGGAATCTCCTTTTCTTATTCCCACCAGATTTATGCATCTTACTTTCATTCGGCTGATGAAACAGCTGGGCTATGAAGCCAGGATTTTGCATTGCTTTTGCAAGGAAGGACATCATTTGTTGCTGGTGTTGCTCCATAACATGAACACGTTGCCCTACAGTTTGAAACTGGAGATCGGTTGATTGCTGTTGTTGCCTCAACCTGACAAGCTCCTGCCCAAGAACATTCTTATCTCTTTTCAGCTTTTCAACCTCTTCCTCTATCCCAAACTTTCCAGCTTCAATGGAAGATCCATCAGATGAACTCTGAACTTGAGAGGGTTGTTCGTGGTCCTGTGCATGGGAAGGTTTTCGCCTGCTTATGCTCTTCAGCAGGTGCTTGTGACCTCTGAGAAAACCCTCGTTTGCAAATTCCCAGCGGTCTGGGTGAACTTTTTTGAACCCCTGGTTAACAAAAGGGGAAGAAAAACTATAAAAAAAAAAAATTTATTGCTCAACACACAAGACCAAAATATCATAAACCTCACACAAAGCTTTGAGCTTCACTGCTTTCCATAAGAAAATGATATACCCAACCTCCCAATGAGCTTCACTGTTTTCATTAGAAAATGCTACACCCAACCTCCCAGAACCTCCATACAAGATTACAGAAAATAACATGCCATCTATTCTTCGTAACAAGGAGATCTAACAAATCCAATTCTAATTTGAGGTATTTAAATGGTTATATTTTCTGAGGATATAAGTATGTGCGTTTTCATTTTCTTGTAAAACACCGCTAACTGGAGACATCTACTGGAGACATAGATATACATCTCTCTGACAAATTTCATTTGGATATTGATTGTTGAGGTTGAGATAGCATATTGATTCAATATCACCATTCAAATCACACAGTAATGCATTACATGTAGGAGAAGAAGCCTAGTACCCATCCGACATCGAAATTAATACACCAAAACTGAACTGTATTAAGGGAAAACAAGAAAAGAACATTGTGAACTTCATTAAGGGAAAACGGCAACAGAACATTGAATTACAGGATTATACATAACCGTGTTCTATATGACCAAAACTTTTATCTAACTTATCAAGTTACTGACACAATTATGGTCTTCTCATTAGAACTCCTGATATATTTCATCATTGATACTTAAATTGGTAAAATATTCCTTCAAAATTCAGAAGATAATTAAATTGTAAAACTATAACCAACATAAAAGAAGGGATTAGAAAATTAAATTAAACAACAAAAGCTTCCACAAAATTAGCTTAGGAGTTGATAATGGTAGCATACATAAGTGTTCAGCTGGCGGACGAAGCTGGAGAAATTGTTGTGCTTAAAATATTTGGGCAAAAGTTCTCTGGTAAACTCGCGCACGTCCCACACCACGATGGTGTCGTTAGTGTTGCTCCACGACACCACCGCGTCCGTCTTCGGATCGTCCACCATCTCGTACGTCTTGTTCAGAAACGGCGGCAGCGACGATGCTGCTGATACAGTAGCCATGCTCACCCCTCCTCTTCTTCCTCCAGTTTTCGATTTCTGCACCAAACCCCAAAACTTATCATTACAAACTCATAATCGCGTACTGTGTGTAATAATTTTACATGAATTAATTGTGATTTAGATGAAGGAAATCAAAATTGGATGCCTATATCACACGAGAAGCGTTTGAAGAATCCGAAGGGTTGATCTTCTGCGTGCACCTCAAGAATTGGATAAAAACCTTTGAGCATCCCCCAAGAGAGTACCAAAATTCAAATATTACTGGATTAGGGTTTTTGTTGACAAAATTTACATACGTATTTTTCAAAAATTACCAGAAATGATCTAATGAGCACCGGTGCTCATCTTATCCTAAGCACCGATGAGTTGGTACATTAATTCATTGGTGGATAAAGATTTTGTGAGTTCCAATCCACCAATAAATTAATGTGTCAACTCATCGGTGCTTAGGATAAGATGAGCACCGGTGCTCATTAGATCATTTCTGTTCATATATATCTATTAGGTATAACAAATTTGTCCAAAGATTCACCAAATGTCCATGAATACTGCGGGTGTGTATAGTGATTTATTCAAATAGCATAGCAAAAAAATTACAATGATCCTATGGATCCCTTGTTGGGAATTTACTTAACATGCGCAGCGGAAATAAAACAATTTTCAATTCCCAAACGAGGATCTGCAATGTGTTTAGATAGAAACTGTGATTAGAATTATACCTTTGATTAATTATGTAAAACCCTTTGCTGATCCACGAACTCCAATGATCACGATCTGCATTCCAAACTGTCCAATTGTTCAGCCTCCAATGGTGATCCACACAGAGAACAAGAATGGTGGTTAGGGTTTCTTTTTCTTGTGCTGGCAAGAATAATAAAAATCCCTATTGTTTTCAAACCCTAATAGTTTATTAATATAAGTCCAAATGGGCTCGGCCCATCTATTAAACTTAAACCGGTCCAATATTTAATTAATCAAATTAATTAAATCTGGTCCATGAATTAATTAATCCAATTAATTAATTCGGGCCTATTAATAAACAACTCAATTAATTAATTATCCAATACTTGTCAATTAATTAATTGGTAAATCTCATTCTTCTGATTCTCTTTTGTGTGTGACCCATTAGATTCCCGATCACGATACCGAACGACGGGAATTATTATTTTGATCTAATCAAAATCGATAAATTAAAACGCCCCTTTTAATTTATCACTAATTCACTTTCGTTGTCCCAGATTGACATCTAGCAATGTATCAGGGCAATACATGTGACAGGAAATATCACGTAGCATGACAAAACCAAACTTGTTCATTTACCGTGAAACTATAATCCTTTCGTCAATATGATCCGATCAATTATGAGATATGGATATGTGTCAATCTCAATTATCGATCATATCTTTTATCCCACTGTTAAGTCAATGTACGTCGAAAACTTTTTTCCAACTTATGAGTTCACCTTGGCCAAGGATTTCATTATTAACTTAACTGGATAAAATATAGATCATAATCTCTTACTATCTAAAAGTGACGAATCCTCTATTGATCATTCACAACCTTCATATAATTATTGACATACCCGAACAATGCTGTATTAGTGACCATTGACAAAGCAACATCCAACACTACCAAAGTATGTCTACCATCATATAAGGTACTATGATGACCTCAAGTCAAAGGACCAATTCCACTACCGAACGTTAGAGATTAACCACTAACACTTAGATAGTTATCTATGTGGAATCTCTTAGCGGGTCTCCAATGTTTTGTTCTATAACAAAACATCCATGTGTTCATTCAAGTGTCACCACACTTTAGCTTGTGAGATCAGCTACTTACTTCACAAGTAAGAATGCTACACGCGATAGTCTATCCGTAATAACGATATCCGTATCTCGTTATTACCTCGACCACGGACGATTTAAGATCCAGTCATATGTAATTTGTATCTCACAATCACAACTCCTTGTGATTAACAAATCACCAAGACTTGCTACTGATTCTATTATTTAATTTATTAGAATATTAATTCAATTAAATAATAGATATTGTCATATATATGCATTGATTATATATATTCAAAGTGTTTATATCCAAAGTTGATTGGACCTAGGGCATAACACTTACATCCCTGAGCTCAATTATCTAAATAAATATCTTTCTTTAAATTTATTTTTAATAATACATTTTGTCCATAAAATAATTTTGTATTAAACTCAAATTTTTACCTTACATTTTAACCACACATTCTCCAAAAAAGTTAATATTACAAAATTTATTTTCTCCAGAAAATAAGTTTCAAACAAAGGTCGAGTACTAAGTCTATTTCCATTTTTCAGATCTTAGAATATATCACATAGATCAAAGATGTCGTGTCGTGTACCTTAAACAATGGATATCACACGGGTCACCCCGTGTGAGGGTGTTGACGTCATTATGTCTATAAAATTATGTACAAGTAGCATATTCTTACTTTTAATATGAGAAAAAGTTACAGATACACTAAGCCCTTGTTTGGTATAAATTAAAATCTCAAATCAAAATCAATAATTAATTTTAACCACCCATTTCATGGGATTCACAACTTTTCAACCACACATTTCATCAACTTTTATTAAAATATATTAAAATTTTGATTTTAATTTTACCAAACAGGGGCTAGAAATTTTACCAACCTGGAATGCACCTTTAAACCTTTTTTATTCTCAAAATATTTTTTTTTAATTTTAAATTTTTAAAATACATTTTTGTAACTCATTGTATTTTATTACGTTACACATTTAACATTTCGCTATATGTGTTCTACTGCTATTGTTGCCGTCACTTGTAACATATTGTTACACACATTTTGCTGCATATTTTCATTGTTATTGCAATTGTAGCCATTATCACCACCACCACCATTTTTTAGAGTTACGCCACCACTATTGTGAGCTTATTTGGGAGGAATTTTTGGGGGAAAAATGATTTTGAATAGTGATATGATGAGAAATGTGTGGTTGAAAAAGAAGAAACAATTATTGATGTGATGGAAAATATTATTTTATTGAAAAATGTGTGGTTGAAAATGAGAATTGATTTACTGTAGAAAAATCTAAATCTCTCCCAAACAGGGCCTGTGTTTACTTGTAATATTGATTGCTACACTACACATAAACAAGACTTCCATTGTTTCCCTCCCTTGCCGAAAAATAAGAACCCCAACCTTTCACCTAGTTTTTCATTTTTGTGGATTATTTTTCTTCTCCTCGCGGTCGACCCAAAAGCTAGTACAACAATCAAAGCAATCACGTTCAATTGAAGTCGAAAGCTTATGCGCATAAGCACGAGCATTTGCCAACGATTTATTCAAAATTTTCTTCTCGTCGCAGCAAAAAGTAAATATACAACTACAATTTCGTTCATACGCAAATGACTGTCGATGAAGGCGGTGGCGATGGTACGTAATGCTAATGTTTGTCATGCTCATGATGCGTGGTGGTGATGACTGCAATGGTGTACGATGGGCAGGTGAGCTATCATTGCTGGTATATTTGTGTTTGAACAAGTGCTATGTTAGATCACGTGTGTGTGTGTAGAGAATAAAGTCGGTATTCAAGTAATAAAAGAGTATTGAAAGCAATTTAGAAATTTTAAAAGAAACGAAGGTGCTGGATGTAATTTCCACTTCTGAAATCACACTAATGTTCTTTTGCAACCAAGAGCCCATCGCTATATTTCATAGTCCAATTGCATAAGAGGCAAATTGGGCGGCCCATTTTGAGTGTTGGGTCATTCAACTGTATCCAACATACCCACGTATTCATTAGGAATCAGCACAATCGAAGTTGGGCCCAGCTTGTTACTCGTATTGATGGTTCGATAACATGATTCCATTTACATTTTTTTGTTTTTATTCTTAGTAGAATAATGCTATTAATCCCCACAGACGTTGAACATCAGTCTATGTAACAATTATATGACATTATACGATAGACACAATTAAATGAGTCATGTAACTTTGTATTTAAATGAATCTATTATTTAATGTCATGTAATTGCCATATAAACTGTGGCTCAACCTCAGTGAGGACGAATAGCATTACTTTTTTTAGTATGTCTCCAAAATTCCAAATAATAGAGTTTTAAGGAGAATAAAAGCAATATATGATTACGCAGGCCCAAATGAGCCCGTTCGTAAGGAAAAAAAAAATTAAATAAATAAATAAAAATTGAAAACAGTAGCTATAATTCATCCTTTAGAATCACGTGACAAAAACAAGATCGTGGAAAGGGTCAAAAGTTGGGAATGACAGCTGTAATCTATCTTTTTTTTGTCGTTTCTTCATCGCATGAGTTCCTCATAATTTTGGTAAAATGTTTATTAAGTCCTGTTTGTTTCGGATTAAAATCAGATTTTAATTTAAATTAAAGTCAAACAATTAATATTAACCACATCTTTTATGGATCTCACAACTTTTTATCCACATATTTTAAAAACTTCTATTACAATTTACTAAAAATCTAATTTTAATTATCACCAAACACCCACCAAATCTCAAGACATCTTGTCTAGGACAGATTTAGCATGAGACAGTTGAATCAGCTACACCCACGCTCAATTTCAAAACCTCCAGCTCAAGCAGTACGTGCCAGAACAAGTATTGCAGCTGACCCACCTTTTGCCCCCACCATTTAATTTTACCACCACAATTCTACAATACTATCCTTGCCATTGATCTTGTCCATGTCTATATTATGAGTATGCTTGTATGATTATGATGGGAAGTGACAAATAAATTACATACACTGTGCTAAAATGGTGGAGGGATGACTTTAAGTGGGTACTTTTGTTACTTATAATTACAAAAGCAATTAAAAATAATCAAATACATCTCCTCTTTCCCCTTAGGAAATTGACAGCCACATCCACATGCATCCACTCTAATGTGGCCAAGTTCATTGTTATTAAGAATAATATTCCTGTGCCATCACATTCACCTGCACCAATTGCTTGATTTGCGCTATGCTGGATTCAAAAAATACATCAAGACTCCAGCTAAAGAAATAGTATTAATTCGATAACTCCCATTTTGATATCTAAATTTTCACTACACATATACAATTGTACGTGTTATCGTCGATTGCATAGTGTGAGACAAATCATCGAAACTGAATAGTGAACATCACTCCATTTGGAGCTCGCTATCGAAATCTACCATAAGCTTGCTCAGTTTCTGGCTGCTTATTCTCTGCTCATGGACCCGATCGTCCTCCAACCTGCACGTACCCCCAAAAAGGTCGAATTCTGTTCAGTACAACGTATCAAAAATGTCACTGGAGCCCGTAAAAATGAAAAGAAAGAAAAGGAATTGTACCCTTGTGGAGACGAAGATGGTAAAATCATTGTTGCAAGCTTGACAACATCTTTGCTGCAATTTATTACACGGTTGAAACATAGGTATCGTCCATAGGAGGAAGAGTCCTCAAACACGCATATGTGAGCGTCGACTAAGAATCCAAGGTCCACCGCGACAAAGACGCCGTCTTTAAACATTTCAGCGGCCCCCAACAAATAGGGATCTTTTATGCTAAGATTGGGATGCATTAACAACCCTGCATTAATAGAAACCATGTTCACCCCTCTGTCCATTGCCAATGCCCAAGCTGTCTTCTCTGCCACCGTTTTTGACAGTCCATGCCATAGCTGTACAAAATTCAATTACATTAAAATCCAAACTCCTTACTTTGATTAAGAGGATTCCAGCAATT
The DNA here is from genome assembly GCA_035079005.1 of Fraxinus americana. Lineage (NCBI taxonomy): Eukaryota > Viridiplantae > Streptophyta > Magnoliopsida > Lamiales > Oleaceae > Fraxinus > Fraxinus americana. The sequence goes on from CM068707.1 coordinate 47,414,588, forward strand.
ATATAATGGGATTTCGAATTCCAACCTTAAATTTTTTACAGAAATTAATGTCACTCCAGTTTCTTTCATCGACATCAGATGGGACGCTATTGTGCTGGTCTCTCCAGATAACCGCTGTGGCGGAAGAAGTAAAAACTACCTTATCTATGGTGTCTGTCTGTGCACAAGCTTCCAGTACATTGTGTGCTGCCCTTACTTCTAATTCACCCATAAATTCCTGTATCAGAAATGAAAATCACTTAAAAACAAGTCTAAACCCTCAAAAAATTACCTAACTTGTTTTGAAGTTCACGTCAAACCTTTTTCAATCTCATGTCAGTCAAATGCTTTAAAACAAATTATACGCGTCGCAACTCAACTTAGGACCCGTTTGGCATGACTCATGCTTTTGCTTCTTATATAAGAGCTTCATAAAAAAAACTATTTTAGGCTAGCTTTCTCTAGAAGCTATTCTAGAACAAAGTACTTTCAGAAAATTATCCAAGCAAGTTCAAAAGTTGTTTTTTTAATCTCAAAGGAGCTATTAGCTTTTCAAAAGCTAAGCCAAATGGGCCCTTAGTCATATGCCTTAACAAATTCAGTATCTTGATCATCGTAAAGGCCTTGATGATATTTGAATCATTCGGTATAATCTTGAAAAACATATGCCGCCTTTGACAATTCCAACATAATTGTCTTCTCAAGTTAAGTTGATTACATAAATTTAAGATTTAGGGACAAGAAACTTACATCATAGTTGGGGTTGTCTGAAGGAAGCTCAAAGGAGTAAAATAAGCCACAACAGCCCTTCAATGCCTCCATTAAGCTGTGATAATCCAAAGGGTCTGAATCAAATACTCTCAATTTCTTGTTCTCACTCGATAATCCCTTAAAAGACTGCAACTCATCTGCAACATTCCATTAATAATTCGTACTAATTAATGAAATAATTTCACAAAAATTTGCTCAACGTTTAAGTAAAATTTAAGCAAAAGGGTCTCTGAAGTTGAATGATTCAAACCAAAAAAAAAAAAATGTTAAAGAAAAATAAAGAAAACAGCTGTGTGGTACTTCAATTCTTTACATACAAAAAGGAAAACAGCTGTATGTGGGCGAGAAAATGAAGGAGAGGTGAAAATGAAAAGATAAAAAGTACAAACCATGGTTATGCACGGCGGCGTGAACTGCGTATCCTCTTTGAAGGAGGCGGTGGACGAGGGCGGAGCCCAAACGTCCCGATGCATCCATTACACAGACGGTTTGGTTCAACAGTGCTGATGCCATTTCTCCACACACAGTGTACACGCAGTGTGTGTGAGAGAGAGAAAGAAAGAGAGGAAAGATGAGAGATGAGATTTGGCAGCTGGGTATGTGGGTGTTTTTGTGTGTGCTATTTAAAGAGAGAGGGAAAGAAAAGGGGCATTGAAAGATCGTGTGGTTTAGTAGATGGTTGGGAAGGTGGTAGTTAGCCCGAGGAAAGAAAATTAAGAGAGGAGGTTATGTTGGGGAAGTTCGCATTTAAGATTTAGTCAAATTCGTATAATATTTTGAGGTTGGTTACTATTCTTTTTAGTATTTTATTTATTTATTTATAAATCATTTATCAATTTGTCCGAAACTAATAAATTGTGTTCAAGATGTCGAAGCGTACGAGATAAAGGGGCAAATAAGTCGAGTTAATGATGAGCTTGAGGTAATGATAATATTAAAAATCGAAGAAAATAAAATTTGAGATGAATGACCTGATTCTCATATTATTATTTTTTTATGATTTTCGATTTTTTGACTTAAAATTGATTGATTTTCGATTGGGTTCTTAATTTTTCGAGTTGAGGAAAGAACTTTTTGATTTTACTTTTATTTAAACTAGATTGATTTTTGGATTATGATGCTAATCACAAAATCAAACTCTTTTTGTTTAAAGGTCGTTTGAGCTTTACTAAGAGTATGGAGTGAGTTACTTCAACACAGTAACGCTTGGTGCTTGAACATTGTCATTTATTGTAGACCATAAAATGATGCTCGCACATTGTGTATATGTAAAAAAAGTTAAACCCCAACATTGAGGGTCCTCCATCGCCCCCATGTCCCTAGAGTATTATGGAGGAAGTAAATCGCGAAATGTGTCTCAACGGACCAAGATACAAGAGCTACCATACTGGTGCCCCTAAATAGTCTAATTTCATACCTTACAAGAGGCCGAAATCCTGGTGCACTGTATATATGTAAATTGTATATATGGACACCGAATTCTATAATTGAAACACCTATTTATGGACAAATTTAGATGGTTAATTGGGAATAATGAAATTCCCTATTCATGTGATTGTTCCTCTCCCCATATTGCACCTCCCAAATAGTAAAGGGATGGGGATCATGTTCTCTACCCGAATTTTTCGAATAAATTTATTTATTTTATATTTTTAAATTTAAATCAATAACTGTCATATTGGTGCCCACAAATAGTCTAATTCCATGCCTTGTAAGAGGCGAGAATTCTGGTGCACTGTATATATGTAGATTGTATACATGGAGGAGAACGTTGTGTGTACACCAAATTCTATAATTGAAACTCCTATTTATGGACGAATTTAGATGGTTAATTGGGAAAACCCCACCATGTCCCGCACCATGGCCATCCCTATTGTTAAGTGCTGACATGTGGTAATCATTATCCAAATTTGGCTCACAAAACCTCATTTTATTAGGGGATAATTGCAGCAGTGGTACCAAACCTTTCATTATTAACAGATTTTGCTCAAACTTTTCATTTGTATCATACATGGCACCAAACATATCAAAATGTCGCATTTGAAGTCCAAATGAATGATTTCTGTTAGTTTGACTATTAGTTGACCAAATGATTGACCTTAACAATAATTTTAACCAGTCTTAAAAGGTTAAAATGGTATCTTTACATTTTTTATAATAAAATAATCAAAATCAAATAATTAAAATTAAAAACCTATTTTCACCTTCTTCTTCTCCATCCACACACACCCCCCACCCCAAGTCGGCATGCCTCATATCAGGGAAATCTTCAAACCCCAAATCTTCAAGTTTTGCTACCTTGATTCCCAATTATTAAATCCTTAACTTAGACTTAAGAATTCAAGAGAGGAATGGGTTGTATGTGTTCAAAATTAGACCCATTTGCAGTGAACTAAACTCATAAATGGTAAAATTAATCAATCAAATTATCTCGAAGGTTCGTCCATCCATGTATCTCAGATAACTATTTCTTATCTTCGAAGGATGATGCCCATTAGTTGGAGAAGTAGGCAAATCACGAGCTCCAATAGCCAATGTTGATGATGCCGTTTATGATGTCTAGTTGATAGAGTTTACATATTGAAATCGTTAGGGCATCGAATGAGAGAGAGAGAGTCGATGAATTAGGAGGGAGAAGAGAGAAACCTGCAAACCCCAAATCTGGGAAATCAAAAAGTAAGAAATTCTAACGTTTGGGAATCAAAAGGAAATGATAAAAGAATCAAAAAACAAAAAATTCTAGGTTTTGATTTCCTAGATTTGGGGTTTGCAGATTTGGCCATTTGGGGTGGGAATAGGGGTGGGTATGTGTGGGGTGGATGGAAAAGAAAAATGTGCAAATGAGCTTTTAATTGTAATTATTTGATTTTTGTTATTTTATTATTAACAAATGTAAAGTTACAATTTTAACATTTTAATATTAATCAAAATTATTGTCGAGGTCAACTAGCGGTCAAACTAATAGAAACCATCAATTTGAAATTCAGCTACGATATTTTGAAATGTTTGGTACCGTGAGTGGCACATATGAAATGTTTGGTACTGTGGGTGGCACAAATGAAAAATTTGGACAAAATCTGCTACTAAATGAAAGGTTTGGTACTACTGTTGCAATTATCCCGTTTATAAGTGATTGATGGTCCAATTAAACATCCCATTCATGTGCTCAATGTGACACTGAACTACTCGACCTCAAATTTTTACCCTTGGTATGGCGTATCAAACACGTGTAAGGTACTCTTCAATCATAAAATAGTGTCGTATATGGCGTTCCAAGATTTTAGGGTTGAACTCTATCGCCTTATTTATTCTTCACAACATTTTTGTTTAATGGTCATTATTTTGAGAAATTGAAATTTGAATAGTGATTTTCTGAAAATGTGTGGTTAAAAAGTAGAGACTATTTTTTGGATTTATATACAAAATATTTTATTTTACAAATGTATGATTGAAAATGAATACGAGACTTAAATAGTTTTGAAAAAATGATCGTGAAATAAGGCTAATTAACAACAACAAACAATTTTTTTATGTTATGTTATTAGTGAAGATGGAATGGAACCTCACATGAGACCAAAAGAAAGTTGGTTTAAGCATGTGAAAGAGCTTGGTAGGTCAAAACGTGAGTTTCTTATCTACCTTATATAAATTGTAATATGTCATTATTAGTTTTTACGTGTAAGACTAATACATGTATTATATTAATTTATACTATAAATGAAGTAGATAACTGGTTAGATATCAATCGTGGGATTATTTTCTATTCCAAAGGTGGGTGAGACTCGTCAAGCATTAGAAATTTCGTGACCAAATTATCCTCAATTATTTATTCGATTCCACCTAATGGTCTTGTTGAACGAGGACCCACGTGGAATTATATTATTCGTGTAATAAAACAAGTTGACTTTTTTGACACATGGTGACGCGTTATGCATTCAAGGTAGACAAGTCAGTGAAATTACAATTCTGTCTTGCGACATTCTAGAAGAATTTGAAGGGCACGGTCCGTGTGGATGAAAATGATGGGCGCATCATAATTTGCATTCGCCTAAAACATACCACGATCGTCGCCTTTGAGGCTGTCTATTGTGGGACCCTGCATTACTGTCCATTGGAATTTTGCTATCTGTAGACACCCTGTGTATAGTCGGTAGACCCCCTCGTAATAGGGGGATCCACGTAGCTACGTCAATGAGTGGAACTAAAAAAATAAAAAAAATCGGGCTCGACTTGAGCTTTTTTGAGCCTGAGCTGAGCCAAACAGAACAGAACAAAGTCTGACCAAAAAAATGAGACTTGACCCAAGCTTTAGCAGACCGAACCAGCTCGAGGTTTTTTTTTTTTTAATTGAAGGCTGCAGCAGGTAGCCTTTGCTGCCTGCGCAGCTACGAGCTCAGTTCTTTTAAAAAATATTAATTTTAATTTTTTTTAATACGGGCTGGTCCGAGCTCCCGAGCATGGTTGACTCGAGCTTTTTTCGGACCGAGCCCGAGCCGGAACCGATGAACTTTTTTGTCATCCTAGATCCATGTCTAATAAAAAAATCGTTTGACTCTCCTATTGTGGGGGAGATTGTATATCAGAATGTACACGTAGCAAAATTCTTGTCAATTGGCATATCTGGGCCCACTATATGTTCTTGGACAAATATTTATAGGATTCGGGACAAAGTAATGTATGAAGTTAGAATGTGTTGCAAGAATTTTACAATGTCGAACTTGATCCCAAAATAGGTTAATTGTTTACAATTTTACTTGGTGTATATCATTGTTGACAGTTTTTTTAAACTATGTGTGATTTAACATACAATTTTGTCATTGATTTTAACAATACTTAAAATAATCAATGACCTCGATTTTTATACATCCTACAATGTCAACCATGATGTACATAAAGAATGTACTGTTAAAATAATTCATTTGTTTATTTTTTATGTTGCTCTATTTGGTGACGTCGCTTTGAATCATCTTAGCGACCGAATTTCAAACAACTTTGGGATGGTAAGAATACCGATTGATCTAGTCACCTTAAACGTAACTAGTAATTTTACTACGATTACGATTTAGCAAAATACCATGCAAATAACACACCAATAGTTATCCGAAAAGTAATCTTAGCCGATATCCCCTAGCAATTTAAAGTAGTGAAAATCCGTTCAATCAACTATAATAGAAATTTGTGCATGCCTAAGTTCAAGCGAAACAAATTAATTCTATAACAATAATTTAATTACGTCTCATTCTCGATGATATAAGGTTAACTGAATTAAGGTTAGAAGAAGCTGGCTGCAATGAGAGAGATGGTTGATTTCTCTTTGTTTCGTTAAAATTTATTTATGATTTGGATTATGTTCTTGGGATTTCTTCTTGAACAACTTGCTTGGGGACTCGTCAAATTGGGCGATGATGTACACTATGCTACTGAATTTCTTGGACCATATTAGTTTAGCTTTGTTTAAGGTTCAAGGAAGACCTAGAATTAAAATTTAGATTGGACTTTTTTTATTTTTTTTATTTTTAAAGAAAATGTATTTCGTGTTAAACAAGTGACAACAAAATGATAAAAACAACTTAATTAAAATTAAAAAAAAATATAACGGATATAAAATGTCATGTCAAGTTCTTGTCCCTTACTGCCAACAATGGAAGGCTTACACGATCGGGAATGGGGCTAGACCTCACATTGACTCCATCTTTTTACCGCTTGGTGACGACCTTCACACTACAACTTCGAGACCAGACCTTTGAAAGACTCTCTTTGAAGAATGGAGAAAATGATTTCTTTTAGAATGCCCAGCTGCTGTAGACTTTCCAAAGTCGAAAAGGCGCTAAACAGGCCTATAGGTTCGCCTTTACGCCTTTCTAATAGAAGAAAATAAGATCGAAATAGAATTAGCCAGATCGTCTGAAGCATGAACAGAATCGCCTTTGTTCTGAAGGCCTAGCGAGTTCCTTTTTTTTTTTCAAAGCAAAGGCGGTCCTTTTCTTTCCCCGGACCGATGACTCGCTTGTTCAGTACTGCTAACTATTTATTATAGGAGGATGCCGTCCCCTCGGGACTACCAGTAGCTTCGGTTGTTGAATCTCGTGCAAGTTAGGTTGTGGTTGTATTGGCTGCAAGCGGAACGTATTCGTATGCGAGGGAACTCGCACGTGCGGTTCTTAGGGGGGGGGAGCTAGTAGGAGCCATCCCATCTAGCCTGACACAGATATTGATTTGAACAAAAGAACTTAAACCGGTACCAGAAACCAAGCAAGAGATGGAATTCCAGATTGAACAGATGACCGATCTACAAAAGGAGGTCAACAGACTTGCAGTGGATTGCATTACAGGAGTGAAGTCTTGCCCGTGGAGATCAATCTGGTTTTTTTTGGATATAAAAGCACTTGATCATAGATTTTTGAATCTTACTTTTGTTTTTGTATATAGGCAGGCAAATATTATCTAGCCGGAATGCAAAACTGTATAGGAGAGCACACTGACTTCGTCTATGTTTTGGGTAAAGCAGCTAAATCCTATGGAGAAATTCGTTATGTGAAAGCTAAGCTAATTGAATCCGTACTCCTTTTTGATCTTAGAACCCTTGTCTCCGATAGCCAATGGCTCATTTGCTTCCTGGAGAGCTGGGATAAGACTCAAATCGCCTATTGGTTTGGTTTCAAGGTATATTCTATGGAGATTAATAAATATTGTATGCTTTAACGCTTCACAATATATATGACATCTTTTAAAAGCTAAAAATTGGATATCTATGAGGTAAAAAATTACACGAGAACAAGAAAATGGCTATAATTAATTAGTTTAGTAACTAAGGGCCTGTTCGGTACAGCTTAAAATTCAATTAAAATTGAAAATATGGTCGTTATTGAGTCCCACACATCTAATAAAAGTCAACAATAACGGCTAGTTTTTCAATTTTAATTCAATTTTAATCTCTACTGAACACACCCTAAATTGGAAAGCAAAAGAGAATTTCTCAAATACCGACGTTTGATTTTAGTATCGTTTAGAACTCGACAAACACAATCAATATTCAACCGAACAAACTAATCAATTTGTTAGATCACATATTTCTAAAAAAAAAAAAGAGTAAAAAGTTTAAAAATATACCAAAGTACAGTAATAGCAATGCAATTTGAACCATAAACGTTGGAGTTAAGAGGATAAAAGTACAGGCAATAGCCGTGCAATTTGAAGTTCATTTTGAATCACTAAGCACATATTGAAGAAAAATTAGGCTCTCTAGTATTTTAAGAAACTAAACTTTTTTTAGTTTTAATTGTAGTTTGAAACCTTCTATGAACGTAATTTAAACTTACTTAAAAATAGATATCGATTCTGTATCGTTTTAATTGTTGGTGTCCGATCGGAGGAGATCACCTCGATTCACGAGGGGGCCCATCTCAAAGTGGTCAAAGGGGGTTTATTTGTCAAGAAGGTCAACAATTAATGGCCAACGGAAGCTATCATTTGAAAACATCATCATGGTCAAGAAATGTTCCTCCATGACGACGCACCACCCCTTAAAACCAATGAAGCGAGTTGGTGTCCTTGACATCAACACCGTCTACCATCTTCATTCATAGAAAAGCAAAAATGGTCTAAGATACAGGCTACGACCTAAGTGTCATGATTGTTCGCTGTCACTTAACTCTCCGACCAATCAAAACTCTCTAAAATAGGGGTAGTGATATATATCACAAGGTCAAACATTATAGCTTGACAAGACGAAAACAAGCTCTAATTTTGTAACCTATATAAAGAGGGAAAGGAAATGAAAAGCTCGAGCCTAAATTAATTCTCTATAATACATTAGTACACATATTTTCAGTAAAAACACAAGCTTTTCCTCACTAAAATTCCAGCAATCAATACTATTACTCAGTTAAAATTTTCTTAAGTTGATCTGAAATTGCTACGTCATTTTTAGTCATCAACATCCTCTATTTGTCTCGAAACAACCTCAATTTTTTCAAAGACATCGTCTAAGAATTTCAAAATCCCCGAAACTCTTCTTAGGCTTCGTTTGAGATTGTTGTTAGGGGGCAACTTCTCCTTGTCAAATAAGCAAGGTCATTTTAAGTGTTTGATAATCTTAAAAATAACTGAAAAAGATGTAGCATCTGATAGTAGAATTTGTGAAGCAACAAAATAGCAGCTTTTTGAATTTCACTTTTAGAGTTTTTTCAATTTCAATTTGAGAAAGGAACTACTATTGTGCTTTGGGAAATATTAAAGCAAAGTACAAGATTTATACTTGAAAAAGTTTTGAGTGGCCGATGAAAACTCATCAGAGAGCTTATTAGTGTTGTTCTGAAATAATATACTGCGTTACTCGAGCACATAAATGTGAAGAAGATCCCCTCTTCTTCTCATTCACCGCTGGAATGAACTCTGTCGTAGGATGTTAATGTTCAGAAATCGGACGCCATCAACTTCAAACTCAATGCGAACAAGAAGATGAAGAATCCATGGGAAAATAGGACAACATAAACAAGCAAATGTGGTGGGAGAGACATTAATGCCAAGACTGATCATGATTGCCCTTCTCACTCGTATTCATAATAGCAAATTTCAGCAAGGAGTACTCCTCCCCTTGCAGCTAGTCTACAACCTAGTTAATATATAATACCTCTCGAAACCGTTTTGAAATGATTGAAAGAACTTCCTTGTATCAATCTGATAGTTCTTCATTTTTATTTTTACATATTGGATTCCAGTTGACATTCAGGGAATACGGTCCAATTTATGTTTTATTTTCAAGTTTCCATCATACTTCCAAGTGTCATATCAAATTCCTACAACAAATCTTACGTTATGAATTGTTTGTCGTTATAGTTGCATTCTTCTATGGAAGTGTCCAAGGAATTTACGAAAGCAATAAACGACTGTAAAAAAATAGTTAATGATCAATCTGCGTCTCACTGATGAATGCATATACCGAATTACATTTGTAAGGGAGAGATTTCTCGGTTTCAATGAATTTTAGCTGAAGGGGTGGGGTGGAGGGGGGGGGGGGGATGAAAGACTAGTTTACAAAATAATATCACATGCACCCAAACGGGGTAATCACATCGAGAGACAGGAACAACAAAAAGAAAATCTAAAGATGATACAAACCTTTACATATTTGGACACTATCATGGGACAAAAATAAAACGAATAAATGAAGCAAAAAGAATTGAACAAACAGGTTCATGTGCAAATTGCAATATAGAATACACATACCTTCTACAGTTCAAAGATAAAACAGGTAATAGATAGCTGACCTATTACTTCTGGTTGGTAGTGCCCTTCTTCTTCAACAGGCTTCCAAATTTGAGCAGCAAGGGTTTCTTCTTTTTCTGACTTTGTTGTTTTGGAGGAGAGCTTCCACCATTATTGAGATTTTTGGGTAGCCCATTGACCTGGTCATAGCTCTCACCACCCTCGGTCTTTGAGTCCAGTTCCTCCTCAAAGGATTCATGTTCTGGCTCTCCCTCCGTAGAGAAGTCTTTTTCCTCAATCTTGCAGCTCTCCCACGTCTTAAGATCAACATCTGCAGAATCATCATCTTCCTTTTCTTTGTTCACATTATCTTTTAGGTTTTCATTCATGTTCTCAACTTCAGTGGCAATCTGAGCAGATTCATGGTACAATACATCATTTACTTCTGCAGTCTTCTCTACAGGTAGCTCCCTCTGTTGAGGTTGGAGCTCCATCTTAGGCTTCCCGTCTTCCGTGCCATTCTTTTCGGAGAACTCAACCAAGCCATTCTGTTCGGAAAACTCCACCACTTTTGGAAGCATATCATAATCTTTTTCACTGTCCGTAAGCTCACCATTTTCCTCGACAGACTTTTTAGGCAAGGCTTCTTCAAGCAACTTAGATAACTCCTCAACCTTCTTAAGAGATGCAGCTTCTCTAATTTGAAGCTCCTCATTCTCCTGAAGTATATTGTGTAATTCATTTTCTTTGTCCATTAAATTCTCTTTCCATCTCATGCTCTCAGCCTTTGCTTCACCGAGGACTTCCTTTAGGTAACTCACCTCTGATTCAGCTTCCTTGAGCGAAATCTTCAGGTGGTCTTCTTCCTCCTTTGTTGCAAAAGCTTCTTCCTTTGCCACATTTAGCAAATTAACCAGTTTGCTTATTTCTTTTTCCATTGAAGAGTTCTCTTCTTCAGATTGCTTCACACATTTCATCAAATGAAGCTCCTTCTGTTCCCACTCAGCCTTTAAGTTCTGGTGATCATGCTTTGACTGTTCAAGATACTTAGTGAGAGCCTCAATCTCTTGTTTCGCTTCGTCAAGCATGCTTTCATACTTCTCATTTGTTCCTTTCAAAACCAGCTCCAGATCTTCTATTTGAGTTTCATAGTTTTCGTTCTCAATTTGAACTGAAGATAGCTTCTCTTTGGCTTCTCTTGCCTCCAAAGAAACTTCATGCAAAGCTGATGCTAAACTTTCCATTGCTTTCTTGCTCTTTTCTTCTTCATCCCTAGAATTTTCCAAATCATTTATCAGCTTATGTTTTTCTTCCAATAAAGTTTGCACGCTGTCAGCTGCGAGCTTTTCATTGTTTGAAGCCAGAGTTCTCTCTTCTTTTACAGTTTCAAGCTCAGACACAAGATATTCAACCTTTTTCACCATTTTAGAAGCTTCTTCCTTGGCTAGTTCAAGTTCGTGTTCTGATTCCTCAAGTTCCCCTTTCTGCCTTCCTATTGAGATTTCCAGCAATCCCACCTTCTCTTTAAGGGAACTAATCTCGGATTCTGCATCATGCAATGAATCGTTGCTTTCTTCAAGTTGTTTCATGACCGATTCCAGGGATTCTGAAGCAGATCTCTCCAACTTCTTTGCTTCCTCTGCCTGAAATTGTAATTCTCGAACCCTCTTCTGCCAGTCATCCACTAAATCATGTGCATAAGATTCGGCCATTTTTGCTGCCTCCAGATCGACATTAAGTTGCTCTAAGGTAGCCTCTTTCTCTGCCAGTTTCTCTTCATTAATCTTTGCCCTTTCAAGTTCTTGTCTCAGAGAATCAATCTCCAATTTCAGTACTTCCACTAACTTATTGTTCTCATTAACTTCAATTTCAACTCTTGAGTCAAGCATGGATTTCAATCGATCCAATTCAGCAGAAAGAATACCCACTTTTTCTGCATAATTTTCTGCATTTTTTGATGCATCCTCTGCATGGCTGAGTGCCTGGTTTTTTTCATCAGAAACCATTGCTAGTTTTTGCTTCACCTTCTCAAGTTCCTGATTGGCAGATAGGAGGGCAGCCACATCCAATGCATGCTGGGTTCTCACTTCTTCAATCTCTCTCTTCCATTCCTCGTCCTTCTTTTGGGTTGCTTCAATGCCAGCCTGTTCCATTTCAACTGCTCGGAACTTTTCAATCTCAATATTCTCTTCAGCTCGCTTTTGAGCCGCCAAAGCCGCTCTGAGTTTCCCATCTGCTTCCTCAGCTGATCTCCGCGCCTCAATCAAATCATCAAGAGCCTTTGCCTTTTCTTTCTCAAGCAAAACCAACTTATCGTTGGCCTTCTTAAGATCTTCCCGAGTGAGATTTAACTCTTCCTGAATTTCTGATGGCTTTGAAGTTCGAGTTGGTTTTTTCTAGGAATACAAAGAGTTAAAATCAACAAACATTGTAACAATCCAACAGTGGCAATTTCCAGCCACTACGTACCACCAAAAGCAACCATTAAATATGAAAAAGTACACTTCCACGAAAGAACGTTACTTAAACTTACATCAGGTGCGGTACTGAGCTTGGGAGACCTCCGGTCTAGTACAGGCTTCGGAGTGACCAGTTTTGGGGATCGATCAACTGAAAGTCTAGAATTTTGCAGGGGAGACGCAGAATCAGCATCAGATTTGGCCACTCCCCTGCCCGATTTGCTGACCCCAGGAGTAGCTGGTGATGCTCTTTTGTTGTGAGTTTCAGAAGCTGCAGATCTGAGTGATCACAAAACTTTAATTTCCAGGTTCCATAATCAAAATCCCAATACTCAAACAAAGCAGACAACAGAAGATCTGTTTAATCCACATTCGTCAAGAAATGCAAATTAAACAAAATGTGGAATTTGGATTAAATCCAAAGATAATCTTTCCACAGAAATAAGATATTCAAGCATCTGATGACAGATTACGAAAAGAACGAGTAAGCAAAAATTACGCTTGAGAATCAGGAATCCCTACCAAAATGATAAAGGATTGGAATATAAAAAATAGTAATTTTGAATCCACGCACAATCCTACGCCCAAAATATGAAATTCTATACATTATTACGCAAAATGACAATCATAAACAAGTCGTAATGAATTAGAAGTGCAAATACAAACACTCAAAAAGGAAGAAAAATCCCAATTCAGATCCTTATTCATATAAACATACAGAGTAGGACACAACACTTACTTGGACTTGGTATACATGATGAATCGGAAGCAGATTTTGCAGCAAAAAAGTAGAAGGTTGAATTGAATGGGTGAGGCTAAAACTGAGCCGACATTATTATCTTTTGTAAGAGAATGTGTGATACTGACCGCAGTATATGTAATTACAAAGCAGATTGTAAAGACAGAAGAGCAGTACAATTGAGAATTTACAGAAAAATAATGCTGATTTGGGTTGGTGACTTGGTGTTCTTCTCCAACTGTTGCCCGTTACACTCTCTTCTCTCTCTCTCAACTTTTCCAGGATTATTTTCAGACAAAATTTACGAAAGTACTCCTATGTAAAACGTGGCCAATGAATCTTCTGTCTTCTCAAAGACGAAAATGGGTAAATTGCATCCCGGGTCACTTCACTTCAATTTTATAATTTCACAATTCTGTCACTTATCGTCTTCAAAATTGACTTAATTTAGAGCTTGTTTGGTAGAGATTTTTGGAGGAATAATTGACTTTGAATAGTGATGTGATGAGAAATGTGTGGTTGAAAAAGAAGAAAAAATTATTGATGTGATGAAAAATATTATTTTATTAAAAAATGTGTGGTTGAAAATGAGAATTGATTTAAGAATCAATTCTCAAATAAAAAACAAACACCCCCTTACTTAGCGGCCATTTGCTATCAAATTTCTATGTAATCGATGCATGGTGTACTAAGGACATTGCCGCAATGGTAAACTAGATAATGTTTGATTGTAACGAATTCCATGAAAAATATCACATACGAGGAAAATGAATTTCACTTTGATCGTTTGATTGCAACGTGAAAATTGAAATCGAATTCCAAGGTACAACTACTTTAAGTTGCATTTTCTTTATTTTCATGAAAAACGAATTCCTATGAGTTTGGTGGATTTTTATTTTCCAACTAACATGGAATTGAAATTCATTTACATCTTTGCCTATCAAACGGACCCTAATCAATTTTTGTAAGTTTGAAGTAAGACAACGTGAAAGGCGCTGAATTTGAAATAAATTTGAATTTAGTAACTCAATTGAGATAAATCAAAATTCTATGGTCGATTTGAATTTACGGAGAAAATTATTGACCGGGGATGAAATATACCTTTGAAAAAAATATAATACTCTCTCCGTCCCATGAAAATAATCTTATTTTCATTTTTGGTCCCTCCCAAATTATACTATCTCTGTCTCATTTATATATAGGCCTGTTTTGTTTTTCACACGGATTCAGAAATCTTATTTAATGTTATTGGAAAAACAATTATTTGCAAAAAAAATTCTTAGTTTATCCTCAGTTAATTATCAATAATTAGTAGTAATATCAATAATTAGTAGTAAATTATTATTGGAAGTAGTAAAGAAATAATAATATATTAGTAAACGAACAAAACAGAACATTATTAATAAAGAAACAAGAATATATAATTGAGACAAGAAAATAAGAAAAGTGATCACATATAAATGTGACAAGGGAGTTGTTTTGTTTCTTATTTGAGAGTGTAATTAATATATTAGTTTTCTAATAAACTCATATTTAACGTGCTTTGTTATCACAAATATAAATCATTCCATTATTCAATTGTAGTTTGAACAATAAATTAAAAATTAAAAAAAAAAACATTTCATATTCGATGAAAATTATTCATTTATATTTGTATTGGATGACTTTGGAACGTTAATTATCTTGATTTTTGCATTAAACAATGATTAGTAAGAAGAATAGTTCCAACTATGGGACGAACAGAGTAATTTTTATTTGAACTTAATTGAAAGAAATTAAAATTTTGTGATTCAATTGCAATTTTTCTGAATAATAATTTTACATATCCATGCTTGTCGGTCTTTTGTAATTTTGTTTTAAAATAAATAAAGAGAAGACAAAAAGATAAGGCACTCATTAAGGATCCAATCATGCTAACTACTTGGTTTCGAGGAACACTTAGAATTTATAGAATGGAATTAATCATGTTTATGTCCTCTAATAATTGCATTTATTATGAACTCAACTCCCATTAATGATTTTTTTTTTTTTTTTTTTTAAATTTATGCATGTTCTAGGAATGCTTGAATATTAAAATCTAACAAAATATTGCAACTTTTTTTTTTTTTTTTTTTATTTCCACTGATGATAAGATGTGAAATCGTCTGTTATCTGGATTACGGTTGAGTACCAGTAATACTGCATAATTGTATTCATTTTTAGAAGCATTTATGTGGTTAAGTTGTCAAATCCGATTAGTCGACGTAGTGTGTGTTTACCTAATGAAAATGGGTTACTATTGAAAGAGATAAGTGATTAAGGAGAGTTGATTAGGTGAGACTTCAATATCATTATTATCTAAATACACCTCACCCACCCAATTCTGATGGATGGGGCTACCTTCAAATAAAGAGAAAATCACTACTTCATCTTTGCTGTCTCTATGCTTTTTCTTCCTTGAGAACCACATGGGCCTGACCCAAAATCGAATTTTAAAGTAGATTTTTGAGTTAAATTCTACTTAAAATTGGTCTAGTTTTAATAAATTTTAAAATTGAGAATTCAACGACTTTAATCTAATTCTTGATTATAAGTTGAACAACCAAATTTTGATTCCAATTATTATTTAATCTCTCAATTAAGTCATAATTCAGTGCAGTGTCGCCCACAAACATGATTTTATTCTTCACAATTCTCAATGCAAATCACTCGATCAATTTTTTTTATTCTATAGAAACTTAGTCGGTGCCCACCTTTAAATTTGGCCTTACCTAAGTTGGACAATTAAAATATTTTATTTTTTCTCATTTCTCAATTATGCATCCACAAATATAATATTAATAATAGTAGTGGCCCACATGTATCCACGTCTTGACTTTTTTATAAAGAAAAAAAAAAGTAAGGGTCCATTTGATGCGGAAAATACGTGAAAAGAAAATGAATTTTAGGAAATTGAATTATTTAGAAATTGTTTTACTATAATTAATTGTATTTGATTGGTATAATTTTCCACCTGAAAAATGTTAAAATTTTGGTGTCTGTTTGACTTTATTTTTCATGAAAATTGTCCATTAAAGTGATAATTTCTTTCACCATTTGGTCTAGAATTTGTTTCACTTGCCAAAAAATTTAAAAAATAAAAATTACCATACCGAATACCATTCGTTTGGATTAGTTTTGTATGAAAATTGTCAATAAAAGTGATAATTTTTTTAACCGTTAGGTCTAGAATTTTTCCCAATTACCAAAAAATAAAAAAAATGCTGAAAAATGAAAACCCACCTAAAAGGTGGGAAAGCAATTTCAACAAAATCAAGGAAAATGTGCACGTGTGAGAGAGAGTGAGAAAAAAATTTTCATGGAAAATTTCTACTATCAAACAAGGCAAAAATTAGAAAATGGAAAAATAATTCCTAATTCTAGAGAAAATTAAGGGTATCAAACATGCCCTAACAGAATTTTATTTCCTCAAAATCTGGAAATTTTCTTCAAGCTAAACCCCTGTTTATTGAACTAGTTGTACTTAATGCGTGTGTTGCACGTTATTTTTTGTTAAATTTTTAAACCAACTCAACATGTAAATTAATAAAACTGGAATAATCTAAATACAGCTCTGATAAAATCGCTTATAAGTTGATTCTCAGATTAAAGATAAATTATTTTAATCCAAGTAGCTATCATCTTAACTATCCTCCTAGTCAGTCAACTACATCGACCATGAAATAATGAAAGACCACAAATTATTCAACGTTAAGTGTTCGGTTTAGCCAAAAATTGATAAAAATTTAAGTTAAAGTTAGCAATTAATTTTAATCACTCATTTCATAGAATCAACAACTTTTCAATCGTTCATTTCATCGACTTTTAACAAAGTATACTAAAAATACGACTTTTAGCAAAATCAAATGAGGGTTAAGTTTGATTCAAACAAGAAGCTGTTGTAGTAATAATAAACAGCAAAAATCGAAAAACACGAGCTTCAAATGTGCTGTAACAACTGGTAGAAGACAGAATAAGATATTAGAGTTCACACACAGCACATCACATGTCCCCTTAAAAACATTCAAAATTAAGAAGCCACATGCACATGGTGACAGATCAAGAACAGGTACATTTTTTAGTCAATTTCTCTCATTTCCAACACCCCATCAAGATTTTACTCCACATGGGAATAGTACTAGTTTAACTAGCAAGACAATCAATCATATACATAAGGTTGAAGTACGATAGTGAGATTCTGGTTTACTCGTCATCATATGAAATATGGAAGCTGGAAGTACAGCCAGGTGCCTCTGCATCCTCCGCTCCACAACAATCATAGAACTTGGCAGCATAGGGAGGGTCATCCGGCCCCAACTCATAATACCTTCAATGCATGACGTGCAAAGATTGTCAACAAGCATTCTACAAAGGAAACAAAATAATAATGAACAGAAACAGCAAACTCTGTTTTTTTCTTATTAACAAAACACCACATGTGCCTAAGTAGAGCGTTTGGCAAGTAATTCTCCCTATCCGTCTACTTCGGCAACATGATACAAAAGAGGGAGAAATGGTACCTTATCTCCAGACTAGGAGAATAAGAAAGGAGTCCAAATTATAAACTTGGAGGTCTTACAAAAATGGGGTAAATCACAGTAAAATATGTCATTCAAGAACTAAGAAGCACGGACACAAATACGTCCATACTTGATTTTCAGAAAAATAGGACATGGGTATCTCAATCTAAATTCCTTCAAATTTTCGATTATATAATATAACTTTATTTTTATGCTTTTTAATATAAGACGTGATACATAGCACGTCATACACTTGCCCAAGGGGTGTTTGTAAAATATCTTTTGAGCGTTGGAATTTTAAAAAACAAATATGGTACTCAGCAGGTGGCTCATTGGATGCAGGTATTGGACGTTCCGAGGAGTGTCAAAATCTGAAATCACGCGTGCTGGACACAGACACAATGCCCAATTAGGAGTGTCTGTGCTTCATAGTCCAACAACAAACCCAACACAATATATAGAAATGCTGCTGCATTGAAAATTGCCACTTTAGAGAATCAAGAACAGAAGTCTTCAAGGAAGACCTTCCTATCAAATTAGAATTGCCGAATACCATCAAACTGAAAGGCTGAAGTCATTTTGTTTTCCGAAAAAAGAAAAATAAAAAACAACATAGGTGATATACATGAATGTTGAAACAAATGGCCATCTCATGCTACTAAAGCCAGTTGAATATCTCCCTTCATCATGCTATTACTCAATACACTTATTCACCAAAAAATTATGACTGCCTTTTTGCTTAGTGAATAAGGTAATCTGCACACAAAATAAAATGCATGTGCATAAATCACCAAGCCCTCATTGTAGAGAAACATAGTATCATTTACAAGTCTCAACCAAAATCAATATTTTACTTATTTTGATACACAACAGAAAGATATGATAAGAGATACAGAGATAGCATATAAGAATGAATCACGTATTCCAAAGGTTCTATACTGGGGGATATTGGCATGGTTGGGAGCCCTGGAAAGGTCATGGCCACATCTCTTAAAATTTGTATCGTAGCCTACATTATTAGAATAACATTTGCCACTGTTTTTCAACATAATTAGTTTTACACAAGAAGAAAAAATATTCTCTCTCTTTACTTTTCACCAAATGAAGATGCATTTTCTCTCACTACTAATCACGTAAGCAGTATAACGTCAAAGCTAGTTAACCAATCATTCAGGCCACGTAATTAGCCCTCACATCCCCTGCCACCCAGACAGCTCTCAAATCACATTCTATGTCCCTGGATCACCAAACCATTACTTGTACCAACAAGCTCAAAATATTGGAGACGTTACAGTCAAGCTTTATATCCAGAGGAAAACATGCACCTTACCTGATGTAATAACTTCTATATAAAGGATTATTGCCAAGAACAGGTGTGAACATATATAAAACCTGATGTGGATCAAGATAAAGATAGAGTTATAGTATATATAGGATTTTAAATACGAGTTTAAATTATGATGGTTTAGATTAGATTACATTTGTTTTAATATTTTGATAAAGTTCTATAGTATTAGAAGTTCTTTTGATTTTAGTTTATTTGCTCTATAAGTAAATGATTTATTCATTGTAATTCACAAGCCGAATATATGAATAAGAACTGATTTCCTTTGCCCACCCCTTTCTTTTCTTGTTTGTTAACAAATTACCTGCATCAAAACCCCTCAACTACTGAAAGCAATAATTTTTATCTTTATCTCCACACTTCATTTTCTGACTTGGGCGTTGGAGATCCTTTGCCCATGGATCTCCAGCTCTCCTAATGCTGCTAGTGTTATGGATTTGAGATCTGGAAAAGTAACAGATAAGATTTGGGGGAAGAAAGTCATCAACAACATCATGTCATAACATTGTTCTAAAGTCTGCTTTTCGACATGGAGCAGAGTGTTTAAGATGGAATTAATCAGCCCATATCAATCACTGACATGCAAGTTCGAGGTAACAATCAGATTGAATCCATGGATGGAGTGGTCAAAATCATGGAGTTTTCCAAGTGGAATATTTGTCAGAGGTGACCACCATGTAGAATCCTCTTGCACAACGTGAAACACAAGATCCTGTCCTCAACACGCCTGTTCGAGCAAAATGCGTGGTTTCCAGGTTGGACTGACCGCGCACCCTGGGAAAGGACTACCCTTAATATTGAAATCGGAAAATATAAAAGAATGTTTGGCTAAGCTTATGGGGTGATAGCATAAAAACCTTATAAGCATAGCTCAACATGCTATAAGTCTGCAAAATGTTTCTTTCCCATCTATTAAGTATAGAATAAACAAGCATCTATTTTCATAAGCTTTTTTGGTCTTCTGAACAATTTTCAGATTTTCAATCTCCAAATCCTTACTCCAAGTATGCTTCCTGCAAAGCTTATGATGGTCTTACCATAATGCTTCCAATTAATTACAAGAAGAAATCCAGTACATCAGTCAATATAATGAATAAATAACTGAGATACTCTTATAAGATAGTTTACAGTTCAATCCTATAAGCTTCTTATCAATCAAAGTAGGAAAATGGCCTAAATAGAAAATTGCATCAGGTCCATGCCCAAAATAGAAATGTTTGTTTCTCAATCCATGGACATAATTGCAGAATGCATCATCACATTAGAATAGCTCGAGAGAGAAAGAGCAATCTAATAGGCATACATCATATTTCATTATAGGAGAGCTGATCCTAATACCTAAACTCATCCTCTGGGAAACCAACTTGGAGCCGTCCACTAAAATGCACCACTAGTCACTTTCTTTTTATCTTTTACTATTCACAAGTCATAATCAATCATCCCTGGTAAAACGAATTGAAATAGGACACTAATCTTTACACCACATATATTACTTTCTACATCAAGAAGCTCCAACTTCTATATGCAACCAACTCCCCTACCACTCCATTCAACGAGCTAATTCCTATGGGTCAAAATTTTCCCTTTGTGATTCAAGACAAAAAGAAATGAAATCCAACTATCACAGCATTCCTCAGCCTCAATGTAGGATGCATTATTAACTGGGGAGTGAGAAAAAAGTAAACTTCACATTACCCACAAAAATCTAAATCCAGGCTTCAAATTTCGATGGTGATATAGCCTTACAAAAGCCACAGCACCTAATTTCTTTAATTAATTAGTCCAACTTTATCGTTTAGAGTCTACTTGAGGGCTTAACCAAAAAATATTTTTGATGAGGATAAGCGTGCAAGACAATTATTACAACCCAAGGGCTACGTGATGGGAAAAAACCAGACACCCTTGCAATAAGATTATAAGATCAAAAAGCAATCTGTGAGCAATATATCGGCATTTTCAACCCCCAAATACTGGTACCCAATAAATTACTAGGACAAATAATTTACAGAACCATTTTCTTTTTTATTTTTTGACAATATAGCTATAAGGAATTACCTTCTCTGATCGTCGTGACGACGACAAACGAAGAAAGAAGGATGATAACGGCAAGATGTTGGGGTATTCGAGGACGCACTGTATGTCTCTTTGCACCTCTTGCATACTCTTTGCTTCTCTTTTGCAGCTTCTTCTTCTTCTTTTACGTTCTCCTTGCCCATTTTTCTTGACATTTTCCTCTTTTCCTCTTTGGCTTGTCTCTGTTTTGATCCAAAATGTTCAGAGTTCGTTCGTTCAGATGTCCACTGTCAGATTAAGCGGATTCAAGTGTTGGCGATTTTAAGCTGAATGCTAAATTCTCCGAAATGCATTTGGAAAAAATAATGGAATTGCTCTATTGGTCCCCAACCTCCTATACCGATGACACATGGTTAAATGTTTCATCGTTCATCGAACTTATGTCACGTTTTAGTCATTAAACTCTAAAATATTTTCGATTGATCGCTAAAATTATGTAGTTATGCCTCAATCATGGTTTACTCACTGAACTTTACAAGTGCTTTCGAGTGGTTACTAAACTTTAACACGTTACACTTTATCACTCATTCAACATGTTTCATTAACCACTAAATTTATCACTCGTCCTCAACGTTTTACTCACTAAATTTTAAAATGTTTTCGGACGTTCACTGATTTTCTTGATATTTTATTGTGAAGTTGATTTTATGTGAAATTTGACCTAAAATAAAAATATATCAATTAGAGAATGAGAATCTCAATTTAAGATGAGAATATTAATATTGGTCAAGAAGATGTATATTTCTAGTCGTCAAAAGTTATGCTCAAGGAAAAAGAATGATGCTTCAAATTGACATAAATTTTGATTAAATTATAATGTTTCTTTATGTTGAGAAAATAAAATAGATAAATTTTTTCTTTATTTCGATTGAGGTCGTAGACCCAAGTCAAGAAAATATTTTTTTTTTTAATTTCAAAAAGGCTATGAAGTTTTTGATTTAGAGTCAATAATATTAATCAATGCTAACAAAATATAGTTTTTTAGTGTAGTCACGAGGTAATTCAAGATGAAAGAATTGTGTTGCTTTTGTGTATTGTATTTTATGCTTCAATTTTTTCAATTTTTGAATAGTTTGATTCAATAAGTAAAGTTCGGTCATCATTCAAAAGTATTTTTAAAGTTCAATGTATGACAAAAGTAAGTTCAATGTATGACAAAAGTAAGAGTCCAGTGAATAAAAGCGTGATGGATATATAAGTTCAATATCTAATGAACACGTGAGTGAGTGATGAAGTGTAATATGTTAAAATCCAATGACCACTCGAAAGTTTTTTAAGAGCCTGTTTGGTAAAAATTTTCATTTTCTACAGTAAATCAATTCTCATTTTCAACCACACATTCTTCAATAAAATAATATTTTCCATCACATCAATACTTTTTTCTTCTTTTTCAACCACACATTTCCCATCATATCACTATTCAAAAATCAATTCTTCCTCCAAAAATCCCTACCAAACACACTCTAAAGTTCAATGAGTAAACGTGGGGGGAATGAAACATTTAACTCAATAACATGCCACTCTAGAATCTTTCCTTTTAATAAAAGGGGAAATTTCATCTCTTGAAAGAAGGCTCGAATTTAGATTATTAACTTTATACGATTTCGCTCTTACCACTTGAATTAGTCCTTAACTTTTAAATTGATCCTTTCTTACCTCCCATGATAAAGTGAAAAGCTAGGAGTTTAAGTCACGTAATCCTATGTTTCAAATTCAAAAAACGAACCATTGAATTTGATGACGATTTGGAATAAGCATTAATATTTTTCAATTCAACTAGGATGGAAACGGGTCAGGTCAGTGTCGGGGCAACCTCCCCCGCACTGCCCTACCGGGTAATTTCCCGCGCCCGTTACCTGTGTAAGGTAGGGTGGGACCTTGCCCCGTTTACTACCCATTTATATTTATTTATTTATTTTAGCTTTTGATAATTCATTTTGGGCATGTTTGGTACAGTTTTTCATTTTCTACAGTAAATCAATTCTCATTTTCAACCACACATTTTTCAATAAAATAATATTTTTCATCACATCAATACTTTTTTCTTCTTTTTCAACCACACATTTTCTATCATATCACTATTCAAAAATCAATTCTTCCCTCAAAAATCTCTACCAAACACACTCTTTATTGCCACCATTCATTAAAGTGAGATAATAAAATATTTTTAAAATTTTAAAATTATTTATTTATAAAAGTTAAATTATTCAAATATATTTTGTACATTAAGATTTTTATTGTTTGTCATATTTCTTAGATAATCATAGTTGTCATCTTCTATTAAGAATTCATGAAAATTCGTGGAGTTTTCCATTTAAAGTACTAAACTTAAAAAAAACAAAATAAAAAATTTAACGGGTTCAACCCTCTATTTTTCATTGTCTTTGTAAATTGCCATTCTTTCCCCTTATTCTTTTTATTAATGGTATATTCACAATGCATTTTAATTGCAATATAGGTTCCCGTTAGTTTTAAATTCTCAACTTCATATTAATTAGTACATATCTTTCTATATATAAAAAGTGCCTATTTAACGGAATTTGTTGGTTTAACGGAAAAGCTAACGGAATTTGTTGTTTTAACGGATTATGTAACGGAATTTCTTGTTTTAAACAGGTAGCTGCACCTTTTTTCAATTTTTTTATTATAACTTTGTATTCCGATATTCGATTGAGGCGATTCAAAATGCGTTGGAAAGCTAACTCATCTGGCTACAACTTTGATTCAGATATTATTCTCCAATTCGATCACTTTTTATGCCAAAAATATGTCTCAATATAACGGACTATGTAACACAATTTTTTGTTTTAAACAGGCAGCTACACCTTTATTCAATATTTTTATCATAACTTTGTATTTCGATGTCCGATTAAGGCGATTCAAAATGTGTTGGAAATCTAACTCATCTGGCTACAACTTTGATTCAGACATCATTCTCCATTGGGATCACTTTCTATGCCAAAAATAGGTCTCAATATAAGGGACTATGTAACGAAATTTTTTGTTTTAAACAGGCAGCTGCACCTTCTTTCAATGTTTTTATTATAACTTTGTATTCTGGTATCCGATTGAGGCGATTCAAAATGAGTTGGAAAGCTAACTCATCTGGCTACAATTCTGATTTAGACATCATTCTCCAATTCAATCACTTTCTATGCCAAAAATATGTCTCAATATAACGGACTATGTAACAGAATTTCTTGTTTTAAAGAGGCAGCTGCACATTCTTTCAGTGTTTTTATCATAACTTTGTATTCCGATATCCGATTGAGGCAATTCAAAATGAGTTGGAAATCTAACTCATTTGGTCACAACTTTGGTTCAGACATCATTCTCCAATTCGACCACTTTATATGCCAAAAATAGGTCTCAATATAATGGACTATATAACGGAATTTCTTGTTTTAAACAGGCAGCTGCACCTTCTTTCAGTGTTTTTATCATAACTTTGTATTCCGATATCCTATTGAGGCGATGTAGAATGAGTTGGAAAGCTAACTCATCTGGCTACAACTTTAATTCAGATATCATTCTCCAATTCGATCACTTCCTATATCAAAAATAGGTCTCAATATGAGACTAAAACACCGGAGCATAACTTTTCGGTTGGAAATTGATTTGTGATCATTTTTTGACTAAATTTGATCCCCTTGACATCTTCCTTTATCCAATTGACTCCTAACACTCTCAAATCTTCATCGTGAGATTCGGCATAACTTTTAAGTATTTACATTTTAGCCCTCGAACTTTGGATTCCTTACAATTTAGCACTTTATCCAAATTTGTCTACTTTTACTTATTTTCTTCAATCTCACCAACCTACATCACAATATCAAAATCACACATCTAATTATTTATCAATTACATAAACATTACATCATTAATTATTTATAGGGTGTCTATTACTGCTTTTCAGCAGAAATCAAGCAATTGGCAACACAATTCATGCCGTTGGGAGCCGCAATTTTGGACCAATTCTCTCACTGTAGGGCTGTAGGTTTGAAAAAAAACGGTAACATAATCAATTTTTCTTCCTCCTTGCAGCGCGCCAAACATGCCGTTAATTAACCAAAAAAATTACATCTTTATTAATAACAAATTAATTATTAAACAAAAATATTAAATATAAATTAAGCAAACGTGCATTGCACGTTGCTTGCATCTAGTTATCTATACAAATTCCAAAAATGCACGTTGCTTGCATCTAGTTATCTATACAAATTCCAAAAATTCATTAGAATGGAAACAAAAGACTTAGCTCTATTTCATAAATATGAGGACTATAGTTGTAATTCCCTGAATAATATGGGAAATTGTCGCAAATGGTAGTCTATGCTATTACGGTCCCTGATACTTTTTTCTGGCACCGAAGTCTCAATTTACTGTTATGTGCACATATTGTCCTGTCGACGGTTTCCAAATAATTGACCTTTTAAATTTCAATATTTTTGTTAAAAGGAATACACTACCTTACATTTAGTTAATAAAATAAAATAAGTTGAAAAGTATTGAATTTTTAATGGTATAGTGAAATGGACGGAAATAATGAAAAATGACTATTTGCTCTAGAATGATGACGTCCGTGCCAAGGAAAAAATGTTAGGGACCAAATCGGACATAACCGTAAGTTAGAAGGACCATTTTCTAATTTTCGTAATAATAAAAGAAAGAAGAAGATAAAGGGTAAAACAGGTATAACAGGAAAAGTACGGGATAGACGGCGCGTTGAAGATAAAGCTGGTCCATAAAAATGAATACAGAGGCGTCAACCGCAGGAGTGGCGTTGTATGGGCGTTGCTCCACCCTCAATCTAACCCTAGAATCTCTCTCTCTCTCTCTCACACACACACACACTGTAAAGCATGGCTTTCTCTCTCCTCTCATTGTCCTCTTCTTCCCCGCTTTTTTCCTCCTCCGATTCTTCCTCTCTCCTTTTCAGGACAGCCATTAATTCTACTATTTTTTACCGCAACAACACCAATTACAATGTTTATTCTTCTTCTGACAAGTACTCTTGTAGATTGTTTAATCATCCCAGATATCTTTCTATGTCGATTGGCACCGAAGCCAATTTCTCTGGGGTTTCGGATAAGTTTCTGGACGCTACTAGTGATGAATTAGAAGGTGATACGGACGACGAAGAAGAGGAAGAGGACAGTGGAGGACGAGTAGGATTTGTGGAGACAGAAGAGGATGCACACGAACATGATTGGGGTCCTTCTGTTTTACCGGACAGATGGGATGTTTTGGGACTCGGCCAAGCTATGGTAATTCCCATGTTTTTCACTTACTATATCATAACTCAATTTTTGAACCCTGAGGTTAAGTACAATGTTATGGGAGCTGGAGAAAGTTTGGATTTTCGCATTAGGTTGAATATACAATGTAGTAATAACCACTACTAAAATAACTTGTGCAAGGTTGTGGAATTTAATGTTATATATGAACTCATAATGGGAGTCGGGAGATATAGTAGCATACATTAGCCCTGGTAGTAAAATTGTTGTTCCAGAATTGGTGTTTGAGTTGATCTTTCACCGATCACAGATTTTAACACCAATGCCCAACTTGGCTAATAGGAGTAATGATATTGATCATTAATAGAAATCATCACTGGTGGCACAGCGCCTCTGATTCATCGTCCAATGCCCAGCTGGCGATGATACAACATAACTCAGCTAATAGTTTCTTTCTTTCTCTTGAAATTAGTATTGAGACACTTTGCTTTATCTCCATTTTTATACCTTTTTTTTATTTCTCAGACATTTAAAACATTTTTCTAGCTCTATTTTGTATATTTTGAAGTGAAATCTCCTGAATATGAGGGGGTGACTATGTGCTGTATTAAGATGACTTTGGTTTTACTTGTGCCAAATAAATAAAACATTCTGTTATCAAGAAGTGTTGTAAATATAAAACATTGGACATGAAGTACGCAAAAAATTTCACTTTATTTTGACTTGCTACACGAAGATTAAAAGCTTCTGGAATTTAACTTTCCGAAGTTTACAATATGGAGCTTGCCATGACCTTGGTCCTTGAAGTGTCGAGGTTATTTCCCTTGCATGTTGTAAGTTTAGATAAATATGAAAAAGGACAAGCCATATGGCATGGAGGACAGTGTCCCCGCTTGTCAAACACCGGCAATCCACCAACAGACAGAGTTTATATATTTAAAATTCCAGTTAGCAACCAGTTCAAACTACCTTTAATCCTTTACAAATGAAAGGAGCAAGGTATCAAGTCTGCACAAGACATGGATTAACAATCTTAATTCATTTCTTATGCACCCTGTTCTAGTAAAAAATTGGTGCGATTTCTGGAATTGGCATTTTATATGTGGGCTTCTTTTTTTATATTTTAATTTGATTTAGGAGAATCAAATGAATTACTTTTCTGATTTCATGATGGTAGGTTGACTTTTCTGGCATGGTCGATGATGAATTTTTGGATAGACTTGGATTAGAAAAGGGTACTAGGAAGGTAGTGTATCATGAAGAAAGAGGTAGAGTTTTGCGGGCAATGGATGGATGCAGTTACAAAGCCGCTGCTGGTGGATCTCTTTCAAATAGCCTGGTGGCCTTGGCCAGGCTTGGGGGTCAACCCATTGGAGGGCCTGCCTTAAATATAGCCATGACTGGCAGTGTGGGAAGTGATCCATTAGGTGGATTCTACAGGTATACCTCTTTTCTCGCATTTTTTTGCGCGTTTGCATTAACACCATCAAAATCTATGCGTGGTTTTTATGCTTCCACTTAGACCCAATTTTTTTGTTGGGGGTGGGGGGTGGGGGGTGGGGGTGTTTATGAATAAAAATGAATATTACACATGGGAGGGGGACATCGACCTTACCTCCAGATAGGACATCAAGAGGAGGAGAAGAAAATATGAAAACACTAAAATTGGAAGCACTACTTCCATTACAAGACTTAATGAAATACACAATTAAAAGCTTGAATATAGAAACCATAAGTGAAAATAGAGAATTTCAAAGTCTTCAACTCAGTCCATACAAATAAGGTAACTATTACTGGACTCAATGAAAAACACATTTTGGCTATGCATTGTCTAAGTTTAGAAGGATTTTCTTAGGTTTGTGACACATGATTTCTTTTATCTTGCTAATGTGTGTGATCAATGACCTTCTCATTATCTGATTTCTTTACTTAGATCAAAACTCCGACGGGCAAATGTGAATTTCCTTTCAGCACCGGTGAAGGATGGAACAACAGGAACAGTTATTGTTCTCACAACTCCCGATGCTCAACGTACAATGCTTGCATACCAGGTCATTAAAATTAAGATTTCGAAGCTTCACGAACTAAGTGACCACTCTGAATTATCAAGTAAAAGTTAACTTACACTTCAGAATGCTGTTTTTTATGCGACTTTCTTTCAGTACCAGTGACAGAGGTCTAACTTGCTACTTGATTAAGTTTGTAAATTTCTTTAACTGATTCCATGTGTCTAAAGCCTATGAAAAAATCAAAGCATTCATTTGCCTTGCTCCGAAAGGAAAAAAGGAAGAAAAAATTCTTAGTCTGCATTGTTATGGTCCTGAGAAGCTGTTCATATATTCATACGAGCAGTTCTTATGGATTTGTGAGAGTGTAGTGGAGAAACAAGATAAAGAGAGAAACTATTTTTGTCAGATTTATGCTTTAAGATGAAATTAACACAATAATATTGTCATTTGTGTTACTGTATTCATTATTATAGCTAATTGTTGTTATTTGTTACTTACATTACATCATCTTCTTTCTTTTAATATATAATCACTATCAGCATCATTAAAAATAAATACATGAATATTATGTGGTCATCCATCATAGCTTTGATCTATCAAATTCAACTGTATGTGACCGTTCCTGGCAGTAGAAGGAAAATTGGAGCAAATTTGTAGAATTTTCTACTGTTATGGATGAGTCTGCCACCCTTATGTAGATATGCTGTGGTTTTGGTCATAGCTTATATCTACTTTTTTTAATGATTAGCTAGTCATATTCTGCTGACTAGATATATTAAGTCACACCCTGAGTAATGTGCAGACCTATTTTGTATTTTTGATGGGTATCCTATTAGATAAAATATATGAAGACTTTCCAAATTTAGATTTTATGTTAGGAAAAAAGTAAAGTAACTAGGGTTCAGTTTCGAAAATTTTTCTGGTATTTTATTTTATTTCTTTAGTTGTTTCCTACTTAAGTTAGGATACTTGAAACCTTATATAAAGAGGGTCTATGCATTGTATTACATACTCTTAGATTATTGAATACAAACATATTTTCTCGCTAATTTCTACTTCTCTCTTCTTCCCCTTCTATAATTCTGTTTGTTGTTCGTTGTGTCCTACGTCAATTATGTTCCATTTTCCTGAAATTAGTTAGACTCTTGAAGAATTTTAAAATGCCACATGATATTTGTTTTCTTAATTTTTTACATAATCTCTATTGGTTAAAAAAAGCACGTGGTAGATGCATTAGATACTCACACATTTATGTTATTACTTTGATTATACCAGGGTACATCATCTAGGGTTCACTATGATCCCTGCCTAGCCAGCCTGGTTTCTAAAACACGTATATTAATAGTTGAAGGGTATTTGTTTGAACTTCCTGACACGATCAAAGCGATTAGAAAGGCATGTGAGGAGGCTCGCAGGTGTGGTGCTTTGATTGCCATCACAGCTTCAGACGTCTCCTGCATTGAGAGACATTATGATGATTTCTGGTAAAATCATGTATTCAATTTACCTCTTTCATATCTCTTCCCCTCCCAAAAGCCAAAAGAAAAAAAGAAAAAAAAAAGGAAAAATTGTAACTTCTTTTGTGTTGATTAAAGAACACTTTGATATCCTGTCTGCTAAAATGAATAGTGTGAATTAGCTTTGGCCTCATATAATATGTTTCCTTTCATAGTATATTGCATAATGTATCAATTTACTCATGATGCTTTCTGAAACATGTTCTAGATTGAAGTATATTTTAAAACAACAATAAACTACTAGTGTTTCAAAAAATTGGGCTCAACATCTGAGTCTGTGAATTTGGAATTATCTGAGTTCATGCTGTCTCCTTCAAAAGTTTCGAGGATTTAAACTATATCAAACAAGAGGCAGAATCCTGGTTAAATTTTGGAAACTCCTGATGTCAGTTTCTCTGAAAAACCAAAACAAGCAAATTATTATATAATAGAATTACAGACGTGAAAGAAATTATCAGTCATCTATCATTGGCATTTCAATGTTTATATGTTCTTTTTCAGGGATATCATGGCAAACTATGCAGACATTGTCTTTGCAAACAGTGATGAAGCCAGGACTTTTAGTCATTTTTCGTCGAAGGAAAGTCCTATTTCTGCTGCGAGGTACCTAAGTCATTTTGTCCCATTTGTTTCAGTGACAGATGGTCCTAGAGGCTCTTATCTCGGTGTAAAAGGGGAAGCTGTATATATCCCTCCTTCACATTGCATGCCAGTTGATACTTGTGGCGCAGGGGATGCTTATGCATCTGGCATTTTGTATGGTATATTACGTGGTGTGTCTGATTTGAGAGGTATGGGTGCATTAGCGGCTAAGGTTGCATCTGTAGTTGTTGCACAACAAGGAACCCGATTGAGGGTACAAGATGCTGCCAAATTAGCTGAGTCATTTACGTTTCATCACCAAAGCTCCAATATCTGGTCAGATGTAGGATCCGATCAAATCTCCAGCTTGTAAAATGACTTATTAAAATTCTTGATTAATTAAAAATTGAAAATATACTAGTTCACATGCCATCATTTATGCCGATTAAGCTTTTTCTTTCCTTGTCAAGGAAACGTCTATCTTAGCTTTGAACTGTGCATAATGAAATTCATTGTAATTATTTATACTGGTAAATTCAAATTAATGCATTTGATGCTGTTGAAATTTAGATTTTCAGTGTTGGACAAAGATGTCATGTTGTTGGCGCAATGGTGATGTTAATATAGAGTATTCTTATATTCATTGATGCTTACGAGATCTGAATTGTGACATTTGCTCATCAATGACACTTTATCACTCTTTGCATGTTAATATACATCTTTTGGGCATCAAGTTAGACTTAGTAACTTTGCATTATTTTATTCTGCTGAAGAAAGCGAGAAGAAATTGTGCCATATTTTATTTAGAAGCAAAATGGGGAAATTAAATATTCTAGAATGTCGAACAGCCTGGTGATGCCTGTTAGCAAACCTTTCCTAGTATAAGTTACTCAAGTACTCAGTTCTATTGTACTGATTTCCAGCTATGCGACTATTTATGATATACCGTTCAAATTTTGTCATTCTTGAGATTTTGGAGTGAGTTTATGCTTTTCAAAAGGTCTCATACTTCGAATGTTGCTTCTCCATTTCTATTTCTTTTCTCAGTTGGTGTCTCCTCCACCTCCCTTTTTGGCTGGAAAGCCAGGAACATGTCATTGCATTTAATCTGGCTTTGTCGTGTATTTCTTTATTTTTGGTTGCAATGTTCTCTTTAATGTAGTTTGGAACTTCCTAATATCGTATTTTTTTCCTGTTGTTTTTATTTCTTTTCGTTTAAACTATTTGTCTGTGGATCTTTTTGATTTGGATGAAAACATAACTCTGTTGTAACTTGTGGGTATCGTCCACCATGATGAATAAAAAAGACTAAGTTTTGTTCTTTTGTTCATTTCGAACTTTCTGGGGCTAGGCTTTCTATTTGACCAGGCCATTTGAGACGCTCAGATTGATTATCAGTGCCCCCAAATGGCCCTGTCCAATTTCAGGCACTATAGCAGGATATAGTCTATGACTTAGAATCCCATGTCATAGTTGCTCATCCAGAGCGAATTGGAAGAGGTTCTGCAAAACTAGGTGGTGTGCAAGTTCCTGGGTAGGTGTTGCAAGTTAGCTCATGTAATGTAAGAGCTCCATTAGTGACCTCAAATTTGGCAAGAGACAGTAGCTATGCCCAAAAGGTGTGTGATGATGGTGGCCTGGTATTAGTAGAACCTGTTGATGAGGTACACAAGATACGACTTTTTTCCTCGAGTCTCAAGGTTTTAATAAAGTTATGTTTCGCAAGAAGTTCTTGACCGATGAGGGGTTCCAGATTGAAATAACTGCATTTTCCTACATGATGAAGAATCAAGGTTGAGACGCTGTTATGATAATTACGAGAACGAGGGTTGGTGCTGGACTAGGAAAGAAGGCAGATGGGCCAAATGGAAAGCATTTCAAAGAAATCAGAGGTGGACAGTGGATGTCAATTTTGAACTCTTAATTCTGCTTTTCATTTAGATTTCATATGGAAAGCTTTTCAGTTTGCTCTCATGATCGAAGGTACAATTTGAACGCTAATTTATTTTGGGATATCGAATATCGGTTTTATTTTGAAAATAATAATGTGAAATGCAGAAATGTTTCCCTCTTCTGTACATGCCTGGTGGATAAATGTTTCCCTTTTCAGTTTATGAGCATGCTTTCCTTTTCATTTTTCTCTTCATGGTTTGTGGATGTGCATGATTTTTATGTCATCAATACAAGCTCTTCTGCTGCAAACAGTTCATGGTTTTGGATGCATAGGTGGATTTATTAAAAGGGCATACGCGATATTTCTATTGAGTTATTTGAAACACGTGCATACGGTTCAAAAGACAGTCTAAAAATACAATCGAAAACAAAAACATCGTCCATGATTGGTACCGTTAAAAAAATTTGATTAAAATCTAAGCCCCTGTTTGCCCCCCATTAAATTAAATTTTTGGGGGGTAAATAATTTTTAGAATAGTGATTGATGGGAGATGTGTGGTTGAAAAGTTTTTGATTTGTGTGTATTATTATTTTATTTGATGAATGTATGGTTGAGATGAAGAGAGAGAAAAAATTAATGTAATGGAATGTAATATAATGGGAGCCAAACAGGGGCTAAGTCAAAATTAACAATTAAACCATTTATATCTGAAAATTCATCATGTGAGCTCTCAATTCGGGGGGGCCTTAGGCCACTGCTTAAGTCGTCTAATACATTGAGCCGACTCTAAATGTTATGAACTTTCAGAATCAAATTGATCAACAGGTTTGCTGCCATGAGTGTTAGACTTGGAATTTGTAAAGTTTCTGTTCTACACAATGAGTCAATGACTGGTCCATAATGACAAAATTGTGCATAGAACACACTGAATTCTATTTTGCATGTATTATTAAGAGTAGAAACAAGTTTTTTCAAATAAATGAGTTGTGTTCTTATTACTTTTGCGATACAGGTTCATATAATGCAAAACAGCCAACTTGGACTTGGCCATCAATGAAGTCGAGATGGGCATCTGTTGAAAAATATTGTTCAAAATTGATAAAATGGATGTAGAATGAAAAATGAGATTGAAGCCATATAATTGAACTATGCGACCACATAGTTCAAAGAACCATGTGGTCACAGACTAATACCGGGACTTGAGGCCCCGATATTGATTTAACTATGGGTCGCATAGGATTGGCCCATGCGATTGCATAGGTCAATTTTTTGCCGTTGTGTTTTTGAATTTGATGGCTTTTCATACATTTTTTGCACAATTTCGTAGAAGACATTTGAGGGCTATAAATAAGTGATCCATGTTCCAAGCAATATGATGAAAAATCATTTATTGAACAATATATATTCCACAAAGCATAGAAATTAACTCTTTTCTTCTACATATTCAAATTTCTTCATTGTGTTCTTCAAGTTTTGGAGGATTTCACTTAATGCTTGAGTATTAAATCCTTTACAAGGCTTATTTAATCATGCAAACAATTTATCTTAATCCCTTCAAACATCATTTTCAATTCGAGAGGGGGCAAATATAATCTGAGGACAGCGATATCATGTTCAAGCCTTGGGTTTTCATCTTTGCACTTGATTTTTGGTTTTGTGTACTTCATTTTTAGGTTTGGTTTGTGGCTTTCATCTCCATTCCCCTTGGTGAACTTCATACAATTTCCCAACAGCATCTGCATATGTAGTACGTATATGTTTGTGTATTTTATACCAATAGTTATTCTTGATGGAAATCACACTAGTTTTTATTTTGTTCGACTTAATGTAAATGGAATAAATTTATTATTATTATTAATTTTTTTTTTTGCAATTAGTATACGTTGTTAGTCAATTTGTAACATTGTTGTTGGAAATTATGTTGCTAAATCAATTCTTTGGTAATTAACGATGGAATATTTCATTTTATTTGATCAGTAATTACCGATGATTAATTATTCCGTCGATAAATTATCGAGTCGACTTTAACCGACGAAATTTATCAAGGAAATTTTTTCATCGGTAATTGAAGTTACCATCGGAATCAATCCGTCGGTAAATTCGATAGTGAAATCCTCGCCTCTAAATTACAGATGGATATCTTTCATCGTTGGAAAAGTAGCGACCAAAAAAATTTGTTGGTGTTCAACAATGGATATTGAAATTGAAATTATATGTGTTTAGTATTCTACAAAAAGGGCACCAGTGGGAGCTCTGTGAGGAATCCCCTTTCTCCTTTTTGCACTTATGTAATTTGGAGGTGTTGATGGCTTGAAGCTCTCTATTTTCTTCATATTATGCTTTGTACCATTCATGGATTCCTCCTCCGACTCCACCTCGGCTTGTATATTCTTGTTTTCGAAATCCTTGGATGTCCCAACAATCTGAACCATTCAAACCAACCAATTCAGTCACTACAGTAGGATAAGAATCCCAAAATATCATTTTCATCGATAATATATAAGGAAAATGAATCAGATTCCAATTTGCGGGCTTTTCGATAAGAACAAATTCCCTCAAATCTTATGCCTGCCTTTGGTTCTCTTCTTGTTTTTGTAAGAAAAATTGGCATAAAGATGAATCAGAATGTGGACTACATTTTATGCAGTATACTGTGATGGAATAGTTACCTTGCAGGCAAGGGAGCAGTAAGTGAAGGAATCGAGAAGGGTTCGATGACAGACTCGGCAGGTATTGGTGATGCCTTTACCAGGCCTCGGCTGTGGCCGTTCGTTCAAGAACACGATTTTGGCACTGTTTATAACATAAGTTTGTACTTCTGTTATGTCTATATACTTGTGAATCTCAGACACCCTTATTACATCGTGGTACGATGATCTCCTTATCTATTCAAATTGAAGCCAACAAGTCAATCAAATATAACAATCTCATCTAAAAGTTTAAATTGCTAGAGAGAGTCAATGGTGTTGGTTGTGGGGGAGGGTTGGACGAACCTGGATGGCTCGATGATCCTTGTGCAGATTGAGGCAGAGTGAACAAAGAGGTCCATTGATGCAGTCCAAGCAATACATGTTGCATTCACTCTTATGGGCACTGGCATGAAGTTTGCATTGATTAAAGAAGGTTGTTTGTAGAAGAGGCCGGAGCCACAACGGCCACTTGCTCTCGTTTCCATCGTCGCCACCTCCCTAAATCAATCACCAGATCATGAGATGATAAGATGAAAAAGAATAGTCAGATGATCATGAAAGAATTATACATACACAGATATATATATTGAACTGACCATGAATGATGATGATGAAAAGCTTCTGTTTTTTAAGTATCAGGGATGAAAAGTAGAAATAAAGAGAGCAGCAGATGTGAGTTCGTATAGATAAAGTCCACAACCAAATTACATAAATATTTAATTATTTAATTATATTATAAATAATAAATGATAGTGACAGAAATTAAATTAAACAATGACTAATTCATCAGGTGAAGCATATCACATTACATTCCACGCCACCTCTTGACTTTCAATCTTGAGGTGCTGAATTCGACTTTTTGTTTTTATTCTCTCTTTATTTTCTTTTATAGTTTTGATGAATTTGGGCCACAAAGGTCGACTAACCTCTATACCATCTTGAAAAGGCATCTTTAATTTGTACCAAAATAATTTGCTCTTTGAATTATTTTCGTGTTTAAATGAATCTTTAAATACGTCTCGCAAGTTGCAGGACGGTTAATTGCTCGACAGTAATGATATTAAATTCAACTGCGCATTTTGTTTTTAAATGGAACGAACTCTACTCGCGATGGAGTTCAAGACTATAATACATGTTGAATCATGGAGTTAAATTTTAATTCTTGGTTTAATTGTCAAAATGGAATTATTCAACTTAAATATTAGTCTATGCATACCATTCTCCTGTTTTGAATGGAAGAATGTTCGTCAGTCATGAATTTATTTTGTTTTTCATTTCATATTTTATTTATTTTCTAGTTCGGTACGTCATTGATCACGATTATTTTACAAAAATAAATAAAAAATATATAAGTATAAAAGATACGTAAAAAAAATTCTTTTACTTTCTCTACTTATCTATAATATATTGAATATCACATCAAGTGAGAATTATTTTATGGACGATTTTAATCATACTACAATTCAATTTTGATAATACTTCACTTTTCGTTTTTTAATATATATAATAAAATACTACAAAAATCCTTGTCGTGTATAAATTTTGTGTTACTAATTCTCAGTTAATTAACATTTAGGCCCTGTTTGATGTTACATATTTTCCATAGAATTTGAAAATTATTTTCCAAGTACCATCTTTTTGGTTGTTTGGTTGCCAAATTTTTCTTGGCAATTGGTTTCCCCCCAACCCCCTGCTTGACCTCTATTTCCATGTTTTCATTGAATCCACTTTGGTGGGAAAATGGTTTTCCATCTTTTTTTTTTGGCAATGGAAACAAATTCTATCCCCAATTGTAAAAAAATAAAAATAAAAATTCCTTTAATAAACAATTTTAATGGAAAACAAAGTCAAACGAACACCAAAAAAATTCAAAATTTCAACATTTTTCAGGTGAAAAATTATACCAATCAAACACAATTAATTGACAATACCCGGAAAAACAAGTTTTAGACAATTATTTTCTTTGAAATTCATTTTATTTTCCACACATTTTTCATTATTGCAATCAAACGGACATTTACATTGATCTAGAATCAATGAATATTGAGTTGACGAATCTTGATTTACATAAATTTTATTTTCTATAGTTTTTTTGAGACTGATCAAATCCTTCCAACAAATTGGCACCAAATATTACATTTTACAGAACTTATAAGGTGTTTCAAAATAACGTGCAATGTAAATTCAATTTTGACTAATAAATATGAAATATGCCACATCAGGCATGCATATTTGGAGTAATATAAAGCAACATTTTCTTTTATTTTCACTCTTTTATTCTTAATTTTCTTCCCCCCTTTATTGACTTTAATTTTTTGTTGTTTTGACTTTTTCTACTTCCATATGAATTTGGGCTGCCTTCTTGACACACACAGAGAGTCAATCATTTGACTGCTGAATTTGAAGATAAGACCGACCAACCAACCAACCAACCAACCATTAAGACAAATACTATTTGAGTTTCCTCTTTTTCATATGGAAATTTTAAAAAATGTCACTAAATTTGAAAATTCAAAAAAAATTATCACTTTCACTTTTTGTGAGCAAAAATATCACTTTTTTGGTACAAAATGTCCAAAATATCCTTAATACCACCTTTTAAGGAGCATTTAATGTTTGATTTGAATATAATTAATGTTGTGATGTGATGATTTACTTTAAATATTATAAAAATTGTGTATATTATATTATATTGAGTAATAATAGTTTTCTTTTAAAAAAAATATAAAAGAACTTAAAATATTAATAGGGGAATAATGGAATATTTCATTAGCAAACCCCAACAACACTTTCTTGCAAGGTATTTCTATTATGCAGAGGGGCAAAAATGTCCTAAATTGACAATTTTGGAAAGAGTTTTAAAAAGTGATATTTTTGCAAATGTAAAGCCAAAAATTGACATTTTGTACAATTTCCTCCTTTTTTTTTTTTTTTTCCATATTTGGTGCTACTAATTCTGCGAAAGCTCTAAATTAGGTTTATAGACAAAGGAAGGACTTCACAAAACAAAACAAAACAAAACGGACAGTACAATGAAACAAGATATTAAGTCCATGTTTGGTCCAGATTAAAATTTGATTTTAATTCAAGTCAAAGCCAAAGTCAAAGTCAAAATCAAACAATCAATATTAACCGCATCTTTCATGGTCCCACAACTTTTCAATCACACATTTCAAAAACTTCTATCACAATCTATTAAAAATCTAATTTTAATCCCCACCAAACACCATCTAAGAGATGTGTGAAGGACAATGCTCAAATCAAAATTGATAAAATTGAAGATATATTGATCGCTCGAAATGGATGGATGAATAACATTCTTTTTCTAGACACAAATGAGCTACTAAATTTCTTCGAATTAATTTTCTAGAGTGTCTTTGTAGAATAGTAAGTTATGGCTTTTTCTATTTTTCTTTAAAAACTATGATTACGTTTCTTTGTAATTTGTCTTATGAATAAAATTTTGAGAGTTTGTCAAGTATCCCAATTATTCAAATTTTTTTACGAATAAAAGAATATTTGATAGTCCGATTATCAATATTCAATTGAATCAACGAGTGTTTGAAATGCAAATTATCTTCTACATATTTTCACTATATCAATATGGTACCGAGCACAATCACGTTCCTTATAAAGTCAATTTGGTGTTTGTGAAACTTATGCAATGCAATGAGTTAACACAAGAGCGTCCCATCTACAAGTGATGTTGTTAGAACAACTGATAGAGATGGATATATGTATTGACAAATGGATTGAAGTAGCATATGGATGATTTCTCATCTCAAAATAGATTTTGACACCTTCTGCGTAGAAGTACCTCTTTCCAACGCTGCAAAAGGAATTCAAAGGAATGGTAAGATCAACTATCACTTCACAAAATTATACGTGTACATCTTGATCATAAAATCGTTCATTTTAACGAATACCTTCTGGGACCGATAATCGGAGAAAATTCAATATATTACAAAGTTTATCCAATACCAAGACAAAAACACTGTTCTGGAGGCAATTAATCAAAGCCTAATCACCAACTTAGTGAAATTGCACCTTACGTCCCTAAGCTCTTAACAAACTATTAATTAGACCCTTACTTAAATAACAACCCAAACAAATAAATAAAAATACTAGAATTTGACTCATGCTTTGTGCTGCATCAAAAACTCTCCCGCAAAGTACGCTAGAAATTGAGAAAAAAAAATTCTCAAGTCTTACTTCTTTCAAAAAAAAAAAAAATGAGTTGCTTCTTGTTTACATTTGATTTGGGATTCAAGGCATTGGTGAGACAAACAAAAAGACTAAGTTCCTATTCCTGCAGGATTGTCTTCAAAGCCTACTTGTTGAAGGAACAAAAGGGGAGAACGCAAAAAATAATCTGAGGTTGGATTAGAGTACAAATTATTCAAATCGAAATCTTCTACGAATAATTCACATAAATCATGACTATCACAAAACACGAAAGTACCCACAAGGGCTCCTGTGTAGAGTATAGGATGTACGAGTTGCTTGACAAAACAAGAAAATCCTATTATTATGTAACTAAAAAAGCGAATTAAAATTTATAAAATCAATTATGTCTACGCAGAAGTAATATTAGAGCGCCTCTAATGTATCCTATGCACTATAAACTGTGACAGACGAATCAAAAGACTTTTCATCTACGTGGTGGCACATGAATACAAGCTCGGTAGAGGCAATTCCCCACCCCACACAATCTTTGCTGTATCTGCAGACACTGATCTTACAATAACCATTTCAATATACCATCAAAGAATTGAAAGTCGAGGTAGAAGAAATCCCCCACCCCACAAACAAACTTTGCTGTATCTGCAAACTCTGATCTTACAATAACCATTTCAAGATACCATCAAAGAATTGAAAGTTCTAGAGGCTACGGATGATGAGATTGCAACTACCTAAAAAGCCAATATCTGGAAGTCGATAGATCTTCCAATAGGGCTAAAAGATAATTACTATGCTGAAGCATGTACAAGTTTCTGATAACGACGACTCAAGGACCCCAAAGGGATTAATAAATATACTATGCAACACTACATTACCATCCAAAAACTACAAAGACAGTAATTTCATCTATCTTACGACACTGACAGTAACTTCTGTGGTCGACTGAAACTTTTGGCTTATAAATAGATAAAAACCTGTGGTGAATTTACTTGCAAATGATAATGCTGAAATCAAATGGTAACCAACCAACAATAAGGAAACCAGTGAAAGGACACTGCCAATCCTACTAGTATCTATATTAGATTACAAAGGAATGAATTTAGTCGTCAATTATAATATGCATCGGACAGTAGCATATTAGTACCAGAACGATTTGCGATGCACTAGAGGTTATACATCAAGTCTACTGTAATATTTTTGCGTATAACAGAATGATACAGATTATACAAATAACTGAGAATGTTAACTACGAAACTTATTGTGGTGAACGGTCAACAAATAAAATGCCGTCATTCTGATTCTTTATACTTGTTGTGTTCCATGAGTGGCTGCGACCTGCAACAGTAAAGGCAATTATAAGAAACTATGAAATGGAAAGCAGAAGTCATTAGAAAGTTGTCCAGTATAATTCTAAATTCATCCAACTTTCAAGGAATGCTCCCCAAGTCCAAAACAGTCTACCGAGTGCTATGTAAACAGCAATACTGTCAAGACTGTATAAATGGAATATGATGAGATCAGGCAGACAAACACGGTGGCTAGGGGACAGAATTTTATTTTTTTTCCTCCATTAGGTAGAGTACAGGCGACATAATATTTCTACTGAATCATGGGGATAAAATATAGAGACTAAATAGATTTCATATTAACAGAGAGGTATGCTGGTACCTTCAATGTTAATGGCAACAATCACGAAAGGTTAAAATGCAATAAGGACTCTAATAATAGAGAGTTGAAGACGGGCGTATTATAGTGTTCCAGAATTGCACAATGATAAATTGCACTTGTACAAGGAGTATTCCCAACTGTAGATTTTGTTTAACCAATGAATTCTTGCTTTAGTTACGTAGTCACCTGACTTACCAAATTGATGTGTGACTAATACCAAGCCCATTACAGGTAAGTATCATCCCCTTAAATCTCGATAAATATTCCTGTATCGGCATAGGAACAATTCAAATTATCATTAAGCAAGTGTTAAAGATGCATAAAAACAGCTGAAATATAACATTACGAAAAAATTTTACCCGCAAAGTATACTTGTCAATCTCATAGTTTCCATTCAAATCATAGTCCAGTCTTTTGTGTGGATCACTTAATACTGTAAGTCACATGGAAGAAAAGTTACACTGTATATTCTTAACGAAGAAGATCTCAGTGTTTTACGTATTGAACGCTACTGATGCTAATGCCCACGGAAGAGTGATTATTAATCTCTGCTAGCACTGGCATTTCAGAGGCCTTGATTTTGCATACACAAAAAAAAAAGGAATTCAGCCACCAGAGTAGTGGGCTTTTGGTTATACTTATCTACGCAAATTGAAAACTCAACGCAATATTATTTCCATGTTAAAGTTAAAGAATATGGCAACATTTCTTACTTCCATTTTCCTTTTTCCCCCCTTCAAAATTTAAAGACCAAAGGAGTCTTAGATGACTATAGCAGTTGAATATGTGTTTCAAAAATGTTAGGCTTTGTTTCTAGTTTGATTTTGTCATGCATTCATATTAAGTTATTTATTTAACATAATTCCAAGAAATAATAAATACAAAGTACATGGAAACCAAATTCATATATAACATATAATGCCATATTGAATAAATTCAGTCATGATAGTTTTGTCATAACATGTGTTTAGCCAAAAAACCAAAGAAACAAAATCAAATTCCAATTCACACAAGCACCACTATCAGTAACTTGCCAAATTGCATTACAAGACTAGAATCACATTTCAGATCAATAGGAGATGAACCTATCATATACAATCACCTCTGTAAGCTTCGTTGATCTCTTGAAATTTTGCAGTAACAGCACTATCACCCCTGTGTTTGTCAGGATGCCACTTCTGCATGCAGACACAATATAAATGATATGAATACACAACTGTCATAGGTTCTTGTCCAAAGGTGGAGGGTGGGGTATCAAAGTATCGATAGTAAAAGCCATAGTAAAGCTGATATATATTACTAACCAGTGCAAGCTTTCTGTAGTTCAATCGAATCTTTTCATCAGTTGCATCATAATCAACTTCTAAAACCTTGTAATAATCCTTAATCAATAAAATGGTTTATGGTTAGCCATTGTAAAGTTTAAAATAAATAAACAACAGTGGTAGTTCCACATTTATTCAGGCTACTAATAGGATTTATGGTAAAGAAATAAAACAGAAAGAAGACCGGAAAAACCAATATTATATGATAATTAAGATGATACAACTACATAAATATCACTAGATCGAAGTCCCTAAATTCTTCAAATAGACTGTCATTTGATACAAAAAAAATCAAAAGTGGTGATTTATAGCATTAGAAGCACAGGGTAATGTACATATTGTCTCTGGAACTTGAAGTATGATTTACACGAGAATGAGAGGCACAAATACCCAGTGACGTTATTTCTATGGTCAAGCAGAAATGAACCTTTATAGACAGTAGAACCACTAAAGTTTTGTTTTTGCAAGTCTAGTAGAATCAGAAACTAGATACTAAGAAGTTGCAATGAGAAATTGCCATTACTGAATAAAACCCGGCGTGAAATAGTTCTTAAACCCAGGGAGAGGTGCAGGTACTAGTTCTAATTTTCAACTAGAGAATCGACAAGTTCTCTGTTAGGATGTTGTGGTACGGGGCACATAATTATAACTAAAGTAACAATGTAAAATAATGAACACCAAAATTTTATGTGGACAAACCACGGGCAAATTACAGAAGGATTTCACTATAGAAAAAGGATTACAAGAATTTCTCTTTAAAATAAGGAGAGCACAATTGACAATACCCAATACCCTCTCTTATACTAGGAGAAAAATACACTCTCTCTAATAAAAGGAAAGATAATATTTAGGAGAAATCTTCACTTTTTCTCCCTAAAACTCTCTCTTTTTCTATGGTTTTAAGCCTAAAAATGGGGATAATAAATTGAAGTATATATGCATGTATATATAGAGAAGAAAGGCGGCGGTTTGGCTCTTGGTTGACAATTTGAATTCAACTTGTAAACATGTTTTTGTTGGTCAATTCTAATAATTAATGGAAAAGCAAAATTGCTTCTTATCCAATTAATTTCTTTGACCAACAAAAGTGGCTTTACCGCCACATCTCCCACTTAAAGTCACTTTTGTAATCCTTCTATCCTTTCTACACTTGTCATTTCCATGCCGCTTACATATCCGCTAGGTCTAAAGAGGATCGACACCAGATAAACTTGTTATTATTATATTTGCTAGGTTACCTTTTGTACGGATTTTTTGTATATCCACACTTCCTTCTTCCACCTTTTCACGAACGAAGTGATATTGAACTCGTATGTACTTTGTTTTCGAATGAAATGCTGGATTCTTTGCAAGATGCAAAGCGCTCTGACTATCACAAAATAGAGCAATCTTCTCTTGTTTGTGTCCGAGCTCCTCCAATAGCATTTGCAACCATATTGCCTCTTTGCTAGCTTGTGTAGCTGCGACATATTCTGCCTCCGTCGTAGAAGTAGCCACAATAGACTGCAATTTTGAAACCCAGCACTCCAATGCTCTCTACCAGGATTCGCCATGTATTAACTAACCACTCCCACTGCTTGTGCAATATCTGGTCTTGTACAAACCATAGCAAACATTAAACTACCCACTGCTGATGCGTACGGTACTCGAGACATTTCCATCCTCTCTACTTCGTTGCTAGGACTCATACTTGAGGATAATTTGAAATTAATAGGAAGAGGGGTAGGAATTGGCTTACAATCTTGTATGTTGAAGCGTCGCAAGATTTTCATCAAGTAGTTCTTCTGAAAAGCTAAATCTTTCTATTATTTCTGTCTTAGTAAATTTGCATCCCTAGAATCTTGTTTGCTGGTACCAAGACCTTCATTTCAAACTCCCTAGCCAACTGTGCCTTTAAGTCTGTAATACGATCTTTGTTGTGGGGTGTGCTACCAACATGTCGTCAACATACAACAGACATAGTTCAGATCCTTATGTTTACTACAAGAGATTTGGTGGAGACCTGGGCTCGCATCCCAGCAGCCACATCAAAAGAATCCAACATTTCATTCGAAGACAAAGCACATACAAATTCAATATCACTTTGTTCGTGAAAAGGTGGAAGAATGAAGTGTGGATATACAAAAAATCCATACAAAAGACAACCTAGCAGATATGTTGACAAGGCCGATTAATAATGACAAGTTTATCTGATATCAATCTTCCTTATGCCTAGTAGATACGTAAGCGGCATGGAGATGACAAGTGTAAAAAAGATTACAAAAGTGACTTTAAATGGGAGATATGTGGCAATAAAGCCACTTTTGTTGGTCAAATAAATTAATTGGATAAGAAACAATTTTGCTTATCCATTAAGTATTAGAATTGGTCAACAAAAACATGTTTACAAGTTGAATTCAAATCGTCAACCAAGAGTCAAACCACCACCTTTCTTCTCTCTCTATAT
Source organism: Fraxinus americana (assembly GCA_035079005.1). Classification (NCBI taxonomy): domain Eukaryota; kingdom Viridiplantae; phylum Streptophyta; class Magnoliopsida; order Lamiales; family Oleaceae; genus Fraxinus; species Fraxinus americana. The sequence continues at coordinate 47,459,249 of CM068707.1, forward strand.
AAAAGCTACTTCAATTTGATTGTACCAATACCAGCGATCTCCAAGGCATGATCATTACCCATAAACACAGATCCTTCTGAGATATGTTCATACTGATGGAACAATTCCCTCCTTGGTGTCATGTGTCATGTAGCTCCTGAGTCCATAAGTCATACATCAAAAACTATTTTCTGCCTTCAACAACTGTTGTTGCCTCGCTGCATAAAATTTCACCATCATCTGAGGTGCTTGCCACACAACTCTGAGCTTTTAGCGTCTCAGGACCTTTTCCTTTGGCTTCTTCATTCTTCTTGAGATTCCAGCAATCCCTTTTTAAGTGTCCTTTCTTGCCACAGTAATAACACTTGGCATTCTTCTTACTTCTAGATTTTATTCTACCCTGATTTTGACTCCCACTAGGGGCACGTTCCGTTGATCTCCCTCTCGTCATCGTCAAAGCTTCAGCTTGCTGTGAGCTTCCCAGTCTATCTTCTTTGCTCTTGCGCCGACTTTCTTCTTCAAGAACCGCAGCTGCAATATCATTGAAGACGAGTACTTCTATATTGTTCGTTATATTGATGATGAGTTGATCATACGACTAGGTAGACTCTGAAGTATAATTTCAGCACGTTCACCTGTCTCTATGTTATGCCCCATTGATGTGAGCTATGAAAATAGAGTGTTAAGGGTGTTGATGTGGTCGGTCACCGTAGTTGACTCCATCATCCAAAGGGTATAAAGCTTTCTCTTCAAGAAGATTTGTTGTGTAATGATTTGGCCTTGTACAGCTTTGTCAGTGTATCTCATATCTCTTTGGCTGTCTTTTTCTCCACCACACTTGACAATACTCTATCGGCTAGTGCTAGATGCAGATTAGCAATTGCATTGCCATCCATCTCGTTCCACTTGCTATCGACAGTGATCTCCTTGGGCCTATCTCAATTGCCGCCAAGCAATTATCTTTCCTCAAAACTGTTTTTATTCTCATTTTCCACAATAAGAAATTATTCCCATTGAACTTCTATATTTCATACTTCGTTGTCATTATTGAAGATGTCTCATTTCCACTAACTGGATCTGACTGTAGCACAAAAAAGGGCTATAAACCTAGCGCTCTGATACTACTGTCAGGACATAGTGGTACGGGGCACACAATTATAACTGAAGTAGAAATGAAAAATAATGATGACGGACAAAATTTTATGTGGACAAACCACGGGCAAATTGTAGACGGATTTCACTATAGAAAAATGATTACAAGAATTTCTCTTTTAAATAATGAGAGCACAATTGACAATACCCTCTCTTATAATAAGAGAAAAATACATTCTCTCTAATAAAAGGAAAGATAATATTTAGGAGAAACCTTCACTTTTTCTCTCTAAAACTCTCTCTTTTTCTATGGTTTTAAGCCTAAAAATGGGGATAATAAATTGAAGTATATATGCATGTATATATAGAGAAGAAAGGCAGTGGTTTGGCTCTTGGTTGGCAATTTGAATTCAACATGTAAACATGTTTTTGTTGACATATTCTAATATTTAATGGAGAAGCAAAATTGCTTCTCATCCAATTAATTTCTTTGACCAAAAAAAGTGACTTTACCGCCACATTCTCTTGCTTTTATGCAGAAGATTTTTTTTTTTTTTTCTCATATCATTCGTAAAAGGAAATTAATAAATCATCATACTTCCTCCAAGACACAAACATATCGCCATTGAACACCCCCCAACCCCCACATCCCAACTCTGTCCGAATAACCATTATTTGAACCCTGCAATTCAAATTTCGTGCCTCTTTTATACTACTATTATTCAGCTCTTCCTAGATCCAAAAGATTTTTCTTTTTCTACTAACTCAAAATGGTTATAACAACTCAATCTTCAAAAAAGGATGAATAGCACGAACTCAATACAATTTCAAAGATAAACTGGATGAAAAATTGGGTCCTTATTGCTATAGATTAAACTATTCAGACAGCGACTTTTTTACTTCCCCACCTTCTCTAAGGCTGTTAGTCACAAAACGAAAACCCTGGCAGATCAATTCCACATAGTGCACTAAAAATCATCTTCAGTCATACACAGGAAATTAGGGGGCAAAAAATATTTTGCCAAGAAATCATTGAAAAACACAAACAACCCTCTAATCTCAGAATATTAAAAAATAACAAAAGGAAAGTGAAAAAGGGGTTCAAGAAATCAATGCGAAAGAGATTCAGGATCAGACGAAGCACCTTATGGGTGGTTCTTTTATCTTCGCCTTCCATAAGCTGAGAATTATGAAATTCAAAGAAATATTCATTTGATGTAAAGAAAAAAATTACATGTGAGCAATTAATTAACAGAGAAATTGGTGAAAAATCTATGGAGAATCTAGGAATAGAATCGAGGGAGTGACGATATTTTTAACAGAAGAACGTGTGGGGAGAATGAAGGGAAAAAAGTGGAGCTCTATTCGCCACGATTGCGTTTTGGGATTTTCTTGTAGTTAATATAATCATTCATCCCTGAACTTTATTATAAGTTATCATTTCTTATCGAAATTTAAGAAGTTACTTTTTACTAATTGAACTTTGTTCAAATTTAAGTGAGTAATGAGTAAACTTTTCAATTTCAGTGAGCATGCAGCAATATATAGCAAGATTCAACAAGCAACAAGTAACTTATTAAAAATGAATGAGCAAATAGTAATCATAGCAAAGTTATGTGGTCATTGATTAAATTAACTCCTTCGTTTTGAGGAATTTTCTTAAAAGAAATATTTTAAAGAAAAAATTTACGGCATAATCCTATCATAATATCGTTTATGTACAAGTAAAATAGGCAGTTATATAAGAATGCGAGAAAAGAAAGTTGAGGACATAATAGCTACAATGAACAAAGATTGAAGATTTAAATACAATTAAAATATGATGTAACATATAAAAATTGTAATAAAAATATGAAAATATTAAAGCCCTGTTTAAACCAAATTATTGTAGAATGAGAATGAAAAATATATTCGTTATTGGGACCCACATAAGAGATAGAAAATTTGAATTTAAATGTTGATGTGATAGATAACGGTCATATTTTTTATTTTAATGAGATAATAATATAGATCAAACGTAGACAAAACATCTTAAAATAAATGTCTAAAATATCCATATAACACATTCGCACCCCTCCCCAAACAACCAACAGAATGGACATTGATAGTCAATTTTGGGGCTAATGAGTGGGTGGCGAAGGACAGAGGGTAGGTGAGGTCGAAGAATAGTGATTTTTTATTCTTTTTTCTTACTTTTTCTTGTCTCTCTTTTATTAGGTTTTGGTTAATTTAAGTTATATGCAATGTTGACTTTTTACAGTATTTTAAAAAGTATAAAACGTGATCAGATAATAAAGTCAATCTGCTCATCTATATGAGCTTTTTATAACAATGTTTTTCACATTTTAACATTAGCATAACAACTTTTTGGATGGAAATCGTGAAGACGGATAAATTGTGCTAATTGATGATGAAAGAATGAAAATGGGTTTGTGACAGGTTAAGGACGAAGTTGCTACTTTGCTCAAAACGTTGAGGATGAATCGTGCAAAAAGCCCTTCAATAAAACAAAGCTACATACATTCGCCTTGAATTTACAAGAAAGAGAATAACGAAAGGACACGATTGTACCATATCAACTAACTTCTGGGCTCACTACCCATTTGCCATAGATGCCAATTTTCTCTAAAATAAAAGGTACGCGAAAAAACATGTCAAAAATCATAACTTATTCTGCAACAAAATGAAAAATTTGAGACATCCACTGCAATTTTCCCTTAATTTTAACAGCAGTTTTAAATATAGCATTTGAAATATCATTTTCCTATTGGTTGTTTTTCATTGTTATCTTATAATTCACACAAGGATTTGAAGAAAATTTGTAAAGACCCAAGCCTCTGTAAAGAATAAGATGAACATAAACTCTCCTAAATATAGCTTGAACAAGAAGGCTCAAGTCGTCACAACTAACACAAGTTGCAATGATTTTTAAGCATTCCTGAATGGTCTTAAACTGTTGGGTTTTATCCAACTTCTTCAAGAAAACTTCAAATTTATATAACACGGGAAATTTACTGATCATTTATAATGTGGAGGAGATTCTTCGTAATTAAACGTCTCAAAACAGTTCAACAACTGCAAAGACTACATGTTCAAGCATTTTGTTTATACGTGCATCATAAAAACCCCCTAGTGAAACTAGAAAACTGAAGCCTTTGCGACCATTGAGAATGAAACAGAAGGTATTATGCGGTAGCTTCTTCTGCATCGGTCTCAATTGGCTCCTCCGATATATTATTACCACCTCTCAACCGGGAAGATACATTGTCGATGGCAGAATTGAGTTGACCTATTTTTTCATTCAAGGTCTGCCTGGTTTTCTGAAATTCACAAAACAGAGAGGATTAAGAAAGGGATGGATGGGAAGGGACTAGTTAACTCAACTTGTCATTATGGCAAAAGGCAAGTGTGAAAACTAAAGTCATTGTTATCACCTCCAAGCCATCATCATAGTAAATTGGTCTCTTGGCCCTCCGAAAGCCATATTCATCTTCGTTTAGCAGTGACCTTCTTATCTAATAATATTTAGAAGAAAGAGAGAGAGAAGGGTAAAAAATTAAAGCAGAAAATCAAATAGTAGAACATTGATGCATCCATAACATGGTTTAATGATTTCGCAAAACTAAATGTTATTTTTCATCTTTTTCATCCATTACAAAGTTATATATATAAGCATCCTGTAGTCCAAATATTTTCTGAATAGGATTTCAAATAAAGATTCTGACTAGCTTAATTTAAAATATTTAAACTGGTCTGGAACCAAGTTCAACCAGCTCAAGGAACAATCCAAAGTCAACGTACTGTTCGAACTGAGCACTAGTACTTTGCAAAGCTCAAACTTAATTTGAATAAACGAGCCATATCAATGCCAAGCAATATCAAGAAGGGCAGGTTACAGATTGTGTTGGGGCATTTGAGGAGTTAACTTTCACGTACTTTACTATTAAGGATAAGGAAAATATAACTAAACTTCCCTACTTGACTTGCTTCCTCATTTGTAATTTTATTCTGCTGCTATGAGTGGCGGTTTCATGGTATGTGGTGTTTGACTTCCAACGCTGCATCACTTACTGAAGATCAAGCTTAACTCATTTTATCCAATCAGCCCATCTTAAGAACTAGTGATAACTTCATTTGATGCTTATTGACATACTGAATTAGGCTTCACTAATTTTATCCAATCAGCCCATCTTAGGAACTAGTGATAACTTCATTTGATGCTTATTGACATACTAAATCAGGCTCCACTCATTCTATCCAATCAGCTTCTATCCAATTAGCCTATCTAGAAGCTAGTGATAACTTTATTTGATGCTTATTAACATGCTTAAGCTAGCATTTTTCCCACAAGTCAACTAGATCAATCGCGAATCATTTCTAGAGGAGCTAGAAAAGTAAATATGGAGACACTGAGATTGACAATTATGTAAATATTTATGCTCACCTGTGGAGCAAAAACATATGCAAGTGTTCCAAAGATTGCACCTCCTATAAGAAATCCAGCTACAAAATCACCACTTCCACCACTATGATCACTGCATATAAGAGGAAAAAATTATGGCAGATATCACATCGCCATGGAGAACTGGCTACAACACTGGCACACACCAAAAAGTGTGTCTGCCACTAAGCCAATGCCCAAGGCAAACTACATTACTCTAGGAAAATTTGACTTTGAACACATTCACCCAAATAAAATATTTACAAAAAACGTGATGTTTCAATCTTCACTACAAAACAACTATTCTCTAAAAACTTGTTTTTCATCATCATTAATAATGCTATAATTCAACGGAATAGCTAATAGAGAGAACACGGATCAAGGAGAGATCTCATATTTAAAAGCAGTGAGCACAAGCACAGAGGCGTAAGCAAGAATAAGCAAGATTCTTTTCTAGAAATTGCATAGATCGTGTAGCCTCCACAAACATTACAATGGTTCTACAGAGCTGGTAAAAGAGTTTCTATCAAAAAGAATCACTCGCAGGTAATACTAGCCCATGGCATACAGCATTCGATATGCCAGCCAGATAGCAGAAGTTGAACAACTTGCTTATCTTTCATTTTAGGCCAAAATAATATTGAAAAACCAATTTCCAATTGATGCCTATACTAAGCCCAACTATAGTTTAAGAAATACATCAGAAACCAACTAATTCCTACTGACCCGGTCTATTGCAATTTTAACCTGTCAACTGAATGACAAGTGCAGCATCAGTGCCAAACTTGGTCGGCATATAAAACCATATTATGCTTGAAGACTCCTACAAACCCAACTTTGAATTTTGAACAAAGAAAGGGCAAGGATGAGAGTTCAGAGTAGTACGAATTGTTTTAACTAATTTGAGTTTTCAAAAAGTTGACTGAAGCTTATGCATTGAGATCTGCCTCTCGTGAGGCTTTCCTTAGACGTCTTGAAGCTTATGCTTGAGTGCTATTTGTCAAGGTTTATGCCTCAAGGATAAGCTGCAAGACAGTTGAAGTGTGCACTCATTTGTCTTACTTTTCTAGGCTTTTTATTTCTGACTTCAGCTTCTTGAACTATGTTTTATAGCTTACAAAGTTTTTGTTTTCATTTTTCTGCCTTTACACGGAAAGGGAAGGGGAAGGCGCCATTGCAAGTGGGTATCATGAGAAAGAATGAGAAGAAGCTGACAGCATGTTAATTTGTTTTATTATAGTCTATCAAGATGGCCAATAGTTTCTTAGGAGCATATTTTTGTATTTTGTATTTTTAAAATTATTTTATTGGTTTGTCTTGAAGCCTACATCTTGGTACCCTATCGAGTCATTTTAGACACTGGCTAGAATATAGAGTTATAAAAAAAAATTCATCATTAGAAGATGGAATATATGAGCTTCCCTTTAGAGAAGCAAAATACCAATAGAACATGAAAAAATTAAGACACATATTTGAGTAATTTCTTTATGAAGTAGAAATATATCAAATTGAAGATTAGAGGCTTGCTTCAATAATGTTTCTCCTTAGATGTGATAGGAAGGTGGTAACTTTGCATGAGAACATCGAGTCCTCGAGGAGAAAGGATAAAGTCTCAATGCCTACAATTAACATGGCAGAAGTGAATGTTCTGTACTCCTGTTAAAAGTGGATAAGACGGCCACATGATGTTGAGTTTTGCAAAAGTAACACCATAATTGGATGTAACAGTTAGAATGGGAAATTCACACTACAATTGAATGCATCATTCATCATCTTGGGTTCAGTGATTCTGATAATTTAGTCAAAGCTGATGACAATATAAATTATATGCTAAATGCTGACGTCATATAAAGCAACATATTTTCAGTAATTTACTAGTGAGAACAGCATACTTATTCATTTTACTTTTTTCAATATTTGGTGCATTGGGACCATATTCATGATTCAACAAATTCATTCTATGCTTGCATAATTGTGGCCATATGCACATTATTTACAGTATCTTGGAGTTTGCTATGGAGGAAAATTAATACGCATGGTTTCTTTGTCAGTTAAGCTAAGCTAAGCTAAGCAAAGCCACACTACTTTCAAGTTTCAACCTACATGTAACTCATGACACGTCCCGAGAGGAACTGAAACAAATATTAGATATGTTAAATGACAACTGCATACCTGTACTCTGCGCGTACAGACAAGTTGCGCCTGATTCCAGAACGACTCGACTTGGTTTGAATAGTCACTGGTGGTGCCTTGACAAAAGTGCCTGACCTGACCGACAACATATCCCTAGTCTTGAGAGGATTTCCACCTACATGGGAACATAAACAATTTAGAAAACACTAAATTGTAAACAGTAAACAGTAACACACATGAATTCAGAAGCTCAATCCAAATGAACACACAATAAACCACTCTGGAATTATTTCAATTTCACATCTAACAATCAAACCCTTAAATTTGAAACAGAAATTGAAAGGGATGCAAAATTTTTGAACTACCACAATTATTATGATCACTTAATCTCGGAGAAATCATCATATCAGATACCGTAATCCAGTTCAAATTTTCTGCACCGAAATGAAAAAGATAAAGATAAAGAGTATAGTAGTTAGTTATTACCGGAGAGAGAAAAAGGAGCTACGCCGGCAGCCATTTGAAGGGCACGGGAAGAGATTGTGAAGCAGTGACCGATAAGACCAAACCTACCGAGAGAGAAATGTGATTTTAAATTTATTCTATTGGACTAAGATTTCTAGAAATGAATAAACACTTTTCTCTCTCCTAATATATTGGAATATTTGGCACATAATTAATTACTCAAAAGATAATTTGAGTGGCTATTTTCAACCACTATTTTTATATGATTAAATATATTTACATAAAAAATTTTAATAATTAGATTACATTTTAATTGCACGAAAGATTCGTAACATTTACACATCATTATATTTTTGTCTCAAATTTTTCTTCATCGCATTTTTATTCTCAAATTAATAAAAATTATTCGTAATCATGGTTTCTCTCCATAATTTTCTTTAAAATAGAGTAAAAATCTCATTTATCCATTGTATTTTTGAATAAGCAAAATTAATAATACAATAAAATGTGATTAAATATTTGATCCTCATTTTAAAGCACGTTAAAAATATTTTTGAACAAAATTTCATGATCTTAAAATATTAAAAATAAAAATACGATGAAGAAAAAATTTAAGATAAGTGTGATAGTAAGTAAAGCGTAATGAACTTTCATATATATATATATATATGATTACGCCCAAAGTGTTACGCGGTGTTGTAGTGTAGCTTTGGGGTGTCGTATCCACAGGGAGATGGAAAAATATTTAAAGGTTCCAAAAAGAATGAATTTGTCCTCTCAAATTTGTAGTAAATTCAATGTTGAAGTAGCAAAGTTAAAATCAATAGTTTGGGGTAGTGAAGCGTCGGAATTCCCTCAATTGGATTGGATCAATCACATCAATTATTCATGCATTTTCTACTCAATTAGAAGTTTTTGTCCTAACTTTCTAATCGGAGGATTTAACAATACAAACCAATTTAATTCTAACATGATCCTAATGGTTAATCTTTCATTTGCAATGTTCACATGTGGTTTATCGAAATCAGATTCTAAATCGACTATATACTAAAGCATAAAGCAGTAGAGAATCACACCAATAAACTAAAATAATTAAGATTAAAACCTAAGTAATTATTTCAATCAATCAATAGAAAGAGCATGACTAATCCTATGACCAATTTAATAAAACTAAGTCAATCTTAGAATACATTCATGATAAGAAGAATAAACCATTAAATCAATATAATTTACAAATGTAATTCTAGAATTTAAGTTTCCTAAATCACATTCCCACATTAATTTATTGAAATTAGATTCAAAGAGTGACTATATATATATATAACATATAGCAATAATTAAATCACGCCAATAAAGTATTTGAAATTGAAACTTAAACAAGTATTTTAATTGTTCAATAGAAGAAACATGATTAAATCCATGAAAAACTTAATAAAAGTTAAGTAAATCTCAAAATAATTAATAAAGAGTGGAAACATAAACTCTAGAATTGTTTAAACAATGAAAAACACTTTACATGAATGAAAGATGTTGAAATCTCCAATTCCAATTGAGTTCCTTCTTTGCTTCACCAATGTTTTTAGGCTTCCATGGAGTTCTTGATGTCAAAAATGTGAAGAAAAAGTGTAAAAAATGGAATTGCGGCGTTCTGGGGCGTGCTTGGGTTTAAATAGGGTAGAAAATTAGGTTTCCAAATCGAAGGGCAAAACCTAAAAATTCGCTCCAGATTTACTCCTTGCGATCGCAAGGTATAAACCCATGCGGTCGCAAGGAACAAATAATTTCAGCCATAGAAGTTCTGGAAGCTTCTGTGCGATCGCAAGGTATAACCCCATGCGATCGCATGGGTACGTATTTTTTCCAGCCGAGCAGTTTTCAGTATTTTGGTCGTATCTTCCTCTCCCGATGTCCGATTGAGGTGATTCAAGTTGAGTTGGAAAGATGACTCAAAGATCTACAACTTTGATCCAGATGTCTACTTCCAGTTCGATCATCTACCATGTCAAAAACTGGTCTCAAGATGAGGCTGAAAACCGGTGCAAAACGTTTCAGCTTGAAAGTTGATATATGATAATGTTTTGACTATGTTTCATCCCTTTGACTCCTTCCTTCATCCAATTGACTTCTAATACTCTCAAATCTTCATCATAAGGTTAGAAACGAGTTTAGAGTATTTGCACTTTGGTCCCTGAACTTCCACTTTCTTCCATTTTAGTCATTTTGCGCACTTTTCTCCTCAATTTCGCTACATTCATCACTTTGTTTTGCAAAACATAAATTGCATAGAGTTAAGCTATATTCCAACATTTTAATCAACAATTGCTCATGTTTTGACAGTAAAATAAGTATGTAAAAACACACTTATCAATATATACTTGATATATATTTGTCCTCAAACAACAACATAACTCAACTCTACAAACAACATGGTTTAACAATATGCCGTGTCTCGGGTTTGGAATTCGGTAATCAAACAAGTGAATAATTACAACAGTGTAAAAATTAAATCAGTCTCCACCTGTTACATGCATAACCTGACGTGTGTGTGTGTGAAAACTCATGTCAACATCTTAAAATTTGTGACTGGTTCAAGATTTGTCCCAAAGTAGTCCAATATATCATTTCCTCGCTCCAGAGATTCACACACCCCCAAACTTATGATTTTCACTCATTTTTCCCGGAGTGCATCTTAGGTTCAACTTTTCAATTCTATTCCTTACTCTCTCATCGTTTGGATATACTTTACTCTTACAAGTTCACACTTCAACAAATCGAGATTCTCCTATATTTTTTTTATTGCTTCTACCATTGAGACTAGACTAAGTTACTTGCTTCTCATTAAAGGTAAAGTTTTGTCAACTGGATGCTTGAGGCTTAATCAATGTAGTTGAATAGACATTTTTTTTTAAATTTAGTTTTCATATTTTTTTTCATATATTTTTTTTTTGTATCTTCTCATTTGCTTTCTGTATAACCCATGTAGCGAGTTTTAGGCCGATATCTCCCAAGTCAGATGACCATAGGGCACCAGGTTTTAAATCACCCTCACAGGTTTAATCACCCGAGTTATACAGGCTCGAAAAGGTGCTTTTATATATCCAAAGATTAGTGCAATGCCCCCTTTTCTTTCATACATCCAGCTTCTAAAACAAGCCTCTAACTTAAAACTTTCACCTCGTTTTCATCTCAATAGGTTTCAGACAATCCACACAAGATTTTCACGCATGGAATCCCTATTCATCTCAGTGTTTCCCTGTAAAATTTCAACCATTTACAAACTAGCCTATATTTGGATTTATGGAATACGATATTAGAGGTTATTTGGTTGTATCACTAAGTTCCACTATCCTCTACATACTGAACCGCATCACTAACTCAAAATGCTAACATAAGTGTCGTGCATAGAAAATTTCAAGTTGTACATAAACAAGTATAGACTAATCCGATAACACACCATTTTCATCATTCATAACTGACACCTACTCCAATAGTCACATAATAACCAGCACATTTGTTAAACAAATTCTCAAAAATTTGAAATTCCATGATATTACTTATGCAAATTCCTTATGCAAATTCACAACAAAATCCAATAGAATCCTCCCCCCAACTAAATTTTGCATTGTCTTCAATGCATAAACATGAAAGACAAATGAAGGGAACGATAAATATCACATAATAATGCAGTAAATCAACATAAATTTAAGAGTCGAAAGCACTCAATGGAATGGTAAAACAAAGAAAATGACAAAATTAACTAAAATAAAAATGCAAAAGTAAAAGGCAGAAGAAAAAGAACGAACTCCCCTGGGTTGCCTCCCAAGCAGCGCCTTTGTTTATTGTCTTTGGCTCGACCAAATGTTTCCATTTTTAGCCCGCATCAAGTAAGGGCGATCCCAAGTTTCCTTGTAGTGCACCGAACTCATTAGACATAACCATTGGTATGGCTCCTCCACTTCCATCTCGTACATGTGTGGGGTTACTAGGGAAAAATTCAAAATCTGGAGTGGAGGCATGTTCATCGACAACTGCATCCAATTCATCTAGTTCTAGTTTTTGCGGTGGTCCAAGAAACATATCATCAGCTACCTCCTGAGTGAGTGTATCAATCACGTATGTTTGGTCACACTCATCATCTTCCTCAACCTGCTTAGTGACATGAAAGATGTTAACTTCTAAGGTCATATTCCCAAATGATAGTTTCATTAGACCGTTCCTACAATTTATAAGAGCATTAGCTGTAGCAAGGAATGGTCTACCAAGAATGATAGGAATCTTAGAATTAACATTTATATCCTCTTTTAAGTCTAAAATCAAGAAATCAACAGGGTAGTAAAATTTATCGATTTGTACTAGGACATCCTCAACTACACCTCTTGGTATTATAGTGGACCGATCGGCCAATTGTAGACTTACAGATGTGGGTTTCATCTCACCTAAACCTAATGATAAGTAGATTGCATAAGGCATGATGTTGACACTGGCTCCTAGATCAAGAAGAGATTGTCTAATCTCATGGTTCCCAATGATGCACGAAACAGTAGGACATCCAGGATCCTTATACTTCGGTGGGGTCTTTTGCTCAATCACAGCACTCACGTACTCAGTCAAGAAAGCAGTTTTCTTGATATGGTGTTTCCTTTTCACAGTGCACAAGTCCTTAAGGACTTTAGTATAGGTAGGAACTTGTGAAATGACATGTAAGAGTGGTAGATTGATTTTCACCTGCTTTAGATGCTCTAAGATCTCACTATAATGGCTAGTAGATTTCAAAGTAGACTTAAGAGCTTGAGGGAAGGGTGCTCTAGTTAGGTTTTCCACTATCTTATCACTAGGTTTACTCTCTTCAGGATTACTAGAGTCTTTCTCATTTTCTTTCTCTTCCTTAGGCTTAATGATTGGTTCTACAACTTTCCCTGAACGAGTGGTTATGGAATTTACCTCCCTAAGATTGTTCACTTTTAAGCCTGAGGTTTGTGCCATGTGTTGTCCCTTAGGATTTGGTTGAGCTTGAGCTGGAAATTTCCCACGTTCCCCCACAGCCAAGGCATTGGTTAATTTAGACACATGACTCTTTATCTCCTTATTTTCCTCAACTATCTGACCAATCATAGTCTCAAACATTTGGTTCATTTTACCCTGTGCCTCGATAAATGCATGTAAAGTGTCTTCTAAGGAATTCCTAGAGGTCGTGATTTGATGTGGAGGTGCATTGTAAGCTCGATTTTGTTGGGTGGATTGTTGATTTTCAGATTTCCAACTAAAATTGGGGTGATTCCGCCACCCTGGGTTATAGGTCTCGGAGTAGGGAGTGTAGGGCTTTTGATATATGCCTAAAGCATTACAGTGTTCCTCATAAAGCCCCCTCATCTCAGCATAAGTGGCACACTCTTGCGCAGGGTGGTTACTTCCTCCACACACAAAACAAGGCTCTAAGGTCTCAGCACGGGAAACAGACCGAGTGGTTTTTGATTCCTTAGTACATAGGGCTTCTAGTTCTCTAGTGAGGGTTTCTACCTTAGCTCTAAGGTTGTCTTCTTCCCTAAGATGATAGATGCCTACACTAGAAGGATTTCCTACGGCTCGTGACCTATTGGTGCTATCAGTGGCACTAGGGCCAGTCCAGGTATGGGCTTTCTCAGCTAAGTCATCTAAATATCCTATAGCCTCATCTGGATCTTTTTGTAGGAAGTCACCATTACACATCATCTCAACAAACTGACGCTCTCTAGGTAACAACCCCTCATAAAAATAACTCACAATGCGCCAACTTTCATAACCATGGTGCGGACAGAGAGCTTGCAATTCTTTGTACCTTTCCCACGCTTGATATAAAGTTTCACTCTCCTTTTGGATAAAAGAAGAGATCTGTTTTTTCAAAGCAGTAGTTTTGTGGTGGGGAAAGTATTTGCCAAAGAATGCTTGAGTCATTTCAGCCCAAGTCCCAATCGAACGTGGTCTCAATGAATACAACCAGCTCTTAGCCTTTTCCTTAAGGGAAAATGGAAAGAATTTGAGCCTAATTGCATCCAGTGTACCATGTTGATTGTGGAAGGTAGCTACAACCTCCTCGAATTCCCTAATATGCACATATGGATTCTCATTTTCTAGTCCATGAAAAGTGGGAAGAAGTTGAATCATTCCCGGTTTAAGGTCCATACGTGGCATATTAGGTGGAAAAACAATGCATGACGGTATGGATGTGCGTGTGGGATGAAGATAATCATGTAAAGTCCTAAAAGGTGCATCATGCTCACTGTCAGACATTGTATTATGTGATGTGGTGTTCGTGTCAATAGATACAGAATCAAAAATAGGGTTAAAGAGATATTCAAACTCTATGAGAGGTGTTTCCACAAATCTTCCTCGCTCGTCTCGATACCTGCTCCTAAAACACGAGTAAAACAAAATTAAAATGCAAAATACTAAAGAAAATAATCAATTGAAATGAAAGATTGAAAAAGGAACAAAGTCACCCTTTTGCAATCGAATCCCTCAATTTGTTGTACCGTCTCCCCGGCAACGGCGCCAAAATTTGGTTACGCCCAAAGTGTTACGCGGTGTTGTAGTGTAGCTTTGGGGTGTCGTATCCACAGGGAGATGGAAAAATATTTAAAGGTTCCAAAAAGAATGAATTTGTCCTCTCAAATTTGTAGTAAATTCAATGTTGAAGTAGCAAAGTTAAAATCAATAGTTTGGGGTAGTGAAGCGTCGGAATTCCCTCAATTGGATTGGATCAATCACATCAATTATTCATGCATTTTCTACTCAATTAGAAGTTTTTGTCCTAACTTTCTAATCGGAGGATTTAACAATACAAACCAATTTAATTCTAACATGATCCTAATGGTTAATCTTTCATTTGCAATGTTCACATGTGGTTTATCGAAATCAGATTCTAAATCGACTATATACTAAAGCATAAAGCAGTAGAGAATCACACCAATAAACTAAAATAATTAAGATTAAGACCTAAGTAATTATTTCAATCAATCAATAGAAAGAGCATGACTAATCCTATGACCAATTTAATAAAACTAAGTCAATCTTAGAATACATTCATGATAAGAAGAATAAACCATTAAATCAATATAATTTACAAATGTAATTCTAGAATTTAAGTTTCCTAAATCACATTCCCACATTAATTTATTGAAATTAGATTCAAAGAGTGACTATATATATATAACATATAGCAATAATTAAATCACGCCAATAAAGTATTTGAAATTGAAACTTAAACAAGTATTTTAATTGTTCAATAGAAGAAACATGATTAAATCCATGAAAAACTTAATAAAAGTTAAGTAAATCTCAAAATAATTAATAAAGAGTGGAAACATAAACTCTAGAATTGTTTAAACAATGAAAAACACTTTACATGAATGAAAGATGTTGAAATCTCCAATTCCAATTGAGTTCCTTCTTTGCTTCACCAATGTTTTTAGGCTTCCATGGAGTTCTTGATGTCAAAAATGTGAAGAAAAAGTGTAAAAAATGGAATTGCGGCGTTCTGGGGCGTGCTTGGGTTTAAATAGGGTAGAAAATTAGGTTTCCAAATCGAAGGGCAAAACCTAAAAATTCGCTCCAGATTTACTCCTTGCGATCGCAAGGTATAAACCCATGCGGTCGCAAGGAACAAATAATTTCAGCCATAGAAGTTCTGGAAGCTTCTGTGCGATCGCAAGGTATAACCCCATGCGATCGCATGGGTACGTATTTTTTCCAGCCGAGCAGTTTTCAGTATTTTGGTCGTATCTTCCTCTCCCGATGTCCGATTGAGGTGATTCAAGTTGAGTTGGAAAGATGACTCAAAGATCTACAACTTTGATCCAGATGTCTACTTCCAGTTCGATCATCTACCATGTCAAAAACTGGTCTCAAGATGAGGCTGAAAACCGGTGCAAAACTTTTCAGCTTGAAAGTTGATATATGATAATGTTTTGACTATGTTTCATCCCTTTGACTCCTTCCTTCATCCAATTGACTTCTAATACTCTCAAATCTTCATCATAAGGTTAGAAACGAGTTTAGAGTATTTGCACTTTGGTCCCTGAACTTCCACTTTCTTCCATTTTAGTCATTTTGCGCACTTTTCTCCTCAATTTCGCTACATTCATCACTTTGTTCTGCAAAACATAAATTGCATAGAGTTAAGCTATATTCCAACATTTTAATCAACAATTGCTCATGTTTTGACAGTAAAATAAGTATGTAAAAACACACTTATCAATATATATATATATATATATACACACACACACACTAGGTGCAAGCAACTTGCAAATGTGCAATGCACGTTTGTGTAGTTTATATTTAATAGTTTTGTTTAAAAATTAAGTTGTTATTAATAAAGATATAACTTTTTTGATTAATTAAATAATTAATGATGTTATGTTTATGTAATTGATAAATAATTAGATGTGTGATTTTGATGTTGTGATATAAGTTGGTGAGATCGAAGAAAATAGGTAAAAGTTGACAAATTTGGAGAAATGACTAAATTGTAAGGGATCCAATGTCCGAGGACTAAAATGTAAATACTTAAAAGTTGTGCCGAACCTCACGATGAAGATTTGAGAGTGCTCGGAGTCAATTGGATAAAGAAAGACGTCAATGGAATCAAATTTAGGTAAGAGGTGATCACAAATCAATTTCCAACCGAAAAGTTATGCTCCGATATTTTAGTCTCATATTGAGACCTATTTTTGGCATAGAAAGTGATCGAATTGGAGAATGATGTTTGAATCAAAGTTGTAGCCAGATGAGTTAGCTTTCCAACGCATTTTGAATCGCTTCAATCGGATATCGGAATACAAAGTTATGATAAAAACATTGAAGGAAAGTGCAACTGCCTGTTTAAAACAAGAAATTCCGTTACATAGTCCGTTAAAATAACAAATTCCGTTAGTTTTTCCGTTAAAAACAAGAAATTCCGTTACATATCCACTTTTAATATAAGATCTATCACTCTAAATTCATCTATTAATATTTATTCTTATTAAATACTTTTAAATATTGTATATTCTTTTAGACTTTAAATTTAATTAAAAATCCTAATATTCATAAAATATTTTCTTCTATTAATGCCATCAACAAATTCTCTCTTATAAACTACCAAAAAGCCAACATGACCAAATTCATTATCTAGCAAGGCTCAGACTTCTTATAATGTAGGGTCCAAAATTAAAATGTAATTTTTTTTTTTTTTAAAAAATAACATTAATAAAAACAAGTCAATACACTATTACAATTGTAAACCACGCATTTTCATATTTTGCGAGAAGTCAAGGATAGATATAATTGTTTTGCGGAAAACGGAACAGAAAACAGAAATTGAAATTTGCGAGCAATAATTTGTTAATCTAAATATCCAGTTTTTTACACATTGTCGGTCAAATAACAAACCCAATTATACTTAAGAGGCCAAATTTCATTATACTTCGAAATTGCCCAAATTTTGAACTCCAAAAAATCCTCCATCTAAAATACTAATTTCAACGATACCCTCATCTTTCAAATCACATTCAACTCTCAAAACTATAAAAAACCAATATATAGTACATGAAAAAGAAAATAACATATTTATTCATTTCAATCAAATATTATATACGATGAACAAAATCTAACATTAGACTTCCAAAGGCTGCAAAGATTCAACACGTAAACTATGATCTTAGACCTAAAAACACCACAGTCGCTCGTGAATTTTTAATAAACCCTAAATATCCAAAACGAATTTAGAAACTGCAAAGTTTCTTCAATGTTTGAAATATTTCTCTCTTTCTCTTCACTACTAAATTCATTTTTTAAGAACTTCAAAAGCCAAAACCCAATAATTAATTTTACTAACAAATGGATAATTAGATAAACTAATAAAAGAAATAGTCATTGAGCATAAGCAAGAAACCTATACTTGGGGGGGAAAAAAAAAAAGCAACTACATGATCCCACATGACCCAAATGTCTAATTGTCCAACGTGGGAGAACCCTCTGTCGCTTGTATACCACGTGATTTTTGACGATAACACTATTTGAATTGGATGGGTCTCTTGGATGACTCACAAGGGGACTTGGATTGGAATAGGATATCTGTATTTTCTCTTATTGTAGAAATAAATAGACAAAGGCACAACCAGAAAAATCAGAATTTTTTTCCGATAGAATAATGCTATCTAGCACTAGTGGTGTTAGAGTAGCGATTTATGTGGCATCATGTAATATGTTCAATTAAAGGTGAAATTATGTAATTCATTTAATTGAGTATGTTATTTAATGCTACCAGTGTTCCTACCTAGATTGGTATTAAAACACCAGTGGTACTAAATATCACTGCTATTTCGATAATACAGAGCATACATGGTTCTATCGTCCGGGTATTAAAACTTGCAATAGGAGCCATGATGACATCTAATTTTATGTTGGGGCTTTTCCCTTTCACTAACCCATTTGTAGTGGTGGTGGTGGTTGGATTAGACGTAACGTGAGGATTTCGAACCATGAGATGATATGGCACTTCCTTGCGAAGGAGCTTTTCTAGTATGATTTTGTTAGAATTTGGACGTGACTCGAATTCTGTTTGAAATCTATTTGGGAATTCTAGTTGAAATTCAATTTGGGAGTTACAATTTGTGTTGAACTTGAAAAAACTTAAAGGAGTCCAAGTTGCAACAGTAGAGCAAGAAATCATGCAAAGAGAAAGAAACAACGAACTGATGCTCGCTATGCACCTTGATTTCACTCAAGCGCTTAAAACAGTAGTCTCAACGCTCGCTTACCACAAGGCCGCTTACCGCTCGATAGCCGCTAGATCGCCACTCGAGCGACAGTCTTATCCGAAAATGAATAGTTCGCAATTTGGGCAAGATTTTTAAATCTTATTTTATCTCAAACGCTCTATTATTGTTTAGACTTGTTATAGTTGAATTCCACCATATCTTAGACTCTTTTTTGCACTATAAATATGGGAGTAAACATCTTAGAAAACCATCCTTACATTCTACACATTTTGTAATCCTCCACTATTGATATTAGTGAATTATCATTTTTTACTCGTGGTTTTTTCACATAAAATCTTGTGTTCTTGATTGTTTAATTTTCATATTGTCATTCTCATTCCTTTGTTTCCTAGCAGATTTGAATTTAATAGAGAATTTCCATCTAAGACAAGCTTTGCATTGCTGCTAAATTTTGGAAAAGCAAGGAAAATATTGATTCAACTCGAGTTCATTAGAATAAAAAATTTCAACCCTATCCAATTTGTTGGTGTTGACATACAAAAAGTGTAGCCCAAATTAAATAGTCCAAGGAATGAAGCCCAATTGGGAAGTCCAGGATAAAGGCCAAAATAGGACCATTGATGAATGCAGTGGATGCCCAAGAACAAAGTAACATCATTGCCCAAGTTTGCAAAACGCCTAGAATCTGAGCGAATGGAGTGCCTTACGGTCGCCCAAAACGAATGAGCCCGTTCTCGTCCAAACCTTCAAATCTCCTAGGATTTTAGCAAAGATGATATATTATGGTTATCTAGAACATAATTTATTGAAGCAGTTACTAAACAACCTTATCACACCCCACGATCCAAGGATCCCAGTTGTAGGCGATTGAACGACAAGAATAATGACAGCAGTTAGAGACGACAGTTCCACGACAAGTCAGCCATTATAAAGAAAGTGGGTAATTATAGAGCAATCAAGCAGTTTCTAAGCCGTGTGTCACGAAAAAATTATCAAGAGTATAAAAAGGAAAAGAAGACAGAGAAAAAAAGACCCCAAATCAAACACTCTCAACAGAGAACATATAATTTCAATTTCTTAGTTTAACTTTAAAACACTTCTTTTAGTACTCGTGTGATTGCGCCCCTTGGAGGCATTCTGTTTATTTTCGATTGTAAATCTTCATCAATAAAACACCCTTTTTTTGAATTTTGTCCCAAGAGGTTTGTTCCTTACACAATCTTCAGAACTTTTTTTTTTTTAATTGTTAGCGACAACCCGCGCGAAACAGTTGGAATAGGACTAGATAGACTGATACATATAAGAGAATCAAGACTTTCGATTGAAGGACTTAGTCCATGTTTGATAGTCATTATTTGACCAAAATAATATTTTGAATAGTGATTTTTAAAAGAATGTGTGGTAAAAAATAGGGAAAAATTTTGAGTTTACATATAAAATATTTTTTCGTGTAAATTTGTGGTTAAAAATGAGTATCTCAAAAATAGAATTTTTAAATAATGATTGTCAAACAGAGGCGTAATGTACTAAAAATCAGGGACGGACCCAACACCTGGCCAGCCCCCGCGGCCACCCGTGCTGGGTCCGCCGGAAACTGCAGGTTCTCGCCGCCAAATTGCCGTCCGCCGAGAAGAAGAAGGACTGAAGGAGAGATGCTGCTTCCGTTGTTGTCATGTTTTAATTTTTTTGGATCTTACTTAAAAAAGGCCCAATTGAAACTTGTAAGTCCATTAGTGATTAGCCCACACAACTTATCCAATTTAACCAAATCCAAATCAATCACCATTTCCATTTACCCATTGTTTGTCCGGCAGAGAAAGGGAGTGAGTAGCGACTGACGATTACGAACGAGGGTGAAATTCCTGTGGCCGAGTGGATGTGCCTGTGAGTCTTTGACTGTGGTCGGAGGTCGGTGATGCAGTGCGTACGTGCAATATTGGAGGTCGCCGATCGGAGCTTCGAAAATCGAAATCAAAGGTATTACCTCAAAAATCTTGGCATCTTGTCTTGGATTCTTGAATCTTAATCTTGCCCTTGTAGAGTTGTGATTACTGATTTGTGAACCTGTATTTTTCTGTGAATTATGAATCTGTGAAGTATGTGATGTGGACTGTGATTCTAGATTTGGAGGGCCTCAAAGTTGAAATGAGGTTGTTTACTGGAAATATCTCTTCTTTTTGAGTTTTTGTGTGTGTTAGTGTTCTTCTCGTTGTATGGATTTTTAAAAAATCTTGTAAATAGCATTTAGCTGTCTCGCTAAGTATTTTATGGGTCACCTCGTTCTTGATATAAGTTCTTCCGAATGAAGTGGCCCTCACTTGGTGCCCTGTGCACCATGCTGCATAGTGCTTTTTTATTTTTTTATTTTTTACGTTTTTGTGAATTAGGTTGATGGTCGACGTCCCCGGGCTGAACTTAGATCCTAGGTCCGCCACTGCTGGAAATATTAGAGTTGGACAAGTTTATGGGAATGACATTTCCTTTGTGATCACAGCCCGCTGACATTGGTCATTACCCGATTAAACAAGCTTTAGCTTCTAGAGGTGACTGATGTAATTTGTTGCATAGCATAATTATTAGAATAATACTGTGTCTATGTGTACATTTCATGGTTACATCTTGTTATATATTGTATGAAAATTCAAAAATGTTGGATGGAAAAATAAATGTTTTAAAAAATTGTCCAATTATGTACCGTCACGTGACACAATGTCAAAAAAGATATACATGTAACCTGATTGTAACTATTAGCCTTGCTATCAGAGGTTGAATAATGTTACACGTGTTCTTTTATTTTTCTAGTAGATGATTTATTTTGGTTAAACTTTTTGGATATATGGCGTTTAAATGAATGAATTTAACAAGATTGTTGTAGGAATGTAATGAGAATGAATATAGTATTTTTTTAAAAAAAATTAAAATTGTAATAAGGATAGATTTAGAGTGGGATGTACATATAAATAAAAGTAGCGTGGATATATATTGTTTGTGAGTGAATTTAACAGTGATAATGTTGGAATGAAATGTAAATAAATATAGTAATTCTTTAAAATTATAAAAGTTTAATAGTAAGTGGATAAAAATAGCGGCTTCCAAAATAACTTATTCATACTCGATAAAAAGAATATTATCTAATTTAAAATTTATTTATTTACTTATTTGTAAACGTTTTAAAGCCTAGCCAAACATTGTCATACATTATGGTGATGCTAATATAGCATTACATGTGTAAAAAGGTCGACTTTTACATTTAGATTGCATGCATGCATGCCTTATAAGGCTAAATAGTCTACGAGTTGAGTATCTTGAGGAATAATATCCTTAAAACCCAAGTTTTGTCATAAAATTTTGTCCACAATGGGGTAAATTCCACTAGTTTGAAAGACGGGGTTGAGTATATTTTCAAAGAATACAAACTGAACACGGTTAAGTTCGGTTGAGTGCAGTGTAGGCTCACTCACAAGTCAAAGGCTAATACAACAAACAAGAGTTTCGATTCCCACATAGCAAATGGGAAATCAAATAGACCAACAAACTAAAGATTTTCAACGAACATAAAACTTCTATATGCTCCGGAGGTATGATCATCGTGAATAAAGGATGTGATATTCAATTTATTTAGGACACTTTCTAAGATATAAATCAATCTAAAGATTGAGTTGCCTTCATTTTGTTTTCGGGAATGTGTAGATCTGTAAATTTGAAGAAACCTTTGTGTTTTTGTGGTATTGAAGTGCTTGCATTTTACCAAAAAGAAAAAAAATTATATTTGTATTTATTATTCTGGATGCAAGTTATTCAAAAACATCATCCCTAGATAAGAAAAGATTAATTCAAAAAGGAAAAACCAAATAACAAGACCAAGTCAAATGTGTATATCCAGGTTTCTCACAGCAAGAGAGCTGTTCCATTCCGGCTGTTAATAATCCATATATACAAGCAGCCATTCAGTTAGTACTAAATAAAGAGAAGGGACGGGGGGCTGGGACCTAACAAAATTACATATTCATCCTTTCAGCTTATTAACATTATGGGATGGGATAGTAGACCCTTGGAGATAGTAGTATACACCTCCGGGACTACATTGAACATCATGACGGGAAAGAGAGAGAGAGGGAGAGAGATGCCAAAGCATCATCATCTGCCTTGCTGTTGTCGAGATGATGCTCCTCCGCTATCTTCTTCTCCAATTTCCCTACCAAAAAGGGTGGAATGCCCTGAGGCAATGCTTTTCTTTCAGCTCCTAGTGCAAGCTCAAGGTCCGGCACTTTATCGTGAAGCCTGTCCTCTACTTCCGGATGCATTTTCCAGGGCATGGATTTATTAACAAAACCCATGCCATTCATACTATGTGGCGGGAAGAAGTACCTTTCAGGGATGACACTCTCGTTGGAACCTTCACCAGATCCATTCTCCTGTACAGGGAAGCCAAAAACCACGTAATTTATCAGGGATGCAAAACAATCAATACAAGAAATAGTTTGATCATCACGAGTATCCAAGCCACATGTATCAGTATTCTTTTTGTCTGTCTATACTTACCTTTTCCAGCACTACATCGGCACTATTGTTCCTGGGCACCGCTTGACTGGTGTCAGCATAAAAACTTTTTGGCACCACGTATTTGGACTCATCCTGCAGATGTTTGCCATGGTTCACAAGCCATCTGTTGCCCTCCATGTCTAGGTCTCTGTTGTCCAGATTTTCTTCCAAAGAAGCTTCTTTATCTAATTTCACTTGATCTCTAGTGCTATACATCTTATCCAATATAATCCTCTCACCAGTGATACCGCCAGGAGCCATAACATTGGTGCCAGAAGGAGATTTACCGAAATAGTGGGATGGCTGTCGTCTATCAGATGCAGCATCTAATTGAATTAGCGTTTGTTCCCTCGTAGAACCGTTAGCACTTCCTGTCATCTGAAGAGAGGCCAAGGATTCCACCTCATGTGTGAAGACAGAATCAGTATCTCCTTCCTACAGGCAAAGAAAATGTAAGTGGATATCAAATACTACAATGGTGTTCATCAGAATAAATCTTCTGGGAAATCAAGTCATAAAATCATTAAGACATCAATATAACAAGAAATTACCAATGAAAGCCAAAAAAAATTCAAAAGGAGAAAATGTAATAGTCCTTATAAACGTGCAACAAGTCAGACAAGGTGCAAGGCAGAATAACGATGAATTGCTAATATCATTTCAAAAATGGATTTTTCCACTTGTACATCAAGTGGTGTACATCAAGGACTACACCCCCCTCACATGGGGAGTAGAGTCCACTCGAATAAAAAAATATTATTCTAGTGGACCCCACTCCCCATGTGAGGGGGGTGTAGTCCTTGATGTATACCGTGATGTACCGGTAGCATCACCCAAACTTCAAAAATATGAGACGAGATAACTAAACGTGAATATGACATGACATCCAAGCCTTGGTCACAGAAGAAATAAGCCATCCATTCGGGATAGCATATGCTCTCAACATGTGTCTTGCCATTGTCAGATGTTAAATTTTACAACAAAAGGGATAATTAGTAGGAAAGCACAAGTCAGAAAGGAGGCATAGAAGTAAGGTGAAAACCCATCATCATCATCATTGACCTAATAATGCATCAATGCCAAATGGCTACACAGCTATATGAAATCTTGGAAATTAACTTCCATCGGACTCAATATTAGCCTAGACCTCAGATTCATCTGACAAGGTTGCTGATAAAGATGTTCAGAACTGCAGATTTCACAAATTTAAGTCCCTCTGTCTTAACACAAGTAACAAGCTCAGAACTATAATAAGAATAGCACGCCGGAACACTTATTTCAATGTCTTGAAGCCTACTAGGAATACTGGTTCATGGAGAGATAAGACACCGAATTGATGCCAGTGAAATCCCAAGCTCCCAATGTGCTAAAAGTACAAGATCTCAACGAAGATGTGGTAAACTTGCACCGAAACAAAAAAACAATAAAAACCAGGAAAGGTAAGTGAAAATTAAAATAATATCAATTAAAAAAAACTAAATTAATCTATGGTCAGGAGAAAACTAGTTGACGAGAGATCATCTGATTCCTGAACTCCTCATAGTATAGATACGAACAGACTAGAAACTAAAAGATAACAAAACACTATAAATATATGTATACACACCAATATATACATGTGCACTGTATGTGTGCGTGTGTTTTTCTTTTTTTGAAGGGGGGTGAGGGTGGGGGGCATAAGAAGAGAGAACGTGATTTACTATTAGAGCTTTATGCACAAGTGAAAAAGAATAGACAATACCAGGCAAGTGCCACTCATTTCGTGGCACAATTTTGCACTCATACTTCGTTCGGTAGACAAGGAAACGGAATCTAATCTATCATGCAGCTGATCCACAGAATGTCCTTTGGTATCAAAATCTCTATTTACAACTTTAGACGACAATAAACTCCATAAATTTCTCGAAGCAGACACCTCTGGTTCTGGCACTACATCATCACGAGAAGACACATCCTTGGCTATAGGTCCAAGTGAGCATCTGTTCTCAGGCAAGGGCATTATGGCTGGAGGAATATCAGGAGGTGTACAAAACTGTTTTGAGGATCCAGGCAGATGTGAGCCATTCTCTTTCTTTCCTCTGAACACGCCCCATAAAAAGAATAACATATTCCAACCTGCAAGTAAATGAAAAATAAAATTGTATGGTTGGATGCAAATAAGGGGGAGCTTTATCTTGCTTATAAATCAGAGCACAAAATAGAACAACCAGCTAAACATCCCTGAAAATGAGCATTCTTCGTTCAACAACGCTGGAACACATCTCCACTAAACAAATAAATAAACAAAGATTGATTGAAATGAAAAGGGAACATAAAAATGGAGGAGAAGCCAAATTACTGTCTAAATTAAGTCTCCTCAATAGCAGCAACCTTTGTGTTGGTTGAGGTCTGACCAACACTGCCATGCCCAATTTTACCTAGCAATGTTACCTCCATTAGATATATCATACTAAAGGAGTTTCACAATAGGAAAAGCTGCCAAAACAGCTTCCATACATGTATTTGTTGAGATCCCACCAGCAGACACTCAGTTTTATCAAGCAGCAATAACTTCATCTGATATGATATTGAAAGTTTTCATCTAGGCAAGCTCCCAGATTGCGATGCATGATCTCTAAGCATCTCAGTCAATTTTCAAGGGCATGAGATGATATAGTGTTTATTGGGCATTGCAAAATAAGTTCACCATATGCATCAAATCAGATTTTAATCTTACAAATTCTTAGACAGAAATTCAGAACAACAAAATAAATATTTTGTTTGCTTACGCTGAGAATTCTCAGGAAGCTGGTTAGATGGAAATATCAAGAGTTCAACACCATTAAGATTTGCCTGTAGAGCAAGGTCATTCTTCATCATGTTCTCCAACAAAATTTTGTAGCTCTTCTCATAGCTGCAGTAATGGAAACAGAGAAATTAAATTGCAGAAAAATAATAATGTTGTCACAAAAAAATAATATGATAAATTTGATGGTAAAAACATTAATTCTAAAATAGCTACCTCTCATGATCTCGGGCGAAAAAGAAGAGAGCTATGTTATCTTCTCCAACACCAAATTCCTGAAACTGTACCGGCCACGTACTTGAACGAGGCACTTCATTTAGGATGATTCTGTGGTTAAACTTGCTAATCGCTTCGATAACTTTAGGTGATGCGCACATCGACAAATGGGCTTGGATTCCTTCCCGCAAGTCAAGGATGTTACCACTTCTAAAAACCTCAAAACTTCCTCTGCATTCAAGGCACACATAAGTACAGCATAGTTAGAGAGAGGTGACTCCAGAAAAACCACTAAGCAGATATTATTCAAACATAGAATTGGTGGGGAGACGTAAGGTATCTTACTGCCATATGTAGTCGTGCTCAGGAATAGCTAAAGATTTCAAGCAAATAGGAACTGCAGCGGAGACACGAGTGGGTATGCCTTCTAAGGAAGACTTCCCATCCAATGAAGCAATTGGCACTGACTCTCCTCCGGATGTCAGAGCCTCAACAGGAAGCAACATGGACTGCTTTGATGTGTCGCAAGTTTCTTGTTTAAGAGAGTCAGCAGTCAAGCCACTTGGTACTGTATGCCTCTCAATAATCTGTGCGGCGGGGGACATGTTTCTTTTGCCACCTGAACTTGATAATTGATCACGGCAAGCTATTTCGGAATTCATGCTCGAAACTGATGAGTCGTCAGATTGGACCCAAGCTCTATGATTTCGGTGGACTCCAGGCTTTCTAAGCATAGCAGCCTCAATAGCCACTTTTAGATTATCATTTTCGCTCCTCGAAAATTTTACAGTTGGACCAACAGCAGGAAATCCAGGATCATCAGCTGCACAAGATTGTGCTAAATGTCCAAATTCTTTACATTTTTGACAAAAAATGGCCCTTCCACCGTTAGTATTACCCTGCCATAAGCGATTCCCAGAATGCTCCATCATTTGCTCACTAGAATTTGTTGCTTCCCTGGCCTGAAGCAATCCATCATGTAGGCCTTCATTTGTGTTGCACGGTGGTCTCTCAGCAACACCAGCACAAGATGAGGAATCCTCCTTTGAGACAGTCTGGTTAAGTTTCTGTCCAAAATTGCTAACCATGTTGGCAGACGAAATTCCAGTTGTACTTTGTGCATATGACGAGGGTCTCTTAAATTCACCTAGTCACATGAATAATGAAAGTATTTGAAGAAACAGAAAAAGACAAAAGATAGATATGAAGAGCCTACTCATGAAATGAATCAAATTATACCTGAAGAAAATGGCAAATCTGAATTCCTTCGGGCTACGAAACTGGATGATTTCAATAACGTTGCAGATTTACTGTCAGGTAGTGCAGCCTTTGTTTCACGGCGACTTGTGAGCAAAGAAGATTCACCCAGAGATCCTAGTTTCTTATCGTCGTTAGACATAGAAATAGTAGGCTTAGCCGATGGACGTTCTGATTTGAAAGTGCTCTTCCTTTCAAAAGAGCTTCGCTCTTTTCTATGTTTGATATCCTGGACATGGGTCAGTCTAGGAGATATCATCTTCACTTTTGATTCAGAACGGCCCGAATTCGTAGATTTGAAGGACATAGATTTTCCCATAGATTTAACTGTACCCTCCTTCAGATGAAGAGAAGCAGGTTCTCTTACTGATTTAAGCCTCTGAAGAGAAACTTGATCTACAAGCTTGACCTTTGGTTTTGAATTCAAAGAATTAAACGAACGAGACTTAGAAAATGTACCTGCAAAATTAGGTAAAGTTGTTCCTCATAATTGCATTGCACCATGGAAATTAAAACAAAACTATAGGAGCAGCCATCATTTCTTTGGGAAAAATAATTTAAAAAAAGGTAAAAATCCTCAAGATGTTTTTATAAGCCAATGACAAAAAATAAAAAATATCGGATAATGTAACCTTGAGATATCTGTATTCGTGGATCAGGAGCAGCGTGTGCTGATTCCAGAGTATCATTAACTGGCAGTGTGGCAGAAGAAGAGTGATTTATTGGGCGCATTCTCCCTCTATCTAAGTTCTTGAATGAACTCTCACGTGAAAGAGCAGCTGTTTTGCTAGAGCTGGAGTTTCTTGGTGAAGCCATGATCAATTCGATGGCAGGCTTCTTTGCCACAGAAGAAACTTCATTCTCATCCCTAGGCCGTTTGCCGCAAGTTTTCATATTTGAACAGCCTTTTTTTCCAACATCAAAAGTATTAATATTTTCACTACTTGCTTGACCAAATGAGTTGTTTTTCTCCTTCTCATCTATCTTTCCAATCTTATCTTGCCTCCGATTACTCGTTTGCTCCTCGACCTTGCATTCTTCACACAGCCAGTTACCTTCTGGGACTTTAGTCAGTGTTTCTTGCATGCAATAACTGAGATGAGATAAATAGGTTAATATCCCTGTACAATTGAGGAAGATAGAATCATATTGCACAGATAATAATAAAGATTTAAGGCTCACGTGTGTTCAGCCCCATCACTACACCGAGAACAGACAGCGAGCAAATCCTCACGACCGGCATCCCCACAGATATCGCAAACTTTGACCTATTTCCAACCGGAGACTTCAATCAGCAATAAATCCACAAAGAATTTATAAATGAAGTAAATCGGAACTACTGAAAAAACCAAGAACATAAAAAAACCACATAATAGGGACCACAACAAATTCAAAAGAGGGAGGTACAGGGAGAGGGTGGATCCATTCAGCCCAATCTATAATTCTTCCTGCCAGAAAAATCAGTACCTTTAATCAAATGACTATTAGTTAAACAATTTAGTGATTCGCTCAAGTACATGTGTAAATCTAGTTATATCTGCAAATGGATCCAGAAGTCAAGATATCATTCTGGCAGTTACAAATCTTGGATCATCATAAAAAATATTTATTACACGTGTCTCTATGAATTAGATGAGAATCTGTGGGTCCCATCCATAAGAGAAACCAAGACAAAAAATCTAAGTGAGCTTAACACATCCTCGATCAGAATTTTACTAGCACATAAAAAATTAAACTAAGAAAATGAATCTTTTACTAGAATAAGCAAGGAACATTCTTACTTACATCCAATTCTTCCATATCAGAGTCATCTTTCTCAGCTGAGTGATGGACTTCCACCTCCATATCTTTATTCTTCTCGATGGAATTGAGAGCATCACCAGGTGGATTATCACAAACAACGTCAGATACTACCTCTTTCATCGACATTGAATTTAACTGATCATGTGAGCACTCCAACTGTTTCCCTTGAGGAAGAGGACACAAGGGTTCTCCATTGGAAGCTTGTAAAAGTGTGTTCTCTACCTTCACCAACTCAGAAGAATTGCCAGTGCTTGTTAGGGGAGTTTCCATCAAGCTTAAATTTTGTGAAGATGGTCCCGTTGGTGAGCTACTAGGAGGCACCTTATCAGAGAATTCTCCACAAATTTTGCTCTGCCTACTAGTCTGTATCATACCATCTTCAACATCACATTTATCCATGGGCTGAGATGAAGTCTGATAACCAATTGTATATTTAGATTTCTCAACTTGACTACAATTGGATGCAAAGGAACGGGGTAGATCTGTCCCATCTCCATTTCGGACACCATTTGCGAACACTTTTGCTTCATTAGCTTCACTTATACATGATAAATTATCATCATGCCCTTCTAAAAATTTAACCCCATCATACTTTGAAAGTGTCATGGTATCTTCTGATGCATCAGAATTCCTCAAGGTTGCTTTACCTACTACATTTTCAGAGAAAGAATCAACTTCTGATTTTATGCCTACTACATTGCTGGTCTCACTGTGCTGCCCGATTTCAAATCTTCTGCCTGTGTCAATTACAGCATTTTCTGTGCAGGTGTCTCCGGAAAATTTGTCTGTCTTTGTACCCATCATGACCTGATAATTATGCAAACAGGAGGAGCAAGGCGCAGAGCACACGTTACACGTTCCAGACTTCGCCCTTGTGTTGACCTTTTGACTTTTATAAGAACAACTACTGAAATCCTTATCAGATTGAGATACCTAACCAAATACAAAATATTAAGTCCAAAAGAAAGGTGCCAATAAAAAGAAGTATATGACCAATGATGATACAATAATAAGTCTTTTTTCTGTTAAAGAAACATCAAGGGACTGAGTGTCAATGCTTTTAAGCAGCAGGAAAAATATGTACAATCTAAAAACTTGTTTCCCAGGTATGAACGCACACCATGAAAACAGTAGGTTAACAGGTTTTCGACCTGACTTTTGCCATCTTCATGTCTAAGTACCTAGCCTAAAGGGCATGCAGAATGACTATCATTATCGTAATGGACAAGATTATTAGGGAATCATTGTGTTGTTATTTTCATTATTCAATTTAACCAGAAAATAAAAAGTAAATAGACAAAACACAAGTTTGGACCAAAAAATAGCATACATGATAACAATAAAAGATTACCAGAGTGATCCTTCAAACTAGAATATGCATCACAATTTTTTTATCCCAACTATGAGGCACATGCTATAAGACTCATGCAAACCCCATACATGATTAAAAGTTAAGAAAGTGTCTTTGAGATAGGAACAAATAAACCCATAGAATTTCAGGGACATATTATTGGCTGGATGCACCTATTTTTTAAAGCTCACAACTACAACACTATTGCGACGATTGATTGCTAGGTCTCAAACATCATTCTCGCTGTCTGGCAGCAAAGACATTTACTTCCACCCAGCTTTGCTTCTTCAAACATAAGAAAGAAATGTAAACTTAATACTCCAGGCAAGTAAAAAAACTACTTCAAACTATTTTCACTCATTAATTTCATCGAAAGAAACAGCACCAATAGATTTTTCATATTACTCAAAACCTCAAATCCCCATTTGTTTACCATCACCCCACCAATCAACAGAAAGAAACTAGTATACCTTTGAAGAGGGAAGAGGAGAGAGAGATGCAAGAATAAGAAACACGGCATGTAATTACCCGGATATCTATCTCACCATATTGAGCTGCAAGTCATAATCTGCTTCATCAGGGGGCCCTTGCATCCTAAAGGAACCACTTAAGACTGGAGTAATCTGAAAGCAAGTAAAGATTACAGTCAGTGGAGGCGATCTACCGATGTCTTGAGCCATATGACAAAAAACTAACATGAACAATTTTGATGTACACATATTGGTTGAATCTAAATTTTGATGTACACACATCAGTTGAATCTCTCTCGGCGTGGTCTCTTAAATCAATTTTGTAAATGTATCTGGATATGAAGAAATCCAAACCCATTTGTTTTTTTGTATTTAATTTAGATAGATATATACATATAGAGCATCTTGAGTATTTACCTTTACAAATAAAACATTCCCAAGGTCTAGAAAAGCGTAAACGGAATAGCAATAATCAGAAACGAGCAAAATTTAAAAGTAAATCCCGTAAACATGTCATAATTCAATAAAAATCACAACTGAAATTGAAACCCAAAGCTAATTTAAGATGCACGAAATGCAAGCAGATCAAAAGACAAAAGATTGCACAAATTAAGTGAACCCTGATTAAATTGCAAAATAATATAAAATGGAAATAAATTACATGCCTCTGGCTGAGACAAAGCGGGAGTCACATTGTAAAGGTTCTCGAGTGTTCGCTCCTTGTGTCTGGTCATCGCCAACTAGGCAAACCGATCAACCATCAATCACGCACATATAGGAAATAAATACGCAAAATGCACAAATATAATCATCGATTAATTCTACCTTCATGCTGCCTAAATTAATTATATCACTAATTAATCTAAAAATCGCATTAGAATTAAGAAAATACAAAGCATATTATATAATAAAATTACTAAAAAAAAAATAGGATCGGAAAATACACGAGCTCTGCTATAAAATTTACCAGGATAAGATTTGGCGAAAATTAAGGAAAAAAAAAAGACGAAGAAGAAGACTCTGCAAATAATAACAGGCCAAGTCGAGATATTTTGCTCCGATTTCAGTTTTCACGTTTTTTCTCTCTCTACAATACAGATATTGGATTCCGTCCTCTCTCTCTCTCTCTATGTGTATATAGATACATATAGGTATGTACGTATACGTGAGAATTATGTAATTGTAGAGTGTAGAATGAGAAATTGGGAGAAATAGATGAAAATAAATTAAATTGCGTGAATAGCTGCCCCGTGTTCTCTCACACGTGTGCTTGGACACGTGAGACGTCGGCTCCACTCTCCAGTTATCTATCTTGCGCATTAGGTTTACAACACCCCCCCTTGTGTTTGCATGGTCCAAATTCTATATGTTACCATCAAGGCACTTGGGCCCACATGGTAGAAACTCAAATTTTTGAAATTTTCATTAAGCCCTTTTGATTTAGATTTTAGGCTGTTGGGAGCTTAAAACTAATTAAAATTGAAAATATCACGTTACGGCCCCACCCGTCTAATAAAAGTCAACAATAACGGCTATATTTTCAATTTTAATCTGATTTTAATCCCTCCCAAACAAGCTTTGCAGATGATATAAAATATATTATTAAAATTAATTATTAATTTTGATTTAAATTATAATTAAATTTAACTTAATTTTAATTAATTTTTTTTAGACGAATCAAAAAGGGACTAAGTACAAAATATTTTTCTAGGGCACTATCACTTTTTTATTCATTTTTCTTTATTCGGTTTAAAGTAGAAGAATTTCATTTAACGGCTTTTGAAAATATATGTATAGAATTTTTAATCGTGTGTACATATATTGAATTTTTTCATGTCAACTTCGAGGAATTTGATTGAGATGCTATTCTTAATAAAAATATTTGTCAATCAATTTTTAAAAAGAATAAGAATATTTACAAAAAAAAAAAAAAAAATCTTCGTATTACGGTGAGTTATGATTTTGCAGAGGTATCGTATCCTCGTTTGGTCATATTCTAACTTTGGGTCCACACAAATTAAATTTTGGTATATAGTTAGGTTGATTTTTTTTCCTAATTGGACCCCTACAGCTTCACTTAAATTATTAATAATGACTTTTATAAAATCTTATTAGAGAAGACCTCTAAATAAAAAAATTGTTTTTATTTTTATAAACAATTTCATTTTAGAGGACATTGTTGCGGTCGATTTCTTGTAGATGATATGGTCAACGGATTCTGACTTTACTCACATCCAAGTATAATGCTCTTGAACGCTTGGACAAATCATTAGAAATACGTGGTCTTCTTCAATGGTGTGGGAGGCGATCATGAGTATTTCAACGATCAAGCCAGTGAACTTATATATTAAGGTGTGGGATGAATGGAAGACGCGAACAACATGTATGTGTACGGGTATCCAATTGTAGAGAGGAAAAAATAAGAGCTAAATTGCTAGTTAAGAGAGTAAAGTAGTGTTATTTTCAAATGACATTAAATGTTGGCTTTTATATAGAGATGATAAAGTAATTATCGTTTGACGAAAGACACATGACCTCATCTTAAAGGTCGCTTCATCTCCTAGGCATCACTTTTTGCGGTCATAGGTTCAAAGAATAAATGATTATGGAAAACGGTCACATTTTAGCTTATGTCAACAAATGAAAAGTAGATTGGTGATATGATTAAGAGGCATATGCTGTGGATATCACATTAATTAATCACAAGGAAGATTTTGTACAGAAGATCTCTTGAAAGAATCGAAGTAAGAGAGTGCCTTTGTGGGTTTGGAAGTTAATTGCTTCGAAAATGAGTTACAGCAGATCGCAACACCTGCCTAAACCACGAATGGTCGGCCTCAACATGACACCTCAACTAAGGTGAAGGCATCACCTCGGCCACCTCCACCTCTATTTAATGGCCTTGGCTAGACCAAGTAGGTCGGCAACGTGGAGTGCGGACCTAAGGTGACTTGATACTTGATAATTGGTTGTCACATAACCAATGATTGAAGCCTTGTAGAATGAGGCGTAAAAAATCATTTCAAATTTTTTTTTAAAAAAAATATTAATTCGTGTATAATATAGTTCGACTATTCAATTTTCTAAGCAAATGAAGACGTAGAAAAGAGAAAAAATAATGGAGATTCCCACAAGCCCGTCTTACCGACTTGACAGTTGAGTCTATAATACGTTAATCTAAAATTTGACTGAAAGGTTATTTTGGTAAGAGTTAAACGTGTATATATCGACATTAAGAAACAAATTTGGTACGCCTTGTCCCTTGATTGATCACATTAGCAATTGCTGGACCCACAATTACTTTGATTCATAAGTTAATAATGGTCTTAAGTTTGAATTTGGCAGGGCAATTAGATCTGCCACCAAAATAGGTGACTATAAGTGGACTGGGGCGTCGCCGCGCTCAGCTCATGTTTTTCCTAACCGAGAATACGAATCATGGACCACGCAAGTTTGATTGTGCTACTTTTCAAGTCAAGTTTTTACTAAAAATTACTTTAAAAAAAGAAGAAAAGACTAATTTGCTTAATAAATCTTAAATTTCCTCCTCTGATTAGGCAGAGACGGATCCATGACCAAATTACAGGTCAGTTAATACGTAAAAAAAAAAAAAAAAAAATTACACGTGATTTTTTATTTTTACATAATTTTTTTTTCTAACTAAAAAAAATCAGTTGGGTCCCTCCATCCGTCCATGTGATTAGGGAATTGACCGTCGTGACTACCTACACGAAGAATGCACATTGTCTCGTGTAAAATTCAATTAAAATAGTGACGATACGAAATATTCCTTGTATTATTATGAGAAATTATATACTATAATGTTCCATGAAACTTAGTCATACGATGTATTAGTTCTAAGAGTTATACAATTAATTCAGATTGGTCCATCTCTATTACCTTAATAAAAAAAAATTTAATGGTCTATGGAAAATAAAATAATAATATAATGCGACTATGATACGACTAGCTACGTGGCAACAACCAGCAGTTATTTTATAAAGCTCGTTTTGTAAAATTTCGCCAAAAGTTTATCAAACTTCAATTTTAATTTTACATTTTACGAGACTCGCATTCTTTCAAGCGCGTATTTCATTGACTTTCATTAAAATCTCCTAAAACTTTGTCGTGAACCCCTTAATTATATACAAATCACGTTTTAATTTTTTTTTTTTTTTAAATCTCAATATATTTAAAAACTGACAATGAGTGACAAAGAAAGCGAAAATGAACTGGGCATGAATAGTTTAAGTGAACAACGTGAATATTGCTTGAAAAATGACTCAACAAATTGCACACACTTCACGCGTCACGTGTTGGACTATACTAGACAAAGAGCTGTTACTATACTTTCATTTTCTTCATCAAGTTTTCGACTTTCGACGATTTTCTTTATTGGAAAGAAATTAAACAGAATAATATTTAAATAGTTATAAACGGACAGTAAATAAATGGATATTACTTGTGAATATATTAAAATATATGATTAAAAATGAAACTTGATCATAGATAAATAATTTATAATTTTTGCTAAACGAAAACTTAAATAAATGTTTTTTTTTTTTTTTACATTTCACTAGCGGTGTACATAAAATTATAGTCCATGTTTGATACACATTCTTTCAAAATACATTATTTCATAACTCATTTTCAACATCACATTTTTCAATAAAATAAATTTTTTTATCACATCAATAATTTTTCTTACTTTTTAACCTCATATTTCCTATTATATAACTATTGAAAATACATTTTTTTTTCTCAATAATATCCATCAAATACACCCATAATTCAAGATTGCTGCATATGTTCGAAGTTGATAACCAGCTACCGATTATTTGAAACTATTACTTTCGAATGTATAACCAAATACAAAATAATAATAATAATAATAATAAAAGCATTTTTAAGCTTATAGTGAGTACTTGGATAAAAAGTTAAGACGGCGGTTAACAATCAAGTATAAAATATTTTAATTTAGCCCCTGTTTGTTTACCATTTTTTAAAAAATTGTTTTCTACAGTAATCAATATCTACCACACATTCAAATAATAAAATATTTTACACATAAACCGATAAAATTTCTTTCAATTTCAACCACACATTTTCCAAAAAATACTATTCATTACATCATTTTCTTCTCAATAATGGTTGACAAACAGGCACTTAGTGTCTTATCCACGAAGATTGTTATATCTTGTTAAGATTTTGGGTTTCATTTTAAAATGTCAACTTTATAAGGTTGCTCGTTTAATCGATGTGAAATTTTATTCCTTAACATGTTCCTGCAAAATTGTGCAGCTCTGATACCATATTAAAACTTGGAGTTTCATTTTAAAATGTCAGCTTTGTTAAGAGATATAGTCTTAACCCTCATAAATTGATATATGTTTCATCTTTAATCGATGTGGTATTTTATCCATTAACGTGTCTTGGGATAATTTGTAATTTTTTAAGGGAACAAGTGAAAATGTTAAAATATGCTTTCAATTGTGAAAATAATAAATTTATGCAACTAGTGAAAAATAGGACCGCTAATTGCTTGGAAAACGATTTAGACTATTTGGATTTTGGAAGTTTGGGGGATTAAACTGCAGTTTAAAAAAGTCAAACACGCAATTGAGAATAATTAAGAAAGAAGAACCAAGATCATTTGAGTTTCTCTCACTCAATTAATTTTGAAGATTCAAAGTCATTTCAATCTATCCTGCTTTTTCAAGTTACAAGGGTTGAGGTTCCGATTTTGTTTCATAGACTCTTTGTTTGTCATGCACATAAACAAGATTGCTAACACTTGATTCGTGGCCAATTTATCAGAAAAGTGGAATGACGGTGTCTCATATGCAGGTATAGTTGTAAGCTTTTTTATTCATAACATTTCGTATACTTGCAAATTTCTTAACCAGAGTATATTGTGCATTTATTCTATACATTCGCTTGTAAACTCGTGTGTTTGGAGGCTACCTCGGGTACTGTGGGATCTCGAGGGTCGGACGGGCAGGTCGTCAGACGTGGTCAAAAAATAATATAGAATGGCAAGATAAGATATGAACATGATAGATACGTATTGATTTTTACGTCTAAATTTTCTAATCGTGCATAGTAATCTTGAAGTTTGAAGAGAACACGATACGTGTGCATATATTGATTTTCATGTCAACTTTGAATCAATTTGGTTGAGATGCTATTTTTGGTTTATGTTTGATGTAGTTAGAAATCAGATTTTTAGTAAATTTGATAAAATATCTTCTATGTATTAAAAGTGGTTATGTAACGAAATTTCTTGTTTTTAACGGAAAAACTAACAGAATTTGTTGTTTTAACGGACTATGTAACGGAATTTCTTGTTTTAAACAGGCAGCTGCACCTTCCTTCAGTGTTTTTATCATAACTTTGTACACTGATGTCCGATTGAGGCGATTCAAAATGCGTTGAAAAGCTAACTCATTTGACTACAACTTTGATTCAGACAACATTCTCCAATTCGATCACTTTCTATGCCAAAAATAGGTCTCAATATGAGACTAAAACATCGGAGTATAACTTTTCGATTGGAAATTGATTTGTGATCATCTTTTTACTAAATTTGATTTCATTGACGTCTTCTTTTATCCAATTGACTCCGAACACTCTCAAATCTTTATCGTGAGGTTCGGCACAACTTTTAGGTATTTACATTTTATTCCCCGA
Source organism: Fraxinus americana (assembly GCA_035079005.1). Lineage (NCBI taxonomy): Eukaryota > Viridiplantae > Streptophyta > Magnoliopsida > Lamiales > Oleaceae > Fraxinus > Fraxinus americana. Next base: position 47,497,212 of record CM068707.1, read on the forward strand.
ACTTTGGATTCCTTACAATTTAGTCATTTCTCCAAATTTGTCAACTTTTGCTTATTTTCTTCGATCTCACCAACTTACATTACAACATCAAAATCACACATCTAATTATTTATCAATTACATAAACATTACATCATTAATTATTTAATTAACCAAAAAAATTACATCTTTATTAATAACAAATTAATTCTTAAACAAAACTATTAAATATAAACTAGGCAAACGTGCATTGCACGTTGCTTGTATGGTTAAAAAGTTGTGGATCTAGTGAAGTATGTAGTTAAAATTAATTTTTGATTTTGACTTAAAATTTATTCAACATTTGAAGTCACACCAAACAAGGACTTGATAAGATTTTTAAAACAAATATTTGTATAATTTTCAAAAGAATGAGATTCCTTGTACTACAATGTTCCGTGAAACTTAGTCATACGATTAATTCAGATTGGTCAATCTCTATTACCTTAATCAAAAAAATTAATGGTCTATGGAAAATCCGACTAGTTACGTGGCAACAACCAGCAATTATTCTATAAAGCTCGTTTTGTAAAATTTCACCAAAAGTTTATCAAACTTCAATTTTAATTTTAAATTTTACGAGACTCACATTCTTTCAAGCGCGTATTCCATTGACTTTCATTAAAATCTCCTAAAACATTGTCATGAACCCCTTAATTATATACAAATCACGTTTTTTTTTTTTAAATCTCAATATATTTAAAAACTGACAATGAGCGACAAAGAAAGCGAAAATGAACTGGGCATGAATAGTTTAAAGTGAACAACGTGAATATTGCTTGAAAAATGATTTAACAAATTGCACACACTTCACGCTTCACGTGTTGGACTATACTAGACAAAGAGTTGCTACTATACTTTCATTTTCTTCATCAAGTTTTCAACTTTCGACAATTTTCTTTTGGAAAGAAATTAAACGGAATAATATTTAAATACTTATAAACGGACAGTAAATAAATGAATATTACTTGTGAATACATTAAAATATATGATTAAAAATGAAATTTGACCATAGATAAATAATTTATATTTTTTGCTAAATTTCACTAGCGATGTACATAAAATTATAATTCAAGACTGCTGCATATATTCGAAGTTGATAATCAGTTACCGATTATTTGAAACTATTACTTTCGAATGTATAATCAAATATTAAAAAAAAAAAAAAATTTAAAAGCATTTTTAAGCCTATAGCGAGTATTTGGATAAAAAGACAAGGACGGCGATTAACGATCAAGTATGAAATATTTTAATTTAGTGTCTTATCTACGAAGTTTGAGATATCTTGTTAAAATTTTGGGTTCTTTCTTAAAAGGTCAACCTCGTAAGGTTGTTCGTTTAATCGATGTGAAATTTTATTCCTTAACGTGTTCCCGTAAAATGGTGCAGCTCTGATACCATATTAAAACTTGGAGTTCCATTTCAAAATGTCAACCTTGTTAAGAAATATAATCTTAACCTTTATAAATTGATTTATGTTTCATCTTTAATCGATATGGTATTTTATCCCTTAACGTGTCTTGTGTTAATTTGTAATTTTTTAAGGGATCGAGTGAAAATATTAAAATATGCTTTCGATTATGAAAATTATAAATTTATGCAACTAGTGAAAAATAGGACCGCTAATTGCTTTGAAAACGATTTAGACTATTTAGATTTTAGAAGTTTGGGGATTAAATTGCAGTTTAAAGTCAAACACGCGATTGAATAATTGAGAAAGAAGAACCAAGATCATTTGAGTTTCTTTCACTCAATTAATTTTGAAGATTCGAAGTCATTTCAATCTATCCTGCTTTTTCAAGTTACAAGGGTTGAGGTTCCGATTTTGTTTCGTAGACTCTTTGTTTGTCATGGACATGAACAAGATTGCTAACACCTGATTTATGGCCAATTTATCAGAAAAGTGCAATGAGGATGCCTCATATGCAGGTATAGTTGTAAGCTTTTTTATTCATAACATATCGTATACTTGCAAATTCCTTCAATACATTCGCTTGTCGACTCGTGTGTTTGGAGGCTACCTCGGGTACTGTGGGACCTCGAGGGTCAGGCGGGCAGTTCGTCAGACGTGGCCAAGAAATAATATAGAATGGCAAGATAAGATATGAATATGACAAATACATTGATTTTTAAGTCTAAATTTCTAATCGTGCATAGTAATCTTGAAATTTGAAGAGAACAAGATACATATGCATATATTGATTTTCATGTCAACTTTGAATCAATTTGGTTGAGATGCTATTTTTAGTTTATGTTTGATGTAATTAAAAATCAGATTTTTAGTAAATTTGATAAAATATGTGGTTAAAAAGTTGTAGATCTCGTAAAATATATAGTTAAAATTAATTATTGATTTTGACTAAAAATTTATTCGACATTTTAAGTCACACCAAACAATGACTTAATAAGACTTTAAAAACAAATATTTGTACTATTTTCTAAAGAATAAGAATATTTTGACCTTTAAAAAAATCTACTTTACTTTTTCTTTAAACAACATTTTCTTCATTTCACATTTTGTACAAGGTTATGGTATGGGTATGATTGTTCATTATTCTAACTATGTGTCCCACCCAAATTGACCCCATTAAAATTTTAATACTTTTTTTTTCTTCTTTTCAATCTTACATTTTCCAATAAAATAATATTACACATAAATTGAAAACTTTTCATTTTTTTTCGACTATTCATTCTTAAAAAAATACTGTTCTAAAAATTAAAATCTCAAATAATGAGAGCCAAAAGGTGGCTTAATATATAATTAGTTGATTCTATTCCTAATGAAGAATTAGAAATTAGTTGATATTAAAATAGGTGGCTATAATTTAAAAAATTAATATACGATTTATCTAAAAAAATTATTTACAATATTTGATTGGCTAAATGATCAAATCATTCGTATATACGTAAAATAAATATTTGATTAAGATAATATTTAATAACAAATTATTGAAAAAGAAAGATCGAGTTTTTGAAGACGCCGTCTGTCGATTAAACATGTAAATAAATATTATATAACTCTCGTTATCGAACATGAAAATAACTGAATCAAGACAATTCGACAAAATTTGTAAAAGAAAAATCCGAAATAATGAATTAAAATATAAATAGAAGTCAATTAGCTACATCGTTCGTCATGAAAAATAATATAGCCAAAAAGCATGGCAAAGAAATCAATGGAAGCAAATAACTGTTATCTTCCATGATTTAAACGATTGGATTTTCATCCACAATAATCACAGTTCCAGAAAAGAAGCAAATATCTCCAATACAACTTAATCGTTCTCCAAATTAACCAGAACAAACACATTCCTGCCCAGTCGACATATCCGAGGCTCACGGGAGTTGTTTTTTCACATTTCCATCTATCCTTCCAATCTTATCTTGCCTCTGATGACTCAATTTCTCATCCACCTTGCATTCTAAACACACCCAATTGCCCTTTGGCACTTTAGTCGGCACTTTTAGCATGCAATAACTGAGACGAGACATAGGTTTATGTCATTGTAAAATGCAGAAAGACAGAATCATATTGCAGAGATAAGATTAAAGATTTAAGGCTCACGTATGTTCTGCCCAATCACTACAACGAGAACAGATAACGAGCAAATCCTTCCGCCCTTCATCACCACAGATACCGCAAACTTTGACCTTCAATCACCAATAAATCCATGAAGAATTTATAAATATGCAAGTAAATCTCAACTACAGCAAGCATGTAAAAAAATCCACACAATAGCTAATGCTAAAAAGCCATCTTCTACTTGTTCCTGCCAGAAAAGTAAGTACCTTTAATCAAAGGACTACTAAGTGATTCATGCAAGTACTTGTGTAAATCTAGTTCTATCTATAAGATTTACTCTTATCTATAACATGACGTGAATCAGCAATAATAACACAGAATTTATAAGTTTTCTATCTAGTTACTAGAATAAGCAAGAAAAAATTCTTACTTACATCAGGGTCTTCCACCTCAGAGTCCGGATAGAATTCCACCTCCATATCTTCGTTCTTGTTGATGGAATTCAGAGCACCACCAGGTGGATTATCACAAACAACATCAGATACTACATCAGATACCTTTTTCCAGGTTTGAGCGCATACTATGAAAACAGAAGGTTATAGAAACCTGAATTTTTCCATTTTCTCGATGTCCTAATACTAAAGGACCAGCAGATTGACTATCATTATTGCAATGGACAAGATTACTAGGAATTAGGAAACACCGTGTCATTTCTTTTTCATTCAATTCGAAAAGAAAATAAAAGTTAAATAGACAAAACACAAGTGGGCCAAAACTCAGCATACGCAAATGGCAAAAAAAGGGCGACCAGATTGATCCTTCAAGCTGGAATATGCAACACAACTTTTTTATCCCAGGGGATAAGGCACGTGCTTTAGGACTCGTGCAATCCCCATACATGATTAAACGTCAAGAGAATGTCTTGAGATACGAAAATTAAACCCAACAGAATTTCAGGAACATATTATTATCAAGACTTGGAGTTGATCTTAAAAGGATAAACATGTTATGAGGAGTGGCCCAAGCCTTATATGTTGATTAGTATTTCTGTATTTATTCGTTTATTGCATTCAACTGATCACTAAGCCTAAAACATTATTGCAACACTACGGCAACGATTGATCACTGGGCCTCAAAAGTTAATCTTGTAAAACCACTGCGTCTTCAAACATAAGAAGGAAATGTCAACTTCATAAAACAACATGCAAATCATGAAATCAGAGAAATACTACTTGTGGACTAAAGCAACATTAATGAAAAAATAACAAAAACAATTGTGGTATAATTCATCAAAAATGATCCATGAGCATTGGGCAGAGTTCTAGTTCCAATCACCAGTAGAAAGAAATGGTGGGGGGTAAAAGATCCAAGATAGCTTAAACCCACATTCAGAACAGAGGTCCATAGTGATTCGATGATGCCTAAATCCTTGAAATTTTGCTATAACTTCTGAAGTTTTAACAACGATTATATTCCTATTATCCATTCGGAATTGAGACTAAACCAGGCGAGCAAAACCCTAATTACTCCACCAAACTATTGAAATAAACAACAGTATCGCTCAAAATTTGAAATCCCTAAATTTTTACCAAATCACGCTAGAAATCAATATAAAGAAACTTGTATTATAACAATAAATAACAACGACATGTAATTACCCCCAAATCTTCTTCACTCATCCACGAGAATCGCCACGAATTTCCATCAACATTCAATGGATCCATTATTTTTGCTCAGCCCTATAATACCTAAAATTTTATTAATAATATATTATTTAAAAAATAGTTTATTTAAAAGACATCAATTATATGATTTACCTCAAAATTTTGTGCTTGTTTCGAAAAACACTGAAAATTGTTAAAAGAATATAATTAATTTTAATTTTGTTATAAAAAGAGAGAGAGAATCAGAAGAGAGAATAAAAATCAATAAACTTGTATATATTATAACGAGAACTAAATTCCTATATTCATAGGAAAGGAATAGTTTCATATGGTAATAATATTTAGGGCTGTAGGGGTACATGTGTCATTCACATTAAACCCTAATTTACTTTCTTTTTACAACTCTCCCCCTTGAACGACATATTATAAAATATCTGACTCGTTAAAACTTTGTGTAATAAAAATTCAATGGGACAAAAAAAATCAAAACGAAGGAAAAAAAGTACATTTATTTTGGAGTATTAAAGATAAATGCTGTCCATTAAAACCTTGTTAGGAAAATCTAGTGGGATAAAACATAAGAGAAGGAAAAAGAGTACAGCTACTCCCCCTGATGTTGATCACTGAAAATCTTTGAGTCGACGCATTCCAATCTCGTGAACTAATTTCTTGAATGTAGGTGTTGGCAGCGCTTTTGTAAATAAATCAGCCAAATTGTCACTTGAACGAATTTGTTGAACATCGATGTTGTCATTCTTCTGAAACTCGTGTGTATGAAAGAATTTGGGAGAAATATGCTTTGTCCTGACACTTTTGATATACCCTCATTTGAGTTGTGCAATATAAGCAGCATTATCTTCATACAAAATTGTTGGACTATCTTTTTTTGAAATTAATCTGCATGATGCTTGGATATGATTGGTCATGTTCCTCAACCATACACATGCCTGCTTCATGGATTGCAATAATTTCAAAATGATTTGAGGATATTGCTGTCAATGATTGCTTTACAGATCTCCATGATATAGTCGTTTCTCCACGTGTAAACACATATCCTGTTTGTGATTTAGCTTTATGTGGGTCGGAGAGATAACATGCATCTGCATATCCCACTAAAGCAGATCCCGACTTTTGAGAATAAAATAATCTCAAATCAATAGTACCCTTTAGGTAACGAAAAATATGTTTAACACCATTCCAATGTCTTTGTGTTGGTGTAGAGCTATATCTTGCAAGGTGATTTACAGAAAAAGCTATGATGGGTCGAGTGCAATTTGCAAGATATGTTAATGTTCCAATTGTGCTGATATGTGGTACTTCAGGATCAAGAATCTTTTCTCTATCTTCAAGTGGATGAAAATGATCATTTTTTATATCGAGTGATCGAACAATCATAGGTGAAGCCAGTGGATGTGCATTATCCATATAAAATCGTTTTAAGATTTTTTTTCTGTATAAGTAGATTGATGAATAAATAATCCTTCTGGGAATTGTTCAATCTGCAACCTGAGACAGAATTTCGTTTTTTCTCAAATCATTAATCTCAAATTCATTTTCAAATAATTTACAGTTTTGTTGAGTTCTTCAGAAGTTCCAATTAAATTTAAATCATCAACATAAACTGTTACAATTGCAAATCCAATATTTGTTTTCTTTATGAAAACATATGGGCAGACATCGTCATTTTTATAGTCCTCCTTTAACAAATATTCGCTAAGGCGATTATACCACATGTGTCCGGATTGTTTCAATCCATATAATGATCTTTGCAATTTAATTGAGAATATGTATCATTTGTTTCTTGCACTTTAAGTCTTTCAGGGGCTTCTATATATATGTCACTATCAAATAAACCATACAAATAGACAGTCACTACATCCATAAGGCGCATATCGAACTCTTGTGACACATCCAAACTACTTAAGAATCTAAAAGTGATGGTGTCCATTACGGGAGAATATGTTTCCTCATAATCAATTTCTAATCTTTGTGAGAAACCTTGAGCTACGAGTCGGGCCTTGTATATTGTAATTTCATTATTTTTATTTTTCTTTCATACAATAACTCATTTGTATCCAATAGGGATTACATTTTCAGGTGTTCGAACTACAAGTTCAAACATTTTTCGTTTCTCTAAGGAATTCAATTCCGCCTGTATGGCTTGTTTCCACGTTGGCCAATCATTTCTATTTTGACAGTCTTAACAGACAGTGGTTCAGGATTCTGATTTTGCATAATATCAAGAGTCACATTAAAGGCGAAAATAGTGTCTATAATAACATTATTTCGCTCCCATAATTTATGAGATAACATAATTTATTGAAATCTCATTATTTTCGGACACTTGTGATTCTTCAGGAACCATATTTTCAATATTTGATTGATCAATTTCCTCTAATGTTACTTCTTCTGAAATTTTTGGTTGGTTTTTCTCTTGTACTTTTCTTTTTCGAGGTATGGAGTTTTTTGAACCAATTGGTCGACCACGCTTATGGCGTATTTGAAATTCATTTGCTATTCATAATATGATGCAGTACATCATGTGCAAAAGTGTTGTCGACAACTTTTTCTTATCTTTTTCTTTTTTTCATAATGACATAACTTATTGAGATATGTCAACTTTCATTATTTCAGGTACATGAACCTCTTCTGGGGTTTTATAATATGTTATGTCTAAATACTCATTAAGAGTACATACCTCCTTAATAAGACCATATTTACCAAGTTCTCCATTTTCGTTTGGCGGATTTTGTAATAATATCGAATATTATCACACTTTAGGTGTGCCATAAATTTATCAAATATAATATCAATGAATTGTCATTCCAAGAGTCAATTCGAGTTGCAACATTTAAAGCTGATGTGTGAGATTATTAATCTCTTTTATCAGTAAATGCATCTAAATGAATTATTTTTAGAATTTCTGGTTTGAATTGTCTTTTGCGAGGATTTAGATAATGATGCATTTGTACACTATTTTCAGCTTTTTAATTTCTCCCCCTAATGTTGAGAGAATTGTCCAATCAAAATGACAATAATTTTTCCAGCGTTATAAAATATCACCCATTTGGAATAGGGGTTCAAGCTACGCATTTATTCTCAACATTCTTTAGTTTCCATCTCAGTGCATTGTCGTGGACCAATTTTACATATACTGCACTATCGAAATAATTTGATGGAAAAATTAGACCATAAGCCAAGTAATAACTAGGAGAACTATAATATTGCCATGATACGTAATGATTTTCCCTAAATTGAAATGTGAAGTATTTTGTTCTCAATTAAATTAATTAGAAACGTTTAACAAACAATAATATTAAACCATTTATTGACATCTCAACTAACACTTATTAAAAAGTTGAGATTTAGGATCATTAGTATTAAAAAGTCTTAATTGTATAATCTGAAAATTATACTCATAATTTGAGTAGCACTTTCGCAAACTTCAAGTTGCGAACACCATGCAATCATCTAATGTTTGTATCAAATCTATTATATACAAATAATGTTTAGATGGTCAACGTGGAGGGTGACGGGGCTCCATATATCACCATAATTAATTTTCAGAAATATTGGAAATTTCATCATTATTTAACTAATAACGATCAATGACCAATTTTCAATAAAGAGAACAAACATCAAATATGATTTCATTGGATTGAAGAATCTTCCGGTTCTTCATTGAATATCCATTTGAATATTTAATTTCGCATCATTATTTGATCCAGTGATGATTCAATTGGTCATGCCAAACAATAAAGTCAAATTGAACTTTTAGTTCAATATAAAATATAATTCAATTTTTTAATTTTGAAGAATATAATTAAATATTATATAATCATATATCATTCAAGTAATCAAACTAATTAATGTCCCATGACATTAATTACACGTTGTCCTTCAAGGATAAACATGAATTCAAAATGATATATTTTTCGAAATACGTACAACTTCAAGAGCACGTTATATTTATTATTTCTCATCCGAAAGTAATATGTCAATATTCTTTTGAAATATTGAAAATTATAATTCATGCTCTTCAGGATCAAGTAATATTATTCTGAAATATTAATTATGATGTTGTGCACCTTTAGGGACAATAATAAACTATTATTTCGAAATATTAGCTCTTCAGGAGCCATATATTTGTTTCTTCAAGAATAATATGTCAATATTCTGATGATCAAATATTTCAGTTAATTTTTTTTTCAAAGAACATGTACATCTTTCTCAGTGAGATATTCAATTTTCAATCCATCGTGAAAATGATGAAGAAGAAAGATGAGTGCTTTTGCACGATCCGTAGGGATTCTTTGTTTCCTTCTTTTATTGTCTCTCCCAAACCTTTTGAGATCAGATGGATATCAGCATCGAGTACTTATGACAAATAATTTTTGCCAGATATGTCAAGTGCAGCAAACTCAAGTTTTGTGATATTTTCCATTTGATTAACTACACAATAAAGTAAAAGAAAATACTAGGGCTGTAAGTAAAAACCGCCAAACCGGAAAACCGAATCGAAACCGCAATTTCGAAACCGGCGGTTTGGTGCCACGTGGACCTGCCAACGAAATGGTTTTGAACCAAACCAAACCGGTCAAAAACGGTTTGGTTTAGGTTTGAAAATTTTAATTATGATTTGAAACCAAACCGGACCGGCGAAAAATATATAAAATAAAAAAATAAAAATTTGATTTTTTTTAAAATTTATCCAAAATTTCAATTTTGTAAAATTGAATAATTTTGTCATTTTGTAGGTATTTTTGTCAATTTCTAATTTCCTATTAATTATTAAGATTTATGACCCACCCAAACCTAATTATATATTAAAAAAAAGCCCAAATTTGAAAGAAGTAGCACTAAACAGCTCAACCCAAGTCCATATACTCATAAGTCACAACCCTAATCTTCCAATTTCCATTTCTCTCACTCGCTGGTCGTAGCCTCGCTCCCCGCGGCGCCTCCTGGTTTCTCCTAAATCGTCAACGCCCTCGAAATCTCGAACCTCCTAATTGCCGGTAGTGTACGTTCGCCGATATTATTAGACTATTTCAGGTTCTTGCATATTTATTTGATCGCGAGTAAGGCTTAAAATTGAAATTGTCACTTTCTAGTTGAAATTTGTTTACATATTTATTGATCTTGAGTAAGGTTTAAAGTTGAAATTCGGGCTATCAGGTGCTCAAAAGGCATTTGTTTACATATGAGAGAATATGTATAATTCCGTGTTAAATTGCAAAAGATGAATGTGGGTATATATAGTAGAACGGGGGAGAAAAAATATTTGTAGTTTGTCTTTTGGAAGCCATTATTAGATAGATCCGTGTCTTAATTCTTTTTTTTTTTCAAATTTGCTAATTAAAATTTTTTTGTGTATGAAGGACAAAATTGATCATGAGTTATGTGGCTTATTGAGTATGTGAATGTTTCTTCCTTTTACTAGTTCTGTGACAAAATTTGATATTTCTTGAGTTTTGTGACAAAATTAATTAGTTTATTCCTTTTGCTAGTTGAAAAGGGACATTATTATGTTTTTTTGGATCTAATATTTATTTTAGTGGACTTGTATTGTATCTTTATCGTAAAGTATTATTCTAAAACGTCAAAAGGGCAAATAAAAAACTATGCTTTAGTTTATTGTGATTTTACTTTTAATTTGTTGGTATTTAAATTTATAGTAAATATATTTAGTTTGTTTTAGATTTATTTCTAGTAAGATATAAATATATATTGAATTAATGACATAAAAGTAGATACTAGACAGAAAAAAATATACACGAAATCGACGGTTTAAAACCGGACCAAACCGTTAGGTTTAGGTTTGAATTTTTCTCAAACCGGTCAAAACGGTTTGGTTTGAAAATTTGTCAAAAACCGCAAAAACCGGACCGCTTACACCCCTAGAAAATACAATTAGTTTCGAAAAATATGATTAAACATCCATAGTCAATATCAATATGACATAAGTTACGTGTTTTCCTTCAGGGATAAACACTAATTTAAAATTATATGTTCTTCAAATCATGTGCTATTTCGGGAGCACGTTGTATTTTAATATTACTTCTTCAAGAGCAATATGTCAATATTTTTTTGAAATATTAATTTTAATGTTAAGCTATTTCAGGAGCAACAATAAACTAATATTTAGGAATATTAGATCTTCAGGAGTTATGTATTGTTTATAGAGTTGTACTTTTTCGGGAGCAACAATAATTAAGAATGAATTCAATAATTGATATTTTATTATTAAACATAAAAAAAAAGACAATAAAATATTCAATTACACATCACAATGAAAATATTAACTAATTTATAGGGAATGAATAATATCATATGGTAATCAACTTGTGTATATTATAATGAGAACCAAATCCCTATATTGATAGGAAATGAATAGTATCATATGGTAATAATATTTAAGGCTCCAGGGGTACAAGTGTAATTCACATTAACCCTAATTTACGTTCATTTTACAACAAATTTCACATTTCTTTCGGTATTCATAGGACAAACATAACATTATATCGGGTTAATGATAATAAATTTGTGTGAAGTTACTTACTTTTGAAATATGAATTTTCAAATTAACCTTTTTAAACTTGGATTGTATAAAATAATTCTATTCACGACCAATATGGTCTTAAGTGAAGCTAAAATTCGATTCTTATCTTTTTATTTTTCCTGAATTATTAAAATAACTTAATTTAGATTAGTAAAGTGACTATTTTACCCCTTTTTTTTTTTTACTTTTTGGCTCTATTGGTCAAATGTGCTCACTAACGAAATTCTGCCAATTTTCCAAAGGTTGAGAATGCAATTGTCCATAAATCAGTGTTCTAAAAGGCGTAATGCGTTGCGATGTGTCGAGATCTAGAATCAAGAATCATAAGTTTAGGCGCGTCAATGCGAAGAATAAGCGTCATAATGCGTTTCGTATTTTTAATATTATTTTAATTATTTTTAAGGAATTAAATATATTTTTATATAAAAAAACAGATTTTTTATCAAAAAAAAAAAATTCTGTTCGAAAATGCGCCGCGTTCGAAAACGCGCCTACGCGGCGCATTTTCGAACAGAAACGCATTTTTACCCGCATTTCACCAATTCTACCCGTTTGACTCCCGTGTCGCGCCTAGGCGGTTCGTTTTGGCGCCTTTTAGAACAATGCCATAAATAGACGTAGACATGGAAGTGCAAATGAAACTAAAAATTGGGGATGTCTACTGTCATTTACCATTTATTTTTTTAACCGTACATGTGGTTTGCTACGCTTAGCCTCATTTGATGGTCTTTATTGAGAAAAATGATGTTTTAAATAATAATTTTTTGAAAAATGTATAGTTAAAATGCAGAATTTTATTTTGAATTTACGTGCAAAATATTTTATTGTGTGAATGTTTGATTGAAAATAAGTATGAAAATTAAAGAGTTTTGTTCCAAATAAAGACAATGAAGCTTTATCTTTTCATTACAACCTAAGAATGTTTCGGTTTTTCAAGTTGAATAGTCTTATTTTTTTACAATACCATAAAGCCCCTGTTTGAGCTCTATTATTCTCAAAATTCATTTTTTTAACACTTATTTTAAACTACATATTCTTCCATAAAATAATTTTACATGTAAATCCAAAACTTTTCATCATTTTCAATCACACATTCTCTAACTTTTTATAATTTCAAAATGCATTTTCTCAATAAAATGAAGCCCCAAAAAGGGGCATAATCAATAAGATGTTTAGTCCTTTGTTGAGTGAAATTTAAAATTAAAATTAAAATCAATCATTAATTTCAACTACATATTTCACGGGACCCACAACTTTTCAACCACATATTTCATTAACTTTCATCAAAATCTGCTAAATTTTGATTTTAATTTTCACAAAAAAAAGGCTTAAAAATTTCAAGAATAAGTATATAAAAATTCCAAATATAAATACTTCTATTCTATGGTACCATACAGCGTGGTATGCACATCTATATAGCTAGCCTCCACAAGTCATTCATTCTTCCACCTATGAGTCAGGTCTATTAGGAAACAAGAAAAATGAAACTTGTAATTAGTTAAACAATTGGAGAAACAAACACCATTGACCTGAATCCATTATATTCTACGAATCGAATCGGATCAACTGATAAGAGGAAACATGAAAAGTGAAACTTGAAATTAGTTAAACAATTGGAGAAACAAACACCATTGAATTGAATCAATTATATTTTACAAATCGAATCGAATCAACTGTAGCTCCTACAATGTTGTATTCCTTAGTAGATACATTATACACCATCATTCGTAACAAAGTATTGGTTCATTCAACGTATCTTCATGTTTTTGATCAAAAGGATTATGTAGCACAGCTCTAGGAGCATCTACCATATTTGTCTATCTTTTTATCAAATTTTCTCCGCACGATGTTCCTGCAGTTAGAAACAAATTGTTGATTAAATTCTCAATTCCTTTTCCGGGTTTTGGTGGCGTTATTCTTCCTAAATTGAACAGCATTACACACAAGTTTGACAGCAACATATGGAAGCCAAATAGGCTTTAAGACTAATAGCGACAAAAAAAATATCAAGCTGTCAAGAACAGAAATAAAATAGAAAATGCTCACCTTTCATTGTATTGGACGTATATCTATCATCATACGGTTTCCTGTGAAAAACATTATTTCACAAGGTTAAGAATCAGACAGACAATGCACAGAGTCTAGCGTGTAACCAAACCAACGAGTAACAGTAATTCAAGTGAAAGAGGGCCTATTCGTGTTAGCTATCTCAGAATTTCCTATTTCCTTCAGAGACTCTTTATAATGCAAATATGACACGCTAATGTAACTATCTATGTTAAATGGCATCACACTCACTTTGTCTAGCAACTTGAGCAGCAGCCAGCTATTGAATATATACTAAGAAACGAACATATTTAATAAAAGGCCTTTTTCATGCACATGGCCAGAATAGCATGTGCCACCGGCAGCTATACGAAAACTCAATCAGGTACTATGCAGCTAAAATTGATGCCTTGTGCTTCAAAGATGTAATGATTAACTAAATTTGAACTACTAAACAAGTACCTCCTCCACAAAGAACATAAAATATATATAATCAGCTATATTTTATACTCATCCATCAATTCAAGGGGAAGTATATATTATACAAATCAATTTGAACACACCAATTAAAAAGATATACCACCAAAAACCTATTTCGAGCTGTTTCAAACACTTACATGTAAACAAATCAATCTATTGGATGTTTATCAGTGTGACGAGAAGTGTAATGTGCAGAAAGCAAAAGAAAAGAGAGAAATGCACTGGCTACAAAGATTGCATCAAACCACCGATGGTAGAAATCAAATTGAATGTCTCCACCCAGTACATCAGTTATGATCATCCTGCAAATACATACAAGCACAGGATCAACAAATTAAAAGCAATAAATGAAGTTATTTGGAAGTCAGGAAACAAACTAAGAGTATGTTTGGCAAATCATAGAATAAAACATTAGAACACGAAAAATCTTAAATTCCGTATTATGTGATTCAGTAATGATTCATATACTGGAAAAATAGGTACCCACCAAGCACAAACTAACGAAGTAGCCCAGAATTCAATTTACAAACAACAAAGCATACCGAGAATTTTGGAAAGCGTTCACATATTTGTGCAACTTTCTGTGTCTTCTGAAATTGTTCTGTGAAACTTACCATGTGTAGCATTTTCAAAATACTACGTAAAACTTTCCAAGTAATCCTCGACTACTTTAAAAGTCAATTGTAAGATTTACAGCAGCAAACTCACATCATAGATTTCTTAGGTGTTGCATTTTGTAAGAACATCTAACTCAGAGTTTCAAGTAAAGAAGAAAACACTGACCCCAAACAGAAACAAAAGAAAAATTAGCAGTAGTTAAAAAATCACAGTAATTCGAAGAATATAAAATCATTGCCATGTAGTTAATAATTAATTCACTAGCAAAAAGTAGTCAGCTACGTTCTACAGTCAACATTGAACCATACCTGTATTCTGTCGCCAAGCTTTTCCTAATCAATAGAATGGAAGAAATAAAATACATTCCCATGATTTCAGAAAGAAAAAGGACAACGTTGCTTGAAGATCCACTCCCAACTCTGGAAACAGCAAAGAATAACTGTACAACAGCCAAAATTCTGGAGTTACGCAGTAGATGTTAAAAGTGTGAAAAATAGCCCAGTAAAATGTTTTAATTCTAAAGTAGTCTTTGTGTTTACTTGATAAAAATTTTCATATAATGTGTACTGGAGGTCAGGTGTGATCCCCTAAGTTTCTCTGTGCTCTTCTTTTTCATTATTAATGACATCACAACCTCGTGGCGACTTCACTTGATAAAATTTTTCACTTAATGTGTACTGGAGGTCAGGTGTGATCCCCTAAGTTTCTCTGTGCTCTTCTTTTTCATTATTAATGACATCACAACCTCGTGGTGACTTTACTAGAAAAAAGGTTGACTGAATGCATATGTCACAAGATTTTAAAAAAAAAACTTGGTCGTTAGGGTAGTTGCTTGGAACTGAATCCTCATCTGTTTACATAGTAACCAGCAACGAAGGTTATAATGGCCTACTTAAAGGAGACACAAGGTTCATATCCTCCATTTTAGGATTCACAAGGAACCAATATTGAAGTATGACATGAGAGCATAGATACAACACAGTTAATAGGTAGGAAAAGTGTACTTACTTCCATCAAATTATTCAAGAATCCCCGAACTGATATGATGACCAGCATCCCAATGAATAAGAGGGATACATACTGCAGGTTACACAGGGTAAGCAAGAAGAGTTGGCCCACACAACAAGACCTTGTAAATAATTGCAGCATATATAGACACACAGAGTTCGAATGCAGCAAAATATTTCAAGATATATTATATATTCGCTGAAATAAAACGACTTGTCTTTAATTTGAAAAGCACGACACAGCATCTACACAGTTTTTTCACCATGATACATTCAGGCTAAGAAGTTTTTAGCTTACTATACATAGTTCTAACAGAGTTGTAACTTCGAAAGGCATTCTGATGATCTCCTGATTGGCTTACTTTTCTTAACATGCTTAATTTGTAGTAGTAGCATATAGTTTGAACTCAATTCCCAGTTCTCTATCCCCAAAAACACTAATGGAAAAGGCTGACGGAGTTTTCCAATCCAAAGGACTACAAAGTGAACAGAAAATCTCATGGCCTGCGTAGCCAATAGAGAAGGCAATGGCGTAGGGAGGAGAGAATTTGATGACAAGTTTAAAGAAATTAAGAGCAAAATTTATAGATTAAGCTTTTTATTATGGTAATTGATAGAAAAAGTTCTAATGCCCCCTCTCACTAAGTCCAGACTAGATGTCTTGGACTGAATTAGCACAAAGATTTAGATAATAGTCGAAAAGAAGATTATTTTATAGAAACCATTTTAACCCTTAGCAAGTAACAAGAGGAATCATGACACTGTAGGAGTCAAAATAATGTAAAAACCATAAGCCAGCACCAATCACTGATTAAAATTCAAAAGCTAATATTAGGTGTCACAATATTAATTTAATCAGAAGACAGTAGAAAACATAGTATACACTCAATTGGGCAATTTGTTTATACATAGCGGGGCGAGTCATGAAGGTGGTGCATTATGATGGTTATTTTCTGCTGCTGCATTTGGACACCCACAGGATCTCCCAGAAATGGATTACTTGGATTCATTTTCTGTGGGATTGCATTTGTTGGTGTAATTATAGGCAATGGCTTCAGTAGTTTTTCAAGGAATTCCCTTGATTTGATTTTGTAGTTGCGGTGCTCTTTGCTCATAAGTATTTACTTATGGACCTATTTGAGGATTGCTAGTCCACAAAAGCCACACATTCTCTTTGCTGTTATTTTCTCCTAAACTAGTAAAAAACAGGGCTAAAGTTTAATCTTGATCTTGAAGGTCGACACTCATTTAATTCAACAATCAGGTAACCTATAATATCCATGATCTCTATAGAAATAACAAAAAAGGGAAGCTCACATGGTACAAGCAAATGGACGACAAAAAATCAAATAATGAAAAGGAAACACTACATGTGACAATAAAGTGACGTTGATGCCTATGTCAAAGAACTGTAGAAAAATGCTGATTGTCATGGTCACTGGATCAGCAGAACCAGCCTGAAGATAGTTTATTTCAATTATGCAGCCTTGCCACAAGATGAATTGAGGTGGAAATCACATAATTAAACAGAAAACCAGAATGAACTGACCCAAAAGAGCAATCAAAATATCACCTGTCTGAAGACAACACTTTGCAAAGACTGCACGATAAAAGAAAAAAAGTATTCACATCAACAATCAGAATTTAGAAATAGAGAAATCAGCTCTCACAGGAGAAAAAGTACATTGTTTCCAAATGTGATACTGTGTCAATAGAACTTAGAAATAGCGGGTTCACAATTATTTTATATTTAGCCCCCGTTTGGCACCCATTTTTTTCTCATTCTCATTCTCATTTTTTTCTCTTTCTTCATTTCAACCACACATTTTATCAATAAAATAATATTACACATAAACCTAAAAATTCTCCTTACTTTTTAACCACACATTCTTCCATCAATCACTATTCAAAAACACATTCTTTTACAAAAATGGGTGTCAAACACCCCCTTAAGATTCCTTATCACGATATATTTGAAAATGAAACTCAAAACAGAAACAACAAGCAGAAGAACCCACAAAAGAACAAGCCAAATTTATTTTTAAAATACCATCTAGAGCAACTAATCAGCAATTCAGAACATGATTCTCTGGATAAGATGCAGAATTAAATAAAAATGGTTTACAAATCTCTTTGGCTCTTGTCCTCGAATTAGTTGTGCAAGGAACAGTTTTCACAATTGAATCAGCTGAGTGGAAGGAAAGGAAATAACCAAAACTACTTAGATGAGTAAATTTTGCACCTTTATCATTTTATACACACAAATAAGCACTTAATACCGAAAGAGGGTGAAGGTGATAAAAAAATTGGTCCATATGGAATTCCTATACAAGAATGGAAGTTCGTGGACGAGATGGCTATTTTATATACAATATTGCCCTTGTTTGACACCCATTTTATGAAAGAATTTGATTTGAAATAGTGATTGATGGAAGAATGTGTGGTTAAAAAGTAAGGAAAATTTTTGGGTTTATGTGTAATATTATTTTATTGATAGAATGTGTGGTTGAAATGAAGAAAGGGAAAAAATGAGAATGAGAATGAAAAACAAAATGGATGTCAAACAAGGGCATTATTCAAAGAGATCTTAAATGTTAAAAGGATGTCATACGAATAGATGAAGAGTGTCATAGTCACACTTATTAGAATAAAGAAAACATTCAAGATTTTATGAATTACAGAATTATCTAACTCATGAGTAAGATTAGGAAATTATGGGAGAGGGTGATTAGGCATATATTAAGGTTTAATTCAAATGTCTTAGATAACCAGTTCAGTTTTATGATAGAGAGATGTACTATCGAAACTAGGAGATTGATGGAAAGATATAGATAAGGAAACAAGATTTACACACAGCTTTTATTGAAATGCATATAGTAAAATGTTCAGGGACATTTTCTCGTGGGTGCTAGACATAACACACATCTATTAAATATGTATCATTAAGTAGGTGTAGAGAAAGCAACCACAAGTGTTGGACATAACTGCAGTAGGGGTATAGAATTTTGAGCCACTACAAGCCTCCATCAAAGATCTTCTCAAGTTTTCATATTTTAATCATGGATGAGCTTACAAGACATATCTAAGACAATATTCCCTTGTGTATATTATTTCTTCATTAGATAATTTGGGTTGATGAGTGTAGAAGGCGACAAATCACAACTTAAAAGTTTAGAGTACCTTGGAAATCTAAAAAGCTTAGATTAAGTGTTTGTTTGACACAACTTATTTGAATTTTTTTTTCATGCTCATTTTCAACCACATATTCTCCCAATAAAATAGTTTTGCGCGTGAAATCCATATTTTTTCCCACTTTTTAACCACACATTCTACAATAAATAAATAAATAAATCCACTTCAAATAATTTCTCCCAAACAAACACTAAGCAGAACTAAGAGGGAATAATTAGATGTAATACCCATGGCACAGATAAGGCAATAGTGGAGTCAATTTAGAGGGTCATATTGTCCTAAAGAGTGATTTTAGATATTCAGGTTCAATTATTAACAAGGAACAAAATCTCGAGTAGAATGTAATGCATAGGATTATAGCAGTTCGGATGAAGTCGAGAAGTGCAACTAGTATTCAATGTCATAGAAAGGGACAAGATCAAAAGGCGAGTTTTACAAAATGGTTAGTAGACTAATTGTACCTTTATGGTGTTATATTGGTCATTACAGGACAAAAATTTTATGAGTTGAATGAAGTGGAATTAAGTGAATGTGTGGTCATACCATAACGAGTGTGGTAATAAATGTCAATAAACGCCAACAAGTGAAGAAGGCACTAAATGAATACAAAATAAGAAAGGAACAATTTAGGTTCCAGGGACTGTCTTGTGTAGAGTTAAAGAGGCTCTTGCTCACATGTGTGATCCGATAAAGCAAGTTACTAGATGGAGGTGTAAACCAAAATCAACATGGCCTGATGTCTCCAAAGGATTTAATAGTGTTGAATATTCCAATAGCTAATTGATGGTAAAAAAGAATTCATGTAGCTAAATCTACATTAATTGAAAATATAACCTGGTGTGTTATTGTAGAAAGGCCTTTCTCTTTTCCAAATAAGGAAGTCCTTCCCCAGATTAGTGGAAAACGCAAGCCTGGAGAAGGGTCACTCCAGCTACCAAATAGGGCTCAAATTACAAAAATTCAGAAAACAACAATAGACAGGTGATAGGTAAATCTGATTTGAGGCCAAATTAGCAACACAAAAACAGAGAATAGACCGATGAAAAAGACGGTTGCACCATCGCAAGCTTTTCATACATCATCTTTAAAGAATAAAAATAAAAAATTGAACTTCTATGAAGAGGTTATAGCTTAATGTAAAACCAACCTTGTTCCTTTTGGTCATCTTGAATTGATCGAACAACAGTTCCAACTATCCGTTTTATAAAGGTCCTAGCATTTGATTTCTGTCACATAAATTTTTTAGTGAGCAGCAATCAAAGTTAAAAGCTCAGGAAAGAATCTTACAGTGCAGATTTCATTACTTTTTCCCGACTTAATGCAGTTGAAGTTATAATCTCCATTCCAACTAAGATATTGTTGAAAACGAAGTGTACAAGCCAGAAAAAAGGTACCATAGATGGAGTAAGAATCAATATCTCCCGACATGAGATTGAAAAAATTCATTCTGTGAAAATGACACTTGTCAACTTGCACTCAATACTTCTATAAGAGTATCTCAACCATTTTGAACCAAAACCTGACCTATTAGTTTTTTTCCACAAACAAATTACATCTTTATGGATTATTCAACCCCATAACATATCAAGTATGAGAGACTTTTACCTACAACTTTCATTGTTATGCAATCTGATTCTGTTTCATTGTAAGAAATTTCACAAAAAATAAAATAAAAAAATAAGAACTGGTTAACAAATATAGCAAGATAATGAACCTCTTCCGATCCTTGGATTCGCTCCATCTCCATTTGATATAGAATTATCTTCTTTTTCTTTGCAATGCAATTCTCAATGGACTGCATTAGCTGTCTTTCCAGTGCCTTGATTTCTGATTCCTCAATTTCTCTCCAGAATAGAAAAAACGAAATGTCAAAACCAGGAATTGCAGATAGTCATGAACAACATAGCATTCCACTAATAATTTTCTTTTCTACGAGTAAATGTAAGTTTTTTGGTACAAGGTTAGGCAGTGATCACATAATATTTATAGAACTCAGCAGCACAGTCAATAGCATTCCTGCAGGCTTAATTTTTTTGCTTAAAGGATAATCAACCAATGGTTCAAAAATCGTTTTTTTTGACCAAAAAATTTCAAAATTCATCAATATTTTAAGCCCTGCATCAACAACGCTGTCTAATAAATCCGCAACTCAAAATTTGAGAATCAATCACGCTAGACAAGTTAGAATTGATACTGCAGTGACATAATTTGATGTTGACTAGCTTCTTAAATAACAAGCTAAGCCTATTTCCAATATTTATATGGTTGATCGACTATATGAATCTGTTTTCCACTATGTTCAGTCCTTCGGTACTTCTATCAGAAGTTTCAATCTAATTTTCGCAACCATAACAATGAACAAACCGTATTAGTTTTGGTCTATTTCTCTCTTATGTAACTTGTTCTAATGAGATTGTGCCACCGTTGCGAACAAGAGTTCCTTTATCCATGTTACCTAAGTTGTCATCTCCTTAATTTATTCTCAACTGCCGCCGCCACTATTCGCTAGAATATATTATCATTTCTTATCGTACCCATTTTCATGTAGCCACACATTAATCTTAACATCTTAATTTCCACCAAGTTCAACTCTTGGACATTTTATACTTTTGGAACTCAGCACTCAGATCATAAAGCCTAGATCTACCATTATCCTTACCGAATGAAGAGAGATAGGTAGCTGTATGGTAAATTCACTGCTCCAAAGCCAGATAGGACAGCCATGACAGTCACACCAATGACCCCAATTCTGCTCACCAACTGAGGTATCGTGAAAAATCCTGAGAAGCCAAAACAAAGTCGTGAAAATGCAGGAAAATAAGGACATAAAATCATATCCAGAGCATGCTCAGGAATATATCATCCCCTTTGCAACATATAAAATTATGCGCAAACCTTTATCTGGAGAAGGCATTGGAAAATGGATCCCCATGCGCCAAAAACCATAGAGAAAAGCCAATAAGAATAAAACAGCACCAAGTGCAGCACGTTCTTTTCTAACACCTGAAATGCCAAAATAAAAGGATGAAAGAAAGAAAGAATAAAAACAACAATAATTACAAGAAATTTACTTTAAGGAAAATGAAACAGTACAGACTACTACTTTGGTTTCCCAATCTTCAAGTTTTTCGCTCTTAGCAATGTGGATTTCAGAATATTGAAAGAAGTTCAAGATCTTGGTAAAAGTTCAAAAGATATTTAGGAAGGAGAGATGCTAAACTGAAGTTCTCAAGGAAAACTTGACTTCGATTGTGGAGGTGCTATTATTGTTAAAGCAATGAAATGTCTTTACGCCATCAATGAATTTATGAGTAAAATGATATGGCAGCCTAGAATAAATGTAACTGGTTAGCTACCATTCCACCCCGACCCCAGTGACAACAAATAAACTATAATGGTAATTACATTTCTAAAATAAAAAATAATATTCACGAGCGGGTAAATTTTTCTTTAAAAGAGAGGTGGTGATAATTTACTTACCACTGTTGCAAAGCATCAAGTAGCAATGATAGTAAGGCAACATGAAGACCAGTAGCACAATCAGACAAAACAAATCCACCTTCCAATTCATCCATCTTGCCCTACAGCCAATAGGAAATGCTGTCACACTCAAACAACTTATTTGTAGTACCAAAAGCCTCCATAAAACTCAAAACTAAAAAACCTACGGTAGCACCATCATGAAGCCTCTTTTGTAGCATTCAACACAATTTGTAAACTTACCTGACCTTAAATGTGAAACATTAAGCCAACCTAGAAAGAATTCTTTGTAGTGTATAAGTTCAACTAAGTAATCTCGCAAATGTGGGTAGAAAGATGGATGCATCCAGAAGAAAATACATTAATTTAATCCATGAGAACACAATCGTACCACTTAGCCCAAAGCATTGATTTACCAATGGTGAAGAATCTAGGAAAAACCAGAAAAACTCCTTCAAATATTTGATTCCTGGTTTGATTGGTTTATAGCATTCAAAACTACTGCAATTTTCAGATTGAAGTAACATCAGACAAAAGCAGCCACCTCCCAATTCATCCATCTTGCCCTAAACACTATCACATTAAAACCACTTATATGTAGTACCCTGGAGTATCCACGGAAGTAAAAAAAATTATGGTAGTATCATTGTGAAGCCTTTTTTTGTAACGTTCAACGCCATTGTAAACAGTATATGTGAAATATTAACTCATTCCAGCAACTATTGTTTACAGCACCTGAGTTCAGCTAGTGATCTAGCAAACGTTGGTAGAAAATACATTAATTTAATCCTTAATACATGTAATTTTCAGATTAATGTTTGTCACGGTAGTGGAAATAATGTTATGAATTGCTTACTCTTTGGAGAGAATAGGAATAATCTCGAAGAGCACGAGCTGGAAGAGGTTGCAAGAAAAGGCAAAAACGACACTGAAAATGATCTGAACCAATGCCCGTTTCTCTTCGTACTCTTTGTAAAGCCTCCGGTTCAAGAACCACAGCCCCGCGGCCCCGCCCATCCAAGCAACACTAGCGAACCCACCACCACCACTCCTTCGAACGCCGCCCTTCCCCAGCCCATCTCGATGAGATTCACACCAATCACACTCAATTAACCAATCAATTTGATCATATTACTCTTATAGTTAAATGCACTCCTCGTTCTTGATTTGCAATTCTTTCGAAGTTTCTGATGGAAAATTCGAAATTGGCTGCGACTTAAGTGTAATTTTTTGTTTGGTGAATTAAACAAAATTTAAAATGTTTGAAATTGTCGAAAATTGTATAGAATATTGTGAAATATTTTAGAGAATGAGTAGATGAAAAGATGAGTTTTTTCATATGGATCATAACTCTTGGAGATCATGACTCTTGGCATTAGTTTTCAATAATAGTCTCTTTATGTAGAGATGTAATTGTGCCTCTTTATGGAGAGATTTAAAATACAAGAGATGTGTCTCTTGGTATGGATGTTCCAACTACTGTATATATAGATCCCAATGTGTTTGGATTAACAATAAGGCCCCGTTCGGGAGGGCTTAAAATCCAATTAAAATTGAAAATATGACCGTTATTGGGTCCCACCCGTCTAATAAAAGTCAACAATAACGGCTATATTTTCAATTTTAATCTGATTTTAATCCCTCCCAAACAAGCTCTAAGAAATAAGAACAATTCAATTGATAATTCCATATCATTCTATTCCATGTTTTACTTTAGTTTTGTATAAACCACTTTGTAGAAGTGATTATTTCTTGCATCAAAAATCATGGTTATGGTAGAGAGGAAACTCCGTTCGAGTTCGTTTGTCTAATTCATTTGGAGTGCTCCTATGACTAGACGTGGTCGTTGTATCTTGAGAGATGATTGCCGAGAAACCGTTAGCACCGATGCGGGGCAAATTCATCTTAAGGACAAAATGTCAAACACTTGCCTCGACCGATCGCATCACTTGCATCTCATCTTTCTTTTCCAATTTCATTCTAATTTAGTATTATGATTTCGGAAAATAACTAATATTCTTTTGATTTCATGCAAGGTTTGAATTAAAGAATGACAAGCGTTCAAGATTGGAAAGTGATGAATCCATATTCATATATTAGAAGTCGGTAATCACTATTTTGTCTTCTCAAATCAGATTTCGGTAAATCGAATGATATTTCAATTTCACAATGTGTTATTGATTAATATAATATGCACATTATCGGTGTAAAATTTCCTACAATTTCGTCCTTCATCACTACACTGCAGTACCGCTGTGTCCATATTTCTTTAGTTGCCAGTAAAGTGGAGGAAGCTCCGGTAACGAGCATTCTCTTCAATCGCACGATTTTGCCATGCACAATTACGCTTTTAGGTTACTTTTGGTCCTTTTTATTTTTCTATTTATATTTGAGGGATTTACTCGGATATGCCTTAGTTTACAAAAGCATTTTGAAAAGGGCCTAACTTGACCTAACTTAAAAAATTGCATTTTATATCAAATTCATAAATTGCGTGACATATACAATTGAAATTCAGAAATTGTGACACAAATCTATCTCTCACACAAATGAAGTATTATGGCGTATAAAATGTTTCAACGTCGAGATGACTATAGTGAAAATGAGGAATTGGGGTTGTGATTGGGTACCAAGAAGGAATGCTTATGGCTTGCTAGTAACATTGGCTCCTCGAGTGGGTTTGGCATTTGTGAAGGAAAAAGGTTTGCAGGTTGCTATCGTTTAGACTTGCATGTGATGCTTTTAAACCTCTCGAATACCACCTACACGTTCCTCACCAAATGCTTTAGTAATTTTTAATGTTATAGCGCTTCTTCAAATAGTAAGGTCTGGTTCTTGTTGCTTTATGCATAGGAATCAATCTATTATCTACAAGTGTATTCAATCAAACTTAGAACTTGTTTGTTGTTGGGATAAAATTGGAGAATCAAAGAAGATCAATCCAAAATCGAAGGCCCGTGTTTACACGGTTTCCTTAAATCGAATTTGCCGCCTCACCGGAGTGCAGGAGGTTTTGTTCGGTGTTCGATTCCCAGAATACAATTGGTTGTCGGTTCACGCTGCACTACGTTAACTGCCTACGAACTAGTTGTGTTTATCTCTCAAAGAAATTTAGCAAAGGAAAACAAGAATAAACAGAGGCGCTGGAAATGAAGGAGGAGGAAGGAAACATGTTTTGTTTTTTCCTTCTTGTGTTTTCTCTATCCACTCCAACTGAGAGCTCTTCTATTTATACTCATAGAAGAAGAGCCATCTTTTTAATACATTGAGTGAGGAGTTACTTGAATGAGGAGTTAAGCATTGAAGAGATGAAACGGATGAACGGCTGAAACTGAAATTTTCATTGAAACTTTCATTGTAACTGATATTTGTAACTGATAGTAACTGATATTTTCATTCAATATTTCCAACATTTGTGTCCAATTTTTTGTTAAAAATGCATTTTGGAATAAATTTTTAATGGGAAATGTATTTTTAAAAAATAAAGAAATTTTTTGAGTTTGCATATAATATTATTTTATTGAAAAATGTGTAGTTGAAAAAAGAGATAGAAAATATATTTTGAAAATAATGGAATCACTTAATATAAAAATGTCAGTCTTTGTAGAGTAAAGGGATTTGACAGTTCAATTTTTACGAGAGAGACGAGAGAGATAAATGTGATGGATAATAGATTGTTACATCATCAATGTTTCATTATCATGATGATAAATAACATTACTCTTTATTCAATTACTTAGTCAGGTCATTGTTGGAACCGATAAATAACTACGTTCTATTCACTTTGGGATACAGGTCAACGTTCCCGTCCAATAATGGACTCGATTCGAACCTTAGACTACGAGTGTAATCCTTTTCAAAAAAAGTAAAAGAAAAAAACATGGCATGTTTAAGCCTCTTTTTTGTGTAGAATGCATTTTGAAATAGTAGACTGATGGAGAATACGTTTTTAAAAATAAATAATTTTTTTTTTTTGAATTACATATAAATATTATTTTATTAGATAACGTATGATTGAAAAGTAGTGAAAGAAAAATACACTTCGAAAAAAAAGGGGACGAAACAAGGGCGATGTTTTACGGAAAAACCCCCCCACGTACAGGTGGGGGTTTCACAATGGCCTGCTAGGCCTCTAACAACCAGGGGGGCCCCACATGTTTTAAAAAATCCACCCACTCCCCCTATGTGTCTGTAAATCACCCACCCCCTTTCGTACCCTAAAGACGGGTGCCGAGGTGTGGAGGTGTGGGGTTGGAGACGAGTCTATCCGATTTGACTTTGAAATGCTTATGGATTAAGCAAAGTGGACACGAAGGCAGCAGGGGCCACGCGTTCGCTACATATATAAAGTGCCAAAGCATAAAAGCAACTCCCATTCTTAACAAATTCCGAAAGCACCGCTTCTCATCACACCTTGCAAATGAGAGCACGTACAAACACAAGCTTCGTCTTCCTTTCTGTACTTCTGCTGATAGTTTCGAGCCACTCGTTTTCACATTCTAATCCAGATCGCAAATTAGGGCTTTGTGGCGAAGAACAAGAGAACAATAACACCATCGAAATGGCAACTCTAGGAGGCTTGCGCGATTCCAGTACCCAGAACAGCCTTGAGATCGATACCCTTGCGCGATTTGCCGTTGATGAGCATAACAAAAAAGAGGTATTTCATTTTTCCTTTCTTTTTAATTATTTTCTTCCTATTTTCCTTCCTTTGTTTTTCTCTCTCCTTTTGTTGTTGTTGATAAATATGCTATGTTATGTGTGCATGTTTGGCTAAAATTTAAAAAAATTACTTTTAACCAAGTATACTCAATTTGTATAAAATTTAAAATAGAAATAATTTTCTTGTGGATCAAATTTGAAAATGATAAATTTGCTTATTTTTGAAGGAACTCTTATTTTTTATCTTGAAAATAATTAATGTTTCATTCTAAGTAGTTAAACATACAGTATTCCTCTGTAATTGTGCACTTTGGTGTATGATCTTCTATTACTGGCTTATTGCATTCAAAAGTCCCTCTTTTTCACCTCCTTAACAGGACTTTCATCGCTTTTAATTTATTAAGTGGTTTATTTTATGTTTAGTTGTCATGCTGTTCTTATTATTAATGTTTCGGCCTAAAGTGAGAAGTCAAGTTACTCCACGATTTACTTACTTGAGAATACAACATAACAAAGAAACAATTTTGGATCTCCACCGGGGGAATCTTTCGTTGTAAAACAATTAACCTGGGACAGAACTATTAATTTGATAAAAAAAAAAGGACAGAACAAACAATCTATCTGCTGTTTTTGGGCTCCACAACATTTTGCAGTCTCTAACATGTTATTAATGCCCATGTCCTTCAGAATGCATTGCTCGAGTTGGCGAGGGTCGTAAAGGCACAAGAACAAGTTGTTGCTGGTACTTTGCATCATCTTACACTTGAGGTCATTGAATCTGGAAAGAAGAAACTTTATGAAGCGAAGGTTTGGGTAAAGCCATGGATGAACTTTAAGGAGCTACAAGAATTCAAGCATGTCGGAGATGTTCCTTCCTTTACCTCCTCTGATCTGGGTGTTAAAAAAGGTCGTTAGCCAACCCCCTTTGTTGCACTTTATCTTAATAGAATCTGTGCCTCAAAATTTCTGTTGTTTGATAATGATACCAGTAGATGAATCATACATGATATCTTCTCCATTAGAAGTTTAAGTATTCTCTGTTTAAACAATTAGATTCCCACAGCATACAATTATTGAGTGTTTGCCTCAATACTTCGAGGCATTGCAGCAAAAGCTGTGTTCATTTCAGGTAATGTTTAACTTGAGTTGTCTCAAATCTTGACTGAAGTCTGGCTCTGTCCATATGGAGATAGAGAGGTTATAGTTACACTCATGGTTGAGGATGAACTGTGTGGATAAATGCTTTAAAATCAAGTTCGAGTATAAAAATGATTTACCTATTGATGTGGCATCCTTTTTACCCTTTTAATAGCCGAGTATTTTGATTATAGTATGACATTTGTCATTTTATTTATGGTAATACTGGACCGGCTATGCTTATATTATGCTTTCGTTGTGACTGATTGGTGTAAAAATCAGATGAGCAAGGCTCAGGATGGAGATCAGTGCCAGTGCATGATCCTGTTGTTCAGGATGCTGCACATCATGCTGTTAAGACAATCCAGGAGAGATCTAACTCTTTATTTCCTTATGAACTTACAGAGATAGTTCATGCAAAGGCTGAGGTACGTGATTTTCATACTTTGACATATTGGATATTATTTTACAAGGTCTATAAATCCACTTTCAGCACATTAAGTACTTCCTTTTGATATGGGAAATTCTCTTCATCAAGTGTATTCCAAATAAGTAGTCGTCTCTTTACCATGTATTAAATAACGCTTTGATGTAGACCTTTTGTGTCAGAGCATGGTCCAATACTATCCTCGTAGTGGTTCAAGACTTTGAGTTTCTCTTTATGAATGTTTCATGGTGTTCCTAGTATTATATTCTCCTACATGTTTCAGTTGTGTCATATTCTCCCACGAAAATTCAATATTTTGTAGTTTGTTTGGCTCATCTTGTTTCATAGGATGCGATATGGTATCACACAAATTGTGGGGTCGGCATTTTATAGTCTCCCCATAAACCCCAACCTTCAGTTTTTTTCCGGTTCATATTTTTGGCTGATTTACGGGACATAATTTTCTTATTTGCAAAGTATATGTATATTCTGTTTCTAAATCCTAGAGGGTGTCATTGTTTTCAATCATCCTTCCACTATGTTTTGATATAAGAATCGGAATCAGTTAATTCCAGACTATGTATGAGTTGGTATTAAGTTCAACCAAGCTCAATGTCTAATAATGTTGAGCTTCTTGAATAGGTTATTGAGGAGTCTGCCAAGTTCGATATGCTTCTGAAGGTCAACCGAGGAGGAAAAGAAGAGAAATTCAAGGTCGAGGTGCACAAGAATAAGGAAGGTGGTTTCCACTTGAATCAGATGGAGTCAGATAAAAACTAACAGAAATACCAACTCCTGACCATAAAACTTTTTATGAAGTCAAGTATGATGCTCGTGCTACTAGTGTTTCACTCTATATTAACGTTGGTAAACTCAGACATATTAGTCGGGCTGAACTATGTTCTGTTTTCCTAATCTTTGAACTTTGAACATGTTACAACATGCACGATATTTTACGTTTTCGCTAAATCAGTGTGTTATAGCTATTAGATTCGGAAGGTAATACATCTAATAGCAATGTTTGTCTGTCTGTAAATGGTGTCTAATAAAACAAGTGGTCAGGTTCCCTAATATTGCCTAGTTGTTTGGGTCCAGTTACAGTTATTGGTTCACATAGTAGCTAAATAATCCAAACATTTTACATAAGACAAATATTGTATAATTGTTTGATTTCCCGCATTTTTCTCCATTCCTATGTAAATAACCCAAGATCGATTTACAATCAATAACATCTTGGATATTTCTAGGTGTACATAATTTAGGTTACATAAGGGTATTCATTCCTCACATGGGGGTGGGACCCACGTGAATAAAAAATATTTTCTTTAAGTGGGTCCCACTCCACCCAAATTATGTACCACTGGCAATGCCCTAACATCTTCGCTATCGTGACTAACGATAAATTGGTGGATGAACCCTTAGGTTTTCGTTCTGAGAAGGTAGACACTAAATTGTCATTGGGTTCTTTGTGGTGGCCGATTCGCTCTGATTTTGTATTTAGATATATGTTTATTTTAACATTTTCACTTTTCATATATTGTGTTGGGGTGATTTGAATATAGATAAAACTTCGAAAATATTATTTTGATACATTACATTTGTTCCCATGGGTTTTTATAATTGCAAAATATCTTATAAATGATCTCAATATCGATATCAAGAAATACATTTCGTAAACCATCAAATTGTCGTTATACACGAAGGTGAAATTGTCAAATTGTTAGCTCAATGATGGCACAGAGGTTTGCCTCGAATCTGAATCAGCTTACCGAAGTGCTTGTGCTGCTGCACACTCAATTTGAAAGGCAATGATTTATATTATAAAGGGTATGGAAATATGATATTACACTCGTGACGTAACATTCTTTGGTCAACTTGACTGTTTTTAAATTGTTTGGACCTCAAAAAGGCAGAGAAAATGGTGAATTTGGTCGACCATAAGCAAAATGGGAGGTTCGATGGTCAAATATATTTTCATGTGTAATTTAAAGAGGTTAACTTATGTTAGAATTTAGAAATATTTTGAGGTTTTAGAATGTCGTTGCTTATTTTTTACATAAGCAATGAGATGAACAATAATAATGACTTGACCAAATAGTCATCCATAATCAAACATAGGTATTTGAACCATTCATAAGCCTGACTAGATTCTGATTGTTTGTGGAGGGTGATTTGTCGGTACACCATATTCCGGTCCACCTTCGAGCTCGAGGTATCTCATCAAAGCTCTTGATTCCGGTCCACCTTCGAGCTCAAGGTATCTCATCAAAGCTCTTGATTGGTGGATCCTAACGGTATTGCATACAACTTTAAGACAGTATCTCATCAAAGCTCTTGATTGGTGGATCCTAACGGTATTGCATACAACTTTAAGACAGTTTGCCATCAGTGTGATGATTAAATTGGGTTATGAGGTTCAGTGAACACCATGTCGAATCTCCCTACCATTTTTTTCTCTTCCACTTTGGCCAACTTTTTCCATTAGAGATCGAAAGTTATTTTACTTGACGATAAATTTTACGTTTCTTTTGTCATCATGTATTGAGAGTGGAGGTTGACATCGTGCCATTTGTTTTCCGACCATAGCGTTATTTTTTATTCCTAACTTAGCATTTAATTTTCATCATTCTGTGATGAGCTTGCGAATCATTATTATGCCTAGTCAAAAAGTTACATAGGTGATGTAACATCACTCTTTCAAATTTTATGCTGTGTTACTTTTTATAAGTAAACGGAGAACTAATGCTGATTTCCTATTTATAAGCAAGAGCATAAACTTTTTTACTTAAAGCATAAATAGCTTTTACCAAAGGAACAAAACTTTGATAATTAAAAAGTAACTTATTTACTTTTCAGTCATTACTATATGATATAGGAAGACATTAATAATTCTCCACGATGATTATTAAGGTAAGAGCTATTTAATATGCACCCTACGTACAGCACCATATGATGGGTCATCTACTACTATAAAGAAGTCAACCCCCATGGGGCCGCCTACCACCATAAGGCCCTCTACGTTCACATAAAACGTCTACCACCACAAGGTCCTCTATATTCACATAGGCCGTCTACCACCATGAGGTCGTCGACCCCTATGAGACCCTTTACGTTCACATAGACCGTCTACCACTATGAGGTGTCAACCTCCATGAGGCCCTCTACGTTCACATATGCCGCCTATCACTATGAGGCTTATGCTACGCTTAACCATACAAATGACAATGAGTTGGACGAAAACCACCCAACAGCGAACGTGGGTACAACCAACCACTTGAAGAGTGGGGGTCACTTTACAAGAACGTGGGGAAAGTGGGGAGGTTTACGTGGGACACGTGGTACCAGCAACTGTCGAAAGTCTAGCAACAGGTGCCTATAAATACCTCCAAAGTGAGAAATGTAGTTTCTTCTTGAAGCCCGAACTATTTAAATTCCCATATTCACTCTGCTTACTTCCTAAATTCTGACTATCGATTCTCAGGCCATATGTACAACGGGGGAAAAAATTCCGACCTCATTTTGCAGGTAGCGTATACTGATCGGAGCGCTCGGAACACCGCACTCGTTAAGGTGAACACGAAGGATAATCTCTCAACTATTTCACTATAAAACATATTTTTCGGAAAAGAAAATCAGGGGTGTGTTTGATAGATATTATTGAGAAAATAATGTATTTTAAATAGTGATATGATGAGAAATATATTGTTAAAAAATAAGAAAAAATTATTGATGTGATGGAAAATATTATTTTATTGAAGAATGTGTGGTTGAAAATGAATTATGAAATAATGCATTTTGAAAGAATGTATGTCAAACAGGGGCGAGTATTGAATTTAAAATTAAATTAATTTGAATTACTAAATTGTAACCAATATTTCAATTAATTTTTATTTGGAAAGGAGAATCAAACCCAATTGGTCAAAATATTTTGGTGTATTTAAATGGGAGAGAGCGACTTTAATTGAATAATAACCATAATAAATGGGGGTTAGTATTTGGAAGACTTGGACCATGGATGAGGGTTTATTGTAAGAGGAGCATTTTCTCCCATCCTTTGGCGTTACCTTTCCGCACCCTACTTCGTACATTTCCAGTACCGCCGCCTCCGTCGTCTCATTCACGGCATATTCATTTGCAGTTGCCGGCGGCTGTTTCAGCCTCATCATTGTTTAGGAAAACTAGGATTCGTCTCGTTCTGCGACGCAGTATTAGCTATATCAGTAATAGTAGCAGCAGAGAAGAAGAGTTATTGGAATCAGCGATGGGATCTCATTCGAGTGAATTGGAGTGGCCGGCCAACCGAGTCAGGGACACTTTCTTCAAATTCTTCGAGGAAAAAGGCCATGTCCACTGGAAATCAAGCCCCGTTGTTCCTCATAGTGATCCTACCCTTCTCTTTGCTAATGCCGGTAAAGTTTTTCCCTTTTACTAATTGCTGAATTCCTTATTTACTTTTCTCTGGAAATTTTTTACTGCTATTGCTGCGTATGTGTGTGTGCGCATGGCAGGTATGAATCAGTTCAAGCCAATTTTCTTGGGTACGGTTGATCCCAGCACTGA
Source organism: Fraxinus americana (assembly GCA_035079005.1). Taxonomy (NCBI): domain Eukaryota; kingdom Viridiplantae; phylum Streptophyta; class Magnoliopsida; order Lamiales; family Oleaceae; genus Fraxinus; species Fraxinus americana. Next base: position 47,530,587 of record CM068707.1, read on the forward strand.
GTTAAGCAAACTAACCCGCGCTTGCAATACCCAGAAGTGCATCCGAGCAGGTGGCAAGCACAACGATCTCGACGACGTGGGCAAGGACACTTATCATCATACCTTCTTCGAAATGCTTGGTAATTGGTCATTTGGAGACTATTTTAAGAGTGAGGCAATTCAATGGGCTTGGGAGCTTCTAACTAAGGCAAGTCCCGCGCACTTCTGCTGTACACATGTATACGAACATGCATACAAAACTGATTCATTTTGTTTCGTTTTTTATTTTCAACTGTATTATTTCCTTCAGGTGTACAAATTACCTCAGGATAGATTTTATGCCACTTATTTTGGGGGCGATGAGAAACTTGGCCTTCCTGCCGATTCTGAAGCAAGGGATAATTGGCTCAAATTTCTCCCATCTGCTCGTGTTTTGCCTTTTGGTTGTAAAGTACGTTTATTTTCTGTTCTTATCAGTTATTAAAATAAATATTCAGCTGACAGTATTTCAACTGGATTTGGTGATTGGGTCCTGTTTCTGGGCTCTTACATTTAACAGTTACTTTCCCTTTAATGAGAAAATAATTATTACTGAAAAGGCATGTTTTTATCAAGAAATCTTTGAAGTGTTTATTTTATTTTAAGTCCTTACACGACTTCAAATAGGACAACTTTTGGGAGATGGGAGATACTGGGCCTTGTGGACCCTGCACGGAAATTCATTTTGATAGAATTGGTAACCGCGATGCTGCTTCACTGGTAAACTATGACGATCCTACATGCATTGAGATATGGAATCTCGTGTTTATTCAGGTCCATTCTTCACTCTTGTCCTATTGGAGCTCTATGTGTTTATGATTAACAACTTACTGTTTCATTTCTTGCCAATATAAGACGCATAACTTTCTTGATGTCTCTTCCACAGTTTAACAGAGAGGCTGATGGCTCCTTGAAATCTCTACCGGCTAAACATGTTGACACTGGAATGGGTTTTGAAAGATTAACCTCTATTCTTCAGAATAAGATGAGCAACTATGACACCGATGTGTTCTTGCCTATCTTTGAGGCAATAAAACAGGTTAAGTCACAACCAAATTTAATATAAATTTGATAATTTAAATGTCTTTCGCGTGAACAATTACAATTTGAAAGAATTAGAATAAATAAAGACAGATATAGGATAGTGACACTATAAAGTTTGAGCCAGTTTCTAACTGCTCTACATTTAACTTATGTCACTTTGTGGAATTTATATTCTGAGTAGTTTTTAATCTTTTGGCAGGCAACTGGAGCTCAGCCATACTCCGGCAAAGTTGGATCTGATGACATTGACAATGTTGACATGGCATATAGGGTTGTGGCGGACCACATTAGAACACTGTCGATTGCCATTGCTGATGGCTCTTGCCCAGGTACATTACTAGAATCATTTAGTCATTCTTTTAATACCTAGGTTCTCGTGTCGTTAACTTGCATTTTATAGTAGCATATGAACCTGAACTTTGTCAGCTTTGCCAGTGACAACTAACATTGTGTATGTTGACATATTTCTGAATTATTTGGCAAATGTTGATGAACAGCTGCATGTTTATGCTAACTATATGCAGATGTTTAGTTTTGATCACGTAGTTTCTTATAAAGTAAGAAATAGATGATCATTAGTTGCTGATTTGTGCATGAGAATTGTAAGGGAGAATGGGCAAAGGTTGTTTCTGTAAAGACCTTGGCTTCATAGGATGACTGTCAACTCAAGTTCTTTTTAGTCTTTTGGAGGAGTTCATTGTTTTCCAACTCTTGAGATTTTTTGTATGAAATTGCTTATTTTAAGCTTAATCTTCATTCAAATGTTCTATTCTTGGAGGTGAATGAGCTTTACAGTTGAAGAACTCTTACTCACTGTCTGTTCTGTTGAAACACACCCGGACTTTTTACATTTGTTGAATTCATGTATTTATATATAGTACGTGTTTGAGTGTGCCTCCATTCTGCTTTCTGTTTCCGTTATTGTGTTTACATTTGTGGGTTTGTATAGAGAAAGTTTTGGTACTTTGTTATGTGGCCTCTAGATTTAGGTGTCGTACTTTAGTTGTGTTTGAACAATAATTTTGATTAGCCAATTGGATAATATTTAATAGAACATTGCAGTTTGTTTTTATTACCTATCTATAATCTTCATTTTGGCATTTGAAATGATGTCTTTAGAATACATTCTATTGATTTTTATATTAATCTCTGCTGGTTTGCAGGCAATGAGGGTCGTGAATATGTCCTAAGGCGCATCCTTCGTCGAGCTGTGCGATACGGTACCGAGGTTCTGAAAGCAGAACAAGGTTTTTTCAATGGGTATGAATGGAAAACTATGTTTTCTTATTTTTCTGCTATGAAAATTATGGGTTACATGAATTTCGCATGTGATTTTTCAATTCAAATTCTATTCTGTTGAAAATAGGCTTGTAAAAGTTGTGGTGGAAGTGATGGGTGATGTTTTCCCAGAGCTGAAGCAACACGAGATTAAGATAAGGGAAATCATTGCTGATGAAGAGGCCAGCTTTGGAAGGACATTGATTAAAGTATGTGAAATTCCCTTCTCTCTCTTTTATTTTTTTTATTTTTTTGTGTCTTGTCTGTGTAGTAGGGGGCGGAAGGAGGGGGATGGGGGGACGTACAATGTTTGGACTCTTTGTAGAGATTATCATATGCTGGCATTAAGTCCCATTGCTTCCTTCAGCCTTTACATTCATTGGAATTCAATTATGAATAGTGTCTCTTGGGTGAATCACTTTAATTATCATTGTCCAGTAAATTACAATGCTCGAATTACCTTCCTAGTTTTCTCACAGAAGATTTGTTTCTTTAGCGTTCCATTATATAAATGAGGTCCATTCACATGGAAAGTTAAGAATGAGACGAAGAAACAACAGAGGAGCAAAAGTTACTTTAATTATTTTTTAGCCAAGTGATTGACATTTGGAAATAGACTAAACTTTCAACTTTGAGTCTTAAAAGTATAATCAAATCATCCCTTGTGGGTGTCTCACTTTGATAGTTCTGTCTGTTTACTTCCAGGATGTGATAAGCAGTAGTGTTATATAGGTAAGGTCCATTGACATTGAAAGTTAAAATGAGACGAAGAAACTACAGAGGAGCAAAAAATTACTTTCGATTCTATCCAAGTGATTGCCATTTGAAAATAGACTATATGCTGAAGAATGTTATTAGAACACAGACCATATTTTACCGTAGGTAAATGCACCCAAAGTACTCTCTCTATTTAGATTATAAGGTTATAGTATCACCAAACTGCTCCCTTGCACTTCACAGATTAAGTCACTGCTGAAAATGTTTTAACTGTTTCCTAATATATGAATTAGTTTTGCACTGGAAAAATTAATGAGTGAGAAAGGCTACTGTTTAGAGACTAACAAACTGCTTATATTGGTCGACTTCTCCTTCAGGGAATTGAGAAATTTAAGAAAGCTGCTCAAGAGGTTCAAGGGAAGATTCTTAGTGGACAGGCAAGTGTTAATCGTCTTTCGATCCTTGCATCATTGTCATATGCATTATGATTTATCTGTAGTCTATTATTTTGACGATATCAATGTTGACTTTGATTTATTTCATTGTTCATGTAAGCCTTCATTTGCGTAGAATGAATAGTTATAATATACTATGTAGTCAATGGAAAACTATTAATATTTAATGGTTCGATTACACAGACCATTCAGCAGTAGCAAACTTCTGTTCAATTGATCCGTAATCCATCCAGTTAGCTTCTAGTTGCTGTTTAATAGATCAGAACTCTTATCAGATTCCTACTGTCTTTCTGCTCCAGCCATCCCACCTTCGAGAGACTTCCTTGCACCTCTTTTTTTGATCTCCTAATTCTTCCGCATGAAGTTTCTGGACTTTCTAGATTTGAAGCATTTTTTTACAGCCTGTATTTGAACCAGTTTCATTGGTTGTATGTGAAGGGATAAAAAGACTTCCTTTATTTGGTGTGAAATGTGGGAGAGGAGGAAGATAAGAGTGTGAGAAGTATGTAAAGCAAATATGTAAAAGTGTCCTTTTATCATTCCCTCAAACTTTGGAGGGTCTTGAGGTAAAGAGATGAAAATATTAAATTATCTTATTAATATTGAAGACTTTCTTAATCAATATTTATGACTAAGCATATGAGTAAAACTTTGAAGTGCAAGATGGATAACTTTCACCTAGTTCACCACCTTCCCTTCCTATCGCTTAATATTCAGTTTTACCTTTCATGTTAATACATGCGACACTATTAAGCCTATTAAATTCTAGATTTTAATCTAACTCCAAAGTCAACAACTTTAATCATATTTCTCATTAAACCCACAACTTTTCAACCACATATTTCATCAACTTTTATCAAAATTTACTAAATATTTGGTGCTTGTTTGGTAGGGATTTTTGGGGGAAGAATTGATTTTGAATAGTGATATGATGGGAAATGTGTGGTTGAAAAAGAAGAAAAAATTATTGATGTGATGGAAAATATTATTTTATTGAAGAATGTGTGGTTGAAAATGAGAATTGATTTGAGAATTGATTTTGAGAATCAGAAACAAACAACCCCTTGGTTTTAATCCCTACCAAACAGGGGCATAGTATCTTTTTAATGATGTAATAAATGAATTTTGAATAATTGCCTTTTCTGCCTTTTGACAAACTCGTCAAAATTTTATTGCAGATTCTAGATTCTGTGTATACCTATACTCCCTTCTTATTGAACTTTTGAGTGTTTTCACACCCATAATTGTTAAAACCATCCGTAATAGGCTAATTGTTAGTGACAGAATCATTGGGGCTGAATCAGATAGTTTTGAAGAGACAATTTGGTTTTTCTCCGTTTCTTACTCTGATAGATGATTTGATTGCAGGATGCATTTGATTTATGGGATACTTATGGCTTTCCATTGGACCTAACTCAGGTGAATGCATCATCATTACTTACACGCAAGCATACTATCTTATATGATAGTTTTATTGACATCTCTTTTTGACAGTTGATGGCAGAAGAAAGAGGCCTGGCTGTTGACATTGAAGGATTCAATATAGCTATGGATAAGGCAAGGGAAAGATCAAGGAGTGCGCAAAATAAGGTAACTGGATTGTGTTTCTTCATTCTTATCTTTTATTTATCAAAGTAACACTCTCAAGTTTATTGGGAATAAGGCTCAGGAGCGACCTGGTGTTATCCTTGATGTATGAAGCTAAAATGATTGGTCCTACAAACTTAAGATGAGACTAATAGGATTGTTTGGATAAGTTTTAAAATTTTACGAATAACTAAATAAGTTTGGGGATAAAGTAGTTTAAAAACAAGCTTGGGTTAGTTTAATTTACTTATAAATCAAGACAAACATGCTCTTAATCTGAGACTGGTGCATGCTAACATTTTTTTGGGTTTGCAAATCTAATTTTCTCAGCAAGCTGGTGGTACTGTTGTCATGGATGCTGATGCTACCGCTACCTTGCACCAGAAAGGCATTGCTCCGACAGACGATTCATTTAAGTTTACTTGGTTTGAGGTTTGTGTATGAATTGTTTGGTGGATTTTTCATGGCTTAGTTATGATGATTTTCTTCTATCTTCTGTAGTATTGTTGTTTTTGAAATTTGAACTTCTATAATTTGGTTTAAGATTCCCAATCTGCCTCAAATGTTTAATGTATTGGTATGGTTTTGTTTATGATTATGCTAGAGGTCTACAAAATGACTTTCGTTCTGTTTTGAAAACTTTTATCTCCCTGTTGCTCAGATACTTGTGTCTTCAATTAGCTCTCCCTTTTGGTACTTTGTCAGGAAAGCCTTATTGCAAAAGTGATTTTAAAGGAAACTAATTCTGGAAACTGCTGGAATTTCTGATTTGTTTCAATGTCTATAAACAGTCATTTATTTCCTTTCAGAAATTTAATAGAAATAGGTAAGGGAACTCAGATGGTAAGTACTCTCTAGTTCTCAGACTTCTTTTCCACCCAATTTCTTTAGCTTCCCTGCGCGTTGTTTGTAACTTGAGGTTGCAAAAAGCCAAAAAAATGAGAACTCACGACAGTGAGCAACTTAGAGATTTTAAGTCCGACTTCATGAAACTTTTGCTTAATTTTGAAAGTGTACCCTGAAACATTATGAATTGAACCATTGAAGGTGGCCAAAACCTCCCCATCATTGTCATTAATTCATTACCGATATAGGATTAAGATTGTTTGCTGAAGGTTGGGTAACATGTTAGGTTTCAGGTTTTGGCTGGATTCATTTCCTTGCGAGTTTGAAATGGGTATTTAGTCTCAGATGATCATTTAAATGGTTTATATATGAATTTGGTTGATCCAATCACTCAATTCCGATTTGGATAAGAAATAAACTATATAGCTTGTAAATTTGGCCTGCCGATGTGCCTTTTATATGGAGATAAAGTAGAAAAGTCTTTGCACAAAGAAGGGGAACTGTGTTGCTTCCATTTGAGAGAAGTTATTTCAGTTCAATAGAAAAGGATTCGAGCTCGAGATCAGTATTTTTTGGTCATAGGATCCGGAATTGAGTGGCATTTGGTGGTCTGTCAGAAGATTTTGACTGGCGGAGAGTACTGTTTTTCAATCCCTTCGTGAGCTTAGTGATGCCTTTGCTTGAAATTTGTCCAAGTTTTTACTATTATGCTCGACTGATGCCTGAGAATCTTTGAGCCATGTTGTGTACTTTAGGGGAGGGTGCTTTTGGAAGGAAATTATGTAGTTTAGAATAGAGAACTTTGTTTGCGGAATCTCTAGAGGAAACGAGGTCTCTCTGGCAGAGGGAATACCACTCTACTTGTATTCTAAAAGCAATCAAGGAAAGATAGAGGAGATTCTTGTTAACATTTCAGAGGGATCTGGGCCTGCGGCTAAGTAGGAGGCGATAGGTAAATAGGACCTGCTTAGCCTGAAAGAGAACAACTAGCAATAGTTAATGCTGCAAGGGTGGACAGGGTGATAGAGATGCAAACGCAAAACAGTTGAATGTTTGGACTCTGAGAAACTTGTTGGCTCATTAAATTTAGATTTCCTTGTGAGTCCAATGGCTAAAGCAATGAGCTTAATTATGAGTTCAAGATTGGATGGTAGTTGAATAACAAAATTTTGGAACATAACTACGTAGAAGGATTAGGGAAAATGTTCGGTGACGAAAAGAACAGACTTTTTGAAAATAACTGTCAAATCTGGTGGCCTATTTATGGACGTTATAATCTTACCTACATATATAGTTAATTTCTTCTCAAAGACTGTTGTTTCTATCTAAATGATCTTTTTGCTTATAATATAGTGTCGTATTAATCTACTTGAGATTTTTCTTTGTTGTATGTTCCCGTTCAAATCATTGTCTAAAATTGATTGAAAATCTACTGATGATTTACTTGGCTTATGATCTCAGGATCATGGAAGTGTGGTCAAAGCTGTTTACACAGGAAGTGAGTTCTTGGAAAGTACTATTCCCCATGAGGAAGTTGGCATTGTCCTGGAAACCACAAGTTTTTATGCTGAGCAAGGTGGTCAGGTAATCGTTTGCTTTTGTTTTCAACCTGCAATACATAATCCTGAGTGATTGGTAAATGCTGTATATTTACTATTTAGCATCTAGAAAAAAATGAGCTGTATGGAGGAAATGGATCGGACAATGAAGAAAGTTGCTTGTGTTTGGAAGTTGCATTGTATAGGCATATAAAAAAATTGTTTTTCTTCGTAAGTGAAATGAGTTATGCATCATGATAAATTGTACTGGACAAATTCCTGAACTTCAATAAATTCTTCTTCATCTATAGTATTTGGTCAATGTTTGGGTGTTACCTCCCTTTGATATTTTCGCATGTCAAGTATATTTTAGTAGCAGAGATATTTGACATATAATCTAAGTAGTATGTACTACGGATTTACACTAAAATATCACTCTCTATGTTTGTTTGTGCGTGAGAACATTCCTTTCTTGGAGTAGAGTGCTAGAATTTATTGCTCTTTGTCCTTGTAGATATATGATACTGGAGTACTTGATGGCCCCAATGGAGTATTTGAAGTTAGTAATGTTCAAATATATGGTGGATTTGTTGTTCATATTGGTTCTTTCAATGGGAAGACGGGCAGATTATCCGTTGGTGATAAAGTTATTTGTAAGGTGATTTTTCTTTTACACAAAACCTCATTCTTTCATACCTGTTCATTCATTTTTATATGCATATTGGTTGCATTTTCATATCATTGATTCGGTTTTCTTCTGAGCTCAACAGGTCAACTATGAGAGGCGCAAGCTGATAGCTCCAAATCATACATGTACACACATGTTAAATTTTGCTCTAAGGGTAGTGTGATCTTATATGAGATTTTTCTGCTAACTTGCCAGCATCCAATCTTGACGCTCTATTATTTATCTCTGGTTAATATCTGAATGCTTTGAAACAACTGCAGGAAGTACTTGGTAATCATGTTGACCAGAAAGGTTCCATTGTTCTTCCTGAGAAATTGAGATTTGATTTTTCTCATGGTAAGTTTATGTGGTGTTTGTTGAAATAGATTTCAGAAGGCTATTCAAATTCTATTTAAATTTTACAGGGAAGCCTGTAAAGCCTGAGGATCTGAGGAAAATTGAGACAATTGTGAATGAACAAATTAAGGATGAATTGGATGTTTTCTCAAAGGAAACTAAGCTGGCTGATGCAAAGAGGGTCAATGGTCTAAGAGCTGTTTTTGGAGAGGTGATTATATTTTTCTGTTACACTGTATAGTTGTTTTAGACATGGGAGAATTTCACATGATTGTGCTACCTGTAAGCGTTGTTCACCATGGGTTTCTTTTTATTGATATAGGTATATCCTGATCCAGTTAGAGTTGTCTCAATTGGTCGAGAAGTGGAGGATCTCCTTACTAATCCTGAAAATGAAGAATGGTTATCTATCTCTGCAGAGCTCTGTGGCGGTATATATCACTTTGTAAATCAGGTTGCTCTCTGTCGGTGCCTTTATATAGGTAAAGTCATTCATGCACTTGTGCAGGGACCCATATATCAAATACCCGAGAAGCTAAGGCATTTGCTCTCTTGTCTGAGGAAGGAATTGCTAAAGGTATCCGTAGAGTTACTGCAGTTACCACAGACTATGCTTTTAAAGCAATGGAATTGGCATCCTCACTTGAGCAAGAAGTAAATGAAGCATCCAAGACTGAAGGAAGCATTCTGGAGCAGGTTATTTCATTTACATGTCAATCCTTTTTAAGCAACAACTTTTTGTTAGGGTAAATATATTGAATTGTTGATGGACACTCTCAATTTTGTTACAATTTTGGACTTAAAAATATGTTTTACTCGCACATCCAGTTTTCTGTGCTAGAATTTTCTTTTGACATGGGGTAGTATCCTCTTCCTCTAGCAATATAATAATTCCAGTCAGTGTTCTTGACATATAGAATTCTTAGTATTTGAAGGTTTCATGCCTTTGCCATACGTTTCTACATGTGAACAGTAAATTATAAAAACATGCATGTGAATATCAACATCATCATTTGCAATATATCATCATAACCACCATCAGATGGCCTGTTAAATTGCTAGTGGAGTTTGTTCCATAATTCTTCTCTTTTCAAATATTTTTTTTAAAAAATATTATGTGGTGATATACTAAGCGAATTTCCTTTCCCTGATTCTAGAAAGTAACTTCTTTAAATAGCCGTGTGGAAGGAGCATCTATTCCATCTGCTAAGAAAGCTGATCTCAAGGGAAAACTCTCTGTGCTTCAGGTACGTTTGAGTTTCTGCACCCACAATCTTGTATTTAAGACCTATTTCACTCATATTGGGCACGAGGATAGTGTGTGGGTGTGAATGAAATTTCAAATGTATTCCTTGATAAATTCTAGGATGCTGTGTTTGGTCCAAAAGGGTATCCAAATCCTCCTTTGTATTACGTGTTGGTGTTGTACCCTTTTTCGAAGGGTCATAACTAAATAAAGCATATTGATTTTATGTCACGTTGAGACATGTATCATGTATGACATTAGCGACCAAAGTGGAGAGACAAAATGGGGTAAATAATAGGGAACTAAAAGATGATAAACTGAAAGAATATTGTGTTTGACAGAGTCAAGTGATAAAAGCCAAAAAGAAGATTGGGGAAGAGAATATACAGAAAGCCATTAAGGTTGCTACTGAAATGGCTGAAGCTGCTTCATCAAATGGAAAGGCATACTGCATTGCACATGTCAGTGTTGGTGCAGATACTTCTGCACTTCGTGAGGCAGTTGTTGACGTCATGGAGAAGAAGGTTATTGAATTTTCTTTACTCATTAAATTTTTTTAGAACCTTGTGTTTAGATGCTAGATTTTCTTCAAAATGCAATTCGCGATTGCTTTGCTTTGGCGAGCAGGGAATGGCAATTATGGTCTTCAGCAAAGATGAAAGTGTGAACAAGGCTTTGGTCTGCGCTGGGGTACCAGAGCAAGGCGGTAAGTACAGCGAGTTAAATGTGAAAGACTGGTTGAAGCAAGCGTTGGACCCCATAAAAGGAAAGGGTGGTGGAGGAAAAGGCGGTCTTGCTCAAGGGCAGGTAACCATCTTGTTATGATTTTCTTGATAATTTTTTCAGTCAGCATTTAGATCTGAAGTTGCATGCATTTTTGTCTAAAATAATTGCACATTTTTATCTAAAATAATTACTCTAAACATAAACCAATACAATTAGCTTAGCTTTCAGAGCACAATTATCTAAAAGTGAGTCTGCTTGCAGAATTAGCATGTGCTTGATTCTAATGATTGCTTGCTAAGATTTTCTCTCCCGTCTTTCAGGGAAGTGAAGTATCTCGCATCCCGAGTGCAATGGATGTGGCAGAATCATTTGCAGCATTGAAGTTGACTTGATAAAGAAGATCTTTCGCTTGAACACAATTTCATACTTCTGATTTATACAAAATTTGCTAATGAATTTTATGAGCATGTGTAACAGTTTCAAACGAGAGGTATGCTCGTGATGTTGCACTTATATCTTTCCCTGCAGTTACAGGAAAAATGAAAAGAACTATGAATTTATGCTGAACGATTCTCAATTTTATGTTTTGTGTGGAGTTCTGAATCCGTTTCAACAAGTAACGTTGTTTGACGGCTATAGCTCAAAACATTTGTTTAGGCAATTTTTCATGTCCATCTCACCATTTTTCTTATAGTGGTAAAGAAAAGTATATCTCAAGATTCTCAATTGCAGACATTTATAATGTGGGCGAGGCACAAGCACTCAATATTGGAAGAACTATTTTTTGAAACTCGAAAGCACAACACAGCTCCGAGTACTTTCTGAAATCTATGTAATAAGATAATGAGGACCACTGACACTTGTCTGACCTGTAACATCTGAGTGAAGGCGTTTTAACAACACAACACGTTCCTACTCTAATTCAAAATTCAATAGCGCAGCCTCCATGGTCATGCCTCATGGCTAACACGAAACGTTTTGAAATTAAGTACCATAGGACTCTGAAGAAATATTGGCATTCACGAAATGCATTGGAATCAACAGCTCACAAGCTGAGATTATACCAAAATCCATTTTTCAAGTTTACTACATCCATATTTGTGTTTCTACAGCAAAACGAGTGAACAATGCTAATAGAATTTACAAATTTAATGAAGGTTCAAACATTTCAACTCAAGCATTCAATTCCTCCACTGAGGTTAAGTTCACTTCTATCTTGCATTCAAATCTAACTCACCGGTTCCATGCCACACAGTTTGCATGGCAGTATCTCCATTTTCAGTTTCCTCATCATTCAAGAAATCATCAGATGGCTCCTTATCATCCTTGTGTGCATTGTTACTCCATCCATTCATCATATCATCATGGTTGGCATCCTGATCCTGATCCTGATCCTGATCCTGCTCCCCTATCTCATGACCAATTGAAACATTACTGCCTTGAGAGCCAAGTGCGTTTGCTCTCATTGGGGGCGCTCGAGTCATCATCTCAGCATGAGCAGCCATTCGCATATTGGCTTCGTGAGTTTCTTGAGTTGCTTTCTGCCTCGAGTCCATTTCAGCCCTCAATTCAAGCAGTGCTCGTTTCTCCTCTTGCAACAGTAATTGCTCCATCATCAGTTTCTCCTCCGTCCGAAACTCCCCGAGGCCACGCTTGCGGGAAATTATATTAAAGGCGAGGACTTGCTTCTCAAATGTGGCAGTAAACTCTGCAACTTTGGCAGCAATATTGTTGTCCCATTGCTGAGAGCGAGAAAGCATTTGACCTGTCGTGTCAGAATCAAGGATCTTATCATCCTCCTCTGCTTCATAGTCAGCTACCACATGGTAAGGTAATAGCCTACACAATTTACATTAAAATTTAATTCGCTGCACGAGTACACTGTACAAGTTTTAGCGTGCAAAGCATGCTTTTCTAGTCTAAGATTTTCTTTAGTTAGCCAAATTAATTCATGTGAAAGTTGACATTCTCTAAATAAACAAACATGTCACATCAACATAGTAAATTATGTTGGGGTGCCTTGTTCATTAATATATTGTTTATCTATTCACAGGATTCAGGTCAATATACCGAGTGTTCATCTAGCTGATAAATCTGCAAAAGACTAGTAACTGAAACCTATTTACTGCATGCATATAGTATCACACCGAGAGCAAAAATTAGCCACAATCAATATAAAAATAAGAGTTATACGAACTCAGGAATAATTGTTGACCTATGGTTGACTTCATGTTTTGATCATAACAAACAAGTTGATTTTATTTCTAACAACTGAATTCAAGTTTTCATAACTATTGTTACAAAGTTGATCGATTGGGGACAAAAATATCACTACCAAAAGATTCGCATAAGATGATCAATAAAAATCGAGATGAAAACCAAACATTCACGACAAAACACTCGAGACAAAGAATTTCAATAGTCAAACATCGAAGATATTAGATTAAGGTGTTTTGCATTCATGTGTAAAGGTATAACGCTTTAATCTTTAGCAATGAATTATTAAAAGCTCAATGAATAAATTTTTATACACGAGAAAATTATTTCATAAAAACATATGAATAAAAATTATCTTTCAAAAGGTAAGTATTTCAACTTGATATCCAAACTCATTGGATTTTTCTTTCTTAATTGTTTTGAAAAATGTAGGCTTTCGAATGACTTTTTTACTTTATTTTTCAACCTAAGTGATATTGTAATGACTAAGTATTTCAACTTGATATCCAAACTCATTGGATTACAATATCACTTAGGTTGAAAAATAAAGTAAAAAAGTCATTCGAAAGCCTACATTTTTCAAAACAATTAAGAAAGAAAAATCCGGAAAAAATCAAGCAGACGTCTAGTCGTCCAAAAGTCACTTTTTTAACAGTTTGAATTCTGACGCACAGCAGCTAACTTGGTTGTCTAGTCAGAATGCGGAGGTCCGGAATAGTTGTCCGGTTAGACTGAATGTGGACGTTTTGCCTCTATAAATACCATTTCACTTTGTATTCATTACAACACTTTTGAGAGCATTTAAGTAAGATATTCTTAAGCTAAATTATATTGTTCTTACATCTTATTTATCTTTATCAAATTATTTATTTTGAAAAACTTTTGATTGAATCGACTTTTGAAAAACATTTTCCTTATCAAAGTTTTTCTCACATAACAATTGATCTTTATTCATTGCTATTCATTAAAGTGTTAGCATATTTCTTTCTTTGTAATTAATTTTATTATATCATTTATTAAGAAAGAAGTTCCAAATTGTAAAATCATCTCTCTTTAAATTTGTGGGTCATATTGAGGTCTCGAAAAGCTCAATATTGTATAAGGATCGATGCTCCTTGTTTGTAAGTCATCGAAAGCATTGTAAGAGTTTTGATTGCACCATAAGTCAATCAAATTTAGTAAAAAGGCTTTGTTCGTGACGGAGAGTATAGTAACGAAAGACGTAGATCATTATTTTGAATCGAACCTCTACAATTACATCGTTTGCACACTATCTTCCCTTTTGCTTATTGCTTTTGTACTTGTGTATTTTTGTTCGATTGACTTATTCATTTTCAATTTGAATCAATTTTTCGAAAAAGTTTTTAATGACCAATCCACCATCTCTTGGTTAGTTATTCTTGGACCATCAATAACATGCCCTGAATTTCACCAAGGAATCTTAGCAATAACTAATACATAAAGATACAACCCACCAATAAAAAGACTATTAACACTAATATTGCTAGTTCCACCCAAATAATCAAGAGGACTACAAAATCCTATTATTTGCGTTGCTTGCTTATCAGACGACTTACCAAATTAGAAGAATTTTGATCAATGTATAAAACCCACTTAATTTAGATGTCTAACATTAAATCAAGCTCCAAAAATTGTAACATGATTAAAGAATTGAAACAAGACAACAGCAACACATCAATTAGGTTTTAACAGACTTGACATGCACTTGACTGGCGATGAAAAGCTAAATTGCAGTATACTAACAGACAAATTCGTAGTCAGTATTAGTTGGTAGCAAGGAACAAGTCTATATAGTGTGCAGCACATAGATAATTAAATAACTTGACCGAGAAAAGGAAAGGATATACTGCAATTTGGGAAACAAAATGTTTAGATAGGACTGGCTGTACTGTGGAAAATGCTACCCAAAACCAAACACTTATTTTTCTTGTATATAATTAACAACATGACACGAATTGGTGAATGCTATGTGTTCTGTGAAAACATAACCAACTCGAATCCAGTAACATTAATTATTCACATGTTTTAAGTTCATCACAATCAAATTAAAATTTGGATTTTTTTTTCTAAAGTCAGAAAAGAGTAGCATGTGATTTGAGGACCAAGGTGATAAATAATTAATCTTCTCAGTGGCGGATATCCCTTATAGACTCAGTAAGAACAAGTTCAACTTGAAGGAGCGTGCAAGAACCCATAAGTTCAAAATAAACATTCAAAAACAAAGTACAAATATGAAATGGAAAATATGAGCAAGATTACAATGTTTTCAAGTAGGAAGCACTGGATCAAGAGCATCAACTGAGTTATTAACTAATAAGATAAGTCAAATTTATAAAAAGAAAAATTAATAATGGCACTGATAATCAGGTGAGTCACTGTAAGCAGAAGATAGAAACGCAATTTACATAAATAGAGTGGTTAACAATCAAGGGAATTTAGCTCAGACACCATATTGAAGAAATAAACAATTCCATAGTCGTGGAGACAGAAGAAATATGTTATATACAAGGATGCAACATGGTGTCTGAGGTGATATAGAAACTACGTCTAAGAGATAGAAAATTTGAGGTAAATAAACAATAAAAGAAGATTTGTTATCTGGAAGCTGTAAACTATGCCTCCTTATAAAGCCAAAGCTGATTACTAAATTTTAGCCGTGCTTTCCTGGCCTAATTTTTGGCCAAAATCAAGATAGGTTGAACCAGTAAAGGACAAAAATCTGCTCACCCTTGAGCCCTCCATACAATATTCACACACAAGCACTCCATTTGGCCTCTATATCTTTGTTATTTTTTAAAAATGAATATGTAGAGATGCTTGGAAGTTCTCTCATTACCCTGTTGAATAATGCTATTTATGAACATCGAAGACGTTACATCCCATTATCCCTTACATCTCTCTCTCCTCCCCTCCCGTAAGAATTGAACCACCCAATCGCATTATTCCATGTAGATTGCCACATCACCCAGGTTCAATGAACTAGCTAGATTTTATTTTCAATTTTTCAAGAAAACATACTTGAATATGGACAGACAATCCGGCACCATATGCTAGGAACTAATTCACATTGAAAAAATAATTACGACAGAAAACTTGAGCTAAAAAGATAACAAACATGCAAAATAGAGCAATGGTAACAGTAAAATAAAGGGTATATATTATAATTTAGCACCAAAATATGCGATATGACTTAATCCAATTGTATCCAGCAGTAGATAATAAAGGGGAGGAACCTCTCGCAAGCATCTTCGAGGGAAGAGAAAGGGCGCTTGAAGTCAGGATGACAAACCCGCCAGGCGTCCTGGTAAGCCAGCTGCAAAGAGGCCTTGTGCTGCTGTTGCTGGGGATTTTGGGCAGTATTATTATTAGGGTTACTGGAAGTAGGGTTTTGTGGGTGAGGCAAATTGGGGATCGAATTAGCATTAGGGATTTGAGAATGTTGATGTTGTGGTTGAGCAGAGGTATGGGGACGCTGGTGAAGGAGATGGTGCTGAGGTGGGCGCAAATGGGCATCGATGTTGGATGGGAATCGAGAAATGGCGTCCTGCTGCTGCTTCTGGCGCTGAAGCTGTTGCAAGAGAAGGAACTGCTGCTGCTGCTGCGCCATTGCCGCCGCCTTGGCGTCTTCCATTTTCTCTGTAATTGAGTTTATGCTATGGTGGATCCGATCAGAATTTAGGGGATATTGGTGGAAAAAAATAGAACAATATCGTTATTGCAGGAATAATAGTATTGATTTATTTTTATTGTTCATATTCATTAAATTTAGAGAAATAATTTTAGTTGCTATTTTTTATTAAAATTAATGAAAATTTTTATTTAAAATATTGAAATTAAAAAAAAAAAAAAATTTAAAGGGGCTTGGCGGGACCCCCGTCCCCGGCCCGAATCCGTCCGGAGCAAAATTCTCCGCCTCGTTACCCGTTTAAGCGGGTTTTCCCCGCCCCGTCCAGCCCGTTCGAGAAGGAGCCCGCGGATATCGGATTTGTCGGATTTTTGTACCATCCTTAGATGTGATAGGATATGTCCATTCGATAAGGTCAATAACTATCAAATTAGATCACCAAATTTTAATTTAACTGAATTATTAAATTTCATAACGAATAATTATTTATTTACTTATGTATTATTATTATTAATATTATTATTTATTTGACATGGTGCACGTAATATTATAAGTAGGAGCGGACATGGTGCACGTAATCAAATTGAACTTTTCGACTTCTTGAATTCCAACCGAAATGGGTTAGAATATGAGCATAAAATCAAACAAAGTCATTTTTAACAATTTATCAATCTAAATGTCCACTCATACATCCCTAGATGAGAAATTGAATTTCACACTCTCGTTGAGTTGTCAAACTTGTCCACCACGGAATTTGTGAAATTCGAAATTTCTATGAATTGAATTGAAGGAAATCTACCAAATTTGTCTAGACAGATGTATAGACTCTTTCCCGTCGCTACGTGCTAATCATTAGTGAGCCCCACATCCATGTGAGAGGTTGTAAAAATTACAACCTCTTAATCCTTGTACAAATAGATTTTTTGAATAGATTTTGTTTTTTATTTGATTTGATATTTAATCAATGTCCCATCCTTGTTGTGTGGTTTAATTAAAAAAGCTCGCCAAATTGAATGATAGGAAACAATTCATTAATACCCTTAAAATTAAATAATTTCGTACTCACTTTTAATTATTTTTTTATTCTGTCCAAAAAAATGGAGAATGCACATTTGCTTGAAACCGTTCCCAAATAACAATCTTACACCTTTGAACACGTATAGAACATTTGATTGTCTCGTTGTCTATCAATTGTATCGTTTCTTTGTGGACAAATATCAAGTTTTTGTAAATGCGTCTCTGAGTAATACTTGATCATTTCGTCCAAGAAGAAGATTGTTTCTAATTCTAGAGTATTTTTTTTTTTAAATATCATTAAAAAAATTAGATTGTCTAGCATTCCACCAATTAGTAACCCAAGATATCCAAAATACTAATTATTATTATTATTTAACAATTAATTTTGTGTCACAATGTGTTACATTTTGTAAATTATGTTACACGGATTTAACCACCCTCATTTTTCACAATCGTCGTTGTTGCACCATCACTTGTAACACATTTTGTTAGACAACTGTTGTTGCCGATTTCCATCATCATTTTGGGTGTCTACACCACCTCCACTTGTGCATTTAGTGTTGAATTGAACTTCTTTGTCAAAAAGAAGTTGACGCTCTTTTTGACATATACTCACATGGGAGTGAGATCCATGTGGAACCTATGTGAATAAAGACAAAAAAAAATCCTCCCTTCCCCCTATTGTCAGTATTATGACATCATACGTCGTCGACCCACTACTTATTACATTCATTGCTATACAATAGTCATCGAACCACACCACTTGTGACAATTATTGTTATACTACCACCACAATTAATGTCATTGCCCGTCATAGATACAACCACCATCATTCACCACCACCACCACAAAAAACCATCGCCATCTTGCCACCTTCACTACCACTACAATTCAATGGCCTGCCTCCTCCATAAAAAAACCACTAATATCTCACCAATCTAAAACTCTCAAATAATGAAATCAAAGCAAAAACAAAAGATTCTAACAAGAAAATCAAGTGATTTCAATTTCTTTTCATATATGAAATTGGGTGGTCCGATTTCATATCTAAAATACAAATTCGAAATTAGAACATATTGTGGCCACGAGATCAGGGAGGATGCCACCACTGCTCAAAAGCTCCCAACATCTTTGTCTGCAAGACGGATAGGTTTACTTCGTTAGTTTTTGTCTTGGCCTTTGGTGTTGGTGATTTTTTCGGCAAGATGAAGATGGTAGGGAAGTGGTCGATGGTGGAGAAACAATAGGAATGTTAAGTGTTGCGAGTTACTTTGTCGGCAGCTCAAGCTTAAAGCGAGTTTGGGGTGCAAAAACTTCGTGCTAGCTATTCGTCGGCTCGCATGAGTTGACTTGCGAGTTGAGGCTAGGTTAGTCTACCTAGATGTGCAGTTTGCAAATCTTCAAAACTGCATTGGGTTTTGCTATATGTACACTGGTGTACAACCCCCTCACAATGAGGTTCACGATTTTTTTATTCCCCTATTGCTAGGAGGTTGTCAACCCCATGTACAACTAGCAAAACTCAACTGCATTTGTCGGCATCCTACATCAGCAGGTTGTCATAAAATCGGCAGCCTTAGGTGATCAATTCAAATTTAAAAACTTGATTTTTAGTTCAGGGTCTATAAATAGGGACTAGTGATTAATCAATTTCCGCACATTTCAAAATTTCTACAATCACTAATATATCAATCTCATCTCTTTAGTAGTAATTTAGCAATTAATATATAGATGTTTGCCTGTTTTCAATTCCATCTTTTCGTATGCTTATTATTTCTATTAATTGTAGTTTTTATTCCTAAATTTTCTTCTCAATTCATTATAGATTATATTGAATTCATGAACCTGATTAGGATGTCAATCAATTATTTGATAGCTCTAATACTTTCATATACGATTTTTCTTAAGCCTGCAATGTTCCAAATTCAAAAATGTCGATACTAACCGTGTAACGATCCAAATTTTATATTTAAATCGCTCCCAAAAAGTTTCATTAAAAAAATGGGAACGTAAAATAAATTTTGTATAAAGTTATGTATTAGGGGTTTATTCAAGGTTATAAAAATTTCTGATTCTTTATTTTATATGAAAATCATAATTAATGCAAATGAATTATCATTGTTACGGGCATGTGTCAGACCCGCCACCTCACCCACCACATGTTAGTAGAGGTGGTCCACACCAAGCCACGCGTCGACCGAGGTGATTGTGCATGGGCCAAGCTGATTGTACATGCCAAGGTGATTACGTGAGAAATGAACTGAACACGCGTCAGACTCATTCGCAATTACACCGTGGATGCAAAGACCCGCACCCCGCTTTTGCAACGCCTCTCCTGCCTCGTCTCACCCATCAAAGATCTCTTGTATAAAGATCTTTCCAAAGTCAAATCCCTGACTGATGGGACGTGTGGTAGGACCCAAACGGTCAATTCAGCTATCTTTGTCAGAGACATTCAATGTCAGCCAACCTATGGAAGGAATGATTGACACCTAGGATGGGATGAGCCCTGATAATCTGATAACACGCGTCTCCTCATCCAACGGCTCTACTCTTCACATCCTTAGTATAAATATCCTCTCTTTGTATCAGAAGAAGGATTGGAATCAAGATTTTCTCCCAGCACATAAAAAACTTGAGTATTATCCTCTCCCTGGAATATTGGCATTTTTATAACTATATTTCCTATCAACCACTTCTCGGCGAGGATTCTATCGCCGACGAACCTTTTCCGGTCGAACCATAAACTGATTTGATCGTCGGAGTGCTCGCGACAGCTCCCAACCTCTTCGGGAAAGGTCACAGGTGACTAACAACGTGCTACGTGTGCAGAGAAGAACTGACTCGAAGACATTCTGTTGGCCATGTGTCGGGAGCCATTTTTCGAGTTCAACAATCATCAATGTCTTCCTCAAATAAATCATAAAATTCAATTATGGCATAATTAAATAAATTATTATCCATTTGATTTTATTTGCTATAGGGACTCCTTTAATCAAATGAAAAACATAATTAATGAAGGAAAATTGTCCAATATTTTACTATAAACCTAAATCAATGTATGATTAAATAATCTAAACAGTAATTTGATCCAACACGTAGAGTTCAAAGCATATATGAAGAAGAAATGTATTTAATTTTTGCAGTCACATTTCATTGAATACATCTTATGGATATTTATAGTACATTGCAGATAACTCATTACCAGATTATGTATACAATTCAAAATTCAAAATGCAGATAAATTAATTAACAAATAGGTGATATATTTCCTAACAAATCACAGTTAATATCTCAAGGTCTTTTCAACTCCTCAACAACAATTTATTAAGATTGTTGCTTGATACTTGTTTATTCGATCTCACTTGTAGTTGTTCCAATACGCCCCTCAAACGAAGGGACAGCTCCTGCACATGAAGGTTGTCACGTAGCATACCAAAACGAACTGAAGCTAGCTGTTTTGTTAATAAATCCGCAATTTGATCTTTAGTAGATAAGAATGAAACTTTCAATCTTTTTTGTAAGACCTGATCGCGAACAAAATGAAAGTCAATTTCGATGTGTCTGGTTCGACGTGAAATGCTAGATTTGATGACAGATAAGTTGCTCCAATATTGTCACACCAAAATGTAGGACACGTAGACAATGGCATTCGAATATCACATAAGATTGATTGTAAACATTGAAGCTCTGTTGTTGTGTTTGAGGGTACTCTATACTACTGCAAGCAACAATGAGTTGTTGTTTGCTGCTCCATGAGATCAAGTTTTGCCCATGAAAAATACAATATGCTCCCACACTTCGTCTATCATCGCTGTCACCGGCCCAGTCCGCAACACTAAAACCATGTAAAGAATGAGTTGAATTGTGTGTGTAGCGAAATCCATAATTAACCGTATGCTTCAGGTAACGGAGTATCCGCTTTACTGCTTACCAATGAGTGTCCTTTGGTTGATGCAAAAACTTGCTAACACGATGCACTGCAAATGGAATATCAGGACGAGTGAACCCCAAATAGTGCAATGCCCCTACTGTGCTCCGATATAATTGAGGATTCTCAAAATCAACCCCTCCAAATTTGGATAGATGACAAGATGTTGACATTGGGGTTATGCAATGTTTGACGTGCTGCAATTTTACCTTTGTTAACAAATCTACAATATATTTTCTCTGAGTCAATAACAAGTCTCTGTCATCTCGAAGTGCCTCTACGCCAAGAAAATAGGATAGATTTCCAAGATCTCTGACGGAAAATTCATGACCAAGCATTGAGATTAGATTATCTATTTCCTTTGAGTTGGAGCCTGTGACAATGATATCATCAACTAGATCAAAATAAATAGTTGAAGGGGATCTCGATGGAGTGTGTAGAGAGAATTGTCAGCCTTGGAACCAAGAAAACCATATTGTTGCAATTTTTCAGTTAGGCGAGAGAACCAAGCCCGTGGTGCCTGACGAAGACCGTATAGGCTTTTCTTCAACCGGCACACGTGTTGGAAAATTAGGATGAATGTAACCCTGTGGTTGATGCATGAAAACATTTTCCTGCAACAAGCCATGTAAAAAGGCATTTTGTATGTCGATTTGGTGAATGCTCCAACTATGAGTGACGACAATTGATAAAATTAGTCTGATTGTACTTGGTTTAACTACTGGACAAAAGGTTTCATTAAAATCAACATATTGTTGTTGATGGTAACCTTTGGCGACGAGGCGTGCTTTAAAGCGGTCAATCTGACCATTTGCTTTCCTTTTAATTCTGTAGACCGATTTGTTTCCCACAAGGTTACAGTTTGACGGTAGAGGAATTAAGTCCCATGTGCCATTACGAAGCAAGGCATCAAATTCTTGATCCATTGCCTCTCGCCATCTAGCATCTTTGGAAGCCTCTGTATAACATGTAGGCTCTATAGTTTCAGAGGTGGACTCAACAAGGAAGCATTTGGGTAGAGGATATTTAATAATGCCAACAAATGGTTGCTTTGGTTTGAGAGAATGAGTTTGAGACCTTGTTACCATACGACGAGGTTTAGCTGATGGTAAAGAGGCGTGGTTGGCAGGATGCTCTTCAACAGTAACTGATGGTTGAATGTCACGATTTGCTGGAACAATATCATTACCTGAGGAAGTCTCTGAAGAGAGAGCTGTGTGGTCATGATTTCCTTCAATTTGCAATGGGTTTGAAGAACACATATCAGCACCTGCAGGATTAGTTGGCACATATAGGGCGTTTATTGTTAAAGACAAGGGCAAAGAAATTAAATTGGGCTCTAATGAAAGTTGATTAATTCAGAGTTGAGCCAAAGAACGTTTGTATTTGAAGTATCTGTTATTCAAGATTTACAAATCTCAGAGATTGGCTACTCACTGAAGTTGACTTTATCACTAGTGAGGTGCAACTTTGGTTATTCTGTTTACTACTAATATTAATGCTGCACATTTATTCTATTTTATGCTAAAAAAGTCATGCATCGAAAAATAAAAATATTTTGTGCCAACTGCCCTGTTCGGCCTGGCCCAACACGACCATGCCAAGCCTCGCTTTTTCTATAGATTGGTCAACCCACCGAAATACGTGAGCCATGGGTTGAGCCGAGCCTGTCTGTTTTAAGCCACTGCTCAAAATTGCAATGAACTATAGAAAAACAATTACAAACCAGGTAGAAAATGTAGTCATGAAATGCACTTATCACATAAAACAATGCTTTTGTTACACGTTTCAATTTCTCAAGTGCATTTACATTTATATTTTTCAAGATATTTTAGTGAAGCTGTTTAATTATACTGAATACTGTAATTGTAGAGCATAAAAAATCTGAATATGATCTCAAACAATTTTTGATGTCACTGAATTTCTGAATAAATATAGTTGTCTGACGGTGATATCAGCATTTGGTTTAGTAAATTACTGAAAAATCTTACCAAAAAGGTACCCCTGAATATCATTACACATATACAGAGTAATCTCGATGTATTTGATAAACTTATGGGATCTTGAAGTACCTATTTCATTACTCATCAGAAAAAATACATACAGTGAGATTGCTACTTCCCTTTCTTTAAATTTAAAAGTATTATATACACAATGAAATTGGTATACTGTTTAGTCTCAGTCCTCAAAATCAAAATTTAAGCAGCATGGCATCTAATCTTCTCTTCCTTGCAGCGTGTTTTAATTTCTCAAGAGCAACCAATCCCACCTGCCGAACTCTCTCCCTCGACAAACCTATCCTGAATTTCATGAAAAATACAAAAATAAAAATTAACTACATAATTATAATATTATACAAATTTCATTATCAAGTATTGATGGATCAAATGTCATTCGAAAACAGTTGGCCCTCACCTTCTGCTGATATCTTCCCATGTGAGACATTCGTTGTCTAGACCATAGTAAAGACGGATAATCTCTTGCTCCCGCGCCCTTAGAGTTGAACTAAGGAGCTTATCTACTTCATCCTGCAAAACGATATACAAGTATAAGCTCAGGCGATTTACTTTGAAAATGTAATAAGTAACATCACCTGGAATCAAATACTTGGAAAGGCTATAGATAATCACTAAAATGAAGTAAGATATATAATATCCCATATGTAGTTCTTCACTAAAAGTCTCCCCAGGTCGCTTATTCTATTATCAAAAATCAGTTTTGGTAAAGTACCTTAAGAGCCCACTCATCAACTCCATGCCATGGGTGATTCTCTGTGTGAGTATCAGCAATGTACTGCCAAATAAGAAAAGGAACATGTTAGATTATACCAAAATAAAAGATAATGATAAGGTATACTTGATTCATCGGTAGCACTATGTTTCATTACGTCAAACTTGACTGAAACACATTCTTTTCCTTACACTGTGAAGTGTTTCTCCCGGAAGACCATTTAACGAGGGGAATGCTTCCCGGTCGAGCGAGAATACCTTGCTGATAGCCTGGAAATATAAATGTTCAATTATCATTCGGATGAAAAGCATTATCTATCGGACTAATAGACATCCTGAAAGATATTAAGTACCTCAGTGGCATTCCTGACTTTTTTCCGTGACATGTTTAGACATTCAGCAATTCTCTGGAGCATCAAATATAACATGAGAAGTCAAATATAAATTCATAATCAATCACCGGATTAAACAGTTTTATTTTTCAGTTTGAAGGTCTGAGAACATTTTCAAGGAAAAGCGACGAATCAATCTTAAATATAAGAGATTAAATAGACTTACATCAACTGACGGAGTTATTCCTTTCTCTTCCAGTTTGGCCTTTGCATTTCGAATCAAACCTAGTCTTTCGTGTAGATGGGTAGGCAATCTTAAGGTTCTTGAGTTCCTCACTAAAGCTCTTGAAACACCCTGGGAATTAGTGATGGAAATGGTACTGTCAGGCCCTCACAAGTTTACATCATTTTTTCCCGTGTAAGAGGCAAATAAACCAAAAATATTTACATCACCATCGGGGAAACTAATATTATTACTGTCAATGAAAGTGGCTATGAGATTAACAGACTGGACTCTCATTCTTAAACCACACAGCCCTTGTTTGAGCCCCATTTTTTTGGGTTAATGGATTTTGGAATATTATTTTTTGGAGAATGTGTGATTAAAAAGTAGGTAAAAGTTTTGGTTTTACTTGTAAAATTATTTTATTGGGAGAAAGTATGGTTGAAAATGAGTTTTGGGAAAATGGGACTCAAACAAGGGCTTAATAGTATCAGTAATTTCTGTATAACCTCGAGTTCTTCCAAAACACAAGTCAAATTAGATATTTAGACATCTCCAAAACTTTATAGTAATCTACTTGTTGATAAATATAAAACAAAGAAGATTTTGACTAGTGTAAGTTAGCTAAACCAGAAGCCATCAAATGAGGTAGAGTGAAGCCATAAATTAAGAAAGAGAGAGGACAACCCAGATGGTTGGGACATATCTTGCATAACCATAAAACATTTCTCTTTTACGAAAGCGATGCAATCCTAGTAAAACACGCTAGACAAGGGAGAAATAACCAATATTTAAAAGGGTCTGGTCAAATGGAGTGGTGAAGAATGATTTGTCTACTTGACAAAAATATATTTGAATTAAAGCTGCACTTGTTGTTATTGCAAGAAACTAGTAGATTTTTCCTAACTACAGATTATTTTTATTTCCTTCATCTAGTAAGCTTGTAGGATGTCATTTTCTTTCATAATTCAGAAAACCTATCTGTTATTTCTACGTTTGTTGATGGAAAATGGAAAGAATTCCCTCAAGATATATATTATGCAAAGATCTAAGACAAACACTGCAGCATACTCATTTATGGCCCTCACCTGTCGAATCCACCAATAAACATAAGTTGAGATCTTATATCCCTTTGAAGAATCAAATTTCTCAATACCTCGGAGTAATCCAATCAAACCGCCCTGCAAAAAAAAACCAAAGAATCCCTATATTTCTGCTGCTTACAAAAGAAAATGCACGAGACTTTTATAGGTAAGAAAATGGCGGAGAACATAATTCACCTGAATAAGGTCTGCCATTTCAGCACCCATGTTATCATATCTTTGAGCAATAGACATGACAAGACGAATGTTACTCATTGTCAGCTTCTCTCTTGCCAATGAGCACTCTAAGAATTCTGACTGTAATTCAGCCCGACTAATCCTCAGGGAAGTTGCTAGTTGCTCATCCGAGGGATCACATCCCAATCTCTCTTTCAGTCTGCAAGTTCAATGTCAGTAAAACCAAGTGAAACACATTTGCAGTAAATAGAAATAACAAATAACTCAACCATTAATAGGCAACTGAAACTAGTTGGTTCGGACACTAAATGGTAACCTAATCTAACAATTTAGATGAGGGTATTCCTCTTCCTAAGGAACTAATTCAACATCCAAGTACCATTTAATTGAGGGATTCTTCAATTACCTTGATTTGTGCTCTTCCAATAACAGACCAGCTTTAATTTTTTTGGATAGTTGAACTACTTCCACATGGGTGAGTAATTCTTCACTTACAACACCCTTTACATAGCCTTTCGTACGATTCTGATGAAGCTCTGGGTTGATAACCGACCTTAACTGCTTGCTTTTACCAATTTGTGAAGCAGTCGAACTTTTCCTGAAGATAAGTTTTCTTCGAGTATCAATTCTCCTCCGTCTAGCAGATGTCCCGGAACCAGTAACCTGCACTTTCTTCCGGCCTTTCTCCCTCGGCATGTCAGTTATTTCAGGCGAAAGATTCCATTGCTTTTCAAGCATAGACTTCTGCAGTAAAAGGAGAGCATCCACCAAGTAATCAGGGTCAGAGGTTTCTTCTCCCTGAGGCAGTGGCTCCTCCACAGTATAAGGATTGGAGGCAGCGTCTACATGCTCTTTAACTGCCCTGATAGATTGTGGATGTAGATTCGAAAGAAAAGTTGGGCCATAATTTGATGACTTCTTAGCAGTAATCACATTCTTTGTTGAAGGAACAACCTGATGCTGATAATTGGTGCCGGCAAGCTTTTCAACGAAATCAGAGTAATAGAAGTTAGAACTGAGGAGCCTTTTACCAGTGCTAAGTCCAATTACTGCAGTAGTGGCCATCATCAGGCTTCCCTTTCCTGATCAAATCACAATGTTTATATCATATAAATTGGATTCAATTGTGTCGGTTTCTCCTTTCTTGATAACTCAGCGCTACGATTCTGTTTCACATTCATAACTACAAATCAAATGTCACAAATGAATTGGATTCAAAAGCTCGAAACCAAGAAAAAATGGGCGATACTTACAATGAAATCAAGAAAAATTCAGTCTTGAAACAATCGACGGTCAACTATAACAAAACCAGGTCATCATATTTTATATATAGCATATTACATACATTCTAACAACTGAAAAGGGATTCGGAAGAAGAAGAATGGGACATGCTGCTTACCTCTCTTGTGCAAAGATGCAGGTTGGGTTTGTTGGGTTTATGTCACAGCTGAAATCATCCAATTTTTCTTCGTACTTTTTTGATCTTTTTTCAATTTAATTTGTTTTATTATGCTATATAATTTGAGTAGAGTAAAGAAAATTAAAAAAACAAGTGGAGGATAATATAGTTGAGCAGTGAAGATATGGGAGGGACACAGAAACAATAGTGATTGGTTAATTTTAGATATTGTGTTACTTCTTGTGGTGCACACACTTCCAAGTTTCCCGATAGAATTTATATCTCATGTCATGTTTCTACAAAGTTCCGCTCGATAAAATTTTCACGATTATCTCGAGACGAGGTTACTATTTAATACTGATTAACAAATAAAAAGACGTCAATACACTTTAAGAGAAACTACATCGAGAAATATGACCCATTCTCTTGCTTTATGTCGTTAGATCTTTGAAATGTTTGTTTTGTTAGCCTGGTATGTTCGGAGTAGTTGTACTCCAATTTTAATCTATTCATATTTATTTATCCGATAAAAAAAAAAGAACTGATGAGTCGAAATGTCAAAAAATTAGGAAAAGAATGGCACACCTGAACTAAATTCAATTGGTTACTTTCAAATTGCACATGTTGAGATTTTGATGAATTTAATGTAAATTATTAAGTAACTCATACAAAATAGAGTACATTGGGAATTATATAGCTCTTGGATATGGAATATGGACTTCTTAGGCCCTGTTTGATGTGTAAAAATTTTCAAGAAAGTTGAAAAATATTTTCCATTTTCCACCTTTTCGACTATTTGATAGCCAAAATTTTCTAGACAATTGATTTTCCGACTTCAACCCATGTGACACCATTTTTCACATTTTCTTTGAATTTGCTTTCCTATGATTTTGGTGATTTTTGGTTTTCCAATTTTTTTCTTGTAATGAAAACAAATTATATTCCCAATTGTAAAAAAAAATCCTTTTAAAGGACAATTTTCATGTAATTCAAAGTCAAACGAACACCAAAAGATCCAAAATTTCAATATTTTTCCCGTAAAAAATTATACTTATCAAACACAATTAATTGACAATTCCAAAAAAATAAAAATAAAAAAACAATTCTAGAAAATTCAATCCCCTCGAATTCATTTTCTTTCCACCAAAATCTTACTCTTACAATCAAACGGCCCCTTTGTGTAATACTTGGATCTGAATATTCTTTTTTATCATAATGCTATAAAATAACATGACTATTATCCTTTTGGAGAATGTATAATTAAAAATAATAAAAGATTTTAAATTTACATGCAATATTATTTGTGTAAAATAATTTTTGAAAAATGGACTCTTAAGATGACTAATGAATAAAAGCCATTTATTGGCACGTGTAGGTGAATCAAGACAATAGTATCTATTCAATTTCAAATAATTGGAAATGAGATTTTTTAGTGGGTTTTGGTTCAATTTTCATCAATAAGCAATAAACTCGATCTCGATAGCCCTAACTAATGTCACTAAATACAAAAGAAAAATGAAAACTAAAAAGTTGCCAACAATTTCCAAGAAAAAAGAAAAGGAGACAATCTATTAAGTTAGAAGTAATGTTTCCAACAATTTTGATATGCTAACATCAAAAATGAGGTTTTGAGAGCATGCAATGTAGTAGGATAAATATTATATTATTGTCTTTTTGAGGCAAAATAAATGAACATGGTTCCCGAGCCCATACGAGACGTGAAACGAATTGGTATATATATAGGTCATCAATTCTCAACACGCGCACTCACACACGCACACACTACTATGCCCTCGCATCTTGAAAGAAGCTACTCTTCGACATTAAGTAGTTCTTCCATACTCTTTTCTTCCATGAGAATGGGAAGCTGATGGAATATTGGAGACCGGGTAATTGCCTCTACGTCCTACAACACAATGCCACCCAATGTGAGATCCAACAAGCATATATATATGTGTGTGTGTGTGTTTATATATAGAGATACAGATAGGTTCGCCTAAATACCCCATTGCAAGCCACTGCCACGAGGAGAATGAGGAGCCCCGGAATTATAGCTTGATTGAGGTGGCTGGACGTTAAAATTATTCCATTCACTGCCACGGAAACCAGTGGATCTCCCTTGGTTATGTCGCTGATTAGATGGCTGGCCCAAACGGCTAGGAGAATTTTGTGGAGTAAAATGGGACTGCTTCGTCGTGTGGTGGGCATAGCCACCATGCATATCGTGATTTCCAGAAGTGCTACCTACGTTGCCAAGTGAAAATGCCTGAACACTGGGCCCACTTGGCCTGAATTATGCAACAAACAATACGACAAAATTAATATAGATCTCCATTATTAAGAGACAAAAGGGAAAAAAGGTGAAAGGCTCTTCTACTAAATAATCTATTGACAACCCACCTTGCAAAACTAAACATATGCATGCAACAACAGAGAGCTAACGCTACTCACAATAAATTAGGGCTCCAGTTTGTGATATTTAGGATATGCATATGAATGAAAAAATCAGCTACTTCAGTTAGGGTTATATAAGGAGTGCGAGCAAACTTAAGTGCCAAGACATGACTTGCCTTTTACATTATGATTGCAAGTTCACCCACTTAACAGACAGATGACAGTAAGCTAACTGTAGAGTGGAAAGGATTAACTAAATGTATATGTAGGGCAGTAGGGATAGACATGCAAAGACTGCGTGTAATACAGAAACTTGAAATCTATAAAACTCACCTTTGCATTGGAAAACTTGGATCTGTGAAGCGGTTGAATCTTGAGACTCCGATTTGTGGTTCTGTAGAAACTAGAGGCTGACCAAGATGCATCTCCTTGAATTCTGTTGTCATGCCGTTCACATCCGAGCTATCCTCTTGCAAAAGTAGTTCTTCACTGAACAAAAACCAATCAACATAAAACAAGTTATACATACAACAAATGTCTAGCGGTTAGTCATTATCAAGCCTTTGCAAAGCAAGCAGAGTGCAACGTGCCAAATGGGACCAAATTTATTATATACCAAAGAACATTCTATGTTGAAAAATACTAGAAATAAGTAGTAGATAAAGTAAATAGAAAGAGGGTGATAATATTATTATCAAGTGTTAAATAGGAAGGTCCACCCATAGAGAACCATTTTAGAACAGAAAAAAAGGCTAGTAGACAGTTCAAATTGCTAGATAGTACTGCAATGAGTGTGTAGGGGTCAAATGTTCCCAACTCTACCGTGATGGAGACTAATTCGGATTGACTTGGTTTTAGTTTTTATAGAATGAGAGATTCAAAACTCGTTTATCACCGTGACATCAGCAAGGGTCAATGAGTAGCTTCCTAACTGGTTGAAAGGGAAGAGACGGGGGCCAGCAAGGAGAGAGAATGTTGGTAGCAGTGAAATCCCTCAGAGTATATACAAGGGTAGAATATGTTGTTTGGTGCTCATGATTGGTTCTCATGGTTGTTGGATTATGTTATGAACCATCTCACCTAAAAACTTAAAACTACTAAAGAGGACAAATTTATTTTAAGTCGACTTCAACACATCCCCTCACATCAAACACGTGCACACTTCTCATAAATAGGCGGCGCAAAGGCTTAGCTTGATCCCAAGACCTTTGACTACTCGAATCCATGTTAAACCATCTCGTCTAAATCTAAGAGTATAACCTGTAAGAGAAGACAAATTTAATTATTTAAATTTTGCCTTCAACGTATTCCAGCTATTGTGGCCCTAGATGATTGTGTTAGTAAGAGAGGAGGCTAGGGTGATTCGGAACTTTTATGTTTAATGCACATAAGGCAGAAATTCTTCGAGTTTAGAATAAAAGCATTATGATTTCCATTGCAAGTTACGACACTTGGATCTGACATCAAAAGCATAAGCTTTAGGTTTGGAGTTCATTTAGACTTTGACTTTCCAACTTGAACATCTAACTTTTGAGATATGACTTTCCCAAAATCTATAACAATGATACCAAAGTAGGTCACGGTGTCTCCTGGTTGCAATCGCACGACGGTGGGTGTGACGTTGACATAGCAACGTTAGTCCGTGACTTGTAGTGACTAGTGCAAAGCCTGCCATCGCGGCCATGGGACTGGAGGAGCATAGTAGATTGTCATGGTTCCAATTGCAAGGTGTGGGACTTGGATCCACGTCGAAAATATGGGATTTGGGTGTTGGGTTTATATAAACTTGGGTTCTTCAAATACAATAGCTCACTTCTATGTATGGCTAGTTTATAACAATTGTCATAGTTTCCATTGCAAAGTACACGACTTAGATCCTACATTGAAAGTACGGACTTTGGGAGTGAAGGTTATATAGACTTGGTTCTCCAACTTCAAGAGCTAGCTTTTGAGATATAGCTCTCCCAATATCTATAACAAAAGGTCATTGACGAAGAATAGCTTATTCTCCATAGAATTGAGAACTCTAGCTTCACCCCATCTAATTCTGGTATCTAGTACACGACAAGTTTTAATAGGAAATGCAATGGCCTGGTCATTTCCTTGAACGCCTGCAAGGTGGAAATTTCATGGATGGATGGATGGAATGAAAGAGAACAAAATCAGAACTGTGCATTATAGAGGGATAAATTTGATGCCTCCGGCAATAGTGACAACAAAATAGAAATAAATTCCCTAATGAAAGTCACACCTCCTCTCTCTAACCAGTAAAATAGCACCCACCAGAATGGGTATAGAAAATAACAGCAAACAGTTTTGCAAGAATATTTTTCTGCACCCCACTACCAGCATGCCTCCGTATTTTTTACCCTTAAGGCCATAGCACTGCACCTTCATAATCAAGTTCAGATCTATAATTTTTCATTCCATGAAATTAACATCTCACTTAATCTTAATAAGATGGCAAAACACTAATGCTTCAAGAACTTGGAAACAGCATTAACCTACAGCATCCATATTGTAGTATAAAAATGTGAGGTTGGTATTTTATCATATATTAGGAATTATGCCCAACAATGTTTATACATATTAAGTCAATATAAACCAGTATAATGTAGAAATATATCTTGAAATTATAGACCTAAACAAAATAACCACCAGTGTCTACTTAATAGATGTATAGAGGTCTAACAGAAGTTCTGAAAGAAATCTAGTTAGATTAAAAGCATGCCCAACAATTGTTTATACGTATTAAGTCAATATAAACCAGTATAATGTAGAAATATATCTTGAAAGTATAGACCTAAACAAAATTGCCACCGGTGTCTAATTAATAGATGTATATATGCCTAACAGAAGTTCTAAAAGAAATCTAGTTAGATAAAGGTACTCACAAACTTATCTAACAACTGCAAAACCTAGACTTATACCTGTAATTGGGATCCCAATCTCCTGGATCAGGTAATGAGGTACTAGCTTCAGACCTGTCATTTCCACACCCTTTGGCAGGTGGCATATGGGCACCAAGTGTTGAGGAATTCACAATACTGTGAGAAGAGTAACCAGGGATTATACTACTGCCTCCTTGTTGTAGCCTCCAGGTTGCTGTATTTGAATTAGGCTGTAAATGTGATGGAACACTGAAGGCATGAGAGTTTCCCTCAGCATGGCTAGAGACAGTAGTATCTGAAATGCGCCCTTGGCAGCTAGAAGATGATATATTATCTTGAGATTGTACACTCCCAGGATATGCCCAGTTCTTTCTTCTATTATAATGACTACCTGCTGCAACTTTTCTCAAAGGCGACCCATGACAATTGCCTCTTACAGGGGAAGTAGGACCATAATGTCCAGGTGAACCAGCAGAAATCTGACAATATGAGCTAGGAGGAGTAAATTGTGAAGGACTAGAGCCAAGGGACATGGGTACAAAATTTCCAGGGCTGAAACCAACCCCATTCCCATGTGGTAAATGCATGATCCGTCTCGCATCAGGACTACTTCCTAGAATTGACGCGCCATTTTGTGCATAGATATTCATTCCTGATGGACCCACTGGAGAATAAAATGCAGGCAAATCACTATTATCACCATAGCTCCCATAACTGCTTCCTAGCCCCATGCCATCATTGTAGCTACCATGGCTTCCCAGACTACCATAACTACCTGCATGCACATATGACATGACTTGATAATGCGGGCTGTTTGGCATCATAACTTGGTTCCTGCCTGAAATCTACATAATGAGGTACAGCAAGAAGATTACTCAAGTGTTAACAACGTCCATGTAAATGAAACAGAAGAATATCAAGAAAGTAGCTTGCTCACATTAGGGGAGAGACCAGCAGCAAACCAATGCCCACCAGCTGGATGATGGTCCACCTTGACATTTTGAGAGACAGGCTAAAAAAGAGAGTACAAATAAGGAAACATTCGATGGAAGCAATACAAAGGAAGGTCAAAAGCACCTATTTCTGAAACTAGTCATGAACGCGTCTTTTAGTGCATTAACATGCCATTGTGTATATCAAATGGAACCAACAGAAGTCGAATTTTTCACCCTTCTGTAGGTATAATCTTATTAATAAGTAAAGGTAAATTTACAATTTCAGCAGCTCTTGTTTCTCACAACCACAAGAGTTACAAGATAAATTAGGAACTAAAAAGGAAGGAAAGAATAGCAGTGTCATAGAGTAACTACGTGAGAAGTCAATCGAAGAAAGTATTACTCACCACACGAGGAGTCTCTGGAGCAGGTTTATAAGGACTTGTAAAAGGTTCTCCAGTCACGAAAGGATGTTTTGAAGCCTGCAGATCAAAAACTAGAATAATCATATCTTATGCAACAAGATCATTAGTCACTTTAAATGTAAAATTTGTTCCACTTCAAAATTGAGGAAGACTACCAAACTGCCTTTTTTAAGTAAAAATAGTTTCTAAGGAGAAACCTGTTAAAAGACTGGAAACCTTTACCAAAGTTAGGTATTCAAACAAATATATAAAAATATCAGAAGTTAAACAAACATCACATTTCACGTTTTGGAGGTTATGAATTGCATGCGCCTGGCCAAGTAGCCAGAAAAATATGAAAAACGATATAAGCATCTGTACAACCCTTCTATAACTTTTGACAGTTTTGCCATGGAAAGTTTTTTAACAAAATAGACGTGGCAACGGGGCTCTTGTCTACATTTGAACCAGCCTAACGATATGGTCCTGGAAGGGAACTAAAGCAAACATGTCTATTCTTAAAGGTAAAATTTACTTCCCTCTTGGAAATTTATTTTTCAGGAGTAGATCAGAGAGCTTTGAGGATTAGAAACTTTGTGGTTTTATAGTATCTTCTGCTATCTCTTAGCAGCTCTGAACTATATATCTTCTTATATAGATACACCCTCCGGATGCCTCACAAATATTATCCATTACATTACTTATCAAACATAGCAAGCCCATTAGTCACAAGTAGCTGGTTCACTATTCTCATGAAGAATATAAAGTCACCCTGACCACTGCACAAACTTAAACCAACATATATGCAAGAAAATTATTAATAGAGCAATGATATTTAAAAGGTAAGCCCGTCATGTATAGTCTTCTATCTTTTGAATTACAAAGTGAAAGAAGCAAATATTTATAAGGTTACATATGACCAATATATGAAAGTTGAATCTACCTACCATAATCTTCCACATGGATTCAGCTACAATAATTTGACATACAAAGACAAACCCTCCTTGTGTAGGATTTGATAACAAGTAAAGTCAAATCCTCCAATAGTGTTCTATACGTTGGGGCAGTGGGCAATGAGGTTTTCTTGATCGTTTTTATTTTCTCAGTCACATGCACTCGCACAATTTCATGAGTATGTGAAGCCTTATTTTGTCGGTCCATTCTATCTTGGATATTAATTGTATATCTTTGCATCACAAAACCTTCTTTATGGTATAGGATATATTAAAATGAGCTCTAGTGCTGTGTGTTCAATCTTTAAAATTTTCTATCATTTCCAAGAAAGATTTCTCATAATTAGAAAGGGGGCACTCAATACTAAAAAACTTCAGTACAAGATGATTTATGGACCAATCAATATATTGAATAATAATAATCCACCATCACATCATAATCCAAAATTAGTTTTATTACTTCGACAGGTGGAAAGTGTTCAATAACCTGCAATGGTGACCACCGTTTTGCTGGATCAAACTCAACAAGCCCCCTTAAGAAATCAATCAGAGCTAATCGTATTTGACTTTCTGAAAATTTGTCATAAACTTTATTGTCAGTAATCCTTTTTTCGAAAAATGAACTAACATTTTCAACACAATAGCGTTATGGTCTTGAGCGTCTTCTTTTTTCAAGAAATATGAAATCTGACCTTTAACAATATCTTCCTCTGCCAAATTCTTCCTATAAGGGTACTTTGTGACAACAGCTTCAAGGTTCATGTTATTAAAGTACTCCTTCCCAATCGATGGTTTTTTTGACTCCCTCTGAAATAGACAGCAAGACAAGATAAGAAGAAAGAAGTAAACAACTATATAGACCCTAATGCAGCAGTCAAGAAATAACAACTTTGAGTATCAGAATTAAGGATAAAGTTGGTGACAACAACTTTAGGAAAACACAAGGAATTGAGCCTGTGCAGAGAGAAGACCAGTCAACTGAATTACCTGCACAGGGAAGTTGCTGCGTACATGGGGCATCAGTATTCGAACTTGTGGCTCAATATGATTTAATATTTGTTCAATTGGAGTATATATAGGAGGAGAAGAAAAGAAAAACTACAAAATTTCCAGGATGCCTTATTTTTCATATTTTGGATCTTGAGGGAAGACACAATTGTGCTCTTCGCGGGAACAAGCCTTTCTGTAAATGAAGATCATCCTGACAGTTGTTCAAGGTATAGAAATTTCTCTTTTGCACATAAGTGGTGTAACTTTGTACCATATTTATGAGGAAATGATTAAATCTCAAAAGATAGGAACTTTATATACAAAAAACTGAATAAACAAAGTATTGATACACGTGATTTGAGATACATAGTATGTGTTGCACGGATACTTTAACTAATATAGCATGTCCGTGTCCGACACATCGGATACCGACACTCCTTGGACACTCTACCATGATCATTTTTCTTTTTTATTAGAAATATTATATATTTTTAACTCAAATTAATTAGTAAATAAAAAATAGGCATTCATATTTAATAAATTTCAGCAAGAAAAATTAATAAAAAATATAAAACTAAATTTATACTATATAAATAAAAAAAATTTTAAAAAATTAATTAACGTGTCGTATCAGTACATTTTAAAAAATCGCATGTCAACATATCCGACAAGTGTCGTATCGGACATGTGTGTCCATGTATCATAGCATAAAGTTACTGAACTGCATGAATATGGTGAGAAAACATCAAAATCTCTCGATCTACCATACTTGTCATGTACTCAATTACACAAAAGCACTTCAATTCAAAGTTTAAGGGAAGTACTCACAGCTTCATATTCTTCTTCTGCCAAAACTTGGTACATTCTACTACTAGTAGTAGGAATTTGGCCACTCTCTTCATGCTTGATGCTCCCGACGAATTTAAAGAATTTGCTAGTGTTTTTGGACTTCCGTAGTATACTGTCAGGAGGTTGGCCCCTACAAATTTCAAGTATGACCAAGCCATTAAAGAGGACCATATAACAACAATATAAACAAGTATGCGGAACAATGCACATTGTGTATTTAATATGCTTATCATAATAAACAAATATTTTGTACAGAGGCATTAAAGCTAATCTCCAATCTGTAATCCATATAATGTTCTACAATCATGTGAAGCTTAAAATTCCAAGAATATCCAATCTGAAGTTGAGCATAATTATTAATAGCATGTTTAAATGGCACTAAGGGAGGAATGTCTGAGATGCCATGGAAATGAAGGTCAGGCTAATTTACCTCCAGAATACAATACTAACATTAAAATATTTTGATTCCTTTTTTATCTCAAGACAAGAAGTTGCATGGACTTCAAAACATGCAGCCAAGTCCAAGCCATCCACATTCCATCCCAAATGGAAATTATTTCCACATTACATCTTCACCTACTTCTGGATAAGTAACAGGAAAATCTCGAACTAAATTATTCCTCATTAGATATTTAACATGTTTACGTACATGGAAGAGTGCCACATGCAA
The DNA here is from genome assembly GCA_035079005.1 of Fraxinus americana. Lineage (NCBI taxonomy): Eukaryota > Viridiplantae > Streptophyta > Magnoliopsida > Lamiales > Oleaceae > Fraxinus > Fraxinus americana. The sequence goes on from CM068707.1 coordinate 47,567,926, forward strand.
GATGCAAAAAGCCCCAGATATTAACTGATTGCTTTCTTTCCACAAGTATTTCATTCATTTTAGCATATAGAGGGGAGGAAACCCATGCATATTGATTGCTTACCTCCAAACAACTCATAAGCATCCATCAAAGTGATCATTAAATTCATGAGTCTTCAAAGAATTACAAAACCAAAAAAAAAAAAAAAGAGAGAGAGACAAAAACGTAGGACAGAAACGTAAATAATAATATAAGGGTCTTGTTCGTAACACAAGAACGGGTGTTACTAGAATTTTGCTAGAACGGACATGAAAATACTGAAATCCTCCAGAGAATTGAAAAACTGAAATATTATTAATCAAAAAACGACTATAGGGTTTTCAAACCATTATTACATATTTAAATAGTCAAACCTTGCGTACTCCTTCCCTGCTCACCAATTCTCAAACCCTGCGACCCTGTGAACTCATTCCCTTCCACTTAATTCCCAAACCTTGCGAACTCATTAGGCGACGGTGGGATACCAAATTCCAATAACCGATTTACCATATTTTGAAAGAGGAAGAAGAAGAACGGATTGAAGATTTGAAGAAAGTTTTGTGAGTTGAATCAATTTCGAAATGAATTCGTTATCCATGCTACCTAACTTTTTACTTTATGTATAATTTCAAACAAAAGCTAGGGTTCTTTATGCAGTCAACATGATAAACTGAGAAGTGCTTGGACCCAGATTTGATGCGGAGTGATTGTGAAAAACCGGTCCAAGTGTCCCATGGTGCTGGAGATTTCTTTTAATTCCTCTGATTTAATGGCGCCCACCAGGTGTTCGGTTTTTTGCTTGATATATAATGAGATGATTTGGACTTTGGTTTCTCTCTTTTTATTTAAATCTTAGTTGTCTTTGTTGATGGTATATAGCTAATAAGAAATACTAAAACTATAGATTAATTTGATGCAAAGAATAGAAAACGAGGAATTCAAAAAAGAAGATAGAAACCTATATTCTTATGTATGAAAATCAGGTGCAAGAATCATATTTTCTTTCAGAATTTTACACAATGTCATTTCCCTTCAATTTTATGATTTAATATATGCTAGTTTGTTGTTGAATTGAGTACCATGTTACTTGTTAACAAATTATAATAAAACTCTGAAACAAAGATTGAGATGCAATAAACCAAACATTTATACTCTTAACCAAAATAAACATGCTTGTTCAATGGTGAAATTATGTGGAATGAATCAGTCTCTGTCTTGCCAGATACTCTGTCTAACATGTAGAATAGAAAGAACACACGAATTCTACAAATGACAATATAATATTTATCTATACCTACACAGTGGAGGAAAGGGAGAGTCTAGCTTAATGTTTCCCAAGAAATGCTTCAGTACAACAAATGCCTCAAGTCTCTAAATTTGTTGCTGCATGTTTTCTTTTTCTTTTTTTCCCCTTTTATGTTTAGGTGGTTAAGATGATATAGATAGTGTATAGTTACTGATTTGGATTGGTCTCAATTTCATCGACTGCGTAATCATATTGGAGACCAATTGATGAATGATAGCTTCGTTGTGTATGTTGAAAAAGATCTATTTAATGAAATTAATAACGAGACTAATATACGACGTTTTCAAAGTATAAGAAGCCATAAGGAACAATTGTAAAAAAAAGTACTACATTTTGAATATTATCTTTATTGTCTAATATGAAATTATTTTTTACGCCCGCCCACCCACCCGAACCATAATCCTGGGTCCGCCCCTGGATGGAACTTGACTTTGACGATGTTGCTTGGCAAAACTATAGAGAAATGAAAAACGCTTCTAGATTCTACTCGCTCACATAAATCTAACACCTGAGTTGAAAGTTACACGCGTTTTTGTAGGCCCTCTTATTTCTCCTTATTCCCAACTAGTTTATGATCTTCTCTTCCAACTGTCCCGCATCATTATTCATAGTAGAATGAAGGTTTCAAGAAACTTTTAACCCCAACTTCGAAATGAGATTATTTAGCTTTTGCCTCTTGCTTGCAAAAAGATAAGACAAGGAATCCGAGGAAAAAAGAAGCATAATATATCACTAGATCAGAAAAATTTAGACAGTTAGGAGTAGAGTTAATAAATTTCCAAGGCAAATATAGTAGCATTACCCTAATATCTTAATCATCCTCCTTAGAAGATCAAACTCCGAAGCTCCTGGGAACAATGGAAGCCCAAGAAACAATTCAGCAACTATGCACCCAAATGACCACATGTCAATAGCCGTAGTATATCTGCGCTATGTTAAAGTCTCAAAGCATGATATACGACATAGAACATGTTTTGAGTAATTTTAACCCCTGCACCAGAAAAAAATTTTTTTTTGATAGGTAACCTGCACCAGAAAAAATAAAGGGAGTGCAGAAGTAAAGTTTCCAGACACATCTAGTTCAACCCCACGGAGTGGGAAAAATCCAGGAATATGAAGGGCTTAAAGAGGGACATAAATACTTGACTGAATATTTTAAGGATACTGATATCCAAGAAGAACCTCAGGAGATCTATAGTACCGACTCTGCAAAGAAACATAATCATTGAGAACATATCAACAATATAAAGATTGAAAAATTGAAGTCTTATTCAAACCCAGTACGTTACCTGAATATAAGAATAAACAGTACGATCTTCCATACATGCTGATCCGAAGTCTATAATTTTGATTTTTGCCGGCTTCACACTGTCAATTTCATGGAATAATTATTACAAATGCAGAGAACAAGATGAAAAATACCAGGTCCAACTGTCCAAGTCATCAGAGTGGCCAACCTTGTGCATAAAAGAATGTTTTCTGGTTTTAAATCACAATGAATTATGCCAGCATCTTTCATCAGAGCCAGTCCACGCAATATCTAGAAAGCAGAGAAGAAAGTATTTTTATTACACTCACAAAAATATATGACCATTGAAGGGAACACCTTTCTTAAAACAACATTAATCTGAAGCAAAAAACAATGAATAACCTGTTTTGAGAATAGCTGCACAATGTTCAATGACAATCCCCTAAAATGGTTCAACTTTATAAGTTCATACCTAATGAGAAAATATCAAGTAATGCAAGCATAGTTACAATACGAAACTCAAAAAAATATAAAAAATTTTATATGAAAAGTTAGTTACTACTAAAACAACTTACAGATTTGTGTCAAGCAGCTCAAAAGCGATGCACAGGTGCCGAAGATGCACAAAATAATCGTATATTCGAACAATATGGTTCTTATCTTCGGGATCAAACTTCTTATTTAACTAGGGGGAAAACAAATAACTGAAAAAATGCAGAAGAGATTCAAATCAAAGAACATGACAATCCAGCTGAAGCAGGCCTTACTGTTGTTAAAATTGAAACTTCAACAAGTGCTTGCTGATAGTAAGCAGGTAGATTCTTAATAATTTTGACAGCAACAAAGCTATTTGTTTCAGCAACCCAGCACTTAGCAACCTGCCCAAATGTTCCGTGGCCAAGCATATCTTTGACAATGTATCTGCAAAAAAGAAAAAGCAAATAAAAATGCATTGAACGGAAGTGTTGTAAGTTTTCAAAGAAAGGAAGGAAGAGAAGAGAAAGTAACATTTGAAGAAGAAATACTAAAGTGCAGGAAAATATATTTTTTCTTTAATTTTTTAGGCGTAAAGAGAGGAAGACTTGATGAGAATGGAATATATATGATTGAATGGGTTGGATGCAATGGAAATTTTAGAACAATTCTATGATACGAAGATCCTACAAGGTTAGAAGGTCAATTTTATAGAATATTTATAAGACCTGATTTGCTGTGTGTTGAGCAGTTAAAGAACACAATGTCTTTAACGTGAACATAGAGGAAATAAGCATGTTAAGATTTCCAACTTCCTTCCTCTCCCCAATTTCTCTCTACCCAAAAATGAGGGCAACTCATAGTCCTAGTATCACGACATAAAATTTGTGTTGAAAAAGAATAAAATAAATATCTAATTGCACAACCAGCAAACAATCACACTGATTCCAAAAACTTGAATAAAAAGAATAACAAAAACAAGGATTCTTTAAGCTCCAAAATAGATATCTAGGTCTCCAAAAAGTATTAAATTAATTCTTTAACACTGCACTCCATTAAAGAAACAAGAATGGTGCCAAGATACACACAAGCAATTTTCTCCTGAAGCTCCCTATTTAGAAGATCCAGAACATATGTACCTGAAGTGGAAAAGCAAATGAGAGAAGAAACTCTATTCAATTATCTATCAATGTAATTAAGGCAAATTGATTGGAAGTCTTTCTAATTCCCTTACACCTTGTATGCTAGGACCTTGAGTCATTATTTATTCTATTTATCATCTGCAAACTCAATTCCTTTGAGAATATTTATTCCATCAAGCATAACAAAATAACAGGTCTGATCGGATGCAACTTCAGAAAATCAGAGACCACATAAATAACTTGTACTACCAGAGTGTGTTAGAAAATTACCCTTCAGCAGTTGTCTACTTCACAGAAAGGGAACTCGCTTATTTCTCACTCAAATGAGATCAACCATTTTGAATCCTTATATTTTCTTTTTCTTTTTTTTCTTTTTTTTTTAAATCCAACCCCACCTGCCATGGCAAATTGAATTCCTCAAGGGTCATTATCATCAAAAAAAGGGTCCTCCATGCCCACATATATAGTTCTTCACCAAAAGACGACATCAATAAAATAAAAGACAATTTCCAGAATTTCCACAACAGAACAAATCCAAGAAGACGATTCCCTGTAATTCTTCAAGTAGCAAGATAGTTGCCACCTCATAAGAATTCTACTCAAGGTTATTGTATTTCTTCATTCGGGCCAGCCAGCCTCTCATTTGGGGCCCGCTAGCCTCTTGTATCAGAAGTTTTGTGCATTCACATCTCAACCCAAATATTCAGTTACACTAATTATTCTAACAATCATTCAATTGTGCCACCAAAACTTAGGCCCTGAAGTTTCTAAACAAATATGCACGGTAGCTTCCCCAAGTTCGACTACAATATATCAGCCTACCTTCAAGAAGAGACAGTAACACATGAGAAGTTCAAACCCAAGGTAAACCCTATAGCTTATTAGATTTGTGAACAGCAAAATATTTCTCACCTTCCTATCTTGACTCAATCATATTTGGTCCTTTACTTAGAAGGCAATAGTTCGTTTTATATAGTCTCCATTCCATGGCAAAAAGGCAGTGGTTACAGATATTTCCATTTATGTGAAAGTATTCCATCCTGCAAGTGCATAAACAAATAACCTAGGTTGTCCCTACTCTTCTGTCACCATGTTGTACCTGTCTACAACACAAACCTTGACATGAGAACATTCCAAGTCAGATGTCACTCTCCTACATATAATACAATTCTGAAACAGTTGGCAAAAGTACAATTAACTGAGGAAATAACAAGACACGTCTCCGGTCAAACTTTTCAATGTATAATTAATGTTCACTATACCTCGAAAATGAAATGCACTCATTTTTGTCCAATTCATATAGGATCTGATCCTCTATAGTAATCCAAGTGTCCAAATTAAGACAGTTTATTTGACACTGGCACCAGAATCTAAGCAACATTTTGGATATCCAGGCTGAAACACAAAATATAACTAACATGAAAGAAGTCTGTATTTAGGAGGACATCTACCTCTCTTTATAAATATTACATCTGTAATTAGCAACCATTAAATAATGCATTTCACATCCCCAGCTGGCCATTGATGACAATGACATAGCCCTCATCATACTCTCATGATCACCACAGAGAGAAGAAACATCTTTCTACCAAATTAATATTAAGGAGACATGAAGTATGCTATAATCAATAAAATGGCAGTAATTAAACAAAATCAACCTTCGTTGTGTCTCCAAATTAACCAACGGCAAATTTACAGTAAGAATCAGGTCTGAGTTTGCATTATCACAGCCATCATTCAACACCCCAGTGGATGGAGACGTCAGGAACCTCTTCGGATTAAATTCTTCTGAATAACCAAATTGAGGGTTGCAGATTTGATATATCTCAACAATGTCCTTAGTCAATCGTGCCACCAACTGCAATATTAAAAGAAACATGTCAAGGAGGGGATCCACTAGTTCAAATTTTCATTTCACAGAGTATCCTGGTTCAGAAAACTGGCATGCCAAATAAGTTGTACCATATACCGTTCTTGTGGCTATCAAATATTTCTACACTCTAGATGCCAACAAAAAAAGGAAAAAGAAACATGAATGTGCTGAGTACGTGAGTCTATACCTAACAATAATATTACACCATATTATGTATTTACCAAATTACATTCATTTCAGCAATTCAACCACTCATCAACAATAAAATATATTTTCAACCCAAAGTAAAAGACAATTAATAAATAGACTTCATTGACTCCACGGAATTTGTTGATACCATCACTTGTTCTCCCTAATGAGTTACTTTCCTAATTACCAAGCATAATAATGGTACAAAAGCGGAATAAGGATACAAGAGTAGAACCAGAATTATGTAAGCATTCTTTCAATCGAATGGAAAAAAATTAATAAAAATCAGAAAAAAAAATCAGGATAAAAATCAGATGCCATAAAATTGAAAAGCTACCAAATCCTTAAGGAGTAATTTTTCATTTTATGACAACATATTTCCAAGCGTGTACGATATATACACATGGCTGAGAATTTTATCCAACTAAAATCTGTGATACTGTTAGAAGATAACAAATTTGAGTTGGAACACAGTAAGTTAATGGAGGAAATAGACCAAAAAGGAATTATAAAATGAACGAGACAATAATATTTATCTTTCAATTCATATTACAAAATTAAAATTAAAACAGCTGAAACTAAGACCTGTGAGATTTCAAACTCTAGTATGTCCATGAAATCACATTTTACATTTAAGGGCATGTCTGGTGCCAATTTTAATCAAGATTTTAATCAAGAATTCAACCGTTGGTGGGCCACATTGGTTGACTTTCTTCACACATGAGTGGCAGCTGTGGGACCCAGTAACGGTCAAAATTTTGCTTTGTAGTGGAACCAGACAAGCTCCTATGAAACACACAGAATCACTAAAGCTTATAACACAACTGTATTTTTATTTGTTGAAAAGTACACCCATATCTGCAACAGCTTCTACATGCCATTAATTTTTTTTTTATAAGAATCTTAAAATCCACGAGCTCACTTTTGGAGTCTTAACGGGATCGAATATAATAAAAAACATAAATCTTTATTCACTCAGAGCTTCGACAATTAAGTCAAGACCACAGCTAATGCCAGACTATCCTCGCAAACTTGTTTAGAGCTAAATCTTTGTTCACTCTTATTCCATCTTACAGGGGTCGGCTACATACCTAAATAGATTCTCTTTTTTTTATTCCACATTATCAGCTGCCATCTCCAACTGAACAAGTCTTCATTAACAACTAAAAATATTAAATGCTCGTTAGACTATCTTACTCATTGAGATCAAGGTCAATCTAATGTGTAGGACAACCTTAGGGCGTTTTGTTATTGATAAAGAAGAGAAACTTTAAAATTCCGAAAGAAACATAGAATTAACAGGAAGGTGAAGAAAATAAGAAGACGAGGAGAAGAGGAACATTTCTCCCTTGCAGGGGTCAGGAGAAATCACACTACACAATCTCAAATTGTTATAATGATTAACTCTACTAAATAAATGACAGTGCAATATCAGTAATATTTCAAAAGTTTTTTGTTTCACTGGATGTCAGTGTCTTTAACACCCAAATGTCCATTGAGAAGCAGAATGGAGGGGAGGCATATCAATTTTAGGATGTGTTACTTCACATAGAGAGCGGTATGAGAAAACTGGAGGAAGAGAAGATCTATTCTAAAAGGAATAAAGAAGCTTGAAATTCTACTTTGCATTGCTAAATCCCTACACCGATCATGATAAACAGAGAAAACTTAGGTGAACTTCGAAATATACTAGCTTGACTTCATATTTGAGTTTGTCTTTGACAAAATTCAAATTGCATGGGTCCAATTCATGCAGCCAAATGTAACCTTGGTGAAGACTGTGATTGTTCATGAATAAAAACCATCCTTCTTTACAAGAAAAATTTGTTTATTATTCAAGTACAGAATTACATTCCATCAAGAGGACGATCCTTTAACAACAAAACGATAAAGAGAAGCCAAGAACAAAACACGTCTTCCCACTCTAGAAAGACTAAAGAAGTAAAAACTTCGAACTCCTTAACAATAGAAACTTGTATAAATCTTGAAAAAAATGCCTTGTCACATAAATTAACTACTTTGCTCTTTCCCTTGGGAACTCCAATTTCTTTTGTCCAAATCACCAAAAGAAAGCGAGAACACCCATTTTTGTACCAACACCCCCATCAAATGAATTATGCATGAAAATATGACTTACAAAATAGATATACAAGGATCTCACGTTTACAATCATTTGCCCAAATAAAAAGGCTTGAACATAATATTCTCGAGGATAGACGGAGAGAAAATGTTGACAGAATAAGAACCAAAAACAGTTCAAAGCGGTACCCATTTTAAGGCCCCTTAAATTATTTTCACTAAATCAAAATCTCATTAAAAAGGAAGGAAGAACAACAAATAAACAATGTATACAAACACACAAGACATGCCATATGAACACAATAGCTCTTAAAACTAGTAAAAAAAAACTAAAATTAGTTGTTGCGTATTAATTTATAGTGCTAACGTTGACATGTTTTGCTAGAAACAACTAAAAATAATTTGAGCATGCAGGGAAAAAAAGAGAGAGAGAGAGATCACTTACAGGCCTTCTAACAATAACTCTCAAAGATTGGGGCTTTGTATCAGTGTTTACAGAAGGCGAATAAGGACCAAATGCAAGCTGCCTAGGACGCCATGGCATCAGCACTGATGCTGACGAAAATGATGTTGAACTCTCATCCACTGCCGGTTCCAATGGCTGGGAGTCACCTTCCTTGCTACTACTATTAACCTCCATCACCCCCTCCTCCCCGATAAACCCCCACCCACCACTGCTCTACGTGTGTTAAATGTGATAAAATAAACAATTAGAAATTAAAAAAAAAAAGACCTCAGAGCTCAAGGGACAAAATTCAGCAATTGGATTCCCACTGACTGAGATGGTATAATCCTCCGGCAAATTCAATGAATTTACCAGAAGATTGCAGTCCCATCCTTTTCACCCACTCACAACTCACAAAAAAGAAACGAACTTTAACATAATCAGATAAATCAAAAAGATAATTTCGAGTTTTTTCCTACATAAATACCGCCGGGATGAATGATGCCGTGTAAAAACAACAGATTATCTCCTCTCCAATACGAACAATTAAGAAAAATAGAAAACAAATAAAAAGACACAGAGAAAAGAAGAAGATAAAGGTATCACAATCCCTGTTGCTACTGCTCAGAAATCGATAAACGTAGATTGAAAATGTGAGAGAAAAACAGAGATTTCAACAGCTTCTTCGAGAAGGGGATTTCAGATTTTTTTCATCTTTTACAAGTTAAAATATAATGGTCATAATATTAGAGGAAACGCTGTAAATCAGCTTTAGGTTTGCTAAGTAGAATTATTTTACTGTTAAAGAATAAAAGTACCGATTTTGGTCACTAAATTTCGCCTGATATTTCAAATTGCTCCTAAAATATTTTTTCCTTCTTTGTTCTTTTCAAATTGCTCCTTGAATTTTTTTTCCATTTTTGTTCTATCCATATTGTGAAATAATTATGCCTTAAAAATAAAGTGGAAAAAAAATGGCATTCAATTCCAGCTCAAACGTTCCAAATTGTTCCCTTAAAATCACTTTATTTTATTTTTCATTATAAACGGTAAGAGTGTTACGGTGGAGCTAAAATAGCAATGCTTGTTTGACAAAATTTACTAAAACTTCGTTAACTTTTAACGACTCGAATTAAATCAAATATTTTATGGGGTTCATATTTTTTTATCAACTTTTCAATTACACGTTCATCGACTTTTATCAAGATATGCTAAAACTTTTATCGAAAAAATGCAGTCCCTAAAATTTAAAAGTTTTCATGTTGTTGACTAAGCCGGCCTTTAGCCCCTGTTTGATGGACATTATTTGGGTAAAATAATATATTGTATGTTGAATTTTTGGAAAATATATTATTAAAAAGTATGGAAAATTTTGAGTTTACGTACAAAATATTTTGTTTGGTGAATACGTTGTTGAAAATGAGTATGTAGAAGAAAAAAAAGAGTTTTGAATTAAATGCCATCAAATGGGTAATTTAAAGGGGTGGTTATGTTGACACCACAATTTCTATTTGATACGTCAATTTAATTACATTAAACTCATTAATATTTACTTATTGTAGCAATTATTTTCTTAACATTTTTTCATCGAATTCTTATCTTCAACCTTCCATTAATTAGTCAAATTATTATATTTATGCTTTGAAACATTATTTATTTATTTTTAAATATGATGGAAAAATAGGTTGTTTTACACCGTTTCAACGGACTTTTGGACATAAAATTATTATCAAATACAAAATATGTTAACTAATGAAAAGTATGAGGATAAGAATAACACAAAAAAAAAAAAAAAAAAAAATTTAGGAACATAAATGTTATAATGTGCAAAGATTAATAACTTTAAGTGCAATTAAAATGTCGTGCAAAAATATAAAAATAAAAATTGTTGTATGAATATAATTACCCTAATTTAAAACTCATTTTTTTTTTCCAAACTAGATTTCAACTTATGATTTTCATAAATTTTTCTTACTTTTAACCACACACTTTAAAAAAGAAAAAAATAAAATAAAATCTATTCTTATAAAATTTACGTCAAACAAGTTTTAAAAGAGTTTTAAAAATATACTTTAAAAATTAATTTCAAATCTCGTTTATAAACTTCAGTAATCAATAATAAAATTTATATGCGGAATTTCCAAAATTGTGTTCAACAATTTGGCTTACGAAAATTCGATACAACCTTAAGTCATAGAACGGATAATATAGAATATTGTAACTTTTTTACCAACTTGACCATGCAGTGAGTGCAATCTAAAAGCAAGATTGACTAACACAGTTGTTTGGAAAATAAATCTTTACTTACAAAGAGGAAATTACACCCACACATGTTATTAGATATCCATTTTCATAATTCCTGATTTAAATTTGATATTTCACTAATCAGGTTTTAAAGGAATTAAAAAAAAATTATTTTCATTTAAAAATCTATTTACAATCATTTATTTAACCCTACCCTAACTCCCATACCCTAAATTAAATCTTCTCTCAATCTCTCCACCGACGCCGCCGCCCGTCTCTCTGCACCACGCCACCGACGCCGCCGTCATGGATCTTCTTCCCCTTCTATCCTCTCTCTCTCATCTCCGCTCCAGTGTGTATGCGACGCCTCGCTGCCGTTTGCGACGCCGCCGTCGCGAGCTTCGCAGTTAGCCGACAACGTCGACGGAGCCCGATTCGCGATGCAAGAAGAACGCCGCCCGATTCGCAATGCAATCTGGAGGAAATGTGCAGGCGGAGATGGAGTTTTCCGTAGCAGAAATTGGGCGGTTGGTATCACGGATTTGGGCGGTTGTTAAATCAGATCTCCTGGTAGATCTGAATCTCCAGTTACTGCTTCTACTGGTGCTAATTTGGCTGAAACTTCCAATAATGGCAGTTGTAGGCTATGTGTTCGTTGGTGAGGTTGGGCGCTGTGAATTGAGAATTTGAAGTTGGTGGCGGACGGTGGTTTTTTGTGCGTGTTCGCTCGTTTTCGGTGCAGTTGGGCGTGTTCTGGATGGTTTTCTGTGTGTTCTGTGTGCGGGCGAGTCTGGTTTCGTGGTGTTGAGGCGTGGTGTTTGTTGTTGGCAGTGCGGTGTAGGCGATGGTGTGGTGGTCACAAATAATTTGAGGAGGTGCAGGTCTGTTCTGTGTGCGGTTGGCGGTGGGTGCGGTTGGTCGTGTGTGTTCTGTTGTTGTAGTTAGGGGGTTTTTGAATTGTCAAAATCGCCCATTTGTGATGAGATCGTGGTTTTTGTCGTCATTGGAGTGGTAGTGGCGGCCGTGGTACCGTGTTTGGGTGGTGTTGGCGGTGGTTGTGTGATTTGTGACTTGTGACTTGGTGGTGGTCACAAACGAGTGGTCACAAATAATTTGATTGTTTGTGACCATTTTGGTGGTTCCGTGTTTGGGTGGGGTTGGTGGTGGTTGTGTGTTCTGCGTGTGATTTGTGACTTGGTGGTGGTCACAAATAATTTGATTGTTTGTAATCATTAATTATTAATTGTGACCAAAAAATTATTAATTGTGACCTAAAAATTATTAATTGTAACCAATTAATTGATAAATTGTGACCGTAAATAAGTATTGTGACTTACAAATTTTGTGATTTGTGACCGATGAAAAAATTGTGACTTTTAAATTTTTAAGTTGTGACCGATGAACAAATTGTGACCTATGAAATTTTTGAATTGTGACCTAAAAAAATTCGAATTTTGACCAAATTGTATATATATGTGACCGTTATATATTTATTAATAAAACATATAATTAATTAATTAATTCATAAATAAATTTAAATAAAAACCTGATTTTTGAAATTTAAAACATCTAACCTTAATTTTGAAATGTGTATAAGTAAAAGTAGGATTTAAGTATTCTTCCCAAAAAGAAATATATGGAAATAGATAAGTATGTTCCATATTCTTTTCCCTTACTCAACTCTTGTACAAGAATGTCAGGTTAATTTGCTGATTGGTCACTGTACTTTATATAAAGTTTTCGGGGATCGCTGAATTTATAAAGTTTTCTCACTAGTTACTGAACTTTACAAAATATAATTATATTCATCACCTAGTGATCGATGTGATTACATTTTGTTAAATTCAGTGACTAATGGGGAAATTCTTGAAGTTCAATAACCCCTGTAAAACTTTGTGCAAGTTCAATGATCAATCAGGGAATTAGCCCGTGCATCTCGAAGTCACGACAATTGATGAAATGCTATTTAATTAAAAAAAAAATTTAATAGTCACTGAACTTAGGACCTTGTTTTCCCATTCATTTCACTATAAGGGCCTGTTTGGTACAGATTTTCATTTTCTACAGTAAATCAATTCTCATTTTCAACCACACATTTTTCAATAAAATAATATTTTCCATCACATCAATACTTTTTCTTCTTTTTCAACCACACATTCCCCATCATAACACTATTCAAAAATCAATTCTTTCCCAAAAAATCCCTACCAAACACACTATAAAAATGATTAATAGCAGCAAATCCCCTAGAAACTTGTGCATGTGTGATATATCCTTCTACCTATTGGAGATCACATAAAATCCCTGTATTTTTAAATTTTTGTTCAAAACCCCTATCCCTCGAAGTTAAGATCTGTTAGTTTAACCGTTAAAAATAGTAAAAATTACCCAAAATTAAAAAAAGAATAATTACAGTTACAATCTCAAACTCTTTATTTTATTTTTTTCCAAATTATACACAAGTTTTTTATAGGAAGAATTGCAGCAACGGTCTCTAACTCCTCCCACTCCCCATCACCATCATCCATGGCAAAACCAATCCAAACCAGGAAAGTCATCAGACTCGCCACCATCGTCGCCACCCTAAACTACTGAAAAAACAGAGTACCAAACTACCCAAAAAATTTCACGGAATCACAACCAAACTGGAAAATCACAATCAAACAAAAGCACAATCACAATTACAAAAATCAAACTACCAAAAATTTTCGCACAATCAAATCGCCGACCACCCATAATTTGTCGCACCAGAAATCAACCCCCATAAATCTTGACACTTTATGCTTCGCATGTTTCGTAGAAAACAAATCCCAAAAATCAAACCCCATATCATCTTGTCGGCTGCGTGTGGTTTATGGAGTGGGCTATGGTTTGAGGACGACATTGCTATTCAAAAAATTGTTGAGGGAGAATAAATAACGGACCAATGGGCCACATGCAAGATGTGATAAGTGTAATTTGTACACTTATTTAGCTCATTAAATTAGAGTATTTGTTAATGATTTGGATATGTTATAACTTAATTATTTTTATTAGGTTGAACTCAATGCAAATTAGTGGAATTGAAAGAAATGAACGAAAAAAATGATAGAACGAAAGAAATCTAAAATTTGGGGTCCAAAGTGTAAACACTGAATAACACAAAGATTATTATTCAAAATTTTCAATTGAATTTGTATACCACCAGAATTTAATATCTGTATATAAGGAATTTGGATAAGAATTGATTTCAACAAATAAAATTATGATTACTTTTAAACTTTATCAAATTAAGATTGCAATCAAACTGTCTAAATCACAAAAAATTATCATTATCAAAATCAATATTTATAACTATATCAATACATAATTTTAGTCCTATTTTTTTTAAAAAAAATATTAAAAGTATAGTATATAAAACAAATAAAATTTTACTGCATCATGAGACAAAATCAAACGAAACCAAAAATCGACCACAAGAAATCGAAAGTCGATTATCCATGGCGAGGGCACTGCTGATGCGGCCGAGCATGGCGGCTTTTGGACTGTGGGGCAGCCGCGCCCTCGCATCTCTTCAAGGAACGACGACGTTGCGTGGGAGCTACCGTCTTTCGAGCTCTCGCTCGTTGCTTCTTCTCCGCGCAGCAGTGGCGGAGGCTTCTCCAATCGTGAATTGTCGTCGGAATTTTTGCATCCGAGCAACGAATGAGTTTGATAGTTCTGCCTCTGTGGAATCTTCCTTGATTCAATCCATGGAGAATAAGGTTCTTCACTTCCTTCTATATTTTATTTTTTTGTGGATTTCTAGCATTAGCTCCGAGTTCCATCATGAATCAAAATGAAACATAGCGATGTTGAATTAGTACCATCTGAATCGATGAAATGTTGAACTAGGATTTTCTATAATTATTGGGTATATTGTATCTGACAAAAGGCGTCACAGTTAACCTACAGATTTTACTAGAATTGAAGGTAATATCCAAGCAAGGAAATTACGAATCCAATCTGGAGTTGGTTTAGTTGGCTGCTTTTATGATTTGATTGAAGATACCTGTAACAGATTTCAAGATTACCAAAGCATTGTCCTTTATGGCATTCAGAATGAGGGATTTCAAGTTTCAAGATTTCACTTGTTGAAACTTGAATTCGGAACTATGTGGTACTATTTTTTAGTTGAGTCCGTCTGAGCAAAAAAAGGATGTAGAATTGGGCTGAATTGAATAAGCACTGGGCATGGTGTATACATTTTTCCCTTTGTGCAATAATTATTTTGTTTTTTTGAATTAAAATTTAAAACTGAAGAATTTATCAGTAGCAAAAGCACAAGGTAAACATTCAGGGCGTGTTCGGTAGAGATTAAAATTGGATTAAAATTAAAAAACTAACCGTTATTGTTGACTTCTATTAAACGAATGTGACCCAATAATGGGTATATTTTCAATTTTAATTGGATTTTAGAGTGTGTTTGGTAGGGATTTTTGGGGGAAGAATTGATTTTTGAATAGTGATATGATGGGAAATGTGTGGTTGAAAAAGAAGAAAAAATTATTGATGTGATGGAAAATATTATTTTATTGAAGAATATGTGGTTGAAAATGAGAATTGATTTACTGTAGAAAATCAAAATCCATACCAAACATGCTCTTAATCTTTACCAAACAAGCACTCAATGGACTTCAAAATGTTGTAAATTAAAAAGTCGGAATTTGTATTAGGCGATGCTTGAATATTGTAAGACATGGAGCACGAATTGAGTTGCTTCCCATTGATGAATGAATTTCTTATCTAGTGTTTGCTTTTTCGTGCTTTCTTCTTTTATAATGCATATGTCAAATTGAACTGTGAGCTAGAAGTCTTTTAACTTCCGTTTGTATAATGTGAAGAGGTAAAAAAGTGTCCTCATAAAAATAATAATGCAGATCATTGCTGAGTTTAATCTTTTGTGACTTTTGGCGGAGATTATGCATTTGTACCATTTAACTTCTGTTGTTCTATTTTAGTTTGAAAAAGATTTAATAACGATGCAAACTGTTAAAATGTGTTGAAACAGATAAAGGAACATCTAGAGGCAGAATCTGTGATTGTGAAGGATGCTTATGGTGATGGTCGGCATGTCAGGTGAGGTTCCTTGTCATCAGAGTGTGCATACATCTGTTGAATAATGCCAGTGGATATATGTTGTTCTGATGCCGAGATATATTAATTATGTTTGCAGCATAGATGTTATATCTTCAAGTTTTGAGGGAAAATCTGCTGTCAATAGGCAGAGGATGGTGTACAAGGCCATATGGGAAGAGCTCCAGAACACGGTGCATGCAGTTGACCAGATGACTACGAGGACTCCTGCCGAAGCATCGTCATCATGATCATCATCCACAAACTGATCTGATCGACTGTACGGATTTAAGCCTCTTAATCCTTATTGTCTTGCTGTTATTCTCAATTGTTTAAGAAATTTCAGATTGTACTATGGACAAAGATTGAACAAAGATGAAATATTGTGTTGATAATAACTTGCTGAGCATTCGAACCTCGAGGGGCCTTCGAAATGCTTCATCTCACATGTTGCTCTTTCTTCTTTATCCTCAACTTATTTCATTAGCACCATTTCCGACAATTGGATAAAAAAATATGAATAACTCCATTTCATTGGATTGCAATGCCTTTTATGTGTAAAAGTTATTCATTATTTCTTTGTATCTTCTTCTTATTGCCTTTTGTCCATTTCTCATGTTATACTCTGGGGGTGGTGGGGGGGGGGGGTGGGTTCAACTCTAGAGGAGTCGAAGAGAGTTGAATTCAGACTTTCTGCATCATAGTAATAAGTGCAAAAGACTTTTAAAATTAATTTATCTTCAAACTCATTTTCAATCCTATAAATAATATTTTCCTATTTTTAATAACAAATTCTCGAAAAAAATAACTTTTCATAAAATGTATTCTTGAAAAATTTACATCAAACAAGCCCTAAATTTCAAGCCATTAATGATGTTCTAACACATTGCGCGAAAGACTGAAGATGAGTATTCGGATTTGGGAGCATGCTGACTGCTGTATTAAAATGCACTACATTTTAACTGTATTAAAAATTCTTAATTTTTAGTTATTATTACACTCATGTCCTCTTAACTCCTTTTTTATATCCTCAATTTTTCAACATATATTGTTTCTAATGACGATCTTCATTAAAAAATGGATAATGCTACGAGTACCGAAAATTTTTCACAGATCTCCTACAGAATTTTAAAAAATCTGATGTGTCACTGAAATTTTCATTATTTCCTGACACTTGATAGTCACTAACCCGCCCCTTTACCCACCCACCCACGCAACACAGCCAACCCCTTCCCCTTTTTTCCTTACTTTATTCTCTAATTTCAAAATTAATACGTGAATGTTAAACGAAGTCGAAATATTACATTATTAACATCATTTCAAAGTACTCACGACCTATTTTATCGCATTCTTAACCGCGTGCGAAACGGCCAACTGTAGCAAAAGTTACCATGCGTCAAAATAGACCGTTCCAAAATATATAAATATTTTTTTCTTATTTTTATCTCAATTTTCGAGATTATCACGGGATGTCAAACGAAATCGAAATCTAATATTCTTAACACCATTTCAAAGTACTCACAGGTTAGTTTATTGTAACCCTAACCGCGTACGAAACGGCCAACCGTAGCAGAAGTTACCACTCGTCGAATTAGGCCGTTCCAAAATATATAAATGTTTTTTTCTTATTTTTATCTCAATTTTCGAGATTATCACGGGATGTCAAATGAAATCGAAATCTCATATTATTAACACCATTTCGAAGTACTTACGACATAGTTTATCGCATTCTTAACTGCGTGCGAAACGGCTAACCGTAGCAGAAGTTACCACTCGTCGAATTAGGCCGTTCCAAAATATATAAATGTTTTTTTCTTATTTTTATCTCAATTTTCGAGATTATCACGGGATGTCGAACGAAATCGAAATCTCATATTATTAACACCATTTCGAAGTACTCACGACATAGTTTATCGCATTCTTAACCGTGTGCGAAACGGCCAACCGTAGCAGAAGTTACCACTCGTCGAATTAGACAGTTTCAAAATATATAAATGTTTTTTTTTTGTTTTCCTATTTTGACGAGTGGTAACTTTTGATACGGTTGGCCGTTTCGTACGCGGTTAGAGTTACAATAAACTAGCCTGTGAGTACTTCAAAATTGTGTTAAGAATACGAGATTTCGATTTCGTTTGACATCCCGTGATAATCTCGAAAATTGAGATAAAAATAAGAAAAAAATATTTATATATTTTGGAACGGTCTATCTTGACGCATGGTAACTTTTGTTACGGTTGACCGTTTCGCACGCGGTTAAGAATGCGATAAAGTAGGTCTTGAGTACTTTGAAATGATGTTAATAATGTAATATTTCAACTTCGTTTAACATTCACGTAATAATTTTGAAATTTGAGACACTAAAGTAAGGAAAAAAGGGGAAGGGTTGGCTGTGTTGCGTGGGTGGGTAAAGGGGCGGGTTAGTGACTGTCAAGTGTCAGGAAATAATGAAAATTTCAGTGACACATCAGTTTTTAAAATTCTGTAGGAGATCTGTGAAAAATTTTCGGTACTCGTAACATTATCCTTAAAAAATTTGTTAGCGTGCTTGAAAATAAAATAAAACTATTTTATCGCACTTTGTATTTTTTATCTTTTTTGTTTATTTAAAAATAAAAGGGGACAAGCAAGTCTTTTCATACCAAATTAAGAGAATATAAGGACAAGATGTTCTAGTTAATGCAAAATCGATGATGATATTGTGATGAAAAGAGTTAGATGTGTTTATGGCAATAAAGGTTAGAGACGTTTAATGCATTAAAGTTGTGATGAATTTAACTATGATGTCCATATAGTCACCTTATTTATAATATTTTTTAAGGTGTATTACGATAGTTTTATTAATAAATTTTATTGTTTTCTTTTATCTCTATTTTAAGTTCAAAAAAATGAAGGAAAAAACCCATGGCCTGGTATGATTGGGGATTCCAAATTTTGAACACCACATATTTTATAATGTGTATTTCGCATTTGTTTGGTCCTCATTAAATTATAATACATTTTTCATTTTCTTCTTATCAATCATACATTTTTCAATAAAATAATATTACACGCAAACCTAAAATTTTTCCTTCATTTTTTAATCACATATTCTCCAAAAAATTACTATTCTAAATCAAATTCTCATTACAATGAGAGAATAATGGGGCCAAATGGGCGCATATATACGACTATAGATAAGTCTCTTGCAATAATTTTACCTTGAGTTCCCAAAACCCTTAGCAGAATTTTGGAAAAATAAAGAATTTTCACAATTGTTCTCTTACGTTTTCTAAAACTGCGTAGCTCAAAGCCATCATCTTGTTTTAAGTCACATTTACTAAGACATGTTTTTTAAGGTATAATCACACATCTTTTAAATACTATAATAATTATCAACATACAAGGATTTGAACTAATCATCTCAACAAGGACGTTCTTTTAAGATGAAACTTCAATACTCAATAGTGTTAGGCATAGCATGATGCGCCATGTCAGAACTAGGGGCGATCTATGATGGGCCATCTTGGAGCAAACCAAAGTGCAAAGTACTAGTAAAGTTTCTCTGATAGCATTGCAAGAAACTCTTAAAACCTGTCCCTTGATTTGAAAAAGTATCCTACAAACCTATTATGAATAACCATCAAGAACTTATTATATAAAAAAGTCAATGAATCTTGCTTTTAATGTCAGTAGTACATCAACTCGAGCTAAAATCTAAAAACTTCAATGAGCATAAAGTACATTCAAACTGGGCTTCTTTTACCTATGTACAAACTGAAACCAATTCGTGTACGTGTTGCATTTACAGAGAACATTTTTTATGTGCAACATTCAGTTCAGGTCTTTTTGCCTGAAAACCCAGAGGTATAGCAATGTAGGAATGAATTAAGGCAAATGGGCACCACCACTACTTGTAATAGAAGAATGACAGGTATAATTGAGTTAACTAACTGAAGGCAACATTGGATTCATGCTAAGGCCAGATCCACCAAAAGTGCCAGGATCAGCGTGTTTCACCCGACCAAAATATCTAATATGGCGCAGCAACCTGGCTAAAAAGGGATTATGGCATATTGTTGAGCTATCACAAACAACTGCCACATGCTTACGTGCTCTTGTTATGGCTACATTCATTCTCCGGCTATCTCCTAAAAACCCAACAGCTCCCATGTTGTTTGAACGAACCTAAAACAAGAAGGTATACAAAATCCAATTAACAAAAAGCACACTTCAATGTTATTTGAATTATTCTAATGAAATAAGTAAACTCACAATCAAACATGCCATCCGATTAGATATCAAAACCTAGCATTGGTGTTGGTGGTGGGGGGGGGGGGGGGGTGTTGAAAAGTTAGTGAAGCAAACTCTACAAGGCAATTCTCATAATTCTTCCAGTTAACATCCCAAACAAGAGAGGGGATCACATCATCTCAATTCCATGGTAACTCCAGCTCAAAAGGAAATAGAAGATTGCAGTTTTCTGCTCAAAGGTAAAGTTAGCAAGCACATTCACAGTTGATGTACAAATTCATTTCGGTCTCAATTTTTTTGTTTTAATATCTTGTAGTAATGCAAGTATACCCCTTAGGATGTACCAAGAGCTGCTGTTGTACTTTTATGTAGACTCCTTTGACAAGTTAGTTTTAGTTTCTAGCTGTGGCCATTGGATTTCTCATTGGAAATATGAAGGGATTTGGTAAAGGCAAGGGGCATAGTCAAGTGGAAATTGATTGTCTCAACTCTTTTCAGGGCTGATTTGTATAGAGAGAAATAGTCGGATGTTGAAGCAAAAGAGCAAGAACCTTCTGAGTTACGAGACAAATGTAAGTTTTCATCACCCTCATGGATTCTAGGACAAGCTGTTTAAGATCCTTCTCTTCCATTAGTTGGAAAAATGTGTTTGTATTCTTATCTTATTTTGTTTGAAGATTAGAGGATCCCTCATCCTTTTAACAGTCGTAGTCATGCTTGTAAAATTATTAACAGCATGTTAATTCTAAATTAAACAGAAATAAGACTGCAAATAACAAGCATGTTCAATACAAAAGCCACACATGTTAATAATACAAACAATTCAAGGTTAAGGAAAATGTGAATTCATTTTATAGTATCATTTGCGGTCACAATAGTCATATAGTAGAACAAGCATAATGGAAGGATAGGATTGTTGCTATTCTAATTCTAATTGATTAGAAGAAGAATGAGTATCGCAACTGACCAAATTAGTTGGGACGTGGGATGGGTTTCACAGGAACAATCACGACTTTCCAGTGTTTGAAAAAGAAAATATTTCATATAGCCGTATATGCAGATAAAGTATAAAAAAGTAAGTTAAAATCTACACCTAGCTCCATTAAAAAAAAGATCAAGTAAAAATAAGACAAGCAGCATTCAGCTCCTTAATCTTTTATGAAATTGCAATGCTATTTGAATAGCTTACCATTGATATAATCATGGCATCTGCTTCACGGCCTTGAAAGCTATCAATAGTTGTCACTTCGACGCCAGAGCTTACTGGAAACTCTTCAATCCTATCTCTTAAGAGTTGCACTTGAGCAACATAAGGAGACTGCACAACGATGGCTGTGGGGCTAACTCCTGCAAATAATAAAATTTAAGCAACTACCATGACTTTGATGTTTGCAAGTTCCTATAAAAGTATAACGTCTTTTAGATCTATGGATTTAGTTTAAGAATCTTTTAGATCTATGGATCTAAATAATTAAGATGAGTTATAAAGATAGAGGTGGAAGAAAAAATGTCTTCGGGAGTTCAACTTCAAATGAAGTCGGTACGGGAGAATTTTCTTAGTTGATATTATAAAGAGCTTTTTTAACTGGAAGGAGAAGCTTAATCAGTTCTCTCTAATATAACATGTTGTGAACACAAGCTAGCTAAAGATCTCTGCCTCAAATTTACACATAGTCCTGAACATTTGCTAATTTTCTCTGTGAACTGTGCTATCAGAAATCAATTCTTAGTCTCCTTGTATCTAATTCATCTCATGGCTGCCGAAGAGGTAATAAAGAAAAATTCATCTCATGGCTGCCGAAGAGGTAATAAAGAAAAATGAAAGCAAGCACAAACCAGTGGTGGGTAATAGTAATTTTTTTAGCCTACTAAAGATTTGGTTTGAGGATAAGGAGGACAAACTGCAAGGCAGACCAAAGAATTTTTTTTATAATAAACATGGCACTCTTTTTGGAATTCTGACCAGTTGCTTTGATGGGACTACTCTACAACTGCTCCTCCTGGTGTCCAAATTCTACATGAACCACCTGAAAACACCAATCATTTTGGTGCTCCAATTGGATTTTGCTTTCTCAGTCAAGATAAATAGTTGGTTCCCTCGCATTAATCATTTATATTAATTGAAGAGCATTGTACTGCACATCCAAAAAAAAAATAAAAATGAACCATCCTTAACTTACTGTTAACTATATAAAAGTACTTCTGCTCACTTCCTACTTCAAAATGAATAAAATGGTTTGTATTAACCAGCATTGGATGATTTTGATTCGTCCCAAACCGACAGAAACAGACACACGCACATCCATAGCAAAAATTCAGTCAAATAGGACTCATTTTAATCCTACACATCCAGAACTGTAAAAATAAAAAAGAACAGCTTGCACGTTGACAAATTTCTACTTTCATACCATTCCCTTTGAATTGTGACTAAGTTATTTAGTTTCTACCAATATTTATTGATTAGAAAGATTGGAAGTAATATTAATGCGCAAAAAATTAATATACTTCCCCTTCTTTCTCTTCTACCTCCTAATTCTCACCTTTTCTTCTTCTACAAAATTAACGATCTCTGTGATTCAAAGAAGTGCAAACAGAAGAAAGCTTACTTCGCCATGTGTCAAAGCTATATTATCAATTGCAGGCTGAAGAAATGAATATTATCATTGAGGACTCCTAGAATCTTCAAATTCCAGGGCAATTGTAAATCCCGATACCTTTGATATAGTAAATGTCTTCTAAAAAGAAATAGAGCTACCTCATAGCTTTGAAATATTGCATGTCCAATAAATACCATGTGCAGCAACAAACTTCCTATATCATATCTGCCCATTTTTTCTTACTAAAAAGGTATGTCCTGCAGCCATTAGCAATCTCCTTACCAATTGAAAAGAAGCCAATACATTAATCATGTGTGATATTATCCTGCAGAAGGTATGTTTTTTATATAACTCTACCTGTTTCATAGGACCATATACCCATGTCTTTCTCAACTGAAGCTCATCCCACAGAGGCAATAGTTCTATGACAGTAGCATTCATATGATAGGATTCAATAGGCAGAATCCACAGAATGCCATTTTTCTAGATTGTTTGAGCACACAAGTTTAGAGTGTGTGCATGGTATAATTGATATATTCTTTGTTTTGTCTTTTTCTTCTGCTAAATACAATAATCGAGAAATATTTAACGTTAAAGTAAATTAGTGAATGTTGTTACCAGCATAAATCAAAGAAAAGACATGTTGTACGACAATGTCTGCTTCCCCTTCATTGTAAAAGGAGCCTGTGCCAGTTGGGTCTAGCTGCTCTTCACAGCCAATGGACAAACTTCCATATGGCATCCTTGTATCGAGCAATAGCAATGGACATTGTGTTATCCATGTTGGCTGCAACAAATATAGAGAACATCGATATGTTTGTAGATATAACGAAGGAAATATCACATGGTTAATCAAATGTCAAAAAGTCTCTAAAAGATGTTTGCTACTAAGACAAGGTCAAGCAGTCTCATTATTCTATTTATCACACTCTAAAATCTGTTGTATTGAAAATCCATCAACTTCAATAAGATTTCATTTTTTTCTCATTGGATAGACGATTACAATAACATCGACAAATATCTTAACCATCTGAAGTCAATGACTAGAGTGCAAAGTGTTTGTAACTGAATGCTTAAGATTTCATGTTCCACAATGAAGAAAATAATTACTAACTGTAGATAATTAGAGGGTGCAACTGACACCCACTTTTTTCTACATCAATATTGATTCCATTTATGGGATGAATCTGCGAAGAAGAATATCTTTAGGACTTTAAAAGGAATCCTTCTGAAAGTGTCTTATCAAGCCTGCAAGCTGTGAAACCTAGAAGCGTGCATGAGGGGAAAGGATGTTTGCTTTCAAGGCATATAAATTATGAAAATATGAGCCGCGCCTTTTCAACGCCAATAAGCAAGGCATGCACCTCACTGTGTAGAATCCCTTAATCAGTTGGTTAGTTGTCACTCAACTTTATCATAGATCAAAATGTTCTTCCATATACATTGCTGGCATACCTTTGAGCCATATCAAATCTCCTTACACTTGAAAAGCAAGAAAGGTATCCTCCCCTCTCACCGGTAAATAGCACAAGAAAGTTCTCCTGCACAAACACAGATATTTTGACAAAAACTGTTGGGAGTGGGTGGGCAGAATTAGGTGGAACAGGACCAAACCTACCAGTTTGGTTTCAGTCTAAATAATGCAAAATTTATTTTTTATAATTATGTGGAACAGGACTAAACCTACCAGTTTGGCTTCATTCTAAATAACGCCAAATTTATTTTTTATAATTATTAGTCCAGTTCTCGTCTTACATATGGGACCCTCAGGTTCCTTTAGAATAAAACCGAAATGAGAATGTTTGATCAAGGTCATGAGAGAAACCAACCGTGTCCAGGGCATATTCAAATGATATTTCCCTATAGCTCTTGGACCCATGTAAAAAGTGATGGCTCCTATCGAGTTCTACAAGGATGGAGATTTATCTACTTAGTTAATTGATTTTTTCTCATCTAAGCGCGTTGATATTTAAAGGTGATATTGTAAAAACAAAACATCATTTTCCAGAAACAGTATTAAGTTCAATGACCATTCTAACTATTGCAAGGTCAAAACCACAAAAATTCTCTATCTAACATCTTGCCTCCAAATCTCCAATTATCACCCCAAGCACAACCATCAAGGCTCCAAACTTTTTTCATGAGGTATCTTCAACTGGCCAGTTGCCTCATCCTTGATTACCATCTTTGTTGAGGATACCAAACTACCATATACATTACTTCTATCATTTCAAGTTCAGTAGGGGCTTGTTTGTGAATGATTTTAATCCAATTAAAATTGAAAATATAGTCGTTATTGGGTCCCACCTGTCTAATAAAAGTCAACAATAACGGCTAGTTTTTCAATTTTAATTCGATTTTAATCCTTCCCAAACAAGCTCTAGGTATTGATTTCTTGAAATTTGACCGCGTGGTGGCGGTAGCAACACTGGGTCATTGGGATAAATGATACGGTGATGATAATGAACTGAGCTGTCGTTGTTGGCAATGTAGCATCTAAATCTTCACTCTTTTAGGTTAAATCAAATTCGTGGTGCGGAAGCATTTATGAAATTCTTGTAATAAGAATTATGTAATAAACTAAGAAGAATATTGGAATAACTTGCTTTGTTATTAATTTATAATTGATTGTGTTGAAAAGTGTACAATGCCTCTATAGGAAAAAATTATTTCTAAACCTAATAATACAAGGAAACCAAAATAAAGAAACTAAATTCTAAAATGAAATAAACTAATCTTAATCTAAACAAAGAAAAGATAATTTATGTCCCCAATTATTTATAAGATGATTGGCTGCTCTTCGCTCATTGTCTCAAGTCTTCTCTGAAATCTGAAGAATGCCTGCAATCCAGTTCCCTTAACAGGCTCAGCTCTAAGATGAGTTTTTCCTACGACGTAAGAGTTGACAATAATAGCATCTACACGGTTAAAAGGAAACCTAAAAGGATTTCATCACATGGATACTCTTCAAATGGGTGATGTTCTTCCTTTTTGTATCACAGCACAACAATATATTAACCTACTTATTTCAAGCATCAGTTGAGAACTTTTTGTAAGTTCATTTGGCTATTTGCATAAGCCAACATTGAAATTTTATCATTGACTACGTCCAATTAACTGTTACTAGGGATTGAGTTTGGCAGTTTGGGCAATTCCTGTGCAAGCTTATATTGAAGGCAAAAAGAAAATGTTGCCTCTCTGAGGAGCACAAGCCATCATCTACCACTCAGGAAGAAATAGAAGTGTAATCTTTTTTCCATGCAACCTTTGTCAAGTTACGTTCCTTTTCTTCATGGAGGAAGGAGGGCATATGGTGTTTCCCATGGATTAGAGATGGAGACAAGAAAATTATAGGAAAATAAAAAACAAATAGTTGATTTTGTATTAGATAACAAAAGTTTAATTGTTTGTTATTACTACTGGAGCTAAATTATCTGTTTGATCTTTCTTTATAAATCAAGGACCAATAAATAAACAGACCATGGGAAAGGTTAAAAAGTTTCAAGTCTATTCAAATTGTCTACATATAATCTTGGCTACGTTAAAAATAAGGTATTTTTTTTATAGTTTTATGCATATTTTGTTTTCTTTTAGTTGGAGTGGGGACCACCAATTTGTAACATTGTATAAAAAGAGAGGAGATTTAAGCAATGAGCCTTTAAGCTCATCTGCAACACCTACAATGGGAACACAACTCAAGTCTTGAACCCCAAGTGTGAACCCTGAATTTTAAGAGTATTCTAAACCTTAATCTCCCCTAATCATAATACAAGAAAATATTTTTCTTTGGAGCCCAAAGACGACAGGTTCAATTTTGTTTGTATATGTAGATCCTTGAAAAGTATTGGGGGTGTAACTCCCTATATAAAACAGCATGAAGATTGGAAGCAACATAAGCTCCAAAGAGAAACAAATTGTCAAACATACTGTACCTTGACAAACGGAGAATCAGCAAGGAGATGAGAAGTAACAGTCGAGGAGGACTTCAGTAATCCGTTATACATCTCCTTTGAAGCCCAGCTGGCTATTGCATCGTTCATCCTATACTGTGTTGTTAACTTGGCTGCAAGAACCCCTTCATGAAAAGTTTCTGCTCTCTCAAGGAAAGATACCCCAAGACCACCGTCCAAGGCTTTTCTAGATAAGATGACTGGGGCAAGCTGGAATTGGTCTCCAGCAAGAATACAACGCTCGCCCAGCAATATTGGTATCCAGCAAGAAGGTTCGATGGCTTGACCCGCTTCATCGATAACAACCAAATCGAAAGAGTTAAGACATCTAATAAGTGGGTCGGCCGCTCCAATGTTAGTGGCAAGCACAACTTGAGCACTTGATAGTATTTCTCTCACTGTTTCTCGCTCCTTCTTCTTCATTGTCTTTCCCAACTGTTTCAGAAGCTGACGTATGCCAGCAGCAAGAGAATCATCCTTCAGACAATGACTAAGATCTCTTCTTAAATTAGATTTCTTCCTCTCGAATTCTGATTTAAAATCTGCAAGTTTGGTGTTTACAATTTCAACCAAAGATTTTGAAGCTACAGCAGGGGATATTCGGGCTGGGTTACCAACTCTCACAACATTAGCTCCAATTTCAGATAGTTTTTCTACCATATTGTCCACAGCTGCATTTGTAGGTGCTGTAACAAGCACCCTTTGACCCTGTCTAATGACGGCCGAAATTATTTCCCGCAGTACACCTGTCTTTCCAGTCCCAGGAGGCCCTTGAATTATCAATATTGGCCGCTTCTTGTTCAGACCTAGTGCAATTGCTTTTCGCTGGGAGGTGTCATAAAATCCAGTGTCTAACAACCCGTTCAAATCCTCTTCAGCCCAATCTACCAATTTATTGCCTTCCATACATGCAACATCTTCTTTATCTCCAAATGCTGTGGCCACAACAGTTATTGAAGGATTTTTCTTCCGCAAACCTTTCTTCTGAAGCATCATCAAGGCTTCACAATTGCGCTGCATGAAGAGAGAGATGAAAATGAAATATATATGTTTCAATAGCAAACGGACAATTGCAGAAAATCAAGAAATCAATGCAACTTGCTATTAAGGTCAAGGGAATTACTTCTAACAAAGGGATTTACTTCTTCTACTGGAATTGTCGCATTCCACATAATGAATACAAGTTGTATAGACTACTTAAACTAGAGAGGATCTTCTCAATTTGTATGTTGTAATGATATTTGCTATGGATTTTTTTCATTAATATAGGGATAAAGTTGTTTCAAAAAAATATCGTGGAAAGTGGAAAAGAAACTAGGGATCTAAACCAAGTGTATTAAAGATAAAATCAAAGAGTTTTGTTCTATATAGAGAGACTAGTGGCAGGTATAGTGTGAATAGGGAGACTTATCAAACTCCAATGTAGATACAAAATGTGGACTATGATATGCTCTGCGGGATGCTGAGAACTGACTATGATATCCTAGAAGTTGAACTCAATTCTGCATCAGATTAGCCAAGGAATTGCGACTTCTCCCACAACTAAGGAAATCTGGAATGTAGCAACTTATGTCTATCAACCGAAAATTCTCATTCTCAGGACCAAACAAGGCACAATGACTGTGACTCAATATGAAACACCATGAAACTTTCGTGATTAGAACTTGACCAACAATAAACAGTCAATATTTTGTTGAAGATAATGTGAAACTGACTATTTTCTCTAAGGGTTTTGGGACGGTAATGATCCGAACTTGGATCTTAAAAAGGGTCAAGTTTTAAGTAACGAACCTCTTCAATCGTTAGAAGAGGTCCATACTTGAGTAAAAGGAGAACACAAAAGAAATGTGATGATTCAAATCCGAGCATAGAGATTCCCACTATTATTAGTTTTGAATTGATGGCTTCCAATGCCCACTTCTACACTCCGAGTACCAAAACTAAACATATCCCGCTTGAGGATAACGTATGGCTAACTATTGTATATTGTCATAGGTCTCGACACAATAGAGATGTTTGCAACTTCACTTCTTTTTTTTATTTGATAAGTAATCTGAAAATTTTATTCATCAAAGCAGAAGTTGGCACTAATCAAGTGTAGAGACAGTATTTTGAACAACGACGTTGGGTATTTGTGAGTTATTATGGATCAAAACTATCCTTTTGACCTATATATTAATGTCAATAGTCTTATGAAACTATATAGTGCAACAAGGAAGGAATTGCGGAGATTAATAGACATTTTATCAAGGAGAAGCTAGACTATGGATGATATGCACTCCTTATGTTAATCAGATCAACTGGCAGAAACTACAGAAGTGATGGGCTCTACATCATCAAATCCTAGGCAAGCTGGGAATGCACAATATCTAGCACCAGCTTGAGAGGAAACTGTTGACACATTGAAGAAATCAAAGAAGATCCAGAACTTACAAATTATTCTACTGTGCATAGCATAGAGCCAAATAATTCATACGGCATCTGAACGCAACACTTGCATTAAAAAAATATTTCTTAGTTTCAAACAAGAGGTTGTTGAAGAGGACAACTATCAAGGAGGGCGAAAGGGAGAGACAGAGTCACCGCTATCCAGTACCTCATACGTGATTGTATCAGCCAATCCATGAATGCGGTCTATACGGACATGCTTGCCAAAAAGCTTAGAAAAGGTGGAATCACCATGACGGGATTCAAGAGCCACGCTGATGCTACATCCGTCCTCTCCAAAATTATTAACAAACCCTTGCATGCAGGATGTTGTGCCAGCCCCCCTAGTATCACATGTTCTCACGCAAACCATGTCTCCAGGAGAAAGGTTAGTGGGAGGCAATCTGTGGTTTCCCTCAACTTTGAACAAAACCAAATGCATTCCTCCTAACCCTGTGTGTGGACGAGCTGAAAATTGTTAGGAAAAGAGGTAACTCACCATATCGTCATCCATCAGCTATGTGAGAGTAGCATAAATCCAAAAAGTCATTTCACCTGTTGATGTGCTGACTGCAGTCAGATTACAGATAGTATCACAGAGTTCTTGCTCAGTCTGTGGGTGACTAACCAGAAATTCAATTGGTTTTGACGAATTGGAATTCTCATCAGGTGTAGGAACAGCATTCAGCTCCTCCTGTGTAAATTCCAGTTCAGCATCCCTTTCTACACGCAGCAGATCCGACATCTGCTTGGTAAATTCATCAATTTTGTTCTGAATGGCTTTGACTTTCTCCAGGTCCAGTCCAAGAACACCATGAACAGACTTCGATTGGGTAGTCTTCCTAGCAATGGCTCTGTGCTGAGCTGCAAATGCACAAAATCAGTTCAAAATTAAACAAAAGAAAGCCTCACAATTGGCGGGAGAGAGACAATAATGGATACCAGAATTGGCAAGTTCCTTGAGCAGCTTCCATGACTCAGTTTCACGCCAATTCGAAATCAATGACTTCTGCTGGAGATCCTGGAGAACATCTCTGAGCTCTCTCTGGAAATTGTCAAAGAGGGTAGGATAATGAGTGGAAGCCTTGAGGCATATGGCCTCGAGGCCAAGGGGCATGGGGATGGCATTGAGGTAAGGCTGAGCCTGAATCACAAATGTCAAACCCGGCCCCATTCGCTGTTTGAGCTCCGAAAATTCCCCCTGCATCTCCGCCATGGCAAAATCCGAAGCCATTGCTTTCATGCCCTGGCATATCCATTGCACCACTCCTTTACCCAAATCCCTCCTCCCTAATGGGTCTCCGTTCTGATACAGAGCACGCACGCTCACCGGCCCATTTCTTTGGGCACCCAATTGTCTACCAGATTCTGAAGATTCTGCTACCCTCTTGAAGCTTTTCTTGCTCGCCGAACCACTATCTTCTCTATTCTCGCGGGATCTTCTCTTCGTACTTACAACCTCTGTGCCACTGCTTCTGCTGGCCAAAATCCGACGTGGGAACCGGGAACTAAAGAATACCCCATTATTGCGGCTGTAGCTGTACAGAGAAATCGATTCATTGGGACGCAAGCGTAGGCTCAGGCTTCCCGGAGACTTCAATGCCAAGGTGGAAACGCCACCACACAAAATGTACGAGGCTTCCATTTGACAAACTGGTAACAGAATGACTACCTATCAATATCCATAATTTTGGATGTACTTCAAGTAGAACAGAACAAGAGGCATCAGCGAATTATAATATTTCTGGAGAAGAGAATTCGATTGAATCTTGTTTTGGCCGTCAAGTGGGATTGGTAAGTGGCGAAAGCGATCGACAGGACCCATTTTTGAAACGGAAGATCCTGAATCGATTTCTAATTGGCTGTTTTCGATTCCAATCTTTGTGGAGTGTGTTTGCCCGACGCGTTTTGCTGCACTCCTCTCTTTTCATTTGTTGATTTTTTTAAACTGAAAATAGGGGTAAACGATATGTTCAAATGAGTCCTCAATCTTCAGTATTTTACAGTATCATCCTCATCTTTTCATAAATATGACAATGTATGTCCTTTTGGAAAAAATCCATAACAGCACCTTTTTTGGATTAAATGCTTATTTATAAAAGGTTTTATCAAAATTATTTTTAACCATACATTTTATGTCATTGGTAATCAGCACATAACGTCCCCGTCTTTTAATGTTATCATGGAAAACGGAATAATGCTATGTGTACACAATTTTTTACACAATCTTTTACACATCTCTCACGTGGAAGGGGGCCCACACATAATAAAATAATCGTGGACCCCCCTCCATATGAGAGAGGTGTAAAAGATTGTGTAAAAGTGTGTGTGTACATGTAGCATTACCCTGGAAAACGTCATTACCTTTCATTTTTTGACATTTTCATCCTTATTTTCACATTTCATTGCGCCAAAAGTCATTTTCATCAATTTTCTCAATTATAAATTGTGACATGACAAATATATCATTTTCTTTAAATAAAATAAAAAAAAAACTAATTGCAATCGTAGATCCAATTTCTTTTAAAATGCGCAAATGAATCCCAAATAAGTTATGAAAAGGGTAATTAACACATAATGTCCCTACATTTCACTATTATTGTGAAAACGTCCATACCTTTCTTTTTTTGTCATTTTCACCATTAATTATATATTTGATTATACAAATCATCATTTTTATCCAATCATATCTTACACAAATGATGAATATACCCTCATATTTTAATAAAAAAGCTAAAGAATTAATTGCAAACGCAGTCCTAATTTTTTTAAAAAATGTTCAAATGAGTCATAAATAAATTATTAAAAAATTAGAATTTTTGTTAAAAGCACAAAAAATCCCCAAATAAATTATTAGAAAATTAGAAATTATTTTTTTAAGTGCAAACGAGACCCAATTAAATTTATTAAAAAATTTTAAAAAAATTAAACAATTCGAACGAATCTCAAATAAATTATTATAAATTATAAATAATAATAATAATTTTATTTAATATTTTGTAAGTATGAGGGCATATTTATCATTTCGCGGCTCTTTATTGAAAAATTGGATAAAAATGTATAGAAATGATGGTTTGCACAATCAAGTGTAATTAAGTGTGAAAATACTAAAAAATGAGGTATGGACGTTTTTCGCTATAATAGTGAAAAGTATGAATATTATGTGTTAATTACCCCTTTAATAACTTATTTGAGACTCATTTGAGCTTTTTAAAAAGAATCGAGATTACGGTTGTAATAAAAAAAAATTTGTTTATTTAAAGAGAATGATATATTCGTCATTTCACAATTTTTTATTGAGAAAATGGATGAGAAAAACATTTGACGCAATCCAATGTGGAAATAATAGTAAAAATGTCAAAAAATAAAAAGTAATGACATTTTCCACATGAAAGATAATTACGTTATGTGCTAATTACCTTATTTCATAATTTTCTCTCTCTTAATTATACGGTGTTGAAAAAAGTTATTTTTTCCTTAAAAAGAAATGTGTGTCTTAAGTTTAAGAAATTTTTAACCGTACATGGTGAAATTTCCACTTTTCACAATGGAAGAATACATAAATCAGCCATTTACTTTTACACATTTCAAAAATACCAAAACATGTGTTCAATGTCAAAAATCAGGTTTCTTTATAATTTTAATTATGAAATAATAATTATTAAATTAATTTATTATTAATATTTAATTCTACTATAAAATAATTAACCCACCCCCACATCCACCACCCTTACAACTCTAGAGGTATTCTCGCGACCGTTCCGGTCACCACTCTTCTCCGATGACCGTTTCGACGACTTATCTGATTTCGACGAATATGTTAAGGTCACAGATCTATACAATTTGGTTACAATTCAAAAAAATTTAGGTCACAATTCAAAATTTTCGTAGGTCACAATTTGTTTATCAGTCACAACTTAAAAATTTAAAAGTCACAAGTTATTCATCGGTCACAAATCACAAAAATTTTAAGTCACAATATTTATTTACGATCACAAACATCCCATTAATTGAACATTTATTATATTTTAGGTCACAATTTAGTAAATTATTGGTCACAATTTAATAATTTTTAGGTCACAAATTATTTATTGATCACAATTTATCTAATTCATTGGTCGGTCACAAACTAACCAAATTATTGGTCACAAACAACCTAATCATTTGGAACCACCTCCAAATCATTTGTGACCACGACTTCGCCACTTCCCCCATCAGCGGCTCCACCACTGTTGCCGCCCCAGTAATCAAACAACACTAAATGGACCACGACGCCACTACCAACAACAAAATCGACGCCAGATCCACCACCGTTACGCTCCGTAACCGCGCTCCACACCTCCACCACCACTGCGCCCACACACACGCCCAATCGCAACCGCCACAGCACCCACGCGCACACGCCCAACAACACACAAACTAACCAGCCACAGAAAACTGAACCCAAATCGCCGACGTTGGCCACCTGCCATGACACATACAGACAGATCCGCCCACCACAGCCCCCCCACACACAGAGATTGCCACACACTCATAAATTCGCCGCACGCAGGCAACTGCACCTCCACCCACACCGCAAATACACAGCACCGCAACCGATTTTACCAATAAGATGAAAATCCACGACAGATCCACCAAATCCACGAGCGTGTGGGCTATGGCTCACCGGATGAAGAGGAGAAGACGGACGGGAAAGAGAAAGGAAAATGGACGAGAGAGGGGAGAGCAACGAGAGAGAGAAGGGGTTTGGGGGAAATGGAAAACGCAGCCAACAACCAACAAAAAACTCACCACCGCGTTCTATTGACAGTGTGAGACATCCGAAGGGTGGCAGTGGAGGCGGCGGAAGCTGTTGTATCGCCGTCTGGAGAAAGTAAATAGATGGTGAGACGGTGAAGATAAGGTGAGATGGTGGTAGTTTTTTTCAAATGAATTAGTTTAGGGTTTGATTAGATATAAAATAAAAAAAATAAAATTTAATCATTAATTAAAACCTGATTTTTGTATTAAGAAACTTGATACATATTAATGAAAATGGTATTTTAAAGGGAAAAATTCACTTTCCCTACTTTATCTTTACCATATTTCAAAAATAATAAAACAACTTTTACATTTTAAAAATCAGAAATTTTGACTTATACATACACATTTATATAAATATTTATTTATACATATAAATATATAAAAAAATATAAATAAATAAATAAATAAATAAATAAATATATATATATATATATATATAAAATTAACCCACCCCCACCCCCACCACCCCACCACGCCGGCGACCGCTCCGGCGAGGTCTCCGATTTCGACGACTTCTCCGGCGACCACTCCGATTTCGACGACTGCTCCGATTCCAACGACTATTCCGATTACATCAATTTTGTGTACGGTCACAGTCCAGGTCACAGGTCACAACACATGATTTTTTGTTTATAATAATTGATAACACAATAAGGCTCACATCTCACATTTTTATTAATAGTCACAGATTATTTTCAAATGGTCACAACATCGGTCACAGTACATATATTGCACATGGCTCAGGTCACAGTTTTGTTCATAGTCCCATTTTATTTTCAAATGACTCAAATTCTTATTGATAGTCACAAGTTTATTTCAAATGGCCACAGCACAGGTCACAGAATATTTTTTTGGGCATGGCTCAGGTTTTTATTGATAGTCACAGCATCGGTCACAGTATATGGCTCAGGTCACAGCATCGGTCACTTCTGTGACCACCATTGCTACCACCACCGACTTCCGTGACCACCATTGTTACCACCACATTTGCACCATAGATTTGCACACCAACGATTCGCACCACAGATTCGTCGGAACCGTTTCACCAAGGCACCTTTTAATACCCACGCACAAACACAGATTCGCACCGCCACCTACGATCAACCCAACCACAGTTCATGTGTGACGGAATCCATCAGATCGTCCTCCTCCTCACCAACAAAATCACCATTTTCACTACAAAACACCACACCGTCAGAACCACATCCATAGCCGCCACCCCACCACTTAAAACACCACACCAAACCCACGCCAGATCTACCCCAACCGTCGGATCCACCCCGCATCAGTCGTCAAGCATCGTGAAGCTGCCGATCCAACACTACTACCAACTCACGGCCAAATTCAATAAAACTCACCCCAAACTGTCGATCCACCACCAACGATCAAAACAAAAGAAAAAAGAAAAAAAGCACAGGTAGGAGATCGTCGGGGAGAGGAGAGGAGATGACGGTGGTGGGATGGAATGCAGAGATCGCCGAGGAGAGGAGAGGATATGACCGCTGGAGTGAAAATCGGTGGGCGACTGTCAAGTTTGGCCGTGAGCAGTCGTTTTGAGCGACCAGGCTGCGGACACTTGTTGCTTCAGATCGATGCCACTGCGCTGGTGGCGCCATGAGCATCACGACGCGATCTCCGGTGGGCGCAGTGGTGATGGTGGCCAGAGAGAGAGAGAGAGATAGCTAGGGGGTGAAGGAGTTTTCTGAAATGGGAAATCTGAGAAATTAGGGTTTTACGGTATGGGTGGGGTGCATGGGGGTGTATATAAATTAATTTTTATAATATTATTAGTAATATTTAATTAAATATAAAAAATTTGTATCTATATATAAAATATCTGATTTATGAAAAAATAAAGCTTAAATCTGATTTTAGAATTTGAATCTTGAAAAGTAGGGTTTCCTGTAATTACCATTGTTCTAAAAGGCGCCAAAACGGGCCGCCTAGGCGCGACGCGCGAGCCAAACGCGTCGAATTGGTGAAATGCGGGTAAAAATGCGCCGCCTATGCGCGCCTAGGCAGCGCATTTTCGAACATAAACGCATTTTTACCCGCATTTCACCAATTCGACGCGTGCGCATTTTCGAACAGAATTTTTTTTTTGGTAAAAGATCTATTTTTTTTATATAAAAATATATTTAATTCCTTAAAAATAATTAAAATAATATTAAAAAAATGAAACGCATTATGACGCTTATTTTTCGCATTGACGCGCCTAAACTTGTGATTCTTGATTCTCGACCTCGACGCATCGCAGCGCATTACGCCTTTTAGAACACTGGTAATTACCACTATTTTAAATTCAGGTCGAGGGATAATTTCCTCTTTCCACAATTGGAATATTTTGGTCCAATTCTCTTTTGATATTGACGGGCTAGGCCCATTAAAATTATTTGAGCCGAGCCCTGACAGAGATAAAACTGTACGAATGTAATTTCAACGGTGGTTGGGATTGATCGAAGAACTGCACTCTTATCTCCATTTCTTATCCCTTTGTCCGA
This sequence comes from Fraxinus americana, assembly GCA_035079005.1. NCBI lineage: Eukaryota > Viridiplantae > Streptophyta > Magnoliopsida > Lamiales > Oleaceae > Fraxinus > Fraxinus americana. The sequence continues at coordinate 47,604,548 of CM068707.1, forward strand.
CAATTTTCTACTGAGAGAAATTCATATACCCAATTTCGTGTGTTGTGTGTGTGTGTTAGAGAGAGAGAGAGAGAGAGAGAGAGAGAGAGAGAGAGAGAGAGAGAGAGAGAGAGAGAGAGGGATAGGTGTGTACGGCTATGGCTGCTTCAATTACGGGTGGTGTAGTAGGTGGGTTATCATGTCTCAGTCAAAATCTGCACAAGCATCCTCGTACAATCATCCGAATGACTGCTGTCTCTTACGAAAACAAGAAAACTTACACTCTCAAGAAATCCGAAGAAGCTTTCAATGCCGCCAAGGTAATCGATTTTACTGTTTGAATTCTGTGTGCATTTCAAGCTGAAAAGTCCAATTGATGGAACTTGATACAATAATTTCATTCCTAAGTGTTTTTTGTTTCTTTTGAAACTTACATTTATCGAAATTGAGATTGTTTCTTTGTAATGCTTGGTATTGCTCTCAAGTAAACCCTATTAGGATATGAGTTGACCTATTGCAAGATTTATGCTTCGTGTTATTTGGTAGCGTTGCAATAATGTGGAATTGGGGGTCTATGATTTAGAATTAGAATTATTATAATGGTATTAGAATTCCTTTGAATCTTTAATGATGCTAGATAGCAATAGGTTTGATTGTAAATAAACTCTTCTTTTTGGGTGAAATTTTCAGATGTATTTAAAACATGTAGCATTGTTTCCGATGGGTGTCAGTTCATACTTCTCGACTCTGTTGTAGTTCGTTTTCGAACCTAGAATATGTTGTTGACTTCATTCATGTACTCTGTTTCTAATTATGTTATTTTTTTATGTGGTATTTCATATAAGCCCATGAAACATTCTTGCGTTCATTGAATCCTATATTATATGAATGATTACAGGAATTGATGCCAGGAGGTGTAAATTCTCCTGTACGAGCTTTCAAATCAGTTGGTGGCCAGCCTATCTTGATTGATTCTGTGAAGGGCTCTCACATGTGGGATATTGATGGTAACGAGTACATTGACTATGTTGGATCGTGGGGGCCGGCTATAATTGGTCATGCAGATGACGAGGTCCATTTCTAGCCCTGCTTATAAATATTGGCCTTGATTGCCAATCAAGCATGCCTACATAGCAATAGGAATATGATTCAAGAACCTATTGAGAACATCTTGTGTTTTGGGCTTTTATTACGGGATAGAGAAGTTGCATTGATAAGATTTTCGAATATTTGTTGTTAGGTATGGTGGATACCAAGGCTTTCTTCCGTTCCTTTTTATGTTTTACTAGAATTTAAACTAAAGAAACTTTTGGAGTGATTTGCAAATAGGCAATTCTGCATAAGTAATTTTGTTTTCGAGTAATAGCAGTGGCTAATTAATTTGAAGGTTTGAGAAGAGAAAAGTTAAAAATTGCAGTCAATCATTTATTTTTCGTGTATTGATAACCTGCAGGTACTTGCTGCCTTGGCTGAAACAATGAAGAAAGGAACTAGTTTTGGTGCTCCTTGTCTTCTAGAAAATACCCTGGCAGAAATGGTAATCTCTGCTGTTCCTAGCATAGAAATGGTTCGGTTTGTCAACTCCGGTACAGAAGCATGTATGGGCATGTTACGACTGGCTCGTGCATTCACTGGTCGTGAAAAGATCATAAAGTTTGAGGGTTGCTACCACGGTCATGCAGATCCATTCCTTGTTAAGGCAGGCAGTGGTGTTGCTACTTTGGGGCTCCCCGACTCCCCCGGTGTTCCCAAGGCAGCTACCTATGAAACATTGACATCTCCGTATAACGACATTTCAACTGTTGAAACCATCTTCGAAGCGAACAAAGGAGAGATTGCTGCTGTTATACTCGAACCTGTTGTAGGAAATGCTGGTTTTATTCCACCAATGCCTGATTTTTTAAATGCCCTCCGTACGATCACCAAAGATAATGGTACTCTCCTAGTCTTCGATGAAGTTATGACTGGTTTTCGTTTGTCATATGGTGGTGCTCAGGAGTACTTTGGTATAACTCCTGATTTGACAACACTTGGGAAGATTATTGGTGGTGGTCTACCAGTTGGTGCATATGGAGGAAAGCGGGAGATTATGGAGATGGTTGCTCCAGCCGGACCAATGTATCAGGCCGGGACCCTTAGTGGAAACCCATTGGCAATGACTGCTGGTATCCACACGCTTAAGCGGCTCAAACAACCCGGGACATACGATTACTTGAACACGATCACGAGTGAACTTATTCAGGGCATTGTAGATGCTGGAAAGAATGCTGGGCATGCAATATGCGGTGGGTATATAAGTGGGATGTTTGGCTTCTTTTTCACAGATGGCCCAGTTTATAACTTTGAGGATGCAAAGAAAAGTGATACTGCAAAGTTTGCTAGGTTTTACAGAGGAATGCTGGAGGAAGGTGTGTATTTGGCACCTTCTCAGTTTGAGGCTGGTTTTACGAGCTTAGCACATACTCCTGAGGACATTCAACGGACAATAGCAGCGGCTGACAAGGTTTTCCAGCAAATTTAATCTTAATCTATCGGTGTAATGTGTTATATGTTTTTTGAGGATTTTTGTTCAATGGACATTCTGATTTCAATTACATCTCTTTTGTACCATGTTAGTTAATTCGTATATTGTTCGTATGATATGTCCTTGATTATGCTTCAAAAGGAATTATTTGTGATCATCATTAAGAAGAAACGTTGTTTTGTCTTGGGCTGAATTTTTTATTGATTATGATGAATGAATGCACGCACGCACGCACCCGTATTATTTCTTAGTTGATTGAAAACACTAGTAAAATTTAAACAAGCATGAACTTGAACAATGACCTGACCAAAAATTACAAGAGAAGAAATCAAATAAAATACTGTTATAAGAGAAGCATTGTCCTTGCTTCCTGAGGGTTTTCAAGAAGCTTTTTCCTCGAGGCTGATAACCTGAAAAACTCTTCCATGGCAACAACCATAGTCATCATTTGTAGGGGTTAGAGTTCTACTTCGATGAGAGGATAGCACCCAGCAGTGAAGGAGAAGGGGGCCTTTAGTGAGGCAGCACGATTGAGCATCGAGAAATTCTTTAGGGGCAATTATATATAGGTAGGACAATTCATTCAAATCACGACACTGTAGGCCATGAACAACTCCAAGTCAAAACACCTCGAGCGTCAAGTGAATAAGAGAGAAACGTAGTGAATGGACAGACCAACTCAACATATGGAGTGTCGTGAGTAAAGCATTCAAAACTCTGAGACTTCTTAATTTGAAAAAGTCGTATTACGTGTACTTAGAGGATTTGTCCCAAACTAAAGTATTTCTTGAAGATGAGGAAGGCATGTGGGTCACTCTTCTAGTTCCGCAAAAGTAAGGTAACCACTCTTCCACTACATTCGTATTACATTTAATTTTAATTAGATTAAATTTTCTTTATACTTAAATTGGATTCAATCACAAGGACTTCCAATATTTAAAAGGTAAATCTCTGAACATTTTTAAGCATGCAATATTTCATTTTCTTTGAAAGTCCTTACCATAGCACAGCATATCCTGGGTAATTTGACCCTTAAAAAGCAATCAATATAGATAGTTGGCGAAAAATGATAAAACCACGAATATCTTGTAAATCTATTATGAAATTGAGAGAAAACAAGAATAAGACAACAAAATAATAAACCCATATCAATACTTTATTGAGAACTAAAGTCGTACAATTATGACTGCAAAGACACAATATGCATTCGCTAAATAGTACTTAATTTACAAGTAAATCCATATGACATGCTAACTTTCATAGTATAGGAGTTAATTCTCTTTAAAATTTATTATCAACTCATTCCCCATTCTCACTGGTAAGATTGAGTATTTGTTTATACTGTTTAGGCCTGCAATGTTGATCGTGCACCAAGATGTTTGAGAAACGCGTTAATAGAAATCTGTTAATAAAAATGCATCGAGGTAATATTATGTAAACATAATTTTGAGAAAAGGTGAAAAATAGAGAAGGGTAGGGTAGGGTAGGGTAGGGTAGGGTGGGGGAAACAACCATAATGTTATAGATGTTAGAATTTGATAACCTGTCAAGGTATACTTGACGTTACGTTTTGTAAACCAATCAGGTCAAAACACTTGTTAACCTGATGTAATATGAAACAATGGGGGTGTGTGTGTGTGTGTGAACCATATGGAAACATGATATATTCTAGGATTCCTAAGAACATCAACATTTTGCTCGTTTGGTTTAACTAAAAAAGTTGATAAAAATTTAATTCACAATCAACCATTAAATTAACCACACATTTCCTACGACCTACAACTTTTAAATCATACATTTCATCAAATTTGATTTTTAGTCAAACTAAACAAGGGCTTTAATTAGTATCTTTTATGGTAATGAAAAATGAAAAAATCTATAAACATGTGAACTAATCAAACTTGAGAAAGTGGGTATTCAGCTTCTCTTCACATGAGAGCAGGGTAGCTGTTCTAATGTGCTTGATACTTGATTCAGGGAGTGGCAGATTTTGGCAACGGTTTGATCCAGGGTTGGACAGATTGTGAAGCAACTTGATCAAGTCGCCCTCCCTTAACTGATTCTACAATCCCCATCTAAAAAAAATAAAATCGATTCTCTGTGCACATGTGATAGGCTCCTACCCACCTCATCCGTTCTAGAAGGATTGAGAAGCACCTAGAAGAATGTACACATGCAACAGCTTTCGGTTACAAGGCAAATGGAGGGAAATCTATTAGGAATAGAGGCTATAAATAGGAGTAGCAAGGGAGAGATAGATATGCAAAAGTATTGTGAAATTGGCTAAGCCAAATAGGAGAGCTCAAGGCCTCGGAATTGTTCTGTCAACTTTCTATTTCCTTTTCATTTCAATACAAATTACATTACTGAGTTTACATTCTTCTTTTCTACAAGCAATCACTAATACATAGCTGAGTTACTGCAATTACTACTGTTCTGGTGCTAATTCCTTCTCTGTTGACATTCATCAGACCCACTGGTAGCATTAGTTCTTCATTTCAGCAAGCTATTCTCTCCATTCATCAGATCAGTAGTAGGGGATCCTATCAACATGTTGGGTCATTCTTTCCTATACCATAAATGACTCCCCCAATCGCATAGGCACAAGTCAGTCAGCAACTTCCACAATCCCCACAAAATACCAATGCATATAATATATGGCATATTTTCTAGATTAGAACAAATGGATACAAGCCATATCATCTCTTTCAATGTTTCTCTATTTCAATTTCCCACTGTTGCCAGTATATACGAAACGCCACTTTACATCGGTAACTTTGATAAAAAGATGTACAATTTCAGGAAAAAATTGAGAAAAAACAATTATGGCTTTACTTGTAAATCCACTCGTTTGTACGGCCTCCAGACTCGTCCATATCTATGAAAATGCTTATTGCCTGAAACAAAAATTGAAATTTGAAAGTATAAGCATTGAATCTGAATATTGCAGACAAATCCTCGTTACATTAAAATGTAACAAACAATAATAAACGAATTTTTATACTATTCTATATATGTTCTCTTATATCAAGGGGCATCATTTCATTTTTGGAATTACATAATGCACATAAAGATGGGGGAAAACAACTCAACTAAATTTAGCTCTTGCAAGAAAGAAAAGACGAGGGACTAAGCTTAGAATCTAACATCCTAATTTTGAAACTATCATTCATCTTTAAGGTGGAAGTACATGTGTTGTGTGGGGGCATACTTCTTTTCTAATGATTGAATCAAAACAATAAATTGCAAAATCTAGAGTTACGTGTTTACTTTTCCTATCCGCGGTCGCTCTCTCTCTCTCAACTTTTCCAGACTGTTTCGGACATGTGAGACAGCTCCCCAACATTTTAATGTATTCGCCACATCATCAAGCCTCAAAATGTACTCTTCTTCAGTCAGTGGAAAGGATCTCTACCACAAGCAAACAAAACATGGTTCAGATTAAGAAAAATAATAAAGCAAAATTTAATATGGAAAATGGTTATATGACCAAACTATACTATATGGTGCGGAGTGAATGTCCATTAAATGAATGTAGCAGAGTGAATGAGATTGTCAAGATAGATGAGTGAACATACTAAATGAATAATATGAATAGGCAATATACATCAACAACTGGAGGTGCCACCAACTAGGTCCTGTGTGTATTGAACTGCATAGGGCTATAGTTAAACTTTGTTTAAAAGTAACCGCTTTGCTTATTGGGATTACTCCTATAGCACGTCCTTGTACAGTGCTCAAGGCTCTCGGCTGAGTATTAGGAGCATGTTATAATTTATTATAAGCCCAAACAATGGATTCAGCAAGCTGTTGCCAATGACCATGTTTGCTGGATAGAAATATTAAACTAAGAGCCCATACAAAATGAGCACCTAGGTAAAAAAAGGCCATATGCAGATAATGAAACCGTGAAGCTGGATTGCCTGTATGTATGTGCCCATAAGAAATCCCGGAGCATAATTAAGGAAAATATGAGTTAATAGTTGGAGCATATCTTCCCTAAACCTAATAAAACTCTTCAGGATATAATGTAATTCTAGTGAAACGTGATAGAAGAGACAAAGGCAGACCAAAATTATTAGGACCTCATCCGGTTGCAGAAAATTTGGTATCATCGAATCTCTTTGTAGATATAGGCTTTATTGAATCAAGACTTTCAAAAGGGATTTATATAACTGATTCAAAATTTGGAGGGAAAAAGAAGTTAATTTGTTATCAACGGGACATCAGCTGCTAGCCTAAAGTCTCAAACAAAAATCCGTACCTGTTTGAACTAAACTGCATAAAGAAACCATGAGGTCAAGAATCACACAAAACAGAGACACTAAGAGCATGTTTCTTACTTTAGCTTTTTTCATTTTTATTAATAAATTTGCCTATAAAACCAAACAGGCTTGGCAAAAATCCATTATTTGTTTTATCTGCCCTGCCATTAATGTAATTTGTGATAAAATGCAGGTCCCAGTACTATGATTATTGTAGTAAACTAAGAAATGCTCGATCACAATCAAAGCAATAAACTCCCTAATCAGAGTTGATTTTCTTTTCCTTCATCTTTTTTACTTGTTTTGTGGGGTTTGAAAGGAGATAGGATTAACTACCACAAGGCAAAGTAGAAATGTCAGTTTTACGGGTAAACTTGGCAGGCAAAAGCTTGATTTTATAGTTAAATGTTTCAATGGGCTGGTACTTGTGATGCCTATATGCTTATCTTTATGGTTAGGACCAACATAAAAACTTATCTTTAGGGTTAGTACTTGTGATGCCCACACAAAAAACAACAATTTGATACAAAATATTTGGAAAAACCAAGGTGAAATATGGTATTTTGCATATGGCAGGATTTAAAGCAAATTGCATCAAGATTAGGCTGAAATTTTAACAAGCCAAATCCAACATTTTTAGAAACAAGTGTATTTTTGTCCTTTTATAAATGCTGGTCATGGGTAAATATCCAGAGTCTAAATGTATCAAATTATTTATTTTAATATCCTGGTACTTTTATGAGTTCTTGGAAGTGTGGGCAAAAACATTTTCAAGATGTTCAAATTCTTACTTGTGTAGTAGTCCTTTAGGTCGATATATACTTATCAATTCTTCCAATTTGAATAGTTTCAAAGGGGGAAAAAAAAGCCTCTTGCTTTCAATAGAGTATACAATTACGATAATATGAGAGTTTACATTTATGAGAATATAAGATATTGAAATGTGAATTTCACCAACCCTTACAAATGCAAAACAATGCTCTACATTTTTTTTTATCATCTTCTTCTAAAGGCACAATTCTCTTGTTTTTTCGTTGATTCAACATGCAAGGAGTGGGGACTTCATGGCTCCTAGAGACCATCCTAAGACCCGAAAGGTTCAAAGGATGAATTTGACTCAGCTTGGGTCAACCAAGTCAGATTTGGGCACTAAAAAGATTTTAAACAAGTTTCAAAATAAAACTTGAACTCGAAGCCTTTGTTCCAGTTGGAAATTGGTGGAATCCATCATTAAGAAGGTCAAATGGATAATTTTCTGCATTCTCAGGAACTATGCTTCTTTTGCTACTTTTCTTTAACTGTGGGCTTATTGGCAATTTCGTTAAACTTTCATACTATGGTTTTGATGTGTTAGCTTAAAAGATAATATGGTGCAAAGATCCTACGGTTGAACAGATTCTGAAGTCTCTGATGATTAGGGGTGGAATGCCCTTCTCATTCCAGGCAATTCTAACCCCCATCGTGCGTTTGATTTTTTATACGGTCGGGGATCCTAACCCCATCAGCCTTCCTTGATGGAACCTGAAAACTCACTGAGTATGTGTTGATGTTTTGTTAAAAATAAATAAATAAATATCCATCAACCAAACAGGGTTTAAACCTCAGAATTTAGTTGAACACTACATCCAAAGGTCTCTCTAACTATTAGGCTAGGATAACCAGTCATTGTCTTTCCATCGTGAGAAGCTGAAGTTTCCAGGCTTGTGGCATGATACCAACAACAAAGAAGGTTATAGGAAGCACAGGGCATAATATGTATTGCAAGATTACAGAATACATGATTCGCTTTATTACAGTAAAATACCCGTAGTTTTTAAATCTTCCAAGCCCTTTTGAGCCTACTCAAATTTAATTGCAGATAATGCAATGCTGATAACCTAGCAGTGTTGTGGCTAACGAGTTAAGTATCCCACGTAGGCAGAATCTTAATTCAGAATCTACTTCTTGGAAGATAATAAGTTTCTTGAAAATCCAATATATAACTAATGGAAATTCAGCTCACCTGCTCCATGTACTTCCACATAACATTCAAAGCAAGAAGATTTCTACCCATGAACTCCTGCATTATGTAATGAAAACTAACATGTCAATTATTTGACTAGAGCATAGAAAATGCTTCAACGAATTAGAACACGTAATACAATGTAAAAGGAGAGTAAATTGAACAAGCTAAGATGATGTAAGATGCTATGAATATGTTATTTTAGATGAAGCATAACATAAACAACACAAATAAGGAAGAGAAAAGTCAACAGGCCTTAAATATAGCTTAGTCCTTCATATTTACAACAGCATAATCCATTTGCGAAAATTATTACTTTATTATTTATTGTCCACGAGAGGTATGAGCTGTTTAAGTTTTTTTTTTGGCTTATGACCAGCCTAAGAAAATCGGTTTCCTTAAACTTACTTTAGTTTGCTTATTTTCTCGTTTGCATTATTCTGCTCTCTTTGAATATTGCACATGTAACCAATGCTTCAGGCTTCTATGTTAAGTAGGACATTGAATACGGTCCTTTATCTTCATTTTTCTTTAATACTACTGCTAAATAATCAGGATAGTATTTCCTCAAGTGTCCACGGAACAAATCCTATTTTAAAGGATGGTGTCTATTTTCAAGTGGAAAATTGTAGGAGTGTATGGACTTGCCACTCGGGTATGGAAATGTATATGAAGCCCATGAGAAATGTAGATTTCGTAAATTTATTTTTGGCCCGTAGCAAACACCTAAACCTCGGTTGCTTGGCTCACCGAGTCCATTCGAGACCATGGATACCTTCAAAGTCAGGTACATCATACTACATTTATAGAAATTCAAGCAATTGTAAGATTGCAATTCTTATTGTATATGTCAATTAAACTACCTTGAAGTAGATGACAGTGCTGATTTGGAGAGACTAAAAGGTTGTCTAGTTAACCTATTCAAAATCAAAGATCTTGTTTCCTTGAAGTACTTTTTGGATACATAGATCCATGAAGTGAAACCTTGTATCAAAAGAAAGTATTTTTGGATTTGATCAAGGAGACAGGAATATTGGAATGTCAATCTACCCATATTTAGATGTTTTAGTTTACCAGAAGTTACTTTGAGTTTAACATCTTTCCTCTATCAAATGAATCAGAAATAGTCTTCCTCCCCAAATTCTCTTTCTTTCTTTCTCTTCTCCTTCTCTTTCTTGTCTCCTCTATTTCTCTCTTATTCTATACCTTTCTTCTCTTCTTCTCTCCATTTCTCTCTTCTCCTCCTCTAATTCTCTTTCTGAGTCGCGTTCTGCAACATCAAGCATTTTCAATTTCATGCTATTTTTCTACCCGAATTTTGAACATATTTTCTATATCTCGTGCAACCCCATTATCTTTTTTATAGGAAAATGTGGAAGTTATCAATGGTTAAGGAAAGAGAGGTTTTTCTTTACGATTCAAACAATAACTCCTCCCTCCAACCCATTTATATATCATTGTGAGTTGCGTCAATCTACAGGGCAACCTACCCAATTTCCAATAATATTCAGATGGGAGTATTGAGGAGTATATAGATGGGTTTATTGAAGACTTAGAGAGAGGTATGGAACTCCTATAATCCAGAAGGTAACCTCTGTAGCTATATGCACGCCATATCAGTGAAAGAGACGTAGAACAAAACTGACGGCATGACATATAAAATATTATCTAAGTAAATTAAATTAAATGGTGAGAGAAGAAAAAATGACTGAGATCAGTTCAAAATAACTTCGATCTAAATTTATCACATGTTGTTTTCCTTTCAATTGATAAGTAACAATACCACCTTGACCACTCAAAATTCTTGCTGAAGGAGAAATAAAATGAGGCGCGGCTACACTAGTGAAACAATTTACGTTAATGTCATAGTCACATACTTTGCACATCAGAGAAATAGAGTTACATAGCACATAATGGTGAATAACTAGTATAGACTAAAATATTGAAAATTCCATAAAGGAAAAGTACGGGCTTCAACATTTGGCAACTGAATTAGAAGACCTAAAATGACAGTTGGTGGCACTGAATGCAAAATATACTCTTTTTCAAAATGGTAGAATGTAACCTCATAATCCATAACCCAGTTTACAATATTTCACATTTGATCTAGACCTATATTGCATTCTGGTTCTTCAAATTGAACAATCTATGTGTTGAAAATTACTTGACTCAAATGTAAAAATTACAGCAAGTTCCTAGCAATTAGTATTTTCTTGAATCACTTCTCTGAGTACCAGTATCTTAAATAAACAACTCTACGACACCACAAACATTTAAGATACTTGTACTCAGAGAAGTGATTCAAGAAAATACATTTAAGTCGATTAGTTGTAATGCACAAATGATAGTTATCAACAATATAACAAGCATATACGGTTCAAATACATCCAGAACTATAAAAATAAAATATTATGAGGTTATAAAATATTCTGAATGCAAAACCATACTTCTGGCACCTACAAAGTCGTGAAAACACCATGCCTATAGCATATCATATATTAGAGACGAAGGGAGAAAAGAAACTGAATACCTTCTTAATTAATTGAACATCGTATGATCTCCCAAATTTATTCCGTATAAGAGTTGCCAGGTCTATCCCGCTGAAACTTGAGTCATCTGTCCCAACAATTTTTTCAAGCTTTTTCCTTAGAATTTCACTATTCACCTAAATAGATTTGAATTAAGACAAGTGCTCCCTTGTTGGCCAAAAACACATTGGGTACAATTGTATTGGAATAATAAAGGACAACATACAGATAACATCTTAAAGTCACCATCGTCAAACAATATGTGCACTGAGTGCACTCTGTCACAAAACCATCGCATAGACTACTTACCAGTGCATTAAAATACAAGTAGAGAGTCCCTATCTCAGGCTAAAGCAAGAGAGGCTAAAGAAAAATGCTTATCGTGCTATATAATGCAGAACTTCAGTATCTGTACTGTGGGATGCATATATGAACAATTAACTTGTCACATGGATTAACAGCGGCAAATCAAGCACTTGGTAGTAAGCTTGGATCCACTAATCATGCAGACAACACAACTGAAATAGGTCCCATTATCTACACAGCCAAAAGGCATTATAGACTTTTAACAGATAAACAAAATGGTCAATTGTAATTTTATAAAACAGATGTCAAAAACTTGACTAGCGATCAAATGGTAAAGCTGTTCATACCCATATGATAAGCAGACAATTAATAAAAGACTTTTGGTTAGCACAAACATTGGTGACATCTATCTCAGTCAATCCTATTGGCGTCTTTCTAAGGCTGACTTTGGAGACATCCTGGAACTAAAATCCATGAAACCAGTTAATAAATAAGTTTCTTACTCAATTCTATCCCAACAAAATAAAAATACCATATAGAACAATAAAAAGAAAAGCAAGCCTCAAGAAAAGAGGCAAAACAGGTCAATTTCACTATGGCACTGATCATAGCACTTAACGTCACCCAGCGAACTTTACAAAATATTTCATTCAAACCACCTTTTAGAAAAGTTAGTCCCCTGAGGATTTTCTGTTAAAAATGGACCCCAAACTGAATCGATCGTCTGACTTGTAAAGTTCTGAGTCTAGAACAAATTACATTTCAGTGACCATTAGTGAAAACAACCCGAGGCAAACTCAACTCACCGGTCCAATTTCGTTCTCTTCGGAATCACCCTGGTCAGTTTCGTCTTCGGAGTCATCCGGGTCCATTCCATTCTCCAGGTTACCAGAATAAATAGCCGAAAATCTCCTACTACTGGGACCACTAGCTACAGGGCATGAAAATTGGGAAAAATACATTTCTTCTTTACAAGGATAAACCAGATTTGAATACCCAAAAAACTGAATACTGCAATTTCTTCCCTTGTGAAGAAGATGATTCTCCCCAACTGCCGAAAACCAATTCAGAGGGTAACTCGCTAGAATACTTGTCATCTCTGAAAAAACAATAATACAGTAATTATTTTGAGATTATTCACTAGGCAATAACGCATAGCATAATACTTTGTAAATTGATAAAAAAAAAAAAAAAAGGTTCGGAATAGATAAAAACCTGATGTGCAGTCGGAAGTAAAGCGTTCTTGACTGGTTTGTTCGGTTGAAAGAGAGGAAAAGGTGGCCTTATTTTCACAGCACGTCCCTAAGCTTAGTAATACTTTTGTACGCTAAAGAAGCAAGCTTTCAATCGTTCTTTGGTACTTCTTCCAAGGTCCGTTCAATCAAAAGGATAGACGTAAGATACGTATATGTTTGAAGTTGCTCTAATTTTCATGTTTTAACGGTTAAATGATAAGTTTCCTTATTTAGTATTAAAGTGACACTGATTTTAGAGTGAATTAAGATCGGTCCTGTAATTTGAAAGAATCGAGGAATGTGGAAATACTACTAGAAGAATGATCTAAAGCGAAATTGGAAGAACGTGGTTACGAGTATTGATCGATGCTTCCAAAAATATGATTGATAGACTTGAGAATCCAATGAAGTTTTCTTCATTTCATTATCTAGATTGAATGTTATCAATTAATTCTTTTAATCATATGAATTTTGAAGTAGGATTATTTTGGTATTTAAGTGGTATAATTGAGTTTCACTGATGTCTACTTTGGACATCAAAAGTAAGTTTAAGACAATATGTGTAAATGTATAGACTTCAATTCCATATTACTCCGTTCAAAATACAGAAATTTGAAATTTACCATTTTATTCTGTTCTATATGATATTGGATAAATATATGTGTTTGTACATTTGGTGCATATATTTTTATATTATGAAGCTAAAATGCGCATACAACTACGTGAAAAGTAAAGAATTATATTTAGCGTGTGTCTGTTTCCAATTTTTCCCAACTTTTAATCCCTTTTTGTACCGTTGGCAGCCGCACATGTTGACCTCCTCCTCACAATGGTGGGATCATTATTGAAATTAACGGTCAAACAATCAATTTTCTGGCCAAGAAAATTGCTCCCAGACATGCCCTTACTAGAAAGATGGGAGAAAGAAGAATTTAAGGAGATAAAATGAAACTATATATGAGGTTACGAATCTCCTTAAGATGAATTTCATCCATACACTGGTTGATACATGACGGATACCTGTATTTTAAAATACAATGCTTTTTTTCAAAATTAATAAAACACAAGACCAACTAAATTAGGTTGTACCCTTCTAAACCAAATGATGTAAAATACTAAAATGTCGAATACTCAAACTCAAAAATAATTTGAAAATTATTTTGACGAAATTTGGAGAAAGTAATGATGAAAAACCAATATAACAACTCTTCATTATGCACACATTGCACTTGAAGAATCGCACATATTACAAATTTATTTCAATTCACACAATAATCATTAAATAAATCATAAATTCCAACGGTATGGATAGAAAAAATAAAAAAATAAAAAAATTCTAATTCTTTAGATCATTAAAAAAAAAAAATTACTAGACTTATTGGTGCCAACAACATATTACTAAAGAATTGTGGTGCTTTAAAATATTAAAATGCTTTTAAACAAGATTTTATTGGTCACTGAACTTTAAACAAGATATCACTTCAGTCACGAGTGCCACTAAATTGAAACAAATCGAAAGTTAAGTGACTAATTTGGAACCCAAAAAATATTGGATGACGAAAATGGAAAAATGCTATAAGATTTGGGTTACTAACAGTTTTTTAACAATTTGAAAAATCTGCATATCTTGTTTCCTGGTTGAGGTTTCATGTAAAACAAGGAAAGGATAAGGTTCTCTCTCTCCCCTGTGTGTGTGTGAGGGAGAGAAAAGATGGCTGGAGCTGGAGCTGGAGCTGGAGCTGGAGCTGGATGCTGGATTTCACCCAGAAATGTCAACAGAAATGTTCATGTTCGTTCATTTGAGGCCAAAACCAGATATTATGCAAAGAAAAATGAACTTCCATTAATGGTAACTCTCTGCACCTTACTTATCCTCCATTTACGTATTGCAATGAAACTTCTAAAATGCTAGCATCTCTATTTCCAGAACTCTCGGAAACGTTTCTAAAACTCAAAAAGGTTTCCAAATTCTTTTACTTAGTAGAGTTTTAATCAATGTTAAGTACATTTTTGTGTCCTATATTTTTTCTTTTTTTTTTTTTTTGTCAAAAATGACATTTCTACGTATCGCATTACGTTTTCTGTGCAACCTAGACGTATATATGTTGTTTACTGGTAATTTATTATTTAGTTTATTGGGTTGTGAATGCATGTATTTAGAAGACAGGCAAAAAGAGTTCAAAAACACAGCAGAGTTTGATAAAAATATCAGCATCAGAAGGGAGATGGGATGGTGAATGGAATTCTCACTATAATCTATCTTGGCAACAGCTTCAGCTACAAGATTTATTACTAATGGAGGAGTGCAATCATAATTCCCACAAAAACACTCCTGTTTCCATCACTCTTTGCATTCAAAAGGTGCTTCTTTGCTTTAAAATTCTTTATAAATGAAAATTTGTGGATTTTTTTATTGTTGTGTTTATTTTACGAGGGATTGTAGATTTTTCAGCTACAATCTTCTGAATGCGACACTACAATTGACAAGATTTTTGCTCCGTTTTCTTTTCTAGTACTGTCTAGTTTAGTTTGGTGAAAAAGGTTTCATTTTAAAATGTTGCTTAAACTATTCATGATTAATGTGTTTTTAACTTTAGTAGGATTGTTGTTGTAGCACACTGGATTTGGGCTCTCAGTTGAAGGAAGGATCATGACATGCTTCACCACAAAATGTTGCAACTGTTGCACTCCCTTTCTCCGACAGGTACCCTACATATTTTATCGATATATTGCGTCAAAGTTCTGTCTTAAAAAGTCTATTTTGTTAAGAGGAGTAACTAAATTACTTATATGTTAGTTATCTTTAACCCATGTGGGATTATCCTTTAACGTTAAAGAACATCAATCCTAAAATTGGATTGTCCCTTTGAGTTTGTTGGAGTTTGATAGTATTCGGTATATGTGTAGTAACAAACTAACCAACCCATTTATCTCTTGACCATTATATTAGATAGACTCGACATTTAAAGCTTGGGTTCTTCCATCAAGATCAAGCAGACAGAAAGACTCGACTGATCAACAACTTCCTGAGATTGGCATCGATGATCCTTCAGTAAGTGTCCTACTCATACATCTCTCTCTCTCTCAATCTATATATCTATCTATTTGTGGATTGAAACTTGTTTAGACACTGAATACATGTGCCGTTTTTTGGTCACTGAACTTCGAATTTCTTACCTCGTTAGTAAGTGTAGTCAGAGTCATCAATACAAACTATCAGAATTAGCATGTGGCGGACGAATATCTTGTGTCTTTCATTAAGCTACTAAGTCCACACGGTAAGCCAGCATGGAGAAATTGCAAAACCAAACCCTTTTTTAAGGCATTTGGTCAAATGAAAGCAAAAGCCAAGTTTGGTCGTATTGTGGAAAGAATAATGCTAATTAAATGAATTATTTGACTTTACATGTAAATGGATCTATCATTTAATGACATCTAATTGCCACTTGGACTGGTGCGGAAGAACATTACTCTTTTGTAAAAACAAGTTCGATTTTAAGAGTAACATTTTGTCCATGCTGGCAAGCTAATGGGACTTAATATCTGAAATTACTCCATATAAGAAATCTGTCCGCCACGTGCTGCTTTTGTTAACTTTCAAAGATTGAGTTGAATATAGCGACTAACTGGGTAAGAAATTCGTAACAAAATAAAATTCAATGACCGGAAAAACTGAAAAAGGCACACATACAAGTTCAGTTCCTGAACAGGGTTTTACACAATCTATCTATATCGTGCACGCATACTCAAACACGAAGGCAGAAAAAGATTTAACAGTAAGAGGCCTTTATTTGCAGGTTATTTATGTGAAACCTGGATGTGAAGCTGATCTTGATTCGCTAGTACAGGACACCATCAGGCTGGCTATCTCAGTCAAAGTAGAGCAACACAAGTAGCCATTATCATTATTTCCATATAATGAAGTTTCATCTCATTCATGTGTGTGTCTTGCTCGTTTACTTGCAGGAAACTTGCTCGGATTCGTGTGACAAATCCGAACCTAAATTGCTACGTAAGGAACCATTATATTATAAATAGCAGATTAGTTGTGAAAATCGACGGACATTTAACGAAATTTTGGTTTCAGATTTGGGTGCACGGAATGCCGGCTCGATGGATAGGAGATGGTACAGACTATTAGAACTCAAGAATGCAAAAACATGACATTTTATGCTGAAATTCCGCAGTCATTTGATCACAAGTAGATAGGGGAAAACTCTGATTCAAATCCAATATAATACCTACAGATACATTAGAAATGTATTGCATCTTATCACAACTTTGTATTTAAAATTCGAAGGGATCTAATAGGATGTCGAGCATCTACCATGCAAATAATATTGATGCAATCTTTGTGTATACATATTGTAAAGTCAACATAGAGTTAGACTGCTGATCCCTTTAATTATACCTTACAACCTTATGCCTCAAGTCCCAGTTTTTGTTTTGAATCGTTCATTGATTTTCATACCTTTATAGAGTGAATGAATTATAGAATCTTTTTAAGTTGTGTTAATTGTTTACCAGGTGAATTACACATATCATGATCACAGTGAAGACGATGAACACAATGAGCAGTTAATTAATTCTGAATTTGCCCCTAGAGTTTTACGCTGTCAACCCTAGTTGTTTCCGGCGGTTATTTTATGGTTATCACTACCACTCACCCTGGTGGTTGACGGATGGTTTTCCTTTCTTCTCTCAATATGTTCCCCATAATTGCCTGCTCCCATGGATAGCATGGATTTCACCGAACTTTACATGGAACTGAAACACATAAGCATCGGATAGCATGGATTTCACCGAACTTTGCATGGAACTGAAACACATAAGCATCGGATGCAAATCAATCGGGATTTTTTGAGTGATGGTATTTCCCATTTGGACGACAGGCAATAAACATGAGGGGAGAGGGGGCATGGGTGATCGTGAATGCGAGCATTCCTAGTCCAACGATGCTCCTGTTTCAAGTGGTTGAAGGGATGGAAATGGGTTACAGAAAATAGCAGATTGTGGGATGACCGAATGTGAAGGGAAGGTGGTGTTGGAGGGGGAGCCGAGAGAGATGGAGGAGTTGTTAGTTCCTCCCTTGTTGCCTGAACAAGGCCAACACACAGGGAGAGGGTTGAACAGAAGTGGAGTTATGAGGTGTTGAGCTCCATTATTTTGCTAGCCAAGGGGGCAAAGAAGGGGAGTAAGAGGAAGGGAAGAGTCCGGTTCTCAAGAAGAGGGGTAGTGGACGGGAGTTTGGGCAGGTAAGTAGTGCTATGATTTGTGCGGGAGTTAAGATGGTTTAGGATAAGCTGGAAGAGAGCCTGAGAGAAAAAGTGGTGTCACGTTGGCGGGACACTACTGATTCTTCTACCTGTAAACATATGCTAGCAATAAATCATTCTCTGGAGCAAAACATTGCATGAAAAGGTGCCATATAAATTCCACGTAAAACAGTAATATCGGTTAACAAACAAAATCACCTATCATATGATCAAAAGAACATCGTGCCTAAGGCATTGTTTCTTGTAGTGCATCACCTCCACTGCCACTCTAATTCTTCCAAATTGGCTTTGCTTACATTCCAAGCTCCTTGTGCAATCTCGTGAAATAGTTGGTCCCAACCCCAACTCGAGTATCCTAAAAAGAACCAATAGTCATGGACAGTTTGGTTTCCTGCTCTAATTTCGTTTATTAGGTGAACTGTGGTCCACTGATCAAGGAAATAAATGCCGGGTAAGACTTCTACGCTCTCATCTTTTGAAAACTTGCGAGACAAAGTAACAAGTGGCATTCCTTGTCTCACCAAAGGACCACCAAAAGACAGGGGCGCCTCTTTTAAAAATTCTGAACTTTCTTCAATGCTATCCCAACTAATATGTTTATTGATAATCAGACCTTGAAATCCAGTGCTTTGATCCACCTTCACGATAAGAATTTTAGACTCGTCAAAAGGATGGACATCCAAAAGCTTTTCAGTTGCAGTTAGAATGCAACCAGCAACCACTTGAAGCCTTTCATTTGAGTTAAAGGGGAAACGTGCTCCAATCTTCTTGTCTTTAGCTCCCACTTTCAGCAACCTTTCACCCAGCAGAATTTCGTGCTGCAAGTTTGTGGTCTGAGGACCCACTTTGTCTAAATTCTGCCCCTGTACAATATCTGACCAAGGAAAAGGAAAATACGATCGGATCAAGTGAAAATAAACATCCAAGTAACCAAAATCTATCCCCTAACTTTCCGTGCAAAAATTCAAAATTTACGGCAATTGGGAAAATACAACTGATAAACCCAGAGTCTTTGGTTTGCAATAATATCATTGCGGCTTTAGACAAAAGCAGTTGAATGATTTTCTCTCCTCATTAATGAAGCCCACCTAAAGATAGAGGAGGAAATGAATGTAGACGATATAAAAGAATTAGCCCCTGTTTGGTGGGGATTAAAATCAGACTTTTAGTAGATTTTGATAAAAGTTGATGAAATATGTGGTTGAAAAGTTGTAGGTCCCATAAACTGTGTGGTTAAAATTAGTTGTTGACTTTGATTTAGATTAACATCAGGATTTTAATTTATACCAAACAGGGGCATAGAAAGACAGGATTAGTAAGCTGAAATTGTTAAGAAAACTTGGCATTCACCGGAGAGGATGAATATTTTGAGACGGCAACTGACGAGTGGTGGCATTTGAAATTAATTTAAAGTTCAGCAACTCCATTTGAAACTAAATTGAAGTTCAATTACCCAATTGAGACAAATTAATGCTTGACCGCAGACAAAGTTTACCCAAATGTAAACTAAGTATAAGTGAGACAATACTCTTGAATAAATAATGCAAGATATAGAATTCAAAACTGGTCATGAATCAATGAAGTCAAGGTTGCCGAACAACGAAAACTAGAGCAACATATTGTGATCAAAGCCACTAATAGTAAATGATGCAGAAAGGTGAAAATTTCAAACGTGCAAGGTCGAGGATTCAAAAGTTGATATGGGATAAAACAGGTCAGGGTCCCTTTATGCTAAATTCGATCCTGAATTAGCCAAAGGTGTTTCAGCAGTCAAAATAAGAGGAGAATTCATCTATGGAATCCTTAAATGCACACAAAATAGAAAATATAATCAACCTAGAATACTTGCCTTTATCCATGACAAGGTCAAGTAAATGACTCCCATGAGCAACTAAAAATTTGATGATGTCAGCTACAGTAATATCTCCGTCGTAAGACACGGCCTCTTTCCTTTCTGGTGGAAATAACAACAGATGCGGATAAAGTTCCCTCTGCATAAGGATGACATTTGATAAACCGGCCAAGTTATGAAACCTCACATAATTATCATATCTGGCAAAAATAATAGGAATTCTCCTAGAGTTCGTCAAGCACAGCTAAACCCAAATGCACATAATCCTTAAAATTGAGAGAGGGGTGAAACTTAAAATAAATTTCCAAGGATTTGCATATATGATAAAGGAGGAATCACGGCATTTTTTTTAATCAATTAGATTGAAATTTAAAGTGTTTGGGGAGGAGAGCTGATATTAATTCACAAAAACTGCTACTACTTCAGTTACTTGTTGACATGAATAACAATCTTACAAGCATTTAAAAGTTTGCATTCCATTGTCTCGGAAAAAGATAAATGGATGCAATTGATACAGTACAGCCTGATTGTTTATGTTAAAAAAGTACAGATTATGCTATGCAACTACATATAGTTCATCAAGCAATTCTTTCCATTATGATCTGAAGGAAGCCAGAACCCCTGCAGATAGGTTTGAAAGGATTTTTTTATTGAAAAAATCAATGCTGATTAGTTCCATCTCAATAAGTATTTTCATCTGTCTTTAGCGAAACATAATTTAGGGCCCTGTTTGGTCCACATCATTCTTTTTATTCTCATTCTTCTACTCATTTTCAACCACACATTCTTCAATAAAATAATATTTTACATCACATCAATAACTTTTCCTTCTTTTTCAACCACATATTCTCCATCACGTCAACAGTAAAAATGCATTCCTACCTTCAAAATGTTCACCAAACGGGGGCTGGATATATAAATCTCAGAATAGTTAATGGATTTGAAAATTGTTATGGATGTTCGGTGTCCGTCATTATTATTTCTTTAAGCCCAAAATTATTGACACGAGCAACAGGATGGTCAATTCTATTCTTTTTCACAGAAAACGATAACATGGACAAGTCAAAGAGAGTACGGCGAGAAAATTTCTTGAATATCTTATTCCTCCATAAATATTTAATATTTCAAAAAATCCCTTAGTAGATTCCACATTAGTTTTAGGTTTCATGCATTGTTTAGCGAAGCTTAAAAGTATGTAAAATGTATTTCGGTAGTTTCTTGTTCCCAAACATGTTTGGATAAGTTAATTATTTCATACTTTCAAGAAGAAAAAAGTTACTTATTTTGAATGAAAACTTACATTATTATGAACACAAGTAACTTACTTTCAACTTTGATTATTAAAAGAAATTATTTTTTTTCTAAAACTGGTTACTTACAAGTTACAAGTTAAATTTTAAGCTTAGCTAAACATGCACGTCTGTTTATGTAAGTTGTTTTCGTTCTGGGGGTACTTGAAGTTTCAAGAAATCTATAATTTTCATAAACGCAAGAACATGTCTTGACTTAGATTTAAGTCGTAGAACTTTTAAAGTTATGTCATTAGTTCATAACAACCAAAAAAGGAAGACGTATGCATGTAAAATTGTAACTGGGACATATTCAACGGCTCAAAGCCAATAAATAAGCCGAAATCTTTGAGGGTTTAAATTCTTATTCCATTGCTATTTAACAAAGGTCAGCAAAGCCTACTAGTTACACAAAAGAAGTTCTTCACGTGTTACCATAACTCGCACCTGCAATGTAGGTTTCAGGATGAAGCTGCAGTCATTTTGCATACAATCCATCAAATATATAAGTGGGAGCTTCGATACAGCATCCACATACTCTGCAAATATCTAAATCGCCAATCAGTCGACAATGCATCAATTTATAATCATCCATACTATCATCTTATCACCATGATAGGCGATAATTGATAAATGAGTTCCTTAATTAAGAAAGGAAAAGAATTCATATTAAAACAACAAAAAAAAATAAAACAAAAATTTTATAGGGTCTATCAGCAAAGAAAGAATGATCATAGCACAGATGTAAGGCAATGCACTTCTTACCACCAGTCAGCATCAATTTCTCCTTCCTTAATCCCTTCCTCTCTATATCTGCATAGCCCTTAATTGCTCGGTAAACTTCACGAACAACCATTTCCATCCTCTGGCAAAAACCACACCAACTATAGCTAAAAAGAACCAACACGTTCCTATCACAAGAATGCCCAACATTCTTGGGATCAGATTTATTACCAACAACCAGCTCAGCAAAAGTTCGAGTTGTGACTCGAGGAATAGAATCTGCTTCGTGAAAATCCAGATTAACAAATGGTGGAGTTGTAGCCTCCCTTTGGCTTGGAACTCCAGGAGCCGATTGTTGATATGGAGGAAGACTTCCACTAAGGAATCTATTAACAAAATCAGAAAGTAAAGAGTAGCTGAAAACTGACTGCTCAGCCAAGACATGATGTTGCTGCAAACTGGGATCAAGAATTACAACTGACGGAATCTTGGATCCAGCAGTTAAACTTTCAAGGAATCTGTAATGACCATCCAGAAAGAAAAAAGAGCCCCCAAAATTTTTCTGTTGTGTTTTTTCACCTAGCCCAGGTAGTCTTTTCTCCTCAACAATCAAATCTTGAGCACTATCAGTTGCAATATTTATATGATGATGACTAGATTTGAATTCAACAGATGATTGTGCGCTTTTGTCCAAGGATTGTTCCTTATCTTCCAGCATAATATATTTCGTGTCAGAAGGACTGGATAGCTCCTTGTGCCCCTCACTGGAACTTCCTGATGGCATCTGATTCTTATCTGTATCAATATGGCCCTCAATACCAACTTTAACGGGTTCTCCAAAAACTTGATCAGACTGCACCTCACTCTGTGCTGATAAAGATTCCACAAGATTGATATCAAAATCTTCAGATAGAAGTTGAAATCCTGCATCTTTTGCAAGTGAACTTAATTTTAATTCTTTCTTTTGCTGAAGTGCATATGTCAAGATCTCATTCAAAGAACTACCTTGTAGGTCTGAAACAAATTTTTCTAGTGTAAATTGTTGCCCATCATTCATAATCATTACAGACATCTTTCCCTTTAATTTTTTAGATGCTGGAAAAAGCTGGAGACTAGGGTGTTTGGCTGTACCCGGTGATGATTGATAAGTTTCCCTTATGGTATTTTCTCGCTTGATAGTGGGTTCTTCGTTAGTCCAATTCAACATCTGATAGCTTTGAGCTAATTCTCTAAAAGTTTTGAGAGCTTGGTTGCTCTGCCTTCTTACTTCCATTGAATCAGATGATCTATCAATGAAAAGAAATATTGCTGGCCTTTTTGCAGGTAAAGCTGGCTCAACTTCAAGAAGATCGTCTTCGAGCTGCATAATGCAGAAAACATATTTACTGAGCCATAAAATGCCTGAAGCAGACTATCACATCCCTTTTCATGGTCTCCCTAAAAAGTCATGAACAGTTGTGTTTCCCTCAACATGTAAAAATAAAATATGCACCTCATGAGAAAATCATGCTCTATTTCACTTCACAAGATGTCAACTAAAACGCCAGAATTTAAGAAATCTCAAAAATAAGGTCTGCATGTGTCAATAAGAATATCGGTACAACTTACCTCTACAACAGGTGAAACTTGGGTTTGTAGAACAGTTCTCAGATCATCACTGTCTCTGATAACCTTTGAACAACTGAAACATCCAGCAAAGCGAACTGTCGTCAACCATGAACCAGAATCTTCTATATTAAGCAACGGAAGAAGTGATCTCTCATGAATCAAGGCGAATCTTATCCTTTCCGGAGGTAGGATAAACTCTCGAGCAACTTTCGTGAACTTGTGTAAGAAAGATTCAAAATGCTGGAACTCAAATGATGTGCAAGAGACTCCAGCACTAAAAGAAGCCTTTTCTGCCTCCCTCATAGCACTTTCATTTACAGAGGTAAACTCACTCGGCCAATCAATTTGACTAAATCCACTGTCAATCCCTGATTTTAGTTTGTCGTCTCCCATCCCCTGCTGGCAAAAATAAATACACAAATACTTAATATTGATTATTGTTTCTACACTACAAAAGTAAGTACCATGGTGATAAGAAAAAAGAATCTATCATCCACCTTCCATTTCTGCTCCCTGGCTGCAAGAGTTACATTGTTCTCTCCAGGAAAGTCCAATCCCAAATATCCTTCTGCAGGATGAATATCTTTTCAGCATCATCTAAGTAGAAAATCTTGTAATAGAAATATGCTGAGTTCGTCATATGATGCAGGCAACAGAAGACTCAAGAAAAAGAAGAGCAAAGTTTAGGATTACTTTGAGAAATAAGGATGGGCTCCTTATAGATATCTGACCTCCTATTTTTGTTTTTTGTTACTGTCAGATTTCTTGTCCAGCTAGTGTATTTTCAGTCAGTTAGTCCTTGTTTAGCTAGTTTCAGGTATGAAACAGTAAGTTTTGTCAGGTCCTTAATAAAGTAGGTTTTCCTAATTATAAAATTTCCCAGTCTTTTTAGGCCATTGCCATAGTAGAATTTGGAACCTAGGAATCCATAAATATAATGAAATATTTTCATTACTACATAGGGAGTAAGAAATTTTCTGAACTTTGCATTTTTGATGGTGATAGTCCCTTGATGGATTGATTCCCTAGGGCAAAACTATCCTTCGAATTTGTAGAAAATGTTACTAAATTGAGATCGGTTTCAATCACAAAGCCTACTAAAGATCCATATTGCTTGTTGGACTTGTTTCCCTCTCACTATTGTATAGGACCGAGTAATGGGGAAAATGATTGGGGTGCGCTCTAATATCACGATGGAAATGGCGATATCTTGAGCTTGGTTCCTTCATCAAGAGAATTGGATATCTTACTTCGGCACAAAAGGCTAGGTCATCCATCATTCTATGTTGTGCCGAAAGTGTTTTCTCCATTTAACTTCAATAAAATGTCCTTTCATAGTGAAGTTTGTGGAATGGATAAGCACCATCAAACTATTTTTCAATCAACAAATGAGAGATCTGTGGTTCTTTCAATCTCATTCCAAGTGACATGTGGGAAAATCTACAATTCCTAATATCTCAGTGCTAAATGGCGTGTAATTTATTGATAGTTTTACTAGGGAGACAAACAAATAGGAGGTTAATCAACTTTTCCCCTTCTTTCCTACAATGATTTGCAATTAGTTCGGAATGCGAGTTCAAAATCTTCGTTTATATTATGTGAAACAATATTTAAATAATGAATTTAAGGAAGATAGAGAAGTGGAAGTCTTGGGCCTTCACTTCAATTCCATTTCCAATAGAAAGAGAATCGGGTTTGACAAAAAGAAAAGGTTACATGTACAAATACTCCCTAAACAAACAGGACGGCTGAGAGGAAATGTGCATTTGCTTAATGTAACTATAGCTCTACTTTTCCAAATAAGAGTGCCGAAAACATTTTGGAGGAAGCCACTTTGGCAGCCGCTCATTTAATGAACATGCTATCAGAGTTCTAGGCTTCCAAACTCCATTGGAAATCTTCTTTCTAGGGTGTTGGGTGTCTCGTTTATCAATAATCATTGCCAACACCAAACAAGACTTTACTCGACATCTCTTTAAGTCTGAGAATACTTATGAAAGAAATCTTCCACCTAAAGTGAATTTTCTATCATTACTAAACTAAACATGTGGAAATAGATTGACACTTCTTCAAGCAATAATTGAGAAGAAGAGATATTTATATCCCTTATGTTGCTTCAAAGGCAGATTTCTCACCAAAGATTTAAAAAAGTCATACTCATCGGTCCATTCAAAGCAAATTGGGACTGAAAACATTTACTAAGGGAGGGTGTTGGAAGTTGACCCTTGCTTTAGGGAATTCTAGTTTCCCATTATGATTACTTCCTACTTATATAATTGCAGTAAATATATAGGTATAATATGTAGGCTGTAAACTCTCCTAGAGTAGTGGTTAGACAAGTTTGGCAGTTCCTAGAACAGGTTTCTAGAGTTCATATGCATCCCCATTGAAATTTGAATATTTGTGAAAATGGTATTCCTATTCACAACATATATCATTGGTGTTAAAGTTTTCTGTCTTCTTTTTCTTCTCTATATATATATATATTCATTCAGCGCCTTGTTCTTATTGCTAAACAATCTTAAATTCTAAGAGACTGTCCCACGTTGTCATGGGTGATCAGTCATTCGGAGAGTGGACTGGAGACTTCCATTTCAACAAAAGAAGCACTTAGATTTCATCAAAAGATATGCCAATTAATTCACATTCTATTTTGACAGAGGTACAGCATCAACATGACCACACAAACTCATTTCAGTAGACAATTTTATGAAACAGTTGCCTTTTCCATTTCTGAAGTGGGTGCAGTGCGGCAAAATAGTTTATTGAATAGCTAGAAGACAAACAGAAATTAAAAAAACACCCAAAAGCTGCAACCTTGAGTATTTCTTGAAAGTTCAGATTCTTGCAAAAAAAATTATATTTCACAATGCATTAGACAATATAATTGTGGAATTGATGATACTGGCACCACCATGATTGTACTCTTCAACAAATTTCAACTTGCAATCCTAATTCTTTGACCAATTGAGAAATTATGACAAGCAAATTAATGCTTCAACAAATTACACCAATTAAAGAAGACCATTGCCTCAATGGTCCCGGCAAAATACGTACTGTTTTCCGATATGCACGTACGAACAGAACAAAGCTTAAATAGAAGTTAGGAGCTTCAAGCTCTGATAATCATATTGATTTAGGGAAGCTCTGGAAAACACCCACAAAACATCGTCTGATGGTTTCTATGGAGGATTTTGATGTGGAAACCAGACCCAATGAATCTAGCAACAGAACATACGATTTTTGTAGAATGGATGAGCTTCTAGCAAGTGTTAGGCACCTCATGGAAAGTAGTGTTTTAGGAAATGGAGGTTCGTTTGATAATTTATGTTATGAAAGTACGGGCTCTAGAGTACAAATTTCATATGCTTCAAGATGTATTATATGTATGACAAAAAAAAACAAATCGAGTGCTGAAACGATGTAAATAAGAATAGTAGCAACAGAAAAAGATGAAAACACAGTAGGAGGATAGAAGAGCGCTGAAAAGAGTTGGGTAAATTCACACACAATGCAGTATCAGATTCTCATAAAGTCCAGTTCCATTGAAATAAAGACATGATACTGGTATTATAGACACCAAAAGAATTCTCCTACTAGATCAAGGACTACGACACTAAATGAGAAATTCAAAATTTTAAAATAAATAAATGTAGAAGATCATTTGAGACCCACTAGAACTCTTCATAGACAAGTAAAGAACATGATAAAAACTAATAATAAGACCCATGGACAGTAGATATCGACCATTTCTAGCAATTACAAAAAGAAAAATATAAATTTAACATCATCATATCTGTTCAATGTCATGTGAGGTGTAAAATACTGAATAATTCGCCCTTCTTGCTTAGTATATATTTTGTGCAAAGGAATAAGCAAATAAGAAGAAACAAGAAAAAATACCAAATCCATTTTGAGTTGAATTCTTGTCCTTGGTCAGCAATCTTGGAGTCCATCCACAAAATTCCAGGAGAAATACAGCCTTGTCACTTGAATCAAGGAAATCTCCCAACTCCTCTGGCGTTGTTAAGGATTTGAGTGGTAGCTCATCAGGCGGAAGCGACATTACATAATGAACAGACGATAATATGTTTTGAACTCGAAGTTTCCCTGAATACTTGTAAGAGAAGGAATTGTGGTAGTAAAGAATTGTTATTCGGTCAGTAGCACCAAGGGCATCTGCAAGCATCCTCTCAGTATTTCTATGCAAGACCATAAGCTTCAAGTTGGCAAATATGTCTTGATCACTTGCAACTGCATGGGCTAATTCCTTCATAAGGGTCCGTGATTCGCCAGACCCTGCATAAAGATCAAATCCAAAACATATTTTACACATAAAAAATATAAGATGAAAAATAAAAAATTTGAGCAATAACTGAAGAAAGGGAACATATATTAAGTATTTGCATCACACCTCAATCAGCAGCACTTAAAATTTCGAGATGACTTGTGCTATAGTTGTTTTTTTTTCTTTTTTCTATTTTTAACTCTAACAATAAGGTAGTAATAGAAGGAGATGGGTTAAAACAATGCCTAGTATATCCGATTACAGCTGCAACTATTACGGTATCTAATCCAATTAGCTCCTGTAGCCTTAGTAAGAATCTTAGAACCTCAGAACGCTAAGATCGCATGTTCATTCAACGTGTCAACTAAAGTAATATTTTTTCAGCTAGGGCCAGTGGGGTATCTAATCCTATACACTCCCTAGCTTTTCGTCTCAGTGTCAACCCAAACATCTTAGAACCTAAGAAATGTTAAGATTACAAATTCATTCAACATGTAATCGATGTAATAGAGAGGGGGGGGGGGGGGGGGGGGAATTAAATGGAACAGTAACAAGGAGAAGAAGGCGAGGATGGAGACGAATCTGGGAGGAGTAGTTTGATTTAGTAAGAGTCTGCCATTGGAGACCTGATCCTCCGAGGACGCCATTGATTGACGAGAAGATAGCAAGTGCCAACAGCACCGGCAACACCACCGTGCTGAGATTCAAATTTCTCATCGACGTTTGGACGATTGACATGAGAGAACGAATACATTCATCGATCTTTCGGAATTGGGAGTATTTCGTCTCTTACATTCAAAATTGCATAGTTAGTCACTAACCTATACACTTAGTAAGTAGAAAACCCCTCACTATTCATTTTTTTTTTGGCATTGAGGTCCTCATCATCCACTTGCGAAACCCATCCAGGAGGCCGTCATCTTCGAACGTGCGGTGCACATGAAACCTATTTTAGTGCAACAAAGTCACTTTTGTGCTTCAAACCCATTTTTTCCTCCCTCTTTTTTTCATCTTGTACACGAGACTATGCCGACTTTGGTGGGGGTTAAAAATTAATTTTTTAGTAAATTTTGATAAAACTTGATAAAGTGTGCAATTGAAAAGTTGTAAATCCTATAAATATGTAATTAAAATTAATTATTGACTTTGATTTATATTAAAATTTAGATTTTAATCCCTATCAAATTTGGATAAATATTTTGTAATAGTAATTTTTTTTTTGGGAAGTGCTACAACCAACACACTCTTCAATGGTGGGGTGCCATGTGTCCATTATGAACACCATTATGGCACCCCTAATGTACAAGAAGAATTATCCTTTTTTTTTTTTAAGAATATGTGATTAAAAAATATGAAAAAAAAATTGTTTACATGTAAAAGGCTTTGTTTGAGCCCCATTTTTTGAAAAATATATATATATATATACTTTGTATTAGTAATTTTTTTTTTTTTTTAGAATGTGTTATTAAAAAAGAGGAAAAATATTTGAGTTTACGTGAAAAATAATTTTTGAAAGAATGTGTCGACAAAATTGAATTTGGGGATAAATAAGTTTTCCAATAATGGAGCACAAACATGGACTTTATTAAAAAATGTACAATTGAAAATGAGTTTTGAGATAAATGAATTTTTAGAGAATGGAATTCAAATAGGGCTTAAGGTTGATGGAGCTTATTGACCTGACTTTTTGCATCAGTCCCAACTCCGCTTATGTTCACATAAATTTGTTCCTGCATAATTGAACAAATCGTTAATCACTCATGACCTTCTCCGATGGAAGTGCAGGTGATCACGAACATTCCAACCATCAAGTCGGTCAACAATAATGGAATATAAGGTGTGGGACGTCTAGGGACGTGAACCATGCAACATTTATGTATGTTGGGAAGAGAGAGAGAGAGAGAGAGAGAGAGAGAGAGAGAGAGAGAGAGAGAGAGAGAGAGCGAGCGAGGGAGATTGCATTACCTTTCAAATGGCAAACTGTATCGATTTATATAGTGGTAGAGGTGAGATTTTGATCGTTGGATAAAGAGATTCGTGGATGCATCTGGTGATCGGGGTGTCCCATGTCTCCTCATAGGTATCAATCCGTCAATCATAGGTTGATAGGCGTTTAATGCAACGATTATTGTTTTCTAAAATGTGGACTTGAGATTTGACCTTTAGGCGGCTGTTGCAGATACGTCATATCAATCAATCATAAAATGTGTTTGAGATCTTCTTGAAAGCTGTTAAATGGAAAGTGATTCTCATTAGTTGAGAGGCTAATTGCTTCGGGACGTCTTCGTACAACATAGGTGACATCTCATCTCCAACCTAAGAGGTCGGCTTCTAGAGCATATCGGATGAAGTGATCTGTCAACTCGGCTTGATCCCACCTCGGTGGGGTGGATTGTTACTTGGAGTGTGGGTCTAATTTGACTTGCTACTTGGCTGTCATGAGTAGCTGCTTTGGAAGAGGAGTAACGACGCTATTATGCAATTTTGGATTGCTTAAAGTAATGTACCACATTAGTAAAATAGATCGGTGTATGAAAAAAAAATCTCCATGATGCAAGTTGATGTGATAGGGAAAAAATGGGCATTATTTAGAGTTGTGTTTAATTTCAGAAGAATTGTTATACATGTTGACTCGACATTACATTTCATTTGTCCCATAAAGATAGACTTTGCTTCTATTTTCACACAGATTAAAGAAATATAATTAATATAGTTGGAATAATAAATTTTTCATAATATATCCTTACATTAATAATTGTTTAAATACCAAGAGTTCATATTTATTGATAATAAGGCTCGTTAAATAGGGATATATTGAAATACTAAAAAGTAATTATACTATTAACAATAAAAGTGGCCTATAATTTGAAACATAAGAAAAAAGAAAAAGAAACATATATTTATGAGACAGAGAGAGTATTTTATTTGCAAAAAACTCATGTGCAATTTTAAATATGATTTTGCTTTTATTCTAAAATAATAAATGACACCTAGATAGAAATTCATAAAATACATTGGAACTCGAGCATCTATTTATTGGATATCAATGCAACAAAATCTTTCAACTTTCATGCTACCTATAGCAATTCATATAATGCATTGGAGATGTTATAACGTGGTATCAGAATCTATATGAATTTTGTAGACATTGTCTACATGCCGTGTATTTTGAAAGACTTGCAGTATACATGACATCGATGCCTAAAGAATAGAAAGTCAAGCCTACACGTCTTCTTTTTTCTCGAAAATAAAATAAAGATGATGAAGAGAAAGAGAGCAATCCAACATTTTAGTCGTAAAAATAGAATCTATTAAATTGCTAAGGCAACATGTCGCAGTTTGTTTTACTTAGACTTTGATTAGGAATGTGTTTCATGTCAAATTCAACTAGTCCAAATACCAATTTTAAACCAAGATAAAAATTCAAAAATTCAAAATATGTATTTATTTATTTATACATGAGGCTAAAAATCTAAATTTAGGTCTCGTACTCTGGCGAGTTTCCATGTTGGATAAGGACCAAAGGGGCTAAAATCAATGTTTTCCTTCTTTCTTTCTTTTTGTTTTTTTGGTTAAAAGTACGTGGAAATTAAGCACAAACCTATCGTTGTTAAACATTCATCATTTCTCAAGTTTCAGTGGAAAGATTTATATACCAACGCAGTCCACTCCATTTGTTAGAACAACTTTCATTAAGTTTCCACACCTATCATTTTTTTTCTTTCAAAACCTTTGTTTTGGAAAAGCGGGATTTGGCTCAAGATTGCCCCTTTTATTATTTTTGGGGTTTCTCTGAATTTGAAAGTTACTACTTAGTAGGTTTTCATACCAAGACTCAATCTAAATAAGTCTGTGGCATCTACTAATTCCGTCATATCCCCTTCCCTTTGTTTTAAGATTAGGATTTCATTGTCATATCATTCCCTTTTTTTTTTCATTTATACCAGAACTCTTGAATTCATTAGATATTGATTACTAACTCAATGATAAAAAAAAAAAAAAAAAAGTACTTCCCTTCTTTGATTTCTTCCTTATGTATTTGATCCAAAAAAGTTAAATTTCAAGTATTTTGTAAAATATTTTTGAAAATCAAGTATCGCTAAAAACATAAAATAACACATCAAATCACCACCACCGCTTCATATTTATACTTCATTTTTTAGAGTCTTATAATGAAAATCAATTTTTTGTGGATTTATTCAAAAATTGAATATCCATTCTTCTCAATCTAACAAGATGAACGAGGGAAAACACCAGTCGACACCACAATGAATAATAGGTGTCGGAGTTGAAACCATGCGGAGCCACCACCATGTTGTATATCTCGTTTCAGATCTAAAATCGAATTTGAAATCGTTGAAATTTAGTTTATAATTTTTGTTTTTGTGATTTGGGAGGTGCAGATGATTGCAGCGGCGGAGTCAAACTTTGTGTGTTGTGGGATAAAAAATTAAAATGCATTTTTTTCAAATAACAAAACATTAATGAAAATAAGTTATAGTTGTTTTCTGAATCCATTAAATATTTTTTAAAAGGATGGTAGTTAGAATTTTCTCGCTCAAAATATCACTAGAGCGGCATCGGGTATATTATTGGCGTCTTAAGGATGCTCGAGCGGAACTCACACACTCCAAGGGTGGTAAGCATCGGTAATTCGCGCTGGAGCGCCTTCTTCTAGTCTTGCCTGGCATCCCAGGGATCGTTTACAATAGTGAGGTACAGACTATAGATTACATACTTCACTTACACTTACTCAACACCAGGCAACATGAACAACTCGATAATTACAACACAAATCCCAATTATGAGAAACAGATTTGGGTGAAAAAGGAAAAAGAATCAAACATAAATATTAAAACCTTTAATTTCAAACATAAAAAATTCATACCTGATTAAAGAAGAGATTGAAATTGGAGATTAGATGAGGGTTTATTTGAGATTGGATAAGGTTTTTTGTTTATTGAAGAATAGGGTAAACTGTAGTATATAAACGTGCGCGTATGGGATAAAGGGAAACTACAGAATTTTTGAAAAAAAAAAAACAAAAATCAATTTTTTCCTGGGGTGACTTGACCCCTTGTGGGTCCACATATGGATGATTGCGATGGTAGTGATTTTGTGATGGTGCATGGCAGGTGTCAATTGGTTTTTGTAGTGGTTTGTGGTGGTGCGATGGAACATATTTATCGGTGTTTATGGTTACTTAAGATTTGGAGGTGTTAGTTTATGGTGGAAGAGGTGAAGCAAAACATTTAAACAAATAGTATTAAGATAGAAATTTTATTTTGGTCGATGGTGATGGTAGTACCCGAGTCAATAAATTTTGTTTAGGTGTTCCATTTTATTTTGCTAAATACTTTTCAAGAAAATAGTAGTGGTAAGTATGTAGTATTTGTAGGTCCTATAAAATACGTGGTTAAAACTAAGCTTGACTTCGAAAAATAATTTTTTAGGAAAAGAAAATGAAGCCTGAATGGAAACTTGTTTACAGACCTCGAGCTGGTGAAACTTTATGTATTTCCAGAGCTGCCTTAATACCTCCGCTTGTGACATTTCCCGTTCGTCGCTTCCAAAGAAATTCGCAAGGGCTTCAGATATTATCACAATTGGGACGGGGTCATCATTTTGGCTCCCAGATTCGACATCGACTTTAGGTTTCTTAGAATTTTGAACAGTCTGTTCTACAAGATTTCAAAATCTACCATAAGCACGAACACCATCATAATGGAAAACGAAAATAGTTTTCTTATAACAGTCATACTTGTAGGCTCAAGAGGGATTATAAGTTTAGCTAGCAATTTATTCATCTTGAACATGTCAGTACAATCATTTTCGAAAACCAATCGGAGCTCCTTGTTGCAAATAATCTTTCTTTTGTTATTTGGATCTTGAAGGTTGTTTTTCCTTATGTAAGCCCACAACTGCTTCACGATCTGTAATGGCACCATCTTGGGTTGGACTTAAGCATCTGAACTGGGAATAATAATGAAGAAAAGAAAATAGGTGGCCAAACCTTAGTCATTGGTAAAGTCGGTTGCCCTATGATGGTTTGTAGTTAAGGAGAAACACCACATAGTTTGTTTAGTCCTCCTGGGCCACCTCTTATTTTTCTTCCAGTTGGAGCACTGCAAAGACATACATAAAGGGGATATATCAAGCCAAAAGGAAGAAATAATTACACTAAGTCCTATATAAATGTTATGACAAAAAAATAACACGTGGAAGGGAAAAAGAGAAGACTAAGAAAGAAACCTACATTAGGAGATAAAAGGAAAAAATATTATTAGTAGCATTGTATTAATAAAAAAAATCGTGCACGAAGGCACACAGGGGTGTCTTCGTGCCCGTGTGCCTCGTCCACGGATGGTACACATCTCTGTGTCTCCATCCAGCATGGAGACACTGTCCGTGTGTCCATGCCTCTGTGTTGATGGAGTTTTTTTTAATAATAGTGAAGGTTAAAGATTTCCCACATGTAGCACAATATTTTTAACTCAATCAACCCAATTACTAGTTTAGGCCTAATTATACACTAATTTTCTACTTGGTCATTTTATCAAATACCTTAAATGCAACCTATTTTTCCTAAGATTTGAAGAGATGAAGGTTTAAATCAAAGCTCAATTTTTATATTTCACAAACACAATCAACTACTCCACAATCTAACTAAACCCATACCCCTTGAAAGGCATAAAAGCCATTCCCACTATCGTTCTGTTATTACTAGACTGAAGTGAAAATTGTGCCGAAGTTTTCATATTCAATGACTCGTGTTATTATTGCAAGCATAAGTGAATTCAATATGGGTTCAATACTTGATAAGTGTACTTTCTACACTTATTCGGGGTTTAAAACTATAGAATTTTATTGATCTTTTGGCAAAATTTTACATAATTTATGTTATATTGCATTGTGTAGGTGAAACTTTATGTTTGATGAAGAATTGGAGAAAAGAAACAAAATATGGTGAAAATAGTAAAATTCAAAGTTCGAGAATCAAATTACAAATACTCAATAAAATACTTTGAAGATTGTTAGGAGACAATTGGATTGAAATTAGAATTCAAAAAAAAATGGAACATGATTAAAGTATTATCAAAATCAATTTCCAATCGCTCAAGATATATTCCAGATTTTTAGCCGAATATTGAGACCCATTTTTGGCATAGTAAACGTCCGAATTGGAAAAACTCTATTTCAATCAAAGTTGTAGCCCTTTAAGTTATCTTTCCAACGCACTTTGAATTGCATCAATCGGATATCAAAAGAGAAAGTTATGACTAAAATACGGACTGCTATGCAGAGACCAAAAAAAAAATCCGCGCGCGAAGACAACTTTCCTTGTTCGATTAGAACTCTTTTGGAAACCAATTTGGACGTGATTTTCAACCAATTTTCGGCTCCTATAAAGAGAGAACAACAGAATACATATGGAGAACCTCCTTAGACCTAAAAATCTATATATTATACATATTTTGGAGGCGGAGAACATGACTAACAACGAGGAATTAAGGCGAATTGCATAGGATATTGAAGATTCTTCATCCGGATTCAAGATTCACATCAAGAACGTGAATTTTTCCTACTTCTTCCATCTTTCTTATTTCCGGGTGATATTTTTTCAATTATTCTTGTGTAATTTAATTATAAAAATGTTAGGCTAGTTTTTCATTGTATTGGATAAATGATGAACCCTATTGCTTATTTGTTTTAATTCGAGACAATTAATTTAGTACTTCTTTATTTTTCCTGATTGTTTTTGCATTCCCATTGAACTATTTGATTGCTTGATCACCAATTAGATAGTAAATTGCTTGTTGTAGTGTAGGAATACTCACAATAAGTTTAGAACGCGGCAAAATCAACACATGGACAATAGGTATTAGGAATAATATCTATGGCATGTGCAATCATGTGTGATAAATCATGTGATTCAATGCATGTTTTTCATATGAATTCGGACTAGGAATAGGATCGGGTCGTGTTAAACATAGGTTTAATATATCTTGGAAAAGAATATTGAATAAAAGTGGATTATCGATTGTCTTGAATGCATGAATTTACTAGATTACGAATTAAGAATTGAAATAAATGGCAATAGGGGGATTCACGATTTCAATACAAACATTTACATATTAGATAAACACTTTATTTGTTTTGTTAGTTTATGATTAATATAGATTACATACAAATCACTTTTTTTTTTATATTACCACACTTCGAATTTAATAGTAGCTATTGAACTACAAATTAGACCTTATTCCTCGTGGGAACGATATTCTTAACTCACAAATCTTATTACTTGTACAACGATCCCGTACGCTTGCGGGTTTCACGCGAACAATACTCAAGATAACGAGTAAAGTGTATTAAACTATTAAATGTAAATATTCAAATTTCACTGTTTCTTGCTTGGCTCCTTCAATACCAAGTATCTGATTAATGCTTGAACCACTCCCAGTCGTTGCTTCATCTGGTATATTTCAAAGATCCATTCAAACACACATTTTAGCTTAACACATTCCTTTTATTTTTCTCTCATTTTTTCAGATAAAGATAACAATCTACTACTCATTTTTTAGTCAAGAAACACACTGATCGAATCAAACTCCAAAAAAAAACACAAAGATACAAATGTACTAAACAAAAGTCTAAAAAGGCAACAGGAAAAAACAGCATACCTTCGTTGTTATCATTCTCTGTAACTTTGACTATAAGCCTCTGCCATATAACCCCACATTCAAAATACATGAAAATCAAATACATGTATACATGAAAATCATAATAAAAAATTGAACTAATTCAATGAATGAGCTTAGTGTTGAAAGAAAGAGCAATTGGCATTGAAGCAAACTGTGGATTCCGAGTTGGGCACTGAAAATTAATATAAATAAATGATTATATAATGTCACAAAGAAATGGGGAAAATATAATACAAACCTAAGGAAATGCACGAGGTTGGAGCAAAAAATCTAAGGAGAAGTTTGCAATGGGAGGTTATGTGGGAAATGAAGGAGGAGTGAGTGGTTGTGCGATATAATGGAGAAAGAGGAATGGCGATGCGGGAATTTTTGACGAATTTCAGGGAATTCTTTTTTTTTTTTTTTTTAAAGGGGGATTTTTGATAACGATGAGAACTTGTGACACGTGTGACCTTTACTTTGCCTCTTTTAATATATAGTGATATATATGATTAAAATATTAGAAAATTCATTATATTACATTACAAATTGGAGACAATAATGGATGGAAAACAAAATTTAAGATAAAATCCATCTTTTTGATGGATTTTTGAAGGTTGCAATGGCTTGATTACCCAAGATCTCTCTACTTTTCTTTATTTTTCTCCCTTTTGCGCCCGAGTTCATCCCATTTTTCCTTTCCCAAGATGAAAGTACAATTAAAAGAAAAGAGAAAAGTGAAGAATGAAAAATGATAATCCCCCTTCATTTGGCTGCCTTTTAGAAGCCTGAAAACGTCCCCCATAATTTAATGACGAAAAACAAGTGGCGCCTAGGCACTACCTTTCCGTCCAAAATTTGTTGTGTTCGCAAGTTTCATCTTGTAGCTAAATTCCCAAGTAATTATACATTAGGTCCTTCAACTTTGATCTTGTACAATTTGGATCCCAATTTTTTTTACTTTTCTTTCAAATACATCCTTAATAAATTGCATCCATAGTCCTTCAAATTTTAGTACTTTGGTCCCCAAATTCAAGATTTTTGTACAATTTTAGTCACTTCTCTTCCTTTTGCCTTGTTCTATTTAAATTGGATGTTTTTGCTCACAAAAATCATAATTACACAATTGTGAGTTGAAATTCGCTCGTTTAATCAATAATAAACTTATTTTAAGTATCGAATCAAAATGTCGGTGCAAAAAATTTAAGTTATAACTTTTAAAGAAACTAGTTACAGCTAAACGTGCGTTGCACGTTATTTTGAAATACTCTATAAACACCGTAAAAATAATATTTGAAAATCAGTTAATATAAAAAATAGTTTTAAAAATTGTTTATGTGAAATGAACTTTTTATACAATTCAATTATTTATTTATTTATGTGTATGATAATAATTAAAATTAATTTATATATATCCTACTATAATTCAATCAATTAATTATTCAAGTTCATGCATGTACACTTTATATATTTTGAGATCTGTTCAATTACTCTAAAAATACTACAATTTAATTATTTATGTATGTGCATGTACACTAATTAACATTTATTTATGGATATATTAAATATAACATTAAGTAATCAAGTTCTTGTACACATGTTTTGGGAGCTATTCAATTATTCTACGAGTAAACAAATTATTCAAGTTGAACACGTATTTATTTTCAAGATTATTCATTTTATCATAAATTATTTTAGGAGTATATAAATTATTAAAGATCATATAAGTCGGGAGCTATTTAATTATTATATGAGTAGATGTATTATTCAAGTTCATGTACACTTATTTAATTTCAATATTATTCATTTAATCTATGATATAATGTCATTTGTCTAAATATATATAAATTATTCTTTTTCTATATTCATTTATTAAAATTAATTAAATTACATGTTGGATCATGTCCACCCCCATTATTTAAATGTATATAAAATATTATTGTTTTATATCTATTAATTCAAATTAATTAAATTTCATGTTAGTTCACTTACGCCCCATTTGTTTAAATGTATATACATTATTCTTTTTCTATATTCATTGATTCAAATTAATTAAATTTTATATTCATGAATCAATTTGATTGTTCTCATACAATTCAATTATTTATTTGCGTGCACGTTTAATAATTAATATTCAATTAAATATATATTGAAAAACGAAAAGTCTTTAATATTGAACTGATTAAATTGTAGTAGGGTTAAAATTGTCTAGAAAATAATTCTCACTTGATCTGATATCTAATATATTATAGATTATATATATTGTAACCACAATAATACATAGTGTGAGTTACAGTTTAAACGCAACAGGAACTAATTTGTAAAATAACATAGATTTGGGAAGGTGGCGGCAATGACAACATTGATGGTGTTGTGGGGTGGTGGTGGTGGTGTGCATGAGTTAGGGTGTGTTTGACACTTATTTTGGAGAAGAATAAATTCTGGAATAGTGATTGATGGGAAGAATGTGTGGTTAAAAAGTAAGAAGAATTTTTGGGTTTATGTTTAATATTATTTTATTGATAGAATGTGTGGTTGAAATGAAGAAAGAGAAAAAAATGAGAAAGAGAATGAGAAAAGAATGGATGTCAAACTTGACCTTAATAAGTTATAATTAAAAATAAATAAAATTGCAGCAGTACCACATAATAAAAGTTAAGATTTCAAAGAAATTAGATACACTTCAATCTTTTCCATCTTCATTCTCTCCATTCGAATGGTCCACTCGATTAGTCGAGTTCTTGCATCAACCCACAACATCATCTTCAAAGCCGACCCACCAAAGTTGCACCTATAGTGTACGAATGTTGTATAATTTTGTAAATGGAATCACCGTTAACTTCAAGTATTCTATAAATGGGATCACTATTAAATTTCGAGTATTTTGTAAATGAAACCATTTGGTTCCATATAATTTTTGAATTGAACCAACAATTCTAATTTGTAAGTTTCGATTTCGATTAAAATTCCCACCTCTACTAAACGGGCGGTTAACTCCATGTTGACGAGTTTGAAAAAAAAATAACCGAGGTATCCTCAACTAGAAATTTAATGGATTCTAAAAGTTCTTGTAAATATAAGCGTCTCCAGTAGAAATTTTAATGAATTTTATTAAAATTTAGGTGACCCCAATGAAAATGTAATAAATTTCATTGAAATCAATTAAAAATTAGGTGTCTTCAATAACTCGTGAATTTATAAGCATTTCGTTAATAAAAAGATTTCAAGAGATTTGGATGGATTTCAAAATTAATTGTTCTCAAACTGAAATTTTGATGGTTTTAAAAAGGGACCAATTCATATATAATATGGTTGCAAAATACAATTTCAAAATTAAGAAATTAGTTTTATTATTTAAAAATATGTCTTAATTATATTTTATTAATTAGGTAATAGGTTAAAAAATATTTTATTAATTAAATATATTAAGGTTATAATATTATACAATTTATGGTCACAATTACTTACTAGTCATAATTACAGATGTCACAATCGAAAATCACAAATTTTATAGATCACAACTTATTTTATAGTTACAAATTATCATATTAATTGGTCACGTGTTAACAAATTGTAAGTCACAATTATAAATTAATCGCAATCTCATTTTTTTGGATCAATTATTATTTATTGGTCACAATCACCCAAATAATTGGTCACAAATACTCTTTATCACATTCCACTCCACCATCAACACCAACTGAATGCCATCCCATCTTACCACTACCTCCCACACCACTACCACCACCACTACCACTATCACCATTGTTTGTGACCACCACATGCATTGCTATCGCTATCGCTATCGCCACCTTCAACACCAACACTAACACCAACATTTGTGACCACTATTGCCACTGCCAGATCCACCACCAACAACAAAAATCACCATAAAACCCCAACAACACCAAAGTATGGAAACCACCACCCCCATTACCACCGCCACAACAACCAACAAAATGGGGAGGGGGGGGGGGGGGCGTCGATTGCCAAAAATAACAAAAGATCCGAGTGTTGCTAATCGTCACTACATTCGCGATTTGAGTGCCGGTGTAGCAATGTTGTGCAAAGTTGCGATGTCGTTGCGCGTTGGCTTTTCTACGCAGTATCGTTGCGCAGCGACCATGATGTCAATGTGTACGACTTTCTGCGCAGCAACACTCGTAGCGAAGAATGCCCTCCGACGCCGATGATGGTGGTGATCCATGTATGATGGGATAGTGCAGAGAGAGATGTGAGAGGAAGAGAGAAGATAAGATAGAAATGGAGATGAAGAATATCAATAAATGATTCAGGGTTTGGATGGGGGAAGTGGGATAGGTCGTGAGTGTACAAATTAAATTAATAATATTAAAATATACAATTATCGCTTGATTTTTGTATAAATAAATTTTAAATTTTAATTTTGAAGTTGGAAATTAAAAAACGAGGGGTGCATGTAATTTCCACTTTTAAAAATCACTCTAAATTCATGCATTCTCAATTGAGATTTTAATGAAATTTATTAAAATCTTCAACATCCCCATCTGAGACTTTAATGAATTAAATGAATTCATTAAAAATTTAGGTATTCTCATTAATATGAATTTTTACAAGGATTTCATTAATAGATGCATTTTACAAGATTAAAAATATACGTAACAAACTCTTTTAAAATTTCAAGATTTTTCTTTTCAATTTTCACAAAATCATAATAATCTTATTAAAGATGGTGAAATTTCAAAAGAATTTGTTATATGTATTTTTAAAATTGAAATCAATCAAAATCTTTTCAAATCCTTTTATTAATGAAATTATTATAAATCTACGCGTTAATTAGAATAACTAAATTTTAGATAATTTCTTTAAAATTCATTAAAATCTTAATTAGAGACGCTTATATTTTAATGAATTTCATTAAAATTCATTAAGATCTCAACCGCATGGATTTAGGAAGAATTTTAAAATTCATCAAAATCTCAATTCATGACACCCTATTATTTAAATTCAATTAGAGAATGTTTCCTAAATATATATTTTATAAAGAGAAATGCTATTCATCCTCAATCTATGTGGATGTAAATGATTGATTAAGACTATTTGATACACATTATTTTTTTCATTCTCATTATTCTACTCATTTTCAACCACACATTCTTCAATAAAATAATATTTTCCACCACATCAATAACTTTTCCTTCATTTTTAACCACACATTCTCCATCAATCTATTATTCAATAATACATTCTTTCAAAAGAATGTATACCAAACATTTATTAATGATATGTGAAATCACATAGACTGGGACGCATCCTCATTGGGATGAATAACATTATTCTTTTATAAAATCCATTCAAATTCTCGAAATTAACGAGGATTTATAAAATTCATTAAAATCTAGATTCTCGAGTGACCTGTGTTTTTAACCGTCTTCGTACAAATGAAATCAAATCTTGGATATTTCCACCTTGGAGCCTTGGAGCGTCAGGGACTCGAAGCTTAAACGTCTGATCAGCTCAGAACTTAGGGTTTGTTCATCCTGGGAATGAAGAAAAAATGTCTCGCCACAACTCCAAAACACTCGACAATAAATATGTACGTACATTTTCTCTATCTCTTCTGTTTCTCCATTCAATTGTATTCCCTAATTTGGTTGATTTTACATAAAAAAAAAAAAATTACAGATGCTTGGAGATGAGATAGGGAAAGGTGCTTATGGAAGAGTATACAAGGGTTTGGATTTGCAAAATGGGGACTTTGTTGCAATCAAGCAAGTCTCTCTCGAGAACATTGCTCAGGAGGACTTAAACACTATTATGGTATCTCAATTTTCTTCTTTTTAGCCTTTTCCCGACTTTTTTTTTGATAATTTTATGTGATTTTTTTTCCTTGACTGAATTTGTTGCTTTTCCTTTTGAATAATGCTGTTGTTGGTCACTTGAATGCTTGAACTTGGCAGCAAGAGATTGACTTGCTCAAGGTAACATCCTGCTACCATAGATTTGTGCATAGACAGGCTCACACACTCTCACATTTTATTAGTGTCTCCCACTGTGTCGAATTTGGATAGCCTGCATCACTTGATTGCTTAATTTCTCGTCCCTGCATCACTCTTCAAGTAAAGGGAATAAAGTACGGCCATATCTTAAATACTCCTATTTCCCTGGAGGTTAGGGGAGACAAAACTGCATCTCTACCTAGTTCAAGCCCGTGAGAGCCCTCTATTTGACCATGGATGGATGTGCTCGCAAGAGTTTTAGTACAAGCACTTAATAACACACACACACACACACATGTACGCACTTGTTAATCAAGTGCCTGGCTAATGGAAAGAGCTACTTGTATCGTTGATTGTGATAATGCATATTTTTGGTTGAACTTCAAAATTCATACCGCTGCAAAACTTTGATATATTTATGTGGTTCAATTGCTCTTCTTCTTTCCAAATTGGTCTTTTCTCTAGAAGTGTAATGATTGTTCAGGATTTGAATGTATGAGAAGCTGACATCCTCGTTGCACTAAATATTGTTGCACTTTTTATCTTATGTTTTGCACCTACCATTACGAGCTGTTGATATGTATCTACCACTTCCCTTTCTTTTCTACAAAAATTGGACACTTGGAGTTCTATTCTGTTTTGGTTTCCAGTGTTCTCTCACTGGATGGTTCTCTTTCTCTTGCAGAATTTAAATCACAAAAATATTGTGAAATATCTTGGATCTTTGAAGACAAAGACTCATCTTCATATAATTCTTGAGTGAGTCATGCTTACAAGATCTTCAGTATTTTTTAACTTATTTACTTGGTACAGCGATCACAAGAACTTTAATTTTTTCTCACTTTGTTTTAAAGGTACGTAGAGAATGGATCACTAGCTAATATTATCAAGCCAAATAATTTTGGCCCTTTTCCGGAGTTCTTGGTGCCCCGATTCATAGCCCAGGTCTCAGCAAAAATATCTCATTGTTCAGTACCTATTTTATGTTTGCTTGCATTGTTTTTAAATATTCAGCAATATACTTGTTGTCAGGTACTTGAA
Source organism: Fraxinus americana (assembly GCA_035079005.1). Classification (NCBI taxonomy): domain Eukaryota; kingdom Viridiplantae; phylum Streptophyta; class Magnoliopsida; order Lamiales; family Oleaceae; genus Fraxinus; species Fraxinus americana. The sequence goes on from CM068707.1 coordinate 47,648,123, forward strand.
GGTCTGGTGTATCTACACGAACAAGGTGTTATTCATCGAGATATCAAAGGGGCAAATATTTTGACAACAAAAGAAGTATGTTATCATAATTCTGTTTAGTGTGTGTTTCTGCGTTCTTGCATCATTTTGTGCCAAGGTTATTTTCTACTATGATTTTGCTTTTTGTTTCTGTTTTTTATTTCATTTTAGCTAAAAATATTTATCACGATTCACTTCTGCAGTTGATATGAGGATAATTATATTTTTTTTATTTAACTCTGATCTCATCATGCATCAGTTGGTTTGGATTGTTAACATTCTCAATATGTCTTCTGTATTTTTGTAGAAAAAAATTTAAGATTGCTGATCATGGTAGTTCCCTGGACTAACTTCTACTTTCAGGGACTTGTGAAACTTGCAGATTTCGGGGTTGCAACAAAACTGACTGAGGCAGATGTGAATACACATTCAGTTGTTGGAACACCGTACTGGATGGCCCCTGAGGTATTGCTTTGATATCCATTGTTAGCCTTTGAACCTGATAGTTGTTTCATGAATTTGGTAATTTAGTGTTTTTGATTGTTATTGGGTAGCACAAAGACTTTTCTCATATGTTTTTATGAGGGGTGAGGTACACTGTTGGCAAGTATAATTTGCAAGACCTTGCCATCAAGGATATACAAGCTGAGTTTTTATTCTATGATCGAAGTTACAACTGAAACCACATTGCCCAATTGTGTGCTTTTGTACGTCATTGTTCACTGGACAATTTATGAACTTAGGGAAGTTAGGACATGGTGTTTGCAATGTACAATTAATTTAGGACCTATTTATTATTTTAAAGAGTGGTTGGATGATATTTACTATTTTCCTTAATATAAAAAAATGTTGAAAATTGAGTTGGTAAAAGAAAGACTTATTGATTGTATTTTGATTTGAGCTGCTAGTTTGTGCCTTCTGATCACTTGGTTTATGGGGAGGGGTTGCAAAGTTGCTGGATCATTTTTGTTTGTGTTTGGTGATCCTTTTTATGTATGTTTTGAAGTATCAAAGAAGATTTCTGTGGAGCTGGCTGTGCTGCACAGATTTCGGAAGTCCCAATCGTGACTAAAAAGAGGATGTTGCAAAATATTGATGTTTTATGGTGTCAATTAAGACATAGTTCATGTTTGGCTAAAACTTGAAAATTTACTTAATAAGTTAATTTTAAAATAAAGTTACTTTGTTTGTCAATGTTGAAAACTAGCAAGTTTGTTATTTTGAAAGCAACTCCTTTTTTACTTCAAAATAAATAGCTTTTTTACTTCAGGGTTAGAAAAATTAATGTTTCCAAACATGTACAGAAACAAAAGTTTACTTCAAAGTATCTTTGTGTTAATTTTATGCTTTACCCAAACTCTGGTAATGCCAACTGCCAACACACATTAAATGCCCTTGGAATATGTACTATTTATTTATCTAGTGGAAAGTATTTCTAACATTGGCATAAGTTGTGCGCATGCATGACAGTTTGAGGTAATATTAGGGTTTAGTACAATTGTGAAGACAATTCAACTCATCACCGAACTAGGAATTAAAAAGTTCTTACCAAGATGATGTAAGTGATGCGATCCTAAGAAATGATATACATTGGTAATTGCATGTAATGAAATATAGCCCTTGTTTGGGCTCCTTTTCAATAAGGTTTTGGGAAAAATGCATTTTGGAATAATGACTTTTTTGGAGAATGTGTGGTTAAAAAGAAGAGAAAAGTTTTGGTTTTACATGTAATATTATTTTATTGAAGAATGTGTGGTTGAAAAGAAGGAAAAGAAAAATATATTAAAATTAAAATGGAGCCCAAACGGGGTAATAGTATGCTTAAATATATTAACTCCTTTATTAATTTCAATCTACGGATTATGTGGCACTTGAAAATAACAATGATCAAATCCATTGTGGACAAGCAAAAAAGATTAACAAATTGCAGCATTCCTATAATTTAATTCTTATGATATTATTTTGCTGTATATTTCTGGAACTTCTTTGTCGTTTAACTATAAAAGTGAAAAGGTATATTACGAGTAAATGCCATTACAACCTCTTCATTATTCACTCTCTTGTAAATCAGCATTATGGTTGATGATGTTTACCAATTTCCAGAGTTTTTGATTCTATCATCAACTATGTGATGCACCCGATACTTACGGGTTGAGGCACGCCACCCACTGTCAAGAGTTAAACCTTGTTTTAACTAAGGTGCAAGCCTTCGTGCATATGGGAATTGCTCCTTGCTCTTATTGGGACGTTATTCTCTAAGCCTTAGTTTTGGCTCTTTTTTCATTGTGGCTAGTGCAGAGCATTTTAAATGTTCTTTTGGGTTGTTTTAAACACTGTAAAATCCTAAGAATGAAAACAATAAAATTGGAGATTAGAAAAGATAACAAGTGAAGAGCCCGTGTATGCCCTATCCCTCTACCCCTCCAACTTAAAACACTTTGTGACTGGTGATGATCAGTTGTTTCATCGGTTTTTAAGACTTCAGCAGTTTTAGTTGGGCTTGGCCGTGTTGTTGTGTGATTACTGTTTTGTTTATATATTATTTGCCAATTTATCGATCCATTTTATATTTCTAGTAGCAAATTAGACTTTTAGTTTGGTTGAATTTCTTTTATGGTTTTCTCGGAGTTTTGTGGTTTATTGTGCGTATCATCCTTAATTTAATAATATATATTTTGCTATTTTATTGGTTTATGCTGAGGCTTACCCCTCAAAGTGCCTAGAGGTTTAGACCTCACATACGAAGCCAATACCCAAATTAACATTTTTAAACGATAGTTTCCGCTTTCATGACTGTTGAAAGATTTGACTGTGAATTAAACTTAATAATCCAGACAGGAGCATCACGGTTTCACCATCAACCAAAAAAAATTTAGTTAAAGATAAACTACCTTAAGGAAGCTAAAGTTGCTGGTAATTTTTCAAGAGGTTTCTCTGTCCTGTTTCTGAAATTTAAGTAAAGAAAGTGTACTTCTATAGACTGGAAATGATGTAAGATTGATGTCCCTATGACACAGTATTGACAGAGGAAGATTGATGTGTGTATTAGACTGGTAGTTTATCCTGCAATGTGAATTTCAAGGAGTAACCCATACGGTCATAATATGTGTAGTGCAGTATTGGGTTGTATCTCCAACACCATATTGACAATAATTTCAAATGTTATAGGTCATTGAAATGTCTGGGGTTTGTGCTGCATCTGACATTTGGAGTGTTGGTTGCACTGTGATTGAGCTTCTCACATGTGTACCACCATACTATGATCTCCAGCCCATGCCTGCCCTCTTTCGGATTGTGCAGGTAAAATATTTGTTTAAATTTATTATCATCATATAATTACAATCATCTTCTTTTGCGCAATGGCATTGTTCTTTCTTATTTTGAAATTTCACGGTGGTTTGAGATCCTGTTGATTATCGAACTGATTACAAACGGGAATAAAAAGGTAAGAAAATGAAACGATTACTAGAGAAGGAAAATCTTGATACAATTTTCCAGAAATAATGGACGGAGACTCGAGTATTTCTTAGTATATTGTTCCTTTGAATGGAAGAGTTTTGTTATTTTATTTCTTGTTTTCCAGGATGAGCATCCTCCAATTCCAGATAGTCTATCTCCTGCTATTACTGATTTCCTGCGTCAGTGCTTTAAGAAGGTGAGATGGAAAAATCAGATCACATTTACTCATGCGAAATTATTTTTCCCGTTTCATATTTCAAATCAATTTTGGGCTTCCTTCATTCACATATTTCACTGTAACGCGTTTACTCACTTTTATATTTACAAATCGACTAGGCCACGAGAAAATGATGGATTGAAGACAGATCAGACAAGATTGAGGGAAATTTGTAATGGATTGATCATAAAAAGAAAAGGAAAATTAAAATAAGAGGATAAACATTTTTCACACCCATGTCCACTATTTTTCCCATCAAATGAGCAAACATATGGTGAAAATGAAACTCAAATTGCTCACGTCTTATATATCATTAATGTTAATTCAAGTAAATGTACCATTTACATAACTGGTTCATATGTTGATTATTAGATATGAATTAATTTAATTATTAATGAACTGAAACTTGACATGATAGAATTTTCACTCAGTGGTTAGATAGGTTAATTTTACTGGCTCTCTTTTCCGAATTCAATTGTTACAAGCCAATATTAACTTGATTTACTTGTATCCAGGTTCTTGGGAGATACCATTTTGTTATATGTTATGTTGGTAATTTTATTTTTGACGAAACAGTACCGCTTGCTTGGTTTTGGTAGTTGTGGGTAACATCAATGCCATATCGGTGCCATTTTAGCTGCTCCACTTAACATTTAGTATAATGTTTCAGGATGCTAGACAAAGGCCAGATGCAAAGACATTACTTTCACATCCTTGGATACAGAACTCAAGAAGGGCTTTGCAGTCCTCTCTCCGCCATAGTGGAACTCTGATGTAGCGTTCTTGCCAATTCTTCCTTCCCTCCTGTGACATTTTGATATTGTATTTTCATATTAAAGGGTGCTGATATAGAATCGTCTATTGTATCAAGTGACTGTTGCTGGTTTCAAGTGATTCCAATGCAATTTTAGTGTTCTTTATACTTCCTTCACTATTTGCATACCTAACACATTTTGCAACTCATAAATTTTCGATGGAGTTGAAATGGTGAAATTTATTTGAGTAACTAGATTAGTTTTAGTACCTTAACCACTTGGGCCCTTAAGGCTAATGATGCTCCTATATTCGTTTCTAAGCTTCTAAACCTGTGGGAGATAGAAACCCGTGCTTGTTTTCCACAGATCTTAGAAGAAAGATCCTTCAGGGCGGGGGAATTGGTTATGCCTCCTTTGATACCATCTATAATCTCCTTGATGCATTATGGCATGGGTTCCAGTGGAGCAACAGAAATTTTTTTTTGCTTTTTTATGTTTTTGGTTTTCCTAGACATGTATTTTCTATCAATTTATCTTCTTCCGTTTGTGATCAGCGTCATAAAATTTTAAGTATTATTAGTATTGGATTGAAGTTTTGAGCATGTTAAGGCCTTTGTAATTTTGCAGAAACATCGACGAAGTTGCATCTAATGATGAAGAAAGATTAAACAGAGATGGACAAGGGGATAAAATTGGAACTTCTGCTACGGAGAAAGTAATTGTTTTTTTTGAACCTTTTGTCTTGTAACGCGTTTGTCATTATATATCGAGTTCATTGTTTCCTCTTGTATTTGCGTTGAACAGTAAATTATTAGTGAATGGTATTACTTGTTGTTTATTGGTCGTGTTGTACGTTAATAGCTGTTGTGGATGTCAGGAATCCAAAACAGATTTGCTCTCAAAGGTCAATCTGGGGATCAGCAAGTCTTCTGAGGAGGATAATCCTACTGTTGATCTTATTGAGGAAAAAACTCATAATCTTGAGGGTGATGTGACATCAGATCAAATTCCCACATTTGCTCTCCATGAAAACTCTCAAACACAAAGCAGTTCCCCTAGACTTGGGGATACTAGTGAGGCATCAGTCTCCAATTTGTTGGAATATGAGTTGTCCAACTTAGATCAACAGAACAGATCAATGGTAAATGGTGAGCTGGAATCTTCAGAGTCTAGAAGGAAAAGTGCTGTAGCTAGAAAAGTTGAAGGAAGAGGCAGTTCAATTCCTGTGGAGCAGGGTTCATTTGATTTTGGGCCAAAGAGCCATGATTATGGCCCTCGGAAGGTAAAGCTGTGCCATTTACTTTCAATATTTTACTGCTTCATTGAACCTAAGAAACGCATGCAATTGTTGATTTACTTATGTCTAACATTCATCTTGATTGCCGAAATCTTAATAGGATATTAATTGACTTGTCAAAAGTAATGTATTCCTCTCTATTTTGGTACAAAAAAATGTCCACTTCACTATGATTTTTTTACCTTCTATTAAAACTATAAAATACTCTATCAACGAGATATTCTCTATAAATAAGATAGAACTTTATAATTCTGGTATTGTTGCTACAACTACAAACAAGAGGTTTCGGATTTATTTATTTTTTTAACTTTTTTGATTAGAGAAGTTTAATTAAGCTAGATTTTTGAAGTACAAAATATAGGCAACAAGATGCTTTCAGTAAATTATTTTAGAAACCATTCGATCTTGTATTATTTGCTGTGCTTTTCTCTGCTAAAAGGAACACATGCAATTCATTATTTACCCTTTATTTGACATGTACTTAGTTGCTTATAAGGATCCACTATCCTGGTTGTTACAATGATTAGTCAGAAATCCATTTTAAATATCACACCTTTTCAATTCCTACCTAAATAGTCATGAGAACTTCAACAAAGACATGCATTTAGTGAAGGAGGGAGTTCATGATGTGGCTCAGAAGGTGATGATCTCCTTTGTCAATACAGTTAGAGATAGAGAGAGAAAATTGTTGTATTCAATTATGTTGAAAAGATATGTTAAACTTAAATACAAAGAGAGAATAAATAATGTATTTACTGAATAGCCCCTAACTGTCTTAAAGTGACCAAGTTGGTCAATACAATACACACACATATATTCTAACTTGCCTGTAGTGACTGTCCTTCTCTCCATCTCTCTCTGAATATTGGATCTCTGGTTCTCACTCTCTAATTCAGAAGCTTGTTACCATGAAATGATAGTTATGCTTGTGGAATTACAATATAAGTACTGCTTGTTCGTATACAACCTTTTGGATGCTTAAAGGTATCACTTTAACAGTTATCCTATTTTGGTCCAGTCTTATCTTCTGATCAAAATAATTGTTTAGGTGTAGAGTTGTCCAACTCATATCATGCAGTTAGTTATTTTTCCACTTCAAATTCTAGGAGTAGCTCTTCTACTGCATGCCAATATACTCTAGTTGCTCATTGACCAGAATAATGTTATACGCCACTATATCCTCGATACGAGTTTTAAGGTCCTTTTATCTGTCTTTAGTTTGCATCCCAATATTGCTCTGCATTATTTTTTATATTGTCTTTTATTCCATTTACATTTTATATAATGTTTTAATTTTATTTGTCACCTGCAAAGGCTGTGAAGTCATCAACGGTTTCAAGAGGAAATGAGCTGAGCAGATTTAGTGACACTCCTGCTGATGCTTCTTTAGATGACTTAATAGCTAAAGCCTCTACTTCTGGAACCTCGTCACATGTAAATGAATGCAATGATCTGGCGACAAAGTTAAGAGCAACAATTGCTCCAAAGCAAATGGAGAATGAAACAACACGAGCAAATGGTGGTGACTTACTTCGTATAATGATGGGTGTTTTAAAGGAAGATGCAATTGATATCGATGCTTTGGTATGCTTGATGTCTTGACTGGCTTGGTCAGGTTTTTGGTTGCTTCGTCTCTGACTGTTCTGTTTTCTGTCATCTTTGCATATCAGGGATTTGAAGATAAATTGCCTGCAGAAAATCTCTTTCACCTTCAGGTACTCGGTACTCATATTGCCTGATTTCTTTCTTAGCAGCTGCTGGTGTTAGTCTATTTTGTGGCTTTCATGTTATATTTTAATATTTTGGTGAACAATATAATTGAACTTAGCACATGTTCTGTCAATTATCCATTGAAGGAGAAACATCTCCCGTGCTTAAATTTTGCTATGTGGTTAGAACAAATTTCTCAGAATTTATACTCATACTGGAAGGAATACAGTTATTCCAGATTAGAATAATTTGAATGTACGAGCTACCTTGATTTCTTGTATGAGGTTATGCATTACTATTGAAGTTGTTTTTGGCATGTAAAAAAATGCAGATTCACTTAAGTTATCCTTCTTGACCGATACGTTACATTATTTTTTATATATTTGTAGTATTTTTTTCTTCTTGTAGATATTATTTTTTACAATTGTAAAGTAGATCTATATTTAGTTTGTGAAGTTGTATATGTGCGCAGGCTGTTGAATTTAGCAAATTAGTGTCAGCATTGAGACCAGATGAACCAGAAGATGTCATTGTATCTTCTTGTCAAAAATTGACTACTTTCTTTCAGCAACGACCGGAGCAGAAAATTGTTTTCATTACTCAACATGGTTTGCTTCCTCTAATGGAATTACTTGAGGTTCCACGAACTCGTGTATGTTGTCCTTATCAATCTCAAAGTCTGTTATTAACACCTACTGAATTACGTGATATTTGTTACTTGCATTATTGGCACTACCGCTACGAAATTTCAGGTCATTTGTTCCGTGCTGCAAGTCCTGAATCAGATAATCAAAGATAATACAGACTTTCAGGAGAATGCTTGTCTTGTCGGTCTGGTAAGTATTTTTAGCATTCTTTTCAGTAGTCTCTCTCTGTTTGGGGAGAATTGGTGCAATCATGTGATGATTTTGAATGTTGTTGTAAGTGCAGTCGATTGAATTCCGTCTGCATGTATAGTTTTTATTTACCTTCCAAAAGAATCCACTAATTTTGTATGTGAATCTGTATGGGAATAGTTTCAAAGTTCTGACATTTACCTTGTCAAGTACCTATTCATTCATAAAAATCAGCAATAGTAGTGGGGTCTAATTTATTTGCATCCTTCATGTGTAACCTTATCCATATTCGGGCTTTTTCACCTTCCCCTTTAGTGGAATAGTGCAGTGGGTTACATGTTAGTTGTTTTCACAACGAATTGCTTTTTAGAAACAGACGAGATGATTTAAGAAAGTGACTTTTAGTTTTTTACTTTGCTTTGTTCTCAAACCAAAGATAATAAAGTAAGAGTGAATGTAGCTTTTCTTTGATCTATATTTTAAATTTGTTCCATTGCATTCTTTTCTCTTTTCCCTTCATTTCAAATTACAGTGTCATATTTTTTACTACTTAGTTGGCAGAACTGCTCTTCGACTGATTGCAACATTCTTTAAAACTTGTTTTGATTGCTGGAAGATATTTTTAATTTTAAACTTATGGTTATCTTTTTGGATATACTATAATATTGACTATGCTTCAAAAGAAATTTCAATCTTAAATCTTCTATTGATGATAAGAAGAGTAAGAGAACTCTAAATTCCGTTTAATTCATTTATTTTATTGAACTCCCTACAGCGAAATATGTGATATGTTGGAGCATTACTATCATTTTTGTTATTCAAATTTTAATTCCAAGCCGAGAAGAATATAGGTGCAATTATGGTTTAGTTTGTTCCAAAGCCATAACACAGAAAAAGACTAAAGTTTTCATTGATTACGAGTTCATTTGCATCTTACATTAAGCGCATGTTTGGTTGGTGATTAAGTTATAATTATTAGAATATTAATTATTTAGCTAATTAGGTAATTACCATGTAAATAATAGCTAGTTTCCATGTATAGGGTTTCCTAAAATATCTTGTAATGTTCCTATAAAAAGAGTAGAAGACGGACAAGAAATTCATTCCGCAAATTGTTGTTATGGTATCAGAGTCCTAATTTACTTACTCGTGCGTTTGAATTTTTGGGTGCTTGGGTCTTAATTCATAGTAATCGACGCTCGTTCCTCAGCCTCTATCTGGATTTTTCGAATTTCTCTGCGTGCGTGGTTTTTTTGGTCCGTCCTTCAGTCTCGGTCTTCTTCTCGCGTCGCCGATCTTCATCTCACGCGCGTCGCCTCGCCGGCTAGTGGTGTTGATCGTCGTTTTTTTTCTTCTCGGTTCGGTGTCGATTCTTGGTTGCGGCACATTCTGTCATGACTTGGGCCTTTTACTTTTATTTATGTATTTGGGCCTGTATTTTAAGTGGGCTAGCCCAAGCCATTTACTTTTATGGTGTTGTATATAGTATTGTATTGTAAGCTTAGAGAAGGATGAATGGAAAATTGAACGGTGGCTTACAGCCCCCTTTTCTCCGTGTCTTCTTCTTCGATTTCTTCCCACTTTCCCTGCTTGCTCTTCTCCGTTCTTCTCCTTCTCTTCTTCTTTATCTGTCTCTCCAGCTGTTTCCCCTTCTTCGGTTCTTCTTCTTCTCCTCTTCTTTTGTTCTCTGTTCTTCTCTGCTTGTGTGTGTTGATTGAATCAACAGCTTTTCTCATCTCCTTGTTTTATCATTTATCCCTCCCCAATTCTATTTTTCTTCATTTGTTTGGTTACAATTCCAGCTGATTCCAGCTAGGATAATTCCTCGATCAAGCTCTGTGAGTCGGTGGTTGCGAATTGAGGTCCAATTCGTGACAAATGGTATCAGAGCAGACATATTATACTGGGCAACTGATCAATATGGATACAAGGTCTAAGGCAGTGGATGTTCATATGAAGAAGCTGGATTTGAAAATAGCTGATTTGGGTATGTTACCAGCAGATTGGAGGCCCAACTGGAATCAACATATCAAACCCTCCAGGTATTTAGTCACATGCAAGTAAAAATGGAGAATACCTTATTAGATATAAATTAGGAGGTGAAGAAATCATGGAGATTTCAATCAATGCCTTAACTGGAGAGTAGGAACAGAAGACAATTAGAGTGCCATGAGTAGTTAAAGGAAGAAAAGTGTCCATTTGGATTGATAGTGGAAGCGCACACAGTTTTGTGGATGAGAAATTAGCCAAAGTATTGAAATATGCTACTGATGGAACTAGTAAAGTAATAGTGAGGGTAGCCAACGGTGATAAATTAAAGAGTACAGCATTATACCAACCTGTGGTATGGAAGGTTCAAGACTGGGAGTTTTAGTTCAAACTCAGGACCCCTAAATTAGCAGGGAGGGACATGGTGTTGGGGGTAGATTGGATGAGTCAGTTTGGTCCAATTACGTTTGATTTCATACAAGGGTGTGTCCAGTTCCAAAGCAATGTTGAACTGATAAAATTGATGAGTGAAGTTTCTAACGATCCTGTTAGATTAATGGAGATGGAGAAAATGTTTGGTAAGGAGCCTTATGGGATATACTTATAAAAAAAAAAGGAGCCTTATGGGATAGTGGGGCAATTGTACCATATGAGGGAGGAACAAACTGGATATACATGGCCATATTTTAGAGGTCATACACAAACTTCCCGGGGTATTTGAGAAGCCAATAGGGTTACCTCCGCCTAGATCACATGATCATCACATCCCCTTGAAGGAACGAGCACAATCATTTAAAATCCGAACTTATTCAGAAACCAGAACGTGAGAAGTTGATTAAAGAAATGCTGGTTGAGGGTGGTGCAGATAATGTTAACCAGGCATATGTCATCTTGCACTACTTGCTTAATCCAAAGGTGGTGAAGAGAATGAGGCAGCTAACTTCATACAAAGATGACATCCAAACCTTCAACCTTGAGGACAATGTTAATTTAAGGGGAATGGATGTCATGATTTGGGCCTTTTACTTTTTTTTTTTTTTATGTATTTGGGCCTATATTGTAAGTGGGCTAGCCCAAGCTATTTACTTTTATGGTGTTGTATATAGTATATTGTATTGTAAGCTTAGAGGAGGATGAATGGAAAATTGAATGGTGGCTTACAACCCCTTTTTCTCCCTGTCTTCTTCTTCTTCTTCTCCGATTTCTTCCCAGTTTCCTTGCTTGCTCTTCTCTGTTCTTCTCCTTCTCTTCTTCTTTATCTGTCTCTCAAGCCGCTTCCTCTCTTCGGTTCTTCTTCTCCTCCTCTTCTTTTGATGTCTCTGTTCTTCTCTGCTTATGTGTGTTGATTGAATCAACAACTCTTCTCATCTCCTTCTTCTTGTTTTATCATTTATCCCTCCCCAATTCTATTTTTCTTCATTTGTTTGGTTACAATTCCAGCCGATTCCAGCTAGGATAATTCCTCGATCAAGCTGTGTGAGTTGGTGGTTGCAAATTGAGGTCCAATTCGTGACACATTCCAAGCGTATGGGTGTTGGGTTACAGAATTCTTAGGTGTTGGGTGGTGAAATTACATCTTCAATTGCTTCTTTTGATCTCAGGTGCCACGATTTCTTCTACTTCTTCACCCTCCGGTGACACGGTTTCTTCCATCTATGTGGCGTGAGGTTGATCTGTGGGTGAGTGTTTGGTTAATTGGGTTGTAGTGTTGGGTTTTTTTTTTGCTTTGGGCTTCAATTATTTGACTAGTGTTGGGTTGATATATTTGGGCTATTGAATTTAATATGGGTAGTCACATCCATTCTTAGTTGGGCTGAATTATTTGGACTGGGCAGATTTTATTTGGTTAAATTGTGATTGCTGGTTCACGCCATTCTTAGTTGGGCTGAATTATTTGGACTGGGCAGATTTTATTTGGTTAAATTGTGATTGCTGGTTCACATTTATTTGGCCTTAAGTTCACGGGCCTTTTTTTTGGTTGATTTAATTCTTTAGATTTACGGGTTTGATTAATTTCGGCTGAATTTCATCATGGCATCTGAGAAGGCTGATTCTGTTTGCATTCGTTTTACTAGAAAGAACTATTCTTCATGGGCATTTCATTTTCAGTTATTAATTAAAGGCAAAAGTGATCTATGGGGACATATTGACGGGAGTATTCCTCCTCCCGATCAAGAAAAGGAAAGGGAGAAGTATCTTGCTTGGAAAACAAAGGACCTCGTTGGAGCAACATCATCAAGCAGCAATTCTTGTTGCGTATGCTGCTCAAGGAAAATTCAAGACTCAAGATATGTTTGGTGTTCAATGTTACAGTTGTAAGGGATTTGGTCATATGGCTCTTCAATGTCCACGAAAAATGTGTAATTATTGCAAGAAGTCTGGCGATGTCATTAAAGAGTGCCCTATACATCCTCCACGTAAAACCGGGTCAGGTTATGTTGTTGCGGCCACTTTAGCATCGAGTTCTGCTTCGTCAGTTGCTCCCACTGAAGTTCCAACCTCTCACGGTTCTACCTAACCTTCCATCACTCCTGAAATGATCCAAAACATGGTTATTTCTGCTTTGTCAGCATTAGGTGTCTCAGGTAAATCATCACATACTTCTCCTTGGTTACTAGATTCTGGTGCTTCTAATCATATGACTTATGATACTAAATTACTAACATTAGACCATATAGTGGACCCCTCCATAAACAAACTGCCGATGGTAACCCTCTTCCTATTTTGGCCATCGGTGACGTATCACCAGAGCTATCTAATGTTTTACTTTCTCCTCGTTTATCAACTACTCTTATCTCTGTTGGTCAACTTGTTGATAACAATTGCACCGTGTCTTTTTCTTCTTCTGGTTGTCTTGTCTTGTGCAGGATCAGGTCTCCGGGAGGACAATCATAAGGGGGGCCTAATGATGGACGTCTCTTTCCTATTTTATCGAAACATGTTCCATTTTTTTCTATTGTTTGTAATTTTGCTACTTTCGATATTTTTCATTGGCATGAGTTATTAGGGCATGCAAACTCTAATGTATTGCATTAGTTGTTAAACTCTGGTTTATTTGGTAATAAAAATTTTGCTTATGTTTCATCTTTCTCCCTTGACTATGCATCCTGTAAACTTGTTAAGAGCAAGGTTTTACTGTTTCCTTTCTTCAGTTCTCATGCTTTGCATATTTTTGATCTTATTCATAGTGATGTATGGAGTTTGGCACCTATCGTGTCTCGTGCACATAAATATTTCGTGACATTTATTGATGACTATAGTCGCTTCACATGGGTTTACTTTCTTCGTGCAAAGAGTGAAGTTTTTTCTGCTTTCAAGTCTTTCACTGCTTTCATTGACAATTAATTTTCCTCTTCTATTAAGATTTTACGGTCTGATTCTGGAGGTGCATATATGTCATGCATTTCAATCTTATTTACAAACCAAAGGGATAATTTCTCAGTGAAAGAACGGGGTGGCTGGACACAAAAATCGCCATCTTCTTGACATGGTTAGAACTCTTCTGATCGAGTCACCTGTTCCTTCTCGTTTTTGGTGTAAAGTGTTGTCTACTACTGTTCATCTCATAAATCGATTACCTTCTCCCATTATTGATAATGTTTCTCCATTTTATAAGCTCTGGTCATCATCCCACGTACTCTCATCTTCGTCCCTTTGGCTGTGTTTGTTTTGTTCATTTACCATCGCATGAAGGACAAAACTTACACCTCAATATGTCAAGTGTACATTTATGGGATATGGTGGGAGTCAAAAAGGATATGTCTGTTATGACCCTAAAGCACATTGGATTAGGATTTCCCGTAATGTTGTTTTTTTGAAAAACAATCTTTCTTCACTTCAGAAATTGCTTCTCTCCCCTTATGTTCTCTATATTGCCTAATTTTCCTATAGAATTCTCTCGCTACAAGCATGGTCTTGTTTACTCTCGCAGGCATACCACACCAGTCACAGCTTCCGGGCTTCCTTCTCAGACATCTGTTTCCTTGCGCCCCCTTGATCCTCCATCTCCGACATCAAATTCTTCACTAGATGATCACTCGCCTCCTATCACTCTTCGTCGCACCTCATGTGTTCCTCGACCTCTCGATAGGTATGGTTTTTCTTCTCATAGCTCTATGTCTGCTACTCTTGACTCGATTTCCATTCCTACATCTTATAGACAGGTTATGGAACAAGAGTGTTGGCAACAGGCGATGAATATAGAACTTGAGGCTCTTGAAGCCAATCAAACTTGGGATATTATACCATGTCCGCCAACTGTGAAACTAATTAGGAGTAAATGGGTATATTCGATCAAGCTTCGCTCTAATGGTTCTCTTGAACGCTATAAGGCTTGGTTAGTTGCCTTGGGTAATCGTCAAGAGTATGGAATCGACTATGATGAGACATTTGCTCTCGTGGCTAAAATGACCACCGTTCGCCTCTTGTTATCTCTTGCTGCTTCTCAATCTTGGTCTCTTCATCAAATGGATGTTAAGAATACGTTTTTACATGGAGACCTCAAGGAAGACATTTACATGAAACTTCCTTCGGGTATGCCACTTCCCTCTAATGACTCTGTCTGTAAGCTCAAACGCTCTCTGTATGGTCTTAAGCAGGCACCGCAGGCTTGGTTTGACTAGCTTCGTCACTCTTTTGGATTTCTCCTTTACTCAGAGTCAGTACGACACATCTCTGTTCTTTCACAAGAGTGCTGCTGGTATCGTTTTTTTGTTGGTGTATGTGGATGACATTATTATTTCTGGATGCGACCACATTCTTATTCAGAAGCTTCGGCAGCATCTTCACTCCGTTTTTCATATGAAAGATCTTGGTCAACTTACTTCCTTGGGTTAGAGGTTCATACTACGTCGCATGGTATCTTCTTGAATCAACTTAAGTATATTCAAGACTTGATTCGGTTGGGTGATTTGTTTGAAGCCTCATCGGTTGATACACCTTTGGAACTTAATATTAAATATCGAAAAGATGAAGGCGATATTCTTCCTGATCCGACTCTTTATCGGAAGTTGGTGGGTAGTCTTACCTATCTTTACCATCACACGTCCGGATATTTCCTTTGCCGTGCATACTGTCGGCAAGTTTATGGACGCTCCTCCTCACCTTCATTAGGTAGCTGTTCGTCGCATTATTCGCCATCTTATTGAGACTCCTCATTGTGGACTCTTCTTCCCTCGAGGGTCGTCTCTTGAGCTTACAGCCTATAGTGATGCTGACTGGGCGGGTTGTTCATATTCTAGTCGATCTACTACTGGGTGGTGTGTCTTTTTGGATGATGCTCTCATTCTTGGAAATGTAAGAAATGGGACTGTGTCTAAATCCTCCACTGAGGCTGAATATCGAGCTATGTCCGCTGCATGTTCTGTGGTTGCGTGGTCTCCTTGCAGAAATTGGTTTCCCTCAATCACATCCTATGCCCCTTCATGGTGACATTACTAGTGCCATTCAGATAGATTGCAGCTAATCCTGTGTACCACGAACGCACCAAACATATCGAAGTGGACTGTCATTATATTCGGGACGCCTATGACTCCAAGATCATTGATCTTCCCCATGTTTCCACCACTCACCAGGTTGCAGATATCTTCACCAAATCTCTGACCCGCCACCGTCATAATTGAAGGTCTGAACCAGTAGTGAATATTGAGTGATTTGAGATCTAAATATAAGGAGAATCATTAGAGTTGTTGAGATCTAAATGTGAAAGGATTCATAAGTAGAGTAAAATTGGGATAGTGATTGAATCTTTAGTAAACGTGGAGTGATTGTGGTGAGGTAATAGAGGTTAAGAGCACCAAATGCTGAACATTTTCAAATATAGATTCAACTAATAATGCGGAAAGGAATATTGGAGATGATGTGAACTAAAAAATATCATGTTGGTTAGGTTAAGCAGGGGAGTGCCATGGTTTTGTGTGATTGATAAATCATGTAAAATGTATGTGATCGACACCATTTTTATGTGATTGAATGTAGATTTTTAGTTTTGTTTATTTATTTTGTGATGAATGTAGGTTATTAACGCAATAACTATATAAAGGGAATGTAGTTAGCATAATGTTAAGATGGGTTTGGAATCAAATGCAAAGAGATATAATAAGAAATGAGTAATGTAGCTAGTTGTTCAAGGTACTTCGTGTTGAAGATAAATTGTGGGAGAGCCCTTCGAGATAATTTGGGCATATTTAGTGAATGACACTAAGTGAACCAGTATGAGAATTGATAGAACCTAGAGAAAAAGTCGACTTGAATAGCATGACTAAGATAACTAATTATACTTGAGCCTTTCTGGATATACTTTGGAGATGACACTTGATCCAATGGAGTGGAAGATGAAACTCCATGTAGCTGTTACCCGGGCTCTGTCAACTTAAATTACATTTTGAAATTGGATCTTCATTTACCAGATTCAATCCTATATATATTGACTAGAAAAATTATGATCGATTCTGGTTCTGATTTACATTTGAATACATTATTCAAATTTTCATGGTTACTTTTATTCATGATATAATTATTGAATTTGTGTAGCACATATAATCTTGTGAAATGTTTGTCGAACAGAGAATAAAAAATAAAAATTGCAATATCACTTGTTTTTTCTTTTCTTTTCTTGTATGTGAAATAAAGTTGTGGTAATCCCTTCTTACCTTTCTAAATTGAAAAGCTTGTTCACATATGATTATATTGGCTATTATGATTTGTTTCAGTGACCAACGCCTCTTCAAATGCATGTTAAATAACCAGCTAAGAGGTTTTAATGTTTGAAAAGATTCTAACATCAATGTTTGCATTTACACATTAGATCCTTATTGGACCGATACAAGTAGTGACAAGGCAACTTCTCTGTTGACAAATCTTAGCTTTTGTTTTAAATGGATATTTGGAAGTTCGTATAATTGATCTTCAAAATCCATCCCTTATTTCCTCTTGAATTACTCCAAAACTCCCATCTTCACGTACCATAGGAAAAGGAATAAGATGAATCCTTGTTTGGTACAAGATTCTTTAACTCAATTGTTTTCCAAACTCATTTTCAACCATATATCTCACACAAAAATAATTTTGCACGTGGACCCATAACTTTCCCTTACTTTTAAACCTCACATTCTCTAAAAAAAATCTACATCAAACCGGCCCGAAATTCATTACCTTGTTTTATGAAGCTTTGCTGTTTGAATATTGCCTTATGGTCTAGATCCCTGTTGTGATGAGCTTTGCCATGCCTAACCGTCCCCGGGAGGTTCGCATGGAAGCAGCTTTCTTTTTGCAGCAGCTCTGCCATTCAAGGTTAGGTTTCTTCCTTCTGCAGTTTGATTGATGATCTAAATTGTTTTACTAGAGTATAAGGATACTCGTTTCTTCAGCCCATTGACATTGCAGATGTTTATTGCTTGTCGTGGCATACCAATCCTGGTGGGCTTTCTGGAGGCTGATTCTGCAAAATATAGGTTGGTGATCTATATACTTCTGTAGAATTAAAATGGTTAATTTTGTAGGGCTAATCCCAGTGATCATGTAATTATATTTAGCTATATTTAGTTTCCTATTTTTTTGTGATTTGGTTTGATAGGTTAGACATATTAGTTTCCTAAATTAGTGGCTAGAATTAAGGAATGTAAATCAACATGTGATTTCTCTTCCTGTATGTGTATATATTCAGCATTCTCTATGATTAATAAATAAGTTATTTCACCATCTTTTCCTATATGGTATCAGAGCCGCCCCTGAAACCCTGAATCTGAGATGGCCGCCGGAAAAGATTCCTCATCTGATGTAACCTCTGCTGCATAGGACGTCGACTCTACCTTTCATGGAAATTCCGAACATTCCATCATTCCCATCACTGGGCATAAACTTAATGGGCAGAACTATCTCTAGTGGTCCCAATAGACCATAATGTATATCTTCGGCAAAGGGAAATATGACTATCTCACAGGAACTTCAAAGCCACCATCCATGGCTGATCCCAAATTCAAGAGGTGGAAATCTGAAAATTACATGGTCATGTCCTGGCTAATCAACACAATGGATGTCGAGATTGGCCAAAACTTCATGTTCTATTCAACTGCAAAAGAAATTTGGGATAGTGTGAAAGAAACCTATTCAGACAATGAAAATACCTCTGAACTTTTTGAAATCAAAGGAACTCTCCATAATCTTCGACAAGGTGATAATTATGTGACTTGTTACTTCAACTTCCTTACTCGATATTGGCAGCAACTTGACATGTTTGAAGATATCTCGTGGGAGTGTCCTCAAGACGGAAAGAAATACCGCACTATTGTAGAGAAAGAAAGAATTTTTAAGTTCTTACTTGGCCTAAACAAAGATCTTGATGAAGTAAGAGGAAGAATTTTGGGGACCAAACCTCTGCCTTCTTCCTGTGAATCATTCTCAGAGGTCAAAAGAGAAGAAAGTAGAAGGAAGGTCATGATGGGAACTCAAGGGATCGCTGTCCCAACTGAAGGCTCTGCCCTTACCTCTCATGGAAACAACAATCAAGGAAGTGACAATCACCCTCACAAAGGAAGACCATGGTGTGATTTACTGTCATCAGCCTGGACACCTTCGGGGAAAGTGCTGGAAACTCAATGGTAAACCCGCTGATTGGAAACCAAACAAGTTGAATTCTAACCGTAAAAGTCGTGGCTTCTCTGCCACTGCTGATGACCAATCTGTGCCTGAATCCTCAATATTCAGCAAAGAACAACTTGATCTCCTTCAAAAAATGTTCAACCAAACACAAGTGAGTATGAATGTCATCGGATTGGGTTCCATAGCCCAGAAGGGTATGTTTTCAAGCGCTCTTAACAGCAAAGCTGAGAAAAATAGCCCTTGGATAATTGACTCGAGGGCCTCTGGTCACATATCATGTGACTGGTGATGCCTCCTTATTCCACTCTTACTTACCATGTTCTGGAAATCATACAGTGCGCCTTGCAGATGGTTCCTTATCCACAGTTTCCGGAATTGGAACCATTATTATTTCTAAACACATTGTTCTTAGTTCTGCCCTATTGGTTCCAAAGCTATCTTGCAACCTATTATCAATTGGCAAACTCACAAAAGATCTTAATTGTATTGCTAAATTATTTCCTACTCATTGCATATTTCAGGAACGGGACTCGGGGAGGATGATTGGCAATGCTGAGGAGTGTGCGGGCCTCTATCTATTCAAGTCAGACAAGGCTACTGGAATTCAAACTACTACACTAGCCTTAATGAGTCAGTCCAATAAGAATTCTATGCCTGTTCTTGTTTCGACACATGACAATAATAGTGCAATCATGCTGTGGCACTTCAGATTAGGTCATCCCAATTTTATGCATCTGTCAAAGTTGTTTCCATCATTATTTATTAATAAAAATCCAAGTTTATTCCAGTGTGAAATCTGCCAATTTGCTAAACTTGTAAGAAGTTCATTCCCTGCACATAAATGTCAGCCTTCATATCCATTTTCAATTATACACAGTGACATTTGGGGTCCCTCTCGAGTTAAAAATATTTCTGGAGCACGATAGTTCATCTCTTTTGTTGATTATCATAGTAGAGTCACTTGGGTATTTTTTATGAAAGAAAAATCTGAGGCAAGTCAAATTTTCAAGAAATTTCACTCCATGATTAAAAATCAATTCCAAGCCAATATTCAAATTTTGAGAACTGACAATGCTAAAGAGTACTTCAAGTCCATCCTTGGTACTTTTCTTACTGAGAAGGGCATAATCCATTAAGGCTCATGCATTGATACCCCATAGCAAAATGGGAGAGCTGAACGTGAAAATCGTCACCTACTAGAAGTTGCCAGTGCTCTTATGTTCATATCTAATCTTCCAAAGCATTTCTGGGGAGATGTACTTACCGCTGCATATTTGATTAATCGAATGCCCACTCGTGTCCTCCAATTCTACACTCCGAATCAAATTCTCACCAAAGCATACCCATCCACACAGCTAATCTCCAAGTTACCACTAAAGGTTTTTGGGTGCTCAGCGTTTGTTCATGTTCTACCACATCTTCGCAGTAAACTTGATCCAAAGGCCATTAAATGTGTATTTCTTGGGTATTCCCCTACTCAAAAAGGGTACAAATGTTACTCTCCCGAAACGAAAAAATTCTTTACCACTATGGATGTAACATTCTTTGAAAATCAATCTTTCTATCCCAAAACTTATATTCAGGGGGAGATTGCTGACATTAGAAGAGGAGAAGAATATCAGTTTTGGGACTTAGAACCTATCCCAGCTACTGCAATACCACCTGATCCAGTTACATCCATATCACCTGAGCCAACCGTGCCTCCCTCTCCTCAGTTTTTAATCGAACCTGTCATCAAATCCCTAACTCTTAAGTGCAGGTGGAAAAGGCAAAGAACTCCAAGTTTACTCCAGAAGTTCAAAAATTGACAAGGAGATAGTGAATCAAACTCTTCCCGAGCATTGTCAAACATCTACTCCAAGTTCTGACCATGCGGATTCAGGTAACATCGAAAATTCATCTGATTCTATTTCCTTATCATATGATGATCTTGAGGTTCCCATTGCACAAAGGAAAGGAGTCAGGTCTTGTACTCGACACCCCATATCCAATTTCGTGTCATACAACAATCTTTCACCTGTATATCATGCCTTCATTTCTAATCTGTCACTTATGAAGATTCCAAACAGTGTTCAAGAGGCCATGAAATGTCAAAAATGGAAAGAAGCCATAAATGAAGAGATGCGGACTCTCAACAAAAATGGCACATGGGTTCTAACAGAACTTCCAAAAGGAAAAAGACTGGTCGGTTGTAAATGGATCTTCAATGTAAAATACAATGCAGAATGAAGCTTAGACAGATACACGGCCGTGTTAGTAGCGAAAGGCTATACCCAAACATATGGAATCGATTATCAAGAGACATTCGCCCCTGTTGCCAAACTAAATACAGTTCGGGTCCTCTTATCTTTGGCCTCAAACTTAGACTGGCCACTTCATCAACTAGACATCAAGAATGCCTTCCTGAATGGGGACCTAGAAGAAGAAGTCTATGTGGAGATTCCACCAGAGATTGAAAGGAAAGAAAATTCCAACCTAGTGTGTAAATTGAAGAAATCATTATATGAATTGAAACAATCACAAAGAGCATGGTTTGAACGGTTCACGAGAGTTGTGAAGAAATATGGTTACTCATAGGGACAATCTGATCATACTCTCTTTATCAAACACCTGATGGGAAGCTCACTCTTCTCATTGTATACTTGGATGACATCATTGACACAGGGAACAATCATGACGAGATAAGTCAGTTAAAGTCCATTATTGCATCAGAATTTGAGATTAAGGATCTCGGAAATCTAAAATACTTTCTCGGCATGGAAGTGGCCCAATCAAGCAAGGGAATTACTATTTCCCAAAGGAAATACACCCTTGACTTGCTTACGGAGATAGGTATGCTCGGCTGTAAATCGGCGGATACTCCTATGGACTCAATGCATAAGATTGGGATGAAGGAAGGTAGTGCTCCAGTGGACAAAGGAAGATATCAACGACTATTGGGAAGACTAATTTATTTATCTCACACCAGACCTGATATCGGATTCTCCGTGAGTGTTGTTAGCCAATTCATGAATAATCCTATCAAGGAACATATGGAAGCTGTATACCGAATACTCAGATATTTGAAAATGACACTATGCAGAGGACTATTCTTTAAAAAGGGGAACAACAAAGGCATTGAAGTATACTCGGACGTAGACTGGGCAGGGTCCATAACTGATCGCCGATCTACTTCTGGTTATTGCACCTATGTATGGGGAAATTTAGTCACTTGGCGAAGCAAAAAACAATATGTAGTAGCTAGGAGCAGTGCAGAAGCGGAATTTCGAGCTATGGCCCTTAGCATATGCGAGGTCATATGGCTAAAAAGACTCCTAGATGAACTAAAAATCTCATGTGATGACCCAATTAAAATGTATTGTGATAATCTAGCTGCCATTAGCATAGCAAAAAATCCAGTTCATCGTGACAGAACAAAGCACGTGGAGATTGACAAGACATTTTATCAAGGAGAAAATAGAAGAGGGAATCATCAAGATGATCTATACTCCTACACGTCTTCAGACTGCAGATATTCTTACAAAGGCCCTTCCAAGAATCAATTTCGATCATCTAGTTTCCAAGCTGGGAATGATCAATATCTATTTTTCTGTGATTTGGTTAGATAGGTTAGACATATTAGTTTCCTAAATTAGTGGCTAGAATTAAGGAATGTAAATCAACGTATGATTTCTCTTCCTGTATGTGTATATATTCAGCATTCTCTATGATTAATAAATAAGTTATTTCACCATCTTTTCCTGTAACTTCAAATGAAGATTCCAACATTTACACATGCTTATTTTCTTTTATTCATTAAAGTAGCGACAAGTGAACATATGTTAGGGGAGAATATATTAACACGGTTTGGCCATATCCGAAAGATGTTAGATGCATCGGGAAGAAATTTGATCAGGTATTTAGCGTAAATGCAGGGGAAGATGTTTTAAAAATCACATGGTATGAGGAAATTGAAAAGGATTTTGATCCTTTGTGACCAATCCTTTGAGATGACCTTGGTAGGGCAGAGTGGGAATTAATTATCCATGTAATTGACCTTGGAGGTGGGCCTTGTGACTGGGCTGTTGTGCTGCATGATGTCAAAAAATCTTGTAATGAACTTATTGATCATGTATAGAATTTCTCATGGATTAAAAATATTTGCTCATATAAAATTGCTGCACAAGCTAAAATAATTTCGATTTCTATTTCTTTTTTACTTAAAATGGATTTCTTTTTCTTTTTTCTTTTTGCATTTTATTCTGACCATTTATGTTTTATCAACGACTGGCAAGCAAACTCGTTTACCTTCTTTTGTGAATGCATTGACTAATTTACTTTATTCCTTAATCTAGGGAAATGGTTCACATTGCTATTGATGGCATGTGGCAGATTTTCAAGCTTCAGAGGTCCACCACCAGAAATGACTTTTGTCGTATTGCTGCCAAGAGTGGAATATTACTTAGACTTATCAATACTCTTTATAGCTTGAATGAGGCAACCCGTCTGGCTTCCATAGCTGGTGGATCTGGGTTCCCTGTAGATGGTCTAGCACCACGACCACAATCTGGTCCTCTTGATTCCAGCAGCCCTTCCTTTGTGCAGACAGATACACCATTTTATGGAATTGACCAGCCTGACCATCTTAAAATAAAACAAGGAGATCATGTATCACTACCAGGAGTGCAAGAACCTTCACGAACATCAGTCACGCATTCTCCTGATTCACGATTCTTTGCTCCAGATGCTGATAGGCCTCAGTCAAGTATGGTTAATGTGGAGGCTTCTGGTACTTCAAAATTACCAGATCCTGCAGCTTTGGACAAAGGAACCAATGCTGCGTCAAAGAGAGAGCCGAGAGCTGAAGTCGAACTGAAACAGCAAAGAGGTCCAAATGCAGGAAGTATAGCATCGACAGATAGGCCCCCAAAATTCATGGAAGGGGCATCAAATGGATTTTCTTCTGCTACTGCTACTCAGCAAGAGAATGTTAGACCCCTTCTCAGTTTGTTGGAGAAGGAACCTCCATCGCGGCATTTCTCTGGTCAGCTTGAGTATGTACGTCATCTTACTGGGTTGGAGAAACCTGAAACTATACTACCACTTTTACATGCATCTGGTGACAAGAAAACAAATGGGCTGGACTTTTTGATGCCTGAATTTGCAGGTATTTGATCTGTCCAATTTTCATGATTGCGTCTGCATTGAACCACCCCTGCTTGCAATTGAATTTGCCTTAGTTGCAGCATAATCTTTTCTTTGCATTCAAATTAATAAACAATATGATCCAGATACTTTTTAATTTTTGTCCAGAGGTATCTGGACGAGGGAGGGAAAACTCTAATATGGACTCATTACCTAGAAGTTCACCTAAAACAGCAAATGTGAAGTTAGGATCCCTGACAGCTAATGGAGGAATTGCTTCCGCATCTGGACTTGCGTCTCAGACAGCATCAGGTGTACTGTCTGGTTCTGGAGTTTTAAATGCTAGGCCAGGAAGCGCAACGTCATCTGGGTTACTTTCCCACATGGTATCATCTTGGAATGTTGATGTTGCTCGGGAATATTTGGAAAAGGTGGCAGACCTTCTACTCGAGTTTGCTGCAGCTGACACAACAGTAAAATCTTACATGTGTAGCCCGAGTTTACTTAGTCGTCTTTTCCAGATGTTCAATAAGATAGAGCCTCCAATTCTTTTAAAGGTAATGCAACAGATTATATGTTGAACACTGTATCTGATTTTTGCTGTGGTCTGATCACCCTTACTAATTTCTTGTCTCGTAGTTGTTGAAGTGTATTCATCATCTGTCCGCTGATCCTCATTGCTTAGAAAATCTTCAACGAGCAGATGCAATAAAGTATTTGATCCCTAACCTCGATCTCAAAGAGGGTGCCCTTGTATCCCAAATACATCATGAGGTGAGGTGTTGAAGCAAAAAATTTTAAAAAATTCATTTTTCAATGAACTGAGCAACGATAATATCACACATTATCTAATAGTATCAAGGAAAGGCATGTAACTTACATCCTTCGAGCTTCTGCATCATTGAATATTGTCTCACTAGATTCATTGTTACAGGTTCTCAATGCACTTTTCAATTTGTGCAAGATTAACAAGCGGAGACAGGAACAAGCAGCAGAAAACGGAATTATTCCACACTTGATGCAATTTATCATGTCAGATTCTCCATTAAAACAACATGCACTACCTCTGCTATGTGATATGGCCCATGCATCACGTAATTCAAGGGAGCAATTGAGGGCTCATGGAGGTCTGGATGTGTACCTGAGCCTTCTTGAAGATGAGCTTTGGTCTGTGACGGCATTAGATTCAATAGCTGTATGCTTGGCCCATGACAATGAGAACAAAAAAGTAGAGCAAGCTTTGTTAAAAAAAGATGCCGTACAGAAACTGGTTAAGTTCTTCCAGTGCTGTCCAGAGCAGCACTTCTTGCACATGCTGGAGCCTTTCTTGAAAATTATCACGTATGTGGTTTCTTCTATAAATAAATCTGTTACATTATATTTGAAAAAAAAATACTCCCCCTGTTTCAAAACCTTTGCTATAGTTTGGCATTTTTGGTGACCCGAACTTTTTTGCAAAGCTTATTTGATCTCACTTTATTTACTTCTAGAAAAATGTTTTTAGATGATGCTAAGTTCATTTGAAACTATACTGAGACAACATGAGATACTGCTCCAGCATTTCTCTCTCACTATCGTAAGCCTTATTTGGCCCCAATTTTTTGAATCTCATTTTTTCCCGAACTCATTATATTGTTCATTGCTTTGATGGACGGACGAATAAATAGTTTCTCTGCTTCGGGTTTCTCTTTTTGTTTCTTGTTATAGGGATATATCATGTCATATTTTGATTGTACGAGTAAATCAAAATCAAAGTGTATTGTGCGGTTTACAGATGTTAAGGGTTTATATCATAGCATAGCCAGAGAGAATGGAAAAGAAACTTGAGCCATTGTACTGCGTCCCTCACACCTCACATCTAGGTCTAGGTTTGTATCCAAAACACAGAAATTGGTTCAGAAGAGTTGCAGATTCTTTTTAATTAGACTTATGCTGTGGTGAAATCATTGAAATGACCATTTTAGATTAAATGTATTGGCTTGTTCACATCGTAACTAATATAAAAAGAACTACTAGACTAGACTAGAAGTTGGTTTCTCCGAAGTTATCCCAACACTTACTGGATGGAGACTTATTCATTTAAGTAACTGTCAGTGGTTTTTCTCCATGGAAACAAGACTTTCTTTCAACACATGCCTGAGAATTCTAGATATTGATAGAAACCCCTCAACTAAAAGACGTAAAAATTTTAAGTAATACAACATATTCATGTACATACAGGAATATCAGCTTCTATGACTATATATCAGAATTAAGCCATTTGTTGAGAGTAATCCAATTTTTAGATCTGCAAACATCTTTTAATTTACCTATTCTTAGCAATTTTCTAGCTGGAAAAGGAAAATGGTATGTAATTAAGATGTCATTCTGCATTCCTTTTCAGTTTGAGGAACTCACTGATGCTTTGTTTTTTGTTTTTCCTTGTTATTATGCAGGAAATCATCTCGAATAAACACCACTCTTGCAGTTAACGGTTTGACACCATCGCTAATAGCGAGACTTGACCATCCAGATGCTATAGCTCGCCTGAATTTGCTCAAACTAATTAAGGTGAGCAAATGACTAGTTCTTATCCTGCATCTGTTACATGTCACTTAGTTCACTCATTGTCCAAGTACAGGTTGTGCTACGCTAAATTTCTTGGATAGATTAAGTTATTAGTAGATTCAGGAACTTCCGATGCTAAAGATGGGCAGCAGCTTATCCAGTAAATTCTACTTGGTAGAGTGGGGTGTCGTTCTATGTTATGTTATTGCTTCCTCCCTGCCCCTTTCTCGTCTTCTAAAATGGATGAACCTTGTAACACTACAGAAAAACTTTCTCAAAGTTGAACTATAAATGGGAGGTTTGGTAGTCACTTGTATATAGACTTTTAGGTACTGTTTGGCTGAAGTAATGTAATTGCGAAACCCTTTTCATCTTCTTTTCAGTCAGCGGATTTGAGCTCTTTAGTTGATCAGTGTGTCTACTCCTATTTCGGCTATTATAAGTGCTTCTCCCTAACCAGTCTTTCTACCCAAGCATGTCTTGCAAGAACTCAGGACTCATTTTGGAATGTTAGTTGGTCAATGTTTTCGGATTTGGTACAAATGATCAGGCGGAAATTATCTAAATAGAAATGATTTTCAAGTTTTCTTCATTTCTATTTCTACCTTGATTGTGCATGTCATTCTTTGGTATGACTTATTTGCATCATAATCAGTTGTCATGATATATATATAGAGTACCAGTAGTCCATATACCTTTTTGACGGGATACTCTTCAAATTACTCATCTGCACATTTCACTATTTCCAAAGGATTTCATATTACACGTGTTTTCAAGTAACTTAGGATGTTTATATATTTATTGGTTCTGAAAGATTCTTTGAAAAGTTTTTATTTGATATAGTTTGTTATTATAAGCTCAATGAATTATATAGTTGGGACCGGGTACTTCTCTAGCAATTTACAGTTATGGTACAATTCGACAGCAATTTAATTGCATGTTATGATCATTATCTGTTTGTTGAGTCAAGAAAAATGCTATACATTTGGGTACTAAAAACACATTGCTTTTGATGATGGACTCTGGGTGTTTGTTTATCAGGCTGTTTATGAGCACCATCCTCGTCCAAAGCAACTGATAGTGGAGAATAATTTGCCTCAGAAACTTCAAAATTTGATCGAGGAGCGAAGAGATGGGCAGAGTTCTGGTGGCCAAGTTCTGGTAAAACAAATGGCTACTTCATTACTCAAAGCACTTCATATCAACACAGTTTTGTAAATTCGTGCTTTGTCTTATTTTTCTTATATGTCGACATTTGTTTCTTAATTTTAATATTTTGTTTCTGTTTTCTTGAAATCAACATTGAAGTGTAAATCATTTTCCTGTTGTCAGCCCGTATGTTTGGAATTGTGGCTGTATTAGGGTATTTATATTAATATTTTTTCCTCCTAGTATCAAGTTTAACTGTTTGTATATACTGCAATATAAACTTTAAGCAGAATCGGTTATTATTTGTGTGCATTTTGAGCATGCAAATATAACTTTTTGGTGTTACGTTTGTTACTTATTCAGTGGAATTATTCTTGATGCATTCAAAAATTGTTGATAGAAGATTTATTCCTCCCCCACCCTTCACACTAACACATTTATGCAAACACAACAACAGAATTTCACAAGAACTTATAACAAGTTCTGCAACTCACCTAACAATTTACTTCATAAGCCTCGTAATCTTGGAATGTCAATGATATCGGGAATAGCAACCTCAAGATGAGGTATATGTAAATAAGTAATATGCAGGGCAGGCAACCGGTCATCAGATTTTGTGATCAATTTCTTCAGCTCTACTTATCAAAACAATTAATTATTTCACCTTTACATGATATTAATTTTTTTTTTTTATAGATAATCAGAAAATTTTATTAATCAAAGAAGACGTGATATTAAATTTATAACCAAACTAATATTATGGAAACTGCTAACACGAAGAAAATGATACATACATACTAGATGTACTGCACATTAAACAGACATCTTTTAAGTATAAATGCTGGGAGAAAAAGGAACAAAGAAATAGTTCATCATTTTGTTTTGTTGTTTGTTCTTCAGTCATGTACTAAAATATCAAGCAAGAGAAATGGTTCTTTCTCCTTTTATTGATTTTAAACAATAATCATTCCATTAGACATGAAAGCAGAACTAGTCAGAAAAATTTCCCTTCGATCATTCCACGTAATGGGAGAAAATTTAGAGGGTACATGAAAGCCTAAATGAGGGGCTAAAAAGGTCTCCTTCAAAAACTCAAATCATAATTTCATTAAATTAAAAATAACAACTAAGGCATAAATGTGAATTCTCTTTAACATCTTCAACATAATAAAATATTACGTTATTTTCAAAAAAAAAGTATGATCAGAACACAGATTTATGACTCCTATTAGGGATGTAAAGCAACCCTCCGTCGAGTCGAGTATGTATGCCTAATCATCACCAAATGTAGTCTTCTTCCCTGCACCTGTAAACATTAGTTGCAAAATAGTTAGGCATAACACTAAATTTTACACAAATAAATAACTGTGTTACCAAACAAGACATTCACATCACATGCGAGGTTGATATGCAAAAGCTAAGAAATTTGAACATTTTTCCACGACTCTAATTAAAAATGCTATTAGATATATACTGCAAAATCATTAGACCTAATTTTTTTAATCTTTGGGTAATGAAGCATATAAATCATAGAGAGTGGAAAAGTCAGCGAGTTGAATTAAATTATGATATTAGAAATAATATTTTGGAAACAAGACGAGTCAACTTCTTTCTACCAAGAAAATCAGCATCAACTCACTTGAAATATTCTAACTATATGGAATAATGTATTCATCTAGAGCGATGATCATCACCCGGCTATGTGCTAGAGAGGCCATCGTACAATGAAATCAGAAATCAATTTTCTTCATTAGACAATGTGGCAGTGACCCCACTGCCACACAAACTGATGATGATTTGTCCAGATGAGTAGAGTTACTCGAGACGATAATATACATTGACAAGCATACAAAAGTATATACATAATTTTGTAACTTCCAAGAAATATTACAGAAAAATATTTAGTGCAGGTATATTGTCAAGAGTCCATAGAACGGAACAGTAAGTACATACCAGCAGCAAACATGCTTGGCTTCCCAGAAGTTCCACGTCCTCTTCCTCCACCTCCAAAGCGACCACCACCTCCTCGACTGCCACCTCCAAAGCGACCACCACCACTGCGGCCACCTCCACGTCGACCTCCAAAACGACCACCACTGTCCCGACCACCACTCCTGCCACCTCTGCCACCACCAGCACTATCACCTCTTGGCTTAGCCTCTTCCACTGACAAGGAACTCTCCCCGAATTCAGATCCATCAAGTTCCAGAGCTTTGTTGAAGGCAGCACTCTCCTTAAAATCAATATATGCTATCCTGTGACAGGAACCATAATGAATTGGTCAATTGGAACAAAAATGTAGAATAGAAGGCACAAATCTCAAAAGTCTGTTGTGTTGTTATTTAATAACCAACAGAGATCTGATATTTTAACGTATAACACTTCAACTGAACTCAAACAGTAACAAAATACAAACCCTTTAACACCACCATCTTGATCTTTTGGTATGGAAACTCTCGTCATTTCACCACAGGAACCAAAATGATCTTCCAGAGCACTTCTAATCTGCAATTCGGATGTTCAGATTCAGCAAAAAATTCACCAACAGAGGAAATTATAAAAATTTAATCTCACATAACGGAGAAATAAAATGTATGCGCTACACATGCCTTGTCTTCACCATCGTATTTATCAAAACCACGAACAAATATTGTTTGCCCTTGAGGAGTTCTCCCCCCCTTCTGGTATGAGTTCTCGTTGCCACTAAAATTAGAAGTATATCATAATACAAGAATACGGAACTAAGACCATGTAATCATTCATACAAATAGTAGATAGCAGATACATACCCACTAGATGGAGTGTAGGATCCCCTTTCTTTCGCCATATCTAGTTTCACAGGACGACCAAGCAGATCTTTACCATTCAATTCCCGGAGGGCCTGCAAATTAATATATGCAGAGAGAATCAATTAACAGGACGCAGAAATATTGATATAAATAATAAGTAACTAATGAATCTCTTAAAAGTAATGTGCAAAATGAGACGAAAGTACCTTCTGTGCTGCTTCAACAGTAGCAAGCTCAACATGGCCAAAGCCTCTAAAGGAATTATCTTCAGACATGGCAAAGCGAACATCAACAACTTCACCAGCATCTTTGAAAAAATTTTCACTGTTATACAAATTTCAAAAATACATAAATCTATTTAACATAAATCCAAAAACTTCAGTGCAACCAATACTTACACGTCAGCCTGCTCAACAGAGTAAGAAAGATTCCCAACAAATAGAGTTTTGGAGCCCGTTGTTTGTGCTATAGGAGTAGCAGGCGTCTTGGGCTGCAAATTTGAATAGCCACTAGTTTAGAAAACACAAGTAGATGAATATAGGTTTTTTACGTAAAAGCACACACACGAGTCAAGTGAACAAAAACTACTCACTGTCTCCTTTGTTGGCGCAAGACCAGTTGTTTTCACACCAGCATCCTGTTTCATCAAGAAATCCAAGTACAAAGAGATGAATATAGATCATAATTTCCAGGTACTGGGCAAGCAGCAGCATGTAGATTAATATGTACAGCCAAAACTGCATGTTTAAGCATGCTCAACTAGATTGTACACCAACTAGTTTATTCATTTATCATCATCTCATCAAAAAAAGGGGAAAAAAAGGGTCACAGAACCTCCCTTGCACACAGCATAACATCTTGCCAAAGACAAGAAAGGAAAATGAGAAAAATCATGTAGTTGGACCCTTTAATTAAATGATGAGAAAATATCTTCTACCATTTTCTTGGGAGTTAAAGTAGGTTTTTCCTCTTCTTCCTCAGAAGACTCTTCTTCCTCTGTAGACTCTTCCTCTGAACTGCTATCCTTAGAGGCAGGATTAGACTGCCAATGTTAAGTAAAAGAATGAGCAGTCTGAACCTATAATTTTATGCAAGTACTAAATTAGCCAAAATTATATTTATGAATTGTACCTTCTTCAACCCTTGAATTTTTGATGGCTCATCATCACCAGAGCTTTCCTCTTCACTGCTACTATCCTCCTCTTCTGTAGCTTTTATGCTAGGTTTAACAGCATTTGTAGTTGCCAAGATCTGAAAGATATGAAATTTTACAATCACTAACAATGACAGATGAAAATTCAGCCATGAGTAAACAAGTTATATATTGATCACATACTGGGACTTTCTGCTTTTTCTTTTGAGGCAGTTCGTCATCACTTTCCTCAGAACTGTCAGATTCCTCACTGGAACCATCTTTCTTTGTGGCAGCCACTGAGCCATTTTTAGCTGCAGGAACATCATCTTCTGAGCTTTCATCATCACTGCTCGACTCATCCTTCTTTGAAGCTGCAACAGGGGCATTTTTAGTAACAGTAGCAGGAACTTTCTTGGTTGCTGCAACATCCTCATCCGAGTCAGACTCATCTTCAGAATCAGAATCCTCACTTGACTCATCAGACTCTTCTTTCTTCTTGGTAACAGCAACAACGCTGCTCTTAGATGCAGCAGATCGTTTCGTAAGTGCATCAGCATCCTCCTCTGAATCACTACTTTCATCATCCGAGTCAGACTCTACAGTTCCATTCTTAGCAGCTGGTAGCTTTGTTTTAGGAACCTGCATGAGACAACAAACAATGACACATGAAGATGCATCAAGACTAGCAATTGAAACAAAACAAATAACAAAAAAATTGAAAAATTAAATTGTTAAACTTACTGCATCCTCATCAGAAGAGCTATCATCTGAACTGCTAGATTGTTTGTTATTTTTGGCCACACCATTTCTAGCAGCAACTTTCCCTTTAGCAGGCTCCTGCAAATGTCGTATAAGTGAATGAGCAGAACATTAATGTTCAAAACTTTAAAGAAAACATGGGCTACATTGATGTAAGACAGTACAAGCAGAAAGCAACAACACTCACATCATCAGAAGATGATTCTTCTTCAGAACTACTAGATTCTTTCACTGGCGGCTTGACTACTGCTCCTCCCTTCTTAGCTGGTACCTTAACCTAATAATTTACAAATCATAAACATCAACAGAAACTAACATGAAGAAAAATTCATAGATTTTTTAAAAACATAAGACAGGATAATGCTTCGTAATTGAATGTCAAAGTGCTAACTATTTATAATATAGACTTCACAAAAGTGATATAAAGATTAAAAAATTTAATAAGCATTCCTGGTTCAGGTCACAAAGGTGAAGTACAAAAACTAAAGTTATAAAATAAATATGCAAGTTAGTCAGGTTAATCCAGGCACATACAAATCACAAAAAAAAAGATTTAAAAGCATAGGAATAAGGATAAAAATGGCAAATAATATTCTTTAATATATTTATTTCCAGAAACCAGCATGAATCAAAATTCATATATTTAAAAACATAAGTGAAGAAAATGCTTTCATAATTGAATTTGTCAAAGTGCTAACTATTAACAATATAGGCCTAGTAAAATTCACAATTTGATAAAAGATTTTTCATAAAGCTTTCGTCTAGCCACAAAGGCAAAGTTCAAAAGCATAAGGTACAACGCCAGTATGCATCTTATAATCAGAATAATTAAATATATCGCACAAGCATATTAACATACGAATTAAAAGCAGAGGAACAATGAGGATAAAATCGCAAATAATAATTCTAGTAAAAAGGCAAACAAACCTTGAGCTCTTCTTCAGAGGAAGAGTCTTCTTCAGAAGAAGACTCCACTTTCTTCTTGACGTTCTTCTTCTGAACCTTAGCCTCATTCTTCTTCTGCACTTCCACGTCCTTCTTCTGCTTCTTAGCACTCACTAGTTGCTTCTCTATAGCATCCTCAGCTTCTCTCTTACCTATCGATTCAAAAACAAACACACACGACGTAAAATCAGTGAGAATCATCTACAATAGCCGCACAGAGAAAATCAAACAGAAATAACAAATTTAACCTTTCTTCATCGGTTTGGTGGGAGCGACAACAGCGGGAGGTGCATCTACCTGCAAATCACAAAAATCAAACATTAAAAAAAAAAAAAAAAAAGATAGGAAAAGAAAACGTGAGAAAGCTAACAAAATTTACCTTGGAAGCTGATTTCTTTGCTGATTTTCCCATTGAATATTGTAGAAGAGTGAAGATAATGAGACGATATATCAAAACCCTAAGTTATTAGGGTTTAACTATAGATTCCTCGGCCGCTGGATTTTTTCGTTCTGGAGAGTATAAGCGTGTTATATATAGAGAGAACGAAAGTCTCAGTAATTGAAGAGAGAAGCACCGCCGCTTTAGGGTTTGTAATTAGGACCTTGTTAGAAAAAATAATTTTTACTTCGTCGAAGGGAACTCGTAATTTTTATTATTTTTTAACCACGCAAAAATTGTTAAATTTTATCAATTTTTTTCACACATACCCTAAATTTTCTTTTCATTATATTTTATTTCCTTTTTGTTCGATCGTTTTCCTTCTAAATTGGATTTACAAATTCGGAAATTCACAGGGCAAATTAGCATCCTTCCTAGTTGATTTTGAATTGTTTTTGCATTGGGAGTCAATTTATTTTAAGAATTAAATAAAAATTGAGGATTAAATTGAAAGTACTCGTCAATTTGGAGGATGAAATAAAAAGGGGCATTTGAGATTGCACATTAGATCCTAAACTATATTTCCAACTAGAATAACGATATTCATAGTGAGAAAATATCGTAATTATCCTATGTGATACATTAATTTTCTGTAATTTTATTGTCTCAAATAATGAGATAATAAGTTGTCATATAAAACGATTTTGATTATAAATAGCATTAATCTTCCAAATATAATGAAAGTTAGGGATAGACTTGCTCTCCTATAAAGGTAGGAGACTGATTTACTATCGAGACAATACGTTGAGAGTAATGGTGTAATTCTTCTCCGGTTTTATTAAATCCACCAATAATCACCAAACTTTATACTTGGTATCATCAAGCCACCTTATTTGATTTTGTTATATCATAACCATCAAACTTTATACTTAATGTCAACATGGTCACCGAATTTGATTTTATTATCATCGCCACCCAATTTCATATAACATTTCACAATATCCACCCAACTTATTTTCACCATTTTCATTAATTCTTAAAGAGGGTAAAACTGTAATTTTGCATTATATATAAAAAATATAAAATAATTAAAATAAAGCTTATTTAAAAATAAAATAAAAACTTATTTTAAAAAAATACTTAAAAATAAAATAAAATAAAAAATTATTTTTAAAATAAAATAAAAACTTATTTAAAAAAATGTTTCTTAACAAAATAAAACTTATTTTAAAAAAAACGTTTTTAAAATAAACTAAAAATTTATTTTAAAAAAAAAACGTGTTTAAAATTTAAAAAAACAAACTTTCAATTTTGTTTTTCGTTTTTATAATTTATATATTTAATACAAAGTCATCATTTACCCCTTTTAAAATTAGTGAAAATAGTTTTAAAAAATTGAGTGAACATAGTGAAATGTTATACAAAAATGTGTGGTCATTGTGAAACGTTATACGACATTGAGTCATCGTGGTAAAATAAAATCAAATTGGGTGGCTATCCCACCTGTGTAATTATTTCAAATACATTATTACTATTGAAGGTTCGAGCATTAGATTTAATGGTATCAAAGCATGATTATGTGACCCATCATCATGTAAAGTCCAAATGGTCTGAACTTATAGTAATTGTGTAAATTATTCTATTTTAAATTGTGGGGTATATGTTTGCAGGCAAATGATAAAAAATTTAGAATATATTAAAATATACTATGAAATCGATCTTTACGAATGTTGAATCAAGAAATCTATCTCTCAAGCTCGTGCTCGTTGAGCAAAGCCCAAAAGAACGCGAGGACAATTACAACGTAGAAGGGTTGTAGAAGAGAAGGGGTGAACCCATCACCCTTTTAGGTTGACAGAAATCATTATTAAAACACACGTGGGTAAGTATTTAAAGCACGACTTCTAAGCCAGTAAATAACATGTGAATACATAACAGAATCAGTTACCAAACCACTAATAAACGATCGCTACCGTCGTGTTCTAGAATGACCCAAAACCCTCCCAAAAAAATCTATAAATACTCTCGTATTAGAGAAGGAAGGTATGCAACTTCAAATATCTTCCTTCCAATTGACCATTCTCCCTTGCTCCGGTTTGAGCATCAAAATCATAGAGTTTAGGAGGAGAAAACTTTAATTATGTGAGAGGAATTTGTTTATCGCAATTTGCCCGTCAACAATATACTTTGTTGAAAGCTAAACCCCGTTTGAATGGTGCTGGGGCAAAAAGGATTTGCCAGAGCCAAGAGTTTGAATATAAGGGCAAGTGTTATGAGAATGCATTTGATAAGCTTGTTATCGGAGTGAATTATGCATATTCATAAGGATACCCGGGAACGTAAAATTCGAGGGCAAGTACGTAACGTCCCAGGTTTTTTGTAATTTTTAGAAAATTTAAATGAAGTTCTAAGGAAAGTTATAGAGTAAAAAATGTGTTTAAAGAAAATTGTAAGAATCAGGGAAAATAATAATTGCAACTAAACCCTGGTTCATTTATAAATAGGGGAAGGGTGGTTTCATTTGGAAGAAAACTCAGCTTGAGTAAGCTGCATGGATAGAGAAAGTTTCAAAACAAATACAAATTATACAATACTGTTCTTTTTATGTTTCAGTTTTGAGTTTTGAATTCATTTTGAGTTTTGTATTTTGAGTGTCCATTTTGATGTGTTCTTTTTGGTATTTTGAAAACACTCAAAACGCGTTTTGAAAATTTTGGCTTAATTATAACGGAAAACACCAAATTTGTCGTTTTGAGTTTTCTTTGTAAAATTTTAACTTGTTTTCAAAAACGCGTTTTCGAAAATAGGAAAGAGAACGCGTTTTCACTGTTTTAGAAAATCGAAAACAGAAAACGGCTTGAAAATGGTAAAGATAACATATCCCAAATGATTCTGAAAACATATTATATTATTGAGAGTGGTTAGTTAAATTGATATATACAATCATTTTATTATAATATTCATGCTGTGCAATTATTTCAAATATATCGCTACTTTTAGATACTTCGATGTTACACAAACTTAGTTGGACATGACAAACTCTTTCCCCTTTTTCGAATTACCTCACGTTTAAAATGGAGACCGAGGCGAAGAAAAAATAAAAATATTTATGGAACAATTGTGCAATAAATGGTACACTTTTAAAAATAGGAAAACATCACAAAAAAAGGTTATTGACGTAGTTTAAAATTTTAAAGGGTTATTCCACTTGTACCGAGGGGGGTTTACCGAATGCTCCCCCTCCTCCCCCCCCCCCCCCCCACAATGCACGCCCCCCAAGTGTAGTAAAAAGTGTCGGCTCGTGGCCCCCACCTCGGTAATGTGAGTGAGGTGTAAAAGATTATGTATAAAATTATGTACATGTAGACTAATCCAATTTTAAATACGTCATGTGAGGGTTGAAACACCAAGCTACCGGGCTCAGAATACTCCAATCGACACCACAATGTGAAAACCCAAACTCCAACCAATGCACCAAACGGTTGCTCCACCGTCTATGCCCACACAGGAGGTTATAAGGAAGGAATGGTGAAGAGTTAATAACCACAAGCTAGCCACAAAGGCAAAGGAGAGAAAGGGATGAAGGTAGCACTCAGCCACAGCCTAAAGCACCAATTTCTCACACGAGGTTATCACCGAAAACTCTCACTCAAGGCTGCATAGTAACGGGTATAGGTATATATGTAGGATTAGGTTAGTATTTAGGTTAAAGCCCAATAACACAAGATAAGGCCCAACTAGGAAATAAGGTGGGCCATCAACATACGGGAGCCTTCCAAGTTTGGGTCGGTTTAGGGTTGGTTTACCAAATTGTGGTGTCGATGTACTTTCAGTCATTTGGACAATGCCGACTGAATTTAGACAACGTATTTCATCATAGCCCGGGGGAGGTCGTTTGACAACAATTTGCCTAACAAACCTCCACCTTGGTGTCAAAGGACCTGCAAAGGAAGTTATTACGCGTTAGTAATAATCTAGAAAAATGGAGAACCAATAAAATTGGAAATCATTTACCCCCACCGATGTTTAGAAGATCTTTGCAACTTCTAAACTTCACCAAAGGTAACACCTTAGTACCCATGTCTGAGGGATTATATTGTGTGTGTATTTTCTCAAGTCTTACAACTTCTTGTGACATAATATCTCTAATGAAATATAATCTAACATCAATATGTTTGGTGTGTTCATGAAAAACATGATTCTTGCATAAGTGTATAGATGACAGACTATTAGAATATACTACCACATAATTATTTAAAACACAAAATTCATGTAGAAGGCCTCTAAGCCATAAAGCTTCCTTAATAGCTTCAGTAGTAGCGATGTATTCAGATTCTGTTGTGGATAGTGCAACTATGTGTTGTAATCGTAATTTCCAACTAACACAAGAGTTAGACAAGGTAAACACATATGCGTATGGATTTCCCGTTATCCCTATCCCTCAAAGATAGTCGCATCAACATATCCTTTCGGCCTAACACCATCGTTATTAACACCAAACTTTAGACCTACATCACATGTACCCTTTAAATACCTTAACATCCATTTTAAGGCTTCCCAAGCTAGCCAGGGACCAGTGATTAGACATATATCTACTAAGCGTGCTCACAAATAAAGCTAAATCGTGTCTAGTGCAAACTATCAAGTACATAACGTAACCAATCACATTCGAGTAAGGAATTCTTGCTCATGTATTCTACTTCCTTTTCATTGCATGGAGCTTGATCTTTAGATAATATAAAGTGACTAGCCACAGGTAATGTAACAGATTTGCAATCATACATTCCAAATTTCTTCAACACTTTTGAAACATACGAGGATTGATGTAAAAACAAGACAGAGTTTGACCTGTCTCTTTCAATTTCCATACCTAGGATTCTTTTAGCCTTTCCTAGATCTTTCATGTCAAATTCACCATTCAAACTTGTTTTTATATCACTTATCCATTTAGGCGATGAACCAACTAAGAGCATATCATCCACATAAAGTAGTAAGAACAGATAATCATTACTAGCATCATTATGTTGGAAGTAAAGACAATGATCAAACTTGCTACGATGAAACCCTATAGATAGCACAAAAGAATCAAATCTTTTATACCACTGTCTAGGTGATTGTTTTAGGCCATATAACGATCTTTTCAAGAAACACACATAATCAGGTTTTAGTTTGTCTTCAAAACCTCTTGGTTGATTCATAAAGATTTGCTCATCAAGTTCACCATGTAAAAGCAGTGCTTACATCAAGTTGTTCAAGTTCCCAAATAAAAAAATGTGCAACCAATGCAAGTATGACCCTAATGGTAGTGTACTTAACAACCGGTGAAAAATCTCATCGTAATCAACCCCCTTCTCTCGAGTGTATCCCTTTGCCACTAACCTAGCCTTAAACCTTAAGCGGTTCGAAGTACTAGTACCCTCCTTAACCTTAAAAACCCACTTACAAATAACAAGAGATTTATCTTTAGGTTTAGGTACTAATTTCCAAGTTTGATTCTTCTCTAAAGAACTCATCTCATCTTTCATCGCTTTTTAAACCACTCTTCGTATTGTTCACTCTTCATCGCTCTTCAAAGGTCTTCGGTTCCCTCTATCGCCTAACTCCTCATAACTCGCATGAGCAAAGCTAACTCGATTCATAACCGAATCTCACCGTAAGCTCTTCCTGGCTCTCCTCTCTATCCCTAGCCAAGTTATAGTCTACTAGAGGATTCTCTTCTTCAGTGGTATTCTTCTACTACTACTTCATCTCCATTCTCGACTTCAGTTGTTGTTCCCGAGTCTCCACCTCACTCGTGTAACAATGAATGAATGTGCTAGGTTTCCCTAACTCCACCTTCAAACCGACTACTCTCTTCACCTTGTATTTCCTCACTCACGTGTTCGTATTCAAATTTCCAAACATGGCATTTCGCTCTCATTGAATGTAACATCTCTACTCACAATGATTTTAACTCCCTTCTCGGCTCCTATCCCACAACCTATACCCTTGACACCTTCTTCTGGGTAACCTAGAAAACACATTTCCTAGCTCTAGGTTCAAGCTTTCCCTCACTCGATGAGAAAAAGCAAGCACCCAAAAGTTCTAAGCATGGAGTAATTACTAAGTTTACCAAACCATTTTTCATGAGTATCACCATTCAATGCAAGCAGATGGAGTCAAATTAATCAAATAACAAGCAAATATAACAAAGATCGCCCCAAAATGACTTCTGGACTCCGTAACTTAACATCATGCAACGCACTTTATCAAGTATGGTTCTATTCATCCTTTCCGCTACCCCATTTTGTTGGGGAGTGTAAGGAACCGTTTTATGCCTTGTTATTCTACTTTCCTTGCACATATTATCAAAATCAATGTTACAAAACTCTAGACCATTATCGCTCTCAAAAACTTGATCTTCTTACCGCTTGGTTTTCAACTTGTCTTTTCCAATTATTAAATTTATCGAAAGTGCTCGGATTTCTCTTCAAAAGGTAAACCCACACTTTCCTAGTAT
The DNA here is from genome assembly GCA_035079005.1 of Fraxinus americana. NCBI lineage: Eukaryota > Viridiplantae > Streptophyta > Magnoliopsida > Lamiales > Oleaceae > Fraxinus > Fraxinus americana. The sequence goes on from CM068707.1 coordinate 47,688,328, forward strand.
AGTCATCAATAATAGACAAGAAATACCTATTCCCACATGCGTGGGAGTGCTAGATGGACCCCACAGTCCGAATGCACATATTCAAGCATGGTTCTAGTATTATGAACACTTGTGGAGAAAGTAGTTTTATGGTGTTTGCCAAGCACACAATGGTCACGTAAGACAAATCGTACACGCTCATTTCCAAAAGCACCTTTTTCATTAAGAAGCTTAATCCCCTTAATACCCACATGTGCAAGTCTATTGTGCCATTTGTGTGTATGATCTGCATTTGGAAGAGATAGAGGAGTCTAAACCTCTCATCACTTCCCCAATGGTTATATAAATATCATTTTTTCTAATACCCTTAATAGAGACAAGTGCACCTTTAATCAATTTCAAAATCCCATTTCCAATTTTACCAAAGTGAAATCAGCATTTCTCAAGTCTTCCTACCGAAATTAAGTTTCTAGACAACTGTGGATATATTTAACGTCCTTTAAAGTATACACAAAACCAAGATCAAACTTCAACGTAATATCACCCATGCCAACAACATTGTAAGCGTAATTGTCACACAACACAACATGCCCATCATTTGATTCATACAAATTTTCAAACCAATCTTTATGTGATGTCACATGAAAAGATGCACCCGTAATCAAGAATCCACTCATGAAAACGAGAATTTGCAGCTGAGTTTAATTCAACAGAAGAAACAACAATTGGTAATCATATAGATTTCACCATCACAATTACCGCAGTCGACGACAACACATTCACCTCGTCTCTATCTCGACCCTTTTGCTTATTTTTCTCTTTATAGCAATCTTTTATAAAATGCCCCGTGTTCCCACGCCCATAGCATTTTCTTTCCTTAGTCCTAGATTTGGATCTAAAGCTTACCTCGTTTTTCCTTCTATGTCCATTACTACTAGACTCGCCACTACTTTGGTAACCATTATGATCGTTTTGCCTAAACCGAGTTCTACCTCATCATGTGAATCTCACCGCTCTTCCTATCATGTTTTTCATCCCTCATCTCCATCTCTTTACTTCTAAGAGAGTCAACGATAATTTCTGTGTCAAGGTGTCCCTACCATACTTAATAGCATTTTTCACTTCACGATAAATATCGTATAGCATTCAAGAAAGATAATAGCTTTGTATGTTTCGTGCACCGACTCTCCAATGCTTAACAATATCTTGTACAAGTTTGTTAAACACATCTAAATTGTCATCAAGTTCTTTGAGGAATCCATTTTGAAACCGAAAAACGCTCGAGTAAGTAGAGCTTGTTGGGAGTAGATTTAAGCAAATACAAATCTTCCAATTTTTGCCAAAGTTCTTTAGTGGTTTCGCCACTCCACTTTTCTCAAAAACCGCGATAAGTGTAAAATAATAGAGGTGTAAGCAAGCTCACGCCTTCTTCTTTTGTTCTTTTGAAAATCAAAAATTGCCATCAATGGCTTTCGAAACCTTTTGTTGAACCAAAATACCTCGCATTTTCTCGTTGCTACAAGAGAAAATCACCTTTTCCAAGAAAGTTCTCAAATCAAAATTGTGCGTTGTCATTTTCAAACAGAAACACAAAGACACAATTAAGCCACACAAAGTAGACTCCAGTTCGCAAATATACACCGTTTTAAGATTTCCAGGGTTTCGTAAGATTCACGATCTTAGATCAAGGAAATTTTCAAAACGGGTAAGGTCTAGGTATTCTAGGGACTTATCGATGCAACGGGAGGATAATCAACAAACAGTTTCACCCACAATATATTACGAACGATAATATGCTGAAATTAACCAAAAGAGCAAAAAACACTTAGTAAACGAAAAACAGTTAATTCCTAATTTCTAGCACAAGCAATGGTTACCCCACACGGTAACCCCAATCCTAATGTCACCCCACACGATGACGCGCTAGTGCTGAAAATTAACGAGAGGATCAGCCAATTTACCAGAGCGGACTTGTCTGAGTCCGTAATTATCGAGAGTTGCGAATTTACTGCTTTAGGCCGCAATTTATGGCCTAAAGTAATTCAGTAAAGTGTTGTGCAGTTGCAGTCCCGATTCCGTATCGACCACCGAAGGGCAGAATCGTCCAATATTTCTTGCAAGACCTAAAACACTGAAACAACGCTATCAGTACGTTCAGGAATAAGAAATAAACAAATTGTACAAAAAATTCTGGCCCGAAAACCGCCAAAGCCGCCGCCGGGAAAAAGTGCCGCCGCCGGAAAAGGGGGGCCGCCGCCGGAAAAGGGGCCGCCGGCACCACCACTAGAACCGCCCCTGCCTGCTGGGAGTGGGTCTACCCTCAATTTTAGGATTGGGTTTGCGGATTGGCCGGAATTTGAAGAAGAAAGTGGCTGAAAATTTGAGAAACCTAGGTTGCGCTCTTTCCTCTCTCTGCCCCTCTTCGATTTTCACTAAAATTTCTCACTCCCCAATGCTTGTAGAGGTAGAGTATGTATTCAGCTCTTCCTCCAGCACTTGGTTTTGGCCGAATCGAAGACTACAGCGAGGAAACCCGTACGCGAAGAACAGCGCGCGACCGTTCCTCCTTCTCTGACCGGTTTCAACGAATTTCTCCTCACCCACGAAGCTCTGATACCATATGTGAGGGTTGAAACACCAAGCTACCGGGCTCAGAATACTCCAATCGACACCACAATGAGAAAACCCAAACTCCAACCAAGACACCAAACGGTTGCTCCACCGTCTATGCCCACACAGGAGGTTCTAAGGAAGGAATGGTGAAGAGTTAATAACCACAAGCTAGCCACAAAGGCAAAGGAGAGAAAGGGATGAAGGTAGCACACAGCCACAGCCTAAAGCACCGATTTCTCACACGAGGTTATCACCGAAAACTCTCACACAAGGCTGCATAGTAACGGGTATAGGTATATATGTAGGATTAGGTTAGTATTTAGGTTAAAGCCCAATAACACAAGATAAGGCCCAACTAGGAAATAAGGTGGGTCATCAACATACGGGAGCCTTCCAAGTTTGGGTCGGTTTAGGGTTGGTTTACCAAATTGTGGTGTCGATGTACTTTCAGTCATTTGGACAATGCCGACTGAATTTAGACAACGTATTTCATCATAGCCCGGGGGAGGTCGTTTGACAACAATTTGCCTAACACGTCACAAAGGTGAACACCTATTTAAATATTAATCATCTGAATCAGTATTCTTCAAGTCTATTTCAACTATTTTTGCACCTATTTAACTAAATAAGTTCCACAATATAAATTCACACGTGTGAATTTAGATACTGTAAAATTTACAATTAAAACATTACATTCTCCAGTCATTGATAGTCTTCCGGGTCAATATGCATTTACTTCTAAAAACTCCTTCCCCAAAGCAACTTATAAAAATGCTCCAACATGTTTGGTAATGAAAAAAATTAAAAGAATTGTAGTTACCTTCAGACTTATGATTCATTTGGTAAGATTTTTGAAAACACAAATGCTGCTTCTGAAATTATGAATCTGCTTTTTTACATATTTGAATAATTTTATAGAAGTATTTTATCCGACTAAAAGAGCTTTTAAAATAAGTTCACTTAAGATTGCTTCATTAGAAAGCTCTTCTACAAAAAACATAAGCAAAAGTAAAAGTTGTGCAGACGGCTAGCTAAGCACATTCCACAGCTCAAAAAGACAATTTTTTTGCAAAACAAGAAGAAGATATGGCCTTATGTTTATAGTAAGATGAGCATAGATACATCGAGTCGAGTTTTCCACGCATTTCTCAAGCAAACACGCGATTCATACGTCTGATTCTTTCTCCGTAAAAAAGTACTCAATACTAGTAAAAAGAATGTATGTATAAATATATCCATGAATTTTTTTCCCCCAATCATCAAGATAAGCAGACCTCCATGAATTTTTTTCCCCCAATCATCAAGATAAGCAGACCTGAGTATCTAATATACATTTCCTCTTGATGGAATACTATACTTTTAAGCAATAGCTCTTAACACCCACAAAGTAGAATTTTGAGATTCCTTTACCAAAAATTACTATTCAAGTTTAATCCCAAGATAGCTTTACTAATCAACAGCAGCTTTGTTTCTTCGACCATTTGGCTTAGGTAGACCATCAAAGATGGGTCTAGTAATGGAAACAGTAGAAAGAGCCTGAAAGTCGGGCTTCAGACTCCACATCGTTGCAGGCCACATGGATGATATCGTGTTGTTATCTGGATCCTGCAAACATGACGCGCTTGATGACTTCCTTACACTGCTGATACTGTCAGCTAGAAAAGCATCCCCCAATGCTATTGCTCTTTGGTTCATCCCACTTGCTTCAACATCTACTCCAGAGGAAGTTCGACCGGCTGACTTTGGTCTGAGAGCCAAGCCTTTGCCTGTAATGGTTGAAAATCCCCCACTAGCGTTGTTATCTTCTAGTAGCATTTCTGGGGTGCGTGAAGTAAAGTCTGCCTCAGATTTTTGACGCCTTCTCACCAACTTCTCGATCCATTTATCTGAGTCACTATCTTCGACTTCTTGAGGCAATGCCCGATTGGCCAGATCGCTATCTGATTTTCTATGATTACTTAGTGAAGAGTTAAAAATAGGTGAAGGTTTTGAAGATGGTCCGTCCTCTAGATACTGAGCACCTCTTCGATACACAGACATTTCAATACCTTCTGCTTCAGTTTTCTGATCTTCTGGCTTCAGACCGTAATAACCTTGTAAGCTGCGCATAGCTGGAGAAACTTTTCGCTGGGAAGAAGATTTCAGTGACTGAAATGAATCGAACAAATCAGAGTGCCTACGGCATGATGGTGTCTGCTCAGAGCTGCTAGGTCTGCAATCGAACATAACAATAAGCCATTTAAAACCCCCCTCGTAAAAATCATTATTTCTAATACCAATTTGTGCATGGATTCATGTGTGAATAAGCATCTATTTGAGCCCCATTATATAAAAACTCATTTTTCCCCAAAACTCATTTTCAACCATACATTCTTCTAATAAAATAAGTTTACACGTAAACCCAAAATTTTCCCCTACTTCTTAACCACACATTCTCCAAAAAATCACTATTACAAAACCCATTCTTTCAAAAAATAGGGCTCAAACACGTCATAATTTGAGAGGGGACGGTGTTTAAAAATTCTGATTTCCACTTAAATGCCCAATCAAGTAAAAAAAAACAAAAAAAGTTAAAATTAGTTTGGCAGATGACAATTCAGAACATCACTTATAGCCTATCAGAGATGAGAAAACAGAATTAAAATGTGGTTGAAAATGAATATGAGAAATAAAGAGTTTTAGTTTAAAGGGAGTCAAACAGGGGCTAAAGCTATGCCAAGTTTCGAACTTCTATAAACGTGGATCAGCCACATGTTATTATCTACACCTCTAAGAGTGTTATAAGACAAAAGCAATCCCCAACTGTCCTGCTCACCAATGTCCAACTAATTTCCCTATACATGTATTATGGTAGTGGCACATTACATGAGTAATCGAGTCCCTATCACCTACATCGCTCCAATCCCATATATAAAAAAAAAACACAAAACAGAAATGATAGTAAGAAAAGGGGGACCCCGGGGGTGGGGGGGTGGGGGAGGGGAAAAAACCATAATATTAGATATATAGGCAAATAACAGACAAGCCATCACAAGCTGGAAAAACAAGTTTTCAGCATCTAAATTATGGAGTATGTTCCTAAATAATGTTGTCGACTGTATGTGAATTATTTAGTCATAGAGAGTCAATTTTCTTAGTTACAGCTCTGAATGCGAACCATTTTTATCTACCCCAATAACTGTATTGTCTTCAACTAAAAGCAAAGGGCTTAAGTTTACCACTTTGCTGACACTATGTTCCAGTCAAGGTAGCTTGATTCTTTAGTACTTAAATTCTTTGTTTGTCAATAAGCACCCTAAAGTTTTCCCGGTCAATTATCATAGCAAAAACTTCTAAGAAGCAAGAAATATAGAACCAAAAAAAAAAACTCTCAGAAGCATCGGTCCTATAAACTATTTGGCAGTGATCAATTCTACTTCTTCTAATCTAGAAAACAAACACAGAGGTGAGAGGAGGGGAATAACACGTGCTAACATGAATTTTATAAATACGCTTGCAATTGTTTAAAAAAAAAAATAACTTGATAGACTTAAAAGTATGTGCATCATAAGTAAAAAAGATAAGACGAGGTCCATAGCATTCCCATTGAAAATGAATGCCGACTATTTTTACAATTCTTAAGTTCTGCTACTGCTGCTCTCCCCATTCATTAAAGTAAATACTATTATACAGACGCCTATATTTTCTGCCATTGAGGAACTGATAGAACATAAAAGATAAACAGTGCTAATAAATTAAAACTGCAAAACACCATTATTTTAAATGAAAGTCCATTTTAAGGCATTTTAATAGAAGTTTGCAATAATATGACTATAAAAAAGCCAAAACAGTAATAGGAAATAAAAATGAAGATAGAAATAGTGAAATACCGTTGAGTGTCGAGGTCACTGGACAAACTGGGGGAAGGGGGATGCCGTCCTGGCAATGGTATTTCAAGTGTCTTTAGAGCAAACATTTGAATATCTGTCACCAACCCATTTATCCGTTTTATATCTGCCACCTAACAAATCACAAAGCTAAAATACATAAATTAATGTATAAATAGCCAGAAAGCAAAAAATAAGCAGTCCGCTCGTTTCTGTTTTTTCTTAAATCAATAATACCAACCCAAGTTATAGAAATCAGGTACGACCCTTGAAGAACCAAGTACATCAAACACATACTAATAGCAATCAAAATATTTGTTCATGTAAAATTAAAAGCTACTTCAAAAGTTCCTTTTTTAGTTTAGTCGAACTTAAATATAAACTCGAAACATAGATTTACAACTACAACTACTGCCCATTTATTAACCACACATTTAGTGATACCCAATCCTGTTCCTCCTAAATAGTTACTAAAAAAGTACAACAAAAACATACTAAACCTCTTTGCTCAATGATTCTACCTTGCTATTAGCAATCAAAATTCTTTGCTATAATTAATAGTGCAGAAAAGACAAATCAGGGGGCACAAGATCTATAGAATACAGTATTACAATTTACAAATCAAATCAAATCTATACCATATACTCCATGGTGTTTATATTGAACATAAAAATATAAATTAGACAAAAAAATAAAATAAATAAATAAATATATTATATCAGATCTCGACTTTGGTATTACGTACCTCGACTCCGTATTTGATGGCGACACCGGCTAGCGTATCCAATTTGGAAACAGGGTGTAATATGCAAGTTGTCCCACCATTAATACCTGTTGAAGATGATTTTGACAGTGACGACGACGACGATGATGACGACGACGACGACGACATTGGGGACCAATCGTAACCTCCTCCATTTTCATTTACTCTCCTCTCTTTTTCCATTTATTCACACACAAAAAGCAAAAAAGAAAGCGAGCAACGTAGTTTGCATCTATACGCTCTGATCTACACAAAAATATACTGTTCCGCGTGTGCTGTACATGAAAAAAATCGATCAAAAAGGCACTGGCAGTGGCAGATCCTCCCCGCTCTCTCTTCCTCTCCCTCTATCTATCTATGTATATGTATGTATGTATATAGGTGTCCATATACACACGCACTACCAACTTTGAGCAAAGTATAAGTTAGGTCATCTAACTTTAAAAAGATTCGATCAAGTCATCAGTTTCATAATTTTTCAATTCAAGTCACTCCCTCGGCTAGCAAAACTACATGGGGCTTTGCTTGTGTGGATGTCACAACCGTATGAAAAGTCGGAGCCGGTGAAGTTGCTAGAATTAGGCGCACACGATTTCCATCTATAAGTACTGAGCACTGATTCACAAGTGAGACGTGCCCCAATCTTGTGCTAGTTTTTCACTCGATTAAGACTTTTTAAATTAGAGTGATCGACCCAATTGAAACTTCTCTTATACTCTTTAGATGCTCGACTTATATGCCAGTTGTCCGGCTGCAAAAGGTGAAATTATTATATATGTTTATGCCAATCAATTTAGTGCAATATTAAAATGATAGTTAACAGAGTTGGAAAGTCACCTTCTTTCTCATGCTATTCCTATTGGTGTTTGTCATAAAATTTATATCTTTATTGGAGTCTCCATAATTCGAGAGCCAAAGTCCAAAGCTATAAGTCAATTCCTCTAGCAACCACTAGCCTACCCTCTTTCTAAAAGTCTCATAGCTAGGTGACTTGGGGTACTTCATCTCTACCTCATGCCTGCTTATCATCGAGGGTGTGTTTGAACTACATTAATTTGGAAGAATGTGTTCTGAAATAGTAGTTTGATGAAGAATTTGTGGTTGAAAAAGAAGAAAAAGTTATTGATGTGATGAAAAATATTATTTTATTGAAAAATGTGTTGTTGAAAATGAGCAGAAGAATGAGAATAAAAATTTTAATGTGTACCAAATAAGAGCTGAATAAAATTTAGCCCTATTTGTTTCTCATTTTTCATTCATAAAAATGAAAAATATGATCGTTATTTATCACATCAATCCATCAATTTTGAATTTTTATCTCTTGTGTGGGCCAATAACGACTATATTTTTCATTCTTATTCTACAATAATGAGAATCAAACGGGTTCTTGAAATATGAGTTTGAAGTGTGAGTCAAAAGGAGTGACAATTTGAAGTGTGAGTTTTGAGTACTATATTTGAATTAAAAGAAAACTAATATAGGATAAATTTATTGAAGATCACTGAACTTTTAGGAAAAAATATTAATTGGATCATTAAATTTAAAATTGTCTCAATTACACAATTCACTTCAATTAATTTCAAATATCGCCACATGGTCAATTCCATCACCTATCGTCTTCTAAACTAACATAAATTTCTTAGTTGATAATCATACCAAATTGATGTTCCACGTAAGTGCTATGTGACACTCTATAAACGAAAATAGTAAGACGATGATTATGGTAACATCTTCAAATGAAAAGTTAAGATAGATTTTACAATTTTTTGACGTGATATAATGATAATTTGACATGTTATGCTGTGATTATGGGAAGATCGATCACGTTACAACTTACAACTGTCAATTAAGCAAATCTCAACCATCGGGAGACATAGAATGACAAATTGATGAAATCTAAAATTGAATTAAAATTCAGTTACCCAATTAAGATAAATTAAATTTTAATAATACAATTGAGATTTAAATGATAAAAAAATTTGTGGCCTCTCAACTTCTTGTACTTCCATTCTTGACACAAAACGCGCAATGATAGTCAAACAAGTTTGGAACTCTAGATAGGAGATTTTCGCAAGCGACAAAATCCTATATGATGTGGCACGCTGTGGATCCACCAACCTAAAGCAACACAACTGCTCTACACCGACATCTACTTTGACCAAGTTTAGAAAACAACCTTGTTTATAAAAGTATAAATTTCAATGTTTTAAAAATCGATTAAGGCTCAACGTAAGGATTTTAACTACTACAAATAGAACACCACATACCATTGGGATGCTAAGCTCGATGAATAAGTGCAAATAAATGACGTGAAGAAAATGGTCCAGAAAATTCAAGAAAGTCAGATGTTGTTCTCTTCGTATTTCAGTTTTTAATTTTGAGGTTTGATTTCATTTTGGATTTTGTATTTTGAGTGTCCATTTTGAGATTGTTGAAAACATGTTCTTTTTGTCATTTTGAAAAATTATTTTTAAAAATTTTTAAAAAATGAAGTTTTGGCTTGATTTTAACTGAAAACGGTCAAAACGACCTTTTTGACGTTTTTCATTCTTTGTTAATTTTAAACTCGTTTTTGAAAATTCGTTTATGAAAATAGGTAAGAAAACGTGTTTTCAATGTTTTCGAAAAGTGAAAATGACTTGAAAACAATAAAGAGAACATGTCCTTATAATCTATCTTAAATAGGAGCCTTCATGCTATCAAATCTCGAATAAAGCCACTTCACCTTTCCCATATTAAAACGGTGCCAAATTGTCTAGACTAGACATTATTTTTAATACCTATCAAAATCTTGTCAAGAATTTTCTAAAAGCTATGGTATCGATTCAAGTTTCAGAGTTGAATCGAACATCTCTCATACGGATGGCTCCATCAATTGCGTTTCTTTCGTTAAGAATTCTTCGTCTTCTTTCATGTGAATTATCCAACGGCAAATTCATTAGTTCGTGTGCTTATTTAGGCCCCGTTCGGGAGGGATTAAAAGCCAATTAAAATTGAAAATATGGTCGTTATTGGGCCCCACTCGTCTAATAAAAGTCAACAATAACGGCTATATTTTCAATTTTAATCTGATTTTAATCCCTCCCACACAAGCCCTTATTCAACTTATAAACAGTTAATTCCAATTTAGAAAAGTTTCGCACTGAAGGAATAATTTCTATATTGAAACTCATTTATTTCCTCTACTCCAACGATCTAGAACTTAATCGGGTTCATTTGTCACAATCTAAGGGCCAATTTTTTGGAAGTTTATCATAAAATGGATTTTTCTCATGCCCTTTCAATTTCACTGGTTTTCTCTGGTCTGGATTTAAGAAAAAGTTGCTTGCATCCACCAAAATATTTACTTCTGGATCATGCCAACGAATAATCATTGTCCTCCTTCCGGAAAACAAATACAAATAGACCCACCAACACTCAAATAAGTAATAAAACTTTTAGCCCAGTTTGAGCCACATTTTTTTTTTCCATTCTCGTTCTTCTACTCATTTCAAACTACACATTCTTCAATAAAATAATATTTTCCATCACATCAATAACTTTTCCTTCTTTTTCAACCACATATTCGTCATCACATCACTTCAAAAAAATGCATTATCTCATTTTAATATGCACCAAACACGATATTTCTATAATTAGATAGTAAAGAAACCTAGAATTTCAATATATTTAAGACTCTTATTGACAGACACTGGTCGGGCTACCCGTTTCTTCATGCTTTTCTAATCTTCCTTCTACGTTAACGCAATAATCATGGGGAGTGGGCTTATAGTCCAACTTTTCTTTTCTCCAAGCTTTTACTCCCGCAAACTCACTATCACTAAAAACTCCAATCCAGTTACCACCATAATAAGTATATGGTCTGAATTAGGATGGATTGGTCTGGTTCCTCAGCTCTGTTCATTGGTAGAAACAGCACACGCTTTGTTTCATAACCAACTATATACGTTAACTAATAAGGTCGAAATATACAATAAATATTTCAACATGTGAATTACTTGTTATGCCTCATTGCAATTCACAGATAAAGAAAGGTGGGCAGGGTTTGGAATGAAATAGAAGAGAAAAACTATCTTCATAACTTGAACCGGTTGCTTTCATAAATTCATTCTGGGACATATTTAGTATAAGTACAAGCACTACTATATTGAGTAAAAAGAGCTTACACTTAACGGTATATGCCTGCAAGATGCGTTTGTCCAGAAAATTTCTATTATACAACCAAGTCAAGTTACTCTAGCTCCAATTCAACATTTCTGCTGGAGAGATATTAAAAGAAATCCTTCTTCATCCATCACCTATGACTTGAAACCAGAAAAAAGAAAAAGAATTCAATCTTGGGGTTGGGACAGCTACTAGTACTTTGATTATCGGAATGATCAGCAGATGAATAAGCCATGTAGTGGAAATCCAAAATCAGCAGACTACATTTCCGATTTAATCGAGTATTATTATAAAATTAACTTGCAATTAACGCCGAAAAAAAAAATAAAAAAATCAGAAAGAAACTTATGTTGTCTGCCTTGAAGAAAACTAGTTAAATCATTCTTGTAAATAGAGAACGGCACCAAACAAATAATGAATAACCGAAATAACCTGCTAAATGGTCTGCAGAGAGAGTAATTCCTACAGTAGGTTTCCGAAAAGTTCAGGCTGGCCTCCAGTTGATGGCAGGTATGTCTGGTCTGCATGGCAACATGTGAGGGATACCCTGACCTATAAAAAATACAGCACAAAGTTATAATCATAGGATAAGAATCACGGACAAGGACACAAGAAGACATGGTTTTTCAAATAGTAGGATATGGACACATGGGGGACATTTAGATTTAAATATTTTAAAATTTTACATTTATTATATCCTTTATTCTCCACTTTTTAACACAAGTGCCATGTCGGACTTGTCCGAGGAGTGCCCCTAAAGATTGCTTGTTTCAGGAATTTAAAAAAATACAAAAAAATTGGACACAGCATGTGGCTTGTTGAACACATGTCCTGGAGTGTTTGTGTCCAACACGATGCTGCACATCGGTCATGGACACACCTCCCCAGTAGGAGTATGTCTACTTCATAGATCATAGGAGTACGAAACTGAACAGATGATGAGCAGCTTTTCTGCCCCAAAAAGACCACCTGAGATTGGAGTTGCAGCTGGCAGTGTCATTGGGGTAGAGGCATGAAAACCAACGCCACTTGTGGGAGGCCTTTCAGGAGGTGGTCCAAAATAACCTGCTGCGAAAAAAAAACATAATTTTCAACTGTTCAAGGACTTTTTATCGCTCAATGGAACTTTAATTTTTCAGAACTTAAAATAAAGTAACTAAATCTCCGGCTCAGAAAAAATTGTGCATTTGTATCTTTTCCTTCAGAACATATCAAGTTTAACCAAAGAAAAGTGGAGCTAACCCCATGCAAGACACATATATATAGCTCCTAGCCACTCAAAATTATCCAAAGAATTCACATAAGGATCCAAACAAGTAACAAAGTCTTGAACTGAATTCAAGTCGTTGCAAAGTTTGTAACACGAATTCATCGTTTCATTATTCTGTACAACAAACTTAAAAATCTGTGAAGTGTACACAGTCAACCTTGATTGGTGGACAGTGTGCATAGTTCCACTAAAGAAAGGAAGTCAGAGCCAGTCATGCATACAACTAAAGAAAAAAGTTCATCATGTGACACAGCATCTGGTTGAATGGATAGTAACCCGGCTAACGTGAGCCAACTGAACATAAAAAGATACAATGAAAAAAACTGCTGATGCAAACAATAAAATTAGTACCCTGGTGTGCAAATGGACCTGAAAATGATCCGCCTCCTGCTATCCACCCACTTCCTGGACGATCAGCATTCAACCCATTTGACTGTGTCCACCACTGTTCATCAACTGCAAACCTCCTCGGTGCACCAGAAAAATTTGGCAATGAGTAAGTTGGATATTGATGTTCCTGGACCGAGGGTTTTGGATAGGTGTAATGACTGTGTGAGTGCTGAGGTGGAGGATCAGGACACAAAGGCCTTTGTGCAAAAGCAGCACTACTAGGTGGAAATGGTTGCCTGTGTTGAGAAGATTGGGGATTCATATATGCGTCACCCTGTCCATAATCTAAGGGCCTTGGCAAATTATACCCAGAATGCTCCCGTGCATTGCTCACCCCAGCTGGAGGAAAGCAAGGTGATTGCTGCGCAAATATTTCACCTCTGACAGATGCATCAACACGAGGCCCATGTGGAGTATTTACAGCCATTTGAGCAAATTGATTTCCCTGTAAATACAAGTGTTTAAAATCTGAGTAATCCTAGATCAATAAAATTGCGAAGCGTGGGACACAATAGAAGCCTTACAGTGGGTATACCACCAATTTCATGTGGTAAAGGGGGATGTTGATTAGCTGCTGCAGGTGAAGAGGTTGATATTGCTGAAGCAAGTGCGGGAAAATTTTGGGACTTCAATGCAGACTGAGGTAGAAATGATGATGGAGGAAGCAATGTTGGAAGAGAATCTACGGGTTGCTGAGGATATAGGTGCTGCTGTGACAAAGGTGTCGGTGGTTGTGGTGGTCGTGGAGACAGAGACAAAGAAGGCGGAGGTGGAGAACTGGGTAGAGGTGGAGTTGAGGGAGGAGACTCAAGGGGCAAAGGTGGGGAGCCCTCGGGTTCAGGCAGCAACTTAATAGAATTGTTTGAAGTTGATTCAAGCAATCTATCTGAAATTTTCTCAACCGAAGAGAGATAAAAAACCCCATTGCTAAGCAATTGTCTTTCATCTTTTTGTTGTCCAGAAACATCTTCCATTTCAAGCTCACCATCCACATCCTCTAAAGTGCAGGGGTGCCTGTCACTTGGAGTAACGGTATAAGTTTCAGGATCTCCAACTGATAGAGTGCGTTCTGATGGTGAAGTATCAGCAACTTCCTTGCACAAATTAGTTCGAATAGTATCTTCCTCTTCTTCCTCTTCTTCTTCAAACACATGAGACGACAAAAAGCCAGGTAACTGATATGTAGCATTGCTGAAACCACAAAAAAGGAAAATGTGCATAACAGAAGACCATATGAAATGTCAAAATTCGAAGTCTGAAAAGAGAAAGCATACTAGTTCACAGGAAAAGACGACTAGTATTTTAAATATGCATGCCTTTTGTTCCTAGGTGCTCTTTTTGTATGGGCTTTTACTTTAGCGTTTCAAATCAGCGGAAGTGGTTATTGGCAAGAACATATTGAATCCATTGTTTGGGCTCATAATCCCCATTCCCCAACACAGAGCAGACACCACAGAGACTGATAATTACGACATGTGCAATTTTGATACAGTTGAACATATACACGATGTCTATTAGCATAATAAGGGGAATAATAATTGACTTCAGTTAAGATACAATGACACTGCAATAGATACATCCAAACATGGTCAAACAAAGAAAAACAGCAATGTGACAGACCTATAGAATATAACAATTGTATTTGCAGCACTAGTAGCCAAGAACACTAATGATCTGTTTGAGCCCCATCATTTGAAAAAATAGATTTTGTAATAGTGATGTTTTTGGAGAATGTATGGTTAAGAAGTAGGGAAAAGTTTTGAGTTTACATTCAAATTATTTTATTGGGAGAAAGTGCGGTTGAAACTTGAAAATGAGTTTGGGGATACATGTGGTTTAGAGAATGGGGCTCAAACAGTGGCTAAATGTCATTAGCATAATACATAGTTCTTTTAGCGAGGAAAAGGAAACTAGTAATGGGCATTTATCAAAATGCAACTCAAATGAATAAACTGACATTATTTACAGTATATGCTAAACACAAAGAGAAAGATGAAGACCGTTAACAAAAGAATGTAATCAGCCACCACACCAATTGTTTATGCCAAAGCTAATGGTTTTTCAATAATCATAGATATCAGCTATGATGCACGAACACTCCTAAGTCGAAATTATATATCGCTATATTTTGGTTATGTTCTAAAATATTCAATATTTATTTAAAATTCTATATTCTATAGACATTATAGTGTAGTGTATTGAATTCCTGATAGAAAGTTTCTATTATGTGAGCCTGCTCAGATTACGGTAAATAATTCGCATAAACCAATTTCATTTAGGGATACCTCAGAGGGTAGGGCAGGGTGCGTATCATGTCGTGTCGGACACTGACATTACTCGGACATATATTTTTTATATGTCAAACGCTCAAGAGATACTAGGGGAATTCCTCGAGCAAGTGTTCAACATGACATGTGCCTTGTCTAATATTAAAAGTATAAAAATAAAGACATAATATATAAAATTTAAATAGATGTGTGCATGACGTGTCCACGTCATGTTGTGTCGTGTCCTTATTGTGTATCCGTGCAACTTAGGATATCAGTTTGAATCCAATACTATTCTTAGGCTTGCTCACAAAACATACCAGGTTAACCTAGTTACAAATTAGTTCAGCGCCTCATGTACATCTAGACTACAACAAATTGGTCAGATGAAACAGCTGTCACATTATATCTTCAACTGAGGAAGCAATATCTAAAGTTCAATGTTTTATTCTAGCTAAAAAGGCCCAAGAATACATTAAGGTCATGTTTAATACATAGTATTGGATAGGATGTGACACTTCAATAAACAAGATTTTAGCTTTTTCTTTTCCTAAATACTGTCCAATCCGCCTTAGCAAGCGCACACAAAACCAAGAAAGCTAAATATATTTGCCATTGAGCTTCCAATAAAATTCATCGAATTTACCCTTAGTTGATTGGAAATTGGGTAATGACAGGAGGGGCTCTTTTTGTACATGTTGGTGGGTTACTGACTGTATTGGGGTGAGGTTGGAGGACAGCAAGCTATATACCCAATTGAGTATAATGAAAATGTATAGTACTACATTCCTGTACAACTCATCTAGTAACTCAAACTAAATTTGTTATTATCAAGCACATAAAAGCTTGTCTAGTGGCCAAATCATTTCTGTATATTAGTTGGCAATTATTGAACACTTAATCTAAAAGCTTAAGCTTTCAGAGAGGACCACATGTATATCATTTAAATCTTGTCTTTACCGGTCATAAAGTTTCAAGGCAAAAAGATAAAGATGTGCCAAAAACACGTAAACGAAGCAAAATTAGAAAGATGAAATAGAAAGAAAGAAATTTTGAGGATAAGAGCACAAATTCCAGACCTCCCATACTCATCCACAAGCATGCCTTCCATGTCTCTAATAGGGTCATCTATAGCCCGCTCAGCTCGTGAAGGACGCCTTAGGGAGAACCCAGCAGATGTATCATCATTTGATATTCCAATTTCATCCATACAGTGGCGAATAACAGATTCTGGCAGGATTTTCCTCTCTAGCCATAAACGCAAGACCTAAGGAAAAGTTGTGCCTAAGTAATCCTGTCTGGAGTTTAAAGGATCACTCTTAGATACAAGCATAGTCACCTTATGACATTGACGACGATTTTCATTAGCACCTGACCCTGGTGGAGCAGCAGCTCCAATAAGACGGGGCAATGCTTCTTGAACTGTAGGAATATACGAGGCCCCTGCAATCCCTGAAGAAACATATCGTAAGCAACAAAAGATAAAATAAATTCTAAGGAGGAAGAGAAAGAGAGAGAGAGAGAAGGGGGGGGGAGGGGGGGTTGTTATATAAAGAGGGCAAAGAATTGAAGCAAGGATGAGGTCAGACTATTATCTCTAACAGAATGGTATCAGGCGTAATGGATTCCTCATTTAAATATAAATGGCTTCAGTTACAGTTAAAGGGGTGGCATCATAAATGCAGATAGTTTTGACCATTTTCGACGTGATCTGGATCGATAATCGAAGTAAAAGAGCAAGAACCTTTTCAGTTATGGAACATGTTCAAAGTTTTATCCTTGTGGATTTCTGTGGATAAGGAATTTAAGAGCATTCCTTTCTCTTTAATCATAATTAGTTAGAAAAACACCTTGCATTCTTGGCTTGACTTTATTTTGTTTGAAGATTAGATTATGTTTCTTACCAAGAAAAGAAAAAGAGCGGTAACAGGTTCTAAGCATTGAAAGAAGGTGACCAAGATTTCTAAATTGCACACACAAAAGTAAGAGGAAGGACAAAGGCAAAGAGAGAGAATAATTATATTTATGATGTAAATTCGGATATTATATACCTCTCTGGGTATGAGAGCATTGAGTTATTGAATCAACTAGAAAAAACAGGTCCACTCTGCGATGAAAACTCGGTTCATTTTCCAACTTCTGGATAAGAAGTTCCACAACCTGCCAAAAGTCGCCAATTAAAAACATTGCTAACTTGTCCAAAGAAATGCTTGATGTACAAAGGATGGAGAGAATAGCTATAAGCCTAGAACAAGTATCCGTGTCAAAAAAAGGAGAATAGAACTAACATCACACTACCTAAAGTTAGCAGTTTAAGTAGTGTGATTGAACTGTGTTCAAAGACTAGGCTAATAAATCATAACCACTCAATTTTCCAGAACAGGGTACTCGTCAGTACATGTTCATCAGTTTCATCCCGGTAAAAATTTGAGTGCACAATTTGGCAACACAAATTATAACAACTTCAACCGTTGATTTCACGAAAATATATAGACCATTCAATAAGTCTATTTTTCAGTGAAACGATTAAAATTTGGAACCCCCTTAACACCTGAAATAAGCATTTAAAAAACCCAACTATGATGTTTATGGTACACTAGATTGGGCCTGCACATGCAGACAGACAGAGAACTTAACAAAGTTAGGACTGCATATGTGCCTAAAGAAGACAATTATACTAATCACTTCTTATAATCCACAATCTCACGAAACTTAAATATTACATTCAGGGATGACTAACGAATTGCATTCTGCTCCCATCATGCCCAACTTGAGCACTACAGAATCAAAGAAATCAGGCACACCAGACATCCATAACTCATTGAATCTCAATCTTTCTTTGTTCTATTTACGGTACACACTCTAATTCCCAACTTCAAATTCGTTAAATGCAACGGAAGCCACTTCTGTCTTAACAAGTCTTAGAGGTTAGAAACTAAATCCCATAAGAGAATGGCCAAAGCTACACTAAGATAGCTTCTAATAGCAACTAAATCCAGCAAAACCTTATTTTTCGCAAGTCTTTTATATCGCAAGTAAAACACTCCATTCCTTTCACACGCTTTCAGCGCTTGATATTACACAGGAAGTCCTTGGCAGTCCCCACCCAGACCTCTTCCTCCGGGGTGCAAAGATTTCACTCCATTTTGTTTTCGAAATTCATGCAGCAAAACATTATAATCAAAAAGTTGAATTTATTTATACCTGATATATAATGCCAAGAATCAGGAAGGACATTCCAGCTATCCAAAAAATCATTCATAGTGATATTTCATAGTACCAATTAACCCTCTCCCAGAGCACATTTCAATACCAAATTAGTACTTCCGTAAAATGACAATTCATTTCAAAGAGAAGAAAAAAGAGGACACAAGCATCTCTAGTACCCCCAAACAAATCAGTTCTATGGCAGCAAGTGCCACCAAAATAGAGAGAACTTACCAAAAATGATATCAATCATTTTAGTTTCTAGAACCATATTTGAAAGCTCTACTGTTTGTAAAAAATTATAATCAAACCCCAAATGTGGGTCCAAAAACGAAGTATAGATCACAAGTCAAGACTTGAATTTCGTTTATAAATTAAATTATATTTTTCTTCTCATTATTTTCTTCATTACTAGACCAAGTTGCAAAAACAAGGTATGCTTAATACTTCCTGGGATGCAGCTCACCTGTCCCTTTATTTACTGAATAAGTCTACATGTACATAATGATTGTACATAGAGATGTACATAACACTCACAAGGAGATGGGGTCCACTCGAATATTTTATTAGAGTGGACCCCACCTATGTGAGTGTTATGTATACCACTATGTACATAAATTATGTACACCAAGCATATCTCTTATTTACTCACCCAGTTTCATAAAGTTAAATTCTTCATTGGAAAGAAGACAATTCTATTTAATGAAACCAAGAACAATGTCAATAAAAATGCTCTCGAAATTCCCGTTTCATTCCTTTCTTTCTCCCACTTTCATCTTTCCCTTGGTCCTATGAAAGCCTCTTCCATGTTGGCTACGAATTCAATTTAATGACTAAAGATTAAACTAATGACATTTTGATCTTTTAGTGAAACTAGAATTTTTGTTATGCTGAAGAAGAGGTCGAATGCCTCCTTTTTCCTAAACTTTACAGTTTCAAAAGCACCTTCTTTGAATTTACCACAATCAAATACTTCCAATCAATCAAGCCAGCTGAGAGTTAAACTCCTTCAAATCATTCCACTCCAGACCAATGTGATCTAAACCCCTCCTGGTGTTTATCCAACACAACACTAGCTCAAGTCTACAGAAACAACACCAACACCAAGCAAAACAGAGACCATTGACATTAACAGGCATCATAGAACCAACATAACTCCTTCTACTAATATGAAGAAAGACCCATATTCTTTCAATCATTACATTGACATCTCCTCAGTCATCATAAATGGCAGACTAAACATATCGAAGGAAATATAGAAAGGGTTAATCAATTGTAGAGAGACATCCTTCTTGATGAAGAGAGCTAGGACATAACCCCCATGATCAAGAAGGAAATAAGAATGAAACCATTCTTCATCACTCATTAACCAGCCATGGGAAAGAAGACCAGATATTGCCCTCATCCATCTATTTATCCAATAAATGATAGTGGGACTTGCATAAAATATTCATTAATCAGCAGCCTTTGTTAAAAAACCCAACTCCCTATCATAAGTTGTCATTCATCTGATGTTGTGATCTTCGTCTTTCTTGTCCAGTGAAATTGGACATGCAAACATGGACAAGGTTTTTGACTCCATAGCAATCAGGTAAAAGGTAAAAAGTAAAACACAAAAGAAACACTGACCTTTATAGAAAGATATTTACAACCCACTGCAGTCCTAGTTTTGCTTTATCCGGATAGCCAGACCACTACCAAAGCAGCTACTTATTAAGCTATATTGACCATAAAGTCTCTGGCATGAATTCGCTCAAATGTACAGAAGATACATTGTGAGAGGCATTCCACACTTGTCATGTCTCTTTGCCAAAGTATTTTCTTGCTTGTACTGATTTTATGGGTTCATCATTGTAGTTCTAAATGTGAGAAAAAGAGAACTCTTTTTTTTTTTTTTGTGTGTGTGTGAATTCAAAAGCTGATATTTGTATTGTATTGTGACTATTGTCCAGAATACCCCCACACCCACCAAAAAAAAGACCTGGGATTCCTTGAACCACTTGAAATTGCAAAGGACGTGGCGAAACCAATTTAGCGAACAAAGTCATGATTTATGCAAGCTTTAGTTTGCATAGAACAAATAAAGAAGAAAGTTGTTGCATAAGAATTACCAACCTCATTCGCAATCCCAAACTTGGCACAATCAATTGCGAGACGAGTTGCGCGCCCAATGCTCTCTTTGGTCCTTGACAATGTCTCTATCATTCCTTCAAATGCATCACGAGCAACAGCTGCCTCTGTACCCCCACTTAGAGAACCTCCAGCAGTCCGTTTACCTGAATTCGCAATCCTCTCCTCAAATTCTTCATTCTCGTGTTGTTTGGTGGATGAAGATTTGTGAACATCAGATGAAGGAGAAGATAGAGATGAGTGGGGATGTAATATTTGTACATCCAATTGGGGCACGCTACTGGATTCAAACACTTGGGCAACAGGTTCAAGGCTTGGACTCCTTCCAGGAATGTCTGCATTTGGAACCAAAAGGGGAAGAGGATTTCCATGCCAATTTTGGAAGTGAGATTGTCTCTTTCTTGCCCGAGCAGCAGCAGCAATAAGATGTTTCATAGACATAACAGAGTCTGAATCTTTTGAATCAATTGGAAAACTCGCTTTGTCATCTTTAACAAAATCCGGCCTGAGAAATGCAGAATTAATTATGAGCATCGAAAGATAACTAACATTATCTGTTGATGGAGGTAACAAGAATTTAAAGAATACCTATCACCAAGTGAGGAAATACTTTCAATTTGACTACCCATCACAACAGAATCATTGATCCATGAAGCTGATTTTAAGGTATTCTTCCTTTCGTCTCCAGAAGAAGTGGGCTTGTTCAGTTCATTTGTTGGTTTATTGATAGATGAATTTAACCTACCAGAAGCTGCAACAGGGACACTGTTGGATCCTGCTGGAGCTTTCTTCTGAGCAATATTACCAGGTGCTTTGCTGAAGTGCTTGTTCTGTAGTTCAGCTAAAAATTTGTTATCAGCATTAGACTGCGGGGACCTTTTAGGGGAAATTAAAACTGGTTTAGCCACCCTGGCTGATAACTTCCCAGAATTTAACTGTTTATGACTAGAAGATAACCATGCAGCTGATATTTCTCTACTCTTTGCCATGCGCTGCTGAGCAGTTGCTGGTGAAGCTTTATTGGATGTTAGAGTAGGTAATACATGTTGCTTTGAGCCACCCTCAGCTGTGCCTGAAGTAGTCATGCATATTTGTTCTTGGACATAATTCTTACTATGCAAAAAAGTTTTCCTTGTAGAATCTGACACAGATGGAAGAACAGAAACTTTATTGGCAAATCCTCCATGAATTGGAGTTTTTGGCAATTCATAATCATCATCTTCATCACAAAGATGAACAGCTCTCCGCTTTTTTGGCAACTGCTTAACCGGTGAACGAACTTTGTCATGTTGCAATAAATCATTTTTACGAGCACCAGAACTTCTCAGTTTATTTTCAGCCTGCAATGCACTTTGATGACAGTTTGTCGGAGGAAGATCATCTTCATCTACAGAAGCATTTGGCTCGTTAGAAATTGTCTGCACTCTGAAGAAACCAGTCTCAGCCTTTGCTCCTGGTGTTCTTTTAGCATCTGTATTATCAATGTCATCAAGAACATTAGGACTTTTAGAATCATTTTTTCTGCTTGTTTGGACTTTTATCACGGTTGCATCATCTGCAGTAGCTGAAAATTTTGACCTTTTGAAGGGACAAGAGACTTCATTTCTCTGAAAGGTTTGATTTTCACAGCAATGCTTCATATTTTCTTGGGAAAACTCATTTTTCTCCTTCTCCTCAAAATTGACTTTGATATTCGTTTGAAAATCATCCACAGCCTCAGAATACTTTTTGTCTTTCAGCAATTTGTTTTCTGCCTTTACACTATCAACATCTAAACTAGATCTTAAATTATCTATAGATGACTCCATGTTGCCTGAAGAATTTTTTTTTTGCATCTCATCTTCAGATTTCTCAAAAGATAAATCAACACGATAAACAGAGTCATTACGTGCTGCTGAAACTGCCGAACCTCTAAGCACTACATTTGCACCCTCAAGTTTCCTCTTCGAACCCACCGTTAGCTTTGGTTTGTGACCATTTGTCAATTCATTCTGGATCATATTATGATGTCTCTTCATTAGCTTGTTATCACAAAAACCTTCCTCTTTCAGTAAGGAATGACTGCATAGGCTAGATGTCGATCCTGACTCCTTCACTAAATTAGTACAATCAGCAGAAACCTTTTTCCTCTTTTTTGAAGATGTAACTGGAGACACGCTATGACTTACATCATTAGAAATGTCAAGCATTATATCTTGACAGTCTGACTCGTATTGTCTCTGCTGTGAGCAGGGCTCTAGCCCGGAGCTCTGGTTTTCCAGCCCTTTCATCTCCATTTTGCTATTTGATCCTTTCAAATTATCTTCTAGATTAACCTCCAAGGTATTATCTGCCACTTTATCATCAGAAGGCAGCTCAGACCCAAGAATTAGTTCATTGGTATCATCTCTTATACCACTAGATTTTTTGTGCTGTAATTCTTCAAATTCTTCACAGATTTCCTTCACTGCTTGGGCGAATAATTTACCTGTTTTACCCTGGCATCGAGCAGACACTTTATCTTTTGCCTCACTGGTGAATGCCTGAATATCTGCAGGTGCAACAAAAGCTCTGTTGCAAAAAGGGAAATTTCGAACTTACCACACAACTATATCAACAATAGAAGAAGACATATTGAAGGGTGCACAAACAATCAATACCAAGATAATAAGGAAATAATTTCTAGACAAAACGGATCATTTCCAAGGTTCATAATCAAATTCTCAGCTACAATGCACTTTCATATCCCTGTCAATGTCATCTTATCATATATGGTTTACCAAACAAGAAGTAAACCACATGTCAGTACATATCTGCAAGAAAATAGAAACATATCAAATTTCTAAATTTCTACCTGGAATAACTGTGTACCAAATAAGAATTTCTAAACCATATCAATATACATTTCGACCTTTTGATCTGGTGTGGAATGATCAAAGAGAATAAGATAGGAGGAACGAATAGAAGAACTGAGCAAAGAATTAGATAAGAATTCTAATACTTCTTGATGTAGGACAGTCCTATTGTAAATAGGATTAGAATTATATATTTATAATAAAATGTCTAACTATAATAAGTTTTATCTTTTTATTCTAATATTTTGTTTATAATAGAATTTCTTTTCTTTATTGACTAGAATAGGATTTATAATTTATTTTAGATTAAGATTTTAGTTTATTTCCTTTTAAAATTTAGTTTCCTTATATCAATAGGATTAGGGAATAGTTCTGCCTATAAATAAAAAGGCATTGTACATTTTTTCAACAACAATCAATTATTATTCAATATATACAAGACATGATTATTCAAATATCATTCTTATTTATTACATAATTCTTATTACAAGAATTTTATAAACACTTCTACACCAAAATTGGTATCAGAGCAAGGAAATTGCCTTAATCCGATGGTCGACGAAGGTACTGGTGGCAGTCGAATCACCGACGATGAACGGAGGCTCGACAAACTCGAACAACGAATCGAGGGGATCGATGAAACCCTTTACAACATCACGCAGATGCTGACCGTGTTGAGTCTCGAAAGGAATCGCGAGCCCGTGGAGAAGCAAGCCGATAAGAATTTGCAGACCTTAACTGCTATGAATATTGGTTGTTTCAACAAGCATAGAACACGGCAACATGTGACTAGAGAATTTCCTCGAGCCCCAGCCAAGTTCGAATAAACACAAGTTATCAAGTATTCTTTTCTTCAACAAAACTCAAGGACGAGTTTTTTCAAGTGGGAGGGATTGATGTAAGACAGTCCTATTGTAAATAGGATTAGAATTATATATTTATAAGAAGATGTCAAACTATAATAAGTTTTATCTTTTTATTCTAATAATTTGTTTATAACAAAATTTCTTTTCCTTATTGACTAGAATATGATTTATAATTTATTTTAGATTAGGATTTTAGTTTATTTTCTTTTAAAATTTAGTTTCCTTATATCAATAGGATTAGGGAATAGTTTTGCCTATAAATACGAAGGCATTGTACATTTTTTCAACAACAATCAATTATTGTTCAATATATACAAGACATGATTGTTCGAATATCATTCTTATTTATTACATAATTCTTATTACAAGAATTTTATAAACGCTTCCGTACCACTTCTAAACATCATAATCAAGGTCTGAATTATTCAACAACCAAAAAAAAATAAAAAAAATCCAACTTAATGGTTAATAATTATTACAAGAAACAAAATAAATCGAATCCACTTTCTATATTTCTGTTTAAGATAAGTGTTTATAATTAGGATTGTGATCTCTTGTTACGAAGAACTCGACTCCAGTGAGCTCTGTTGCAAATATTGTTTCAAAAGCTGTCCTCGGTGGATCAAAGAATGATTGACAACATTCAACGTCCAAAGAGTGATTCAACAAGGATTTTGAGATTAAAAAAAGGTTAAAAAAATTGCTATTGGACATATATCCGTAGTCTTAAAATTCGTAGTTAATAAAAAAAATTAAGAAATAACTACATAGCAATCAAGAAATTAACCGTGCTAGAACTGTCAATAAAGAAAATAACCACGTGTACCCTGCAAGAGAAAAGTTCACTCATTTAGAAGCTTTTTAGTTTTCAATTAGTTTCCCTGCTACTATGAACTAAGGGGGAGACCACAAGTTCACACACTGTTCCCTGCACAGAAAGCTTAGCTTCTTTTCTCAGAAAAAAACACAACAAGACATTGTCATAAATCATCCTGCCAAGCAAGCCATTTCAGCATTAGTGTAAAGCACATAAAAATATTTGAAAAATGGTGCTCACATTTCTGATGTACCAAAGAACTGGACAAAATATTTTTTAGGGTCAGGAGCTCGCTCCCAGTCTTCAGGCCTGCTAATCTGAAAATTCAAACCCCCAAAAGGTTATCCAATTAGGAACCATATATATTCTACATCAACACGTCCAACAAAACACCAAGCATTACAAAGAACCATCTGAAAATTGCTTATTAAATGCCAAGAATAGTGCAAATCATGTCCTAACGGCCACAATCAAGGCTTTAAACAGTTCATATGTTATCACATAAATCAGACAGGACTTTGAATGGTTTATCAGTCTATCACAAAGACAGTAAACGGAAATCGGACACCATCCCCATTATCCAAATCAAAACTGCAAAAGATACTCCCTTACATGATAAACAGATGGAAGTTAACCTTGAATAGATATGGAGAAAACTAGTGACGTAAATCCATAGATAAATGTACACGGGCATGTGCGCACATGTCTACATTTGATAACACTTTTTTTACTAAGGGCATGTTCGGTGGAGAATAAAATTGAAAATCTAGCCGTTATTGTTGACTTTTATTAGACGAGTAATATCCAATAACGGGTATATTTTCAATTTTAATTGGATTTTAAGCACGACTGAACACACTCTAAATAAATCTGAATATATTCTGACCATAGTTCCCATGACACCACAACTACACACAAATACCCATCAAAAAGGGGGAGAAGGGAAAAGCCAGGGAGTACCAAATCCTGACAAATGGCAAAACCAATTCTCAATGTCTTGCAGTCATGGGCAGCATCAACACATATACTTAAAAGACTAATATAAATTTATCACGTTCTGATCAATTAGAAATTTACTGCAAGACCATGAAGTGATAATTTCAAGTAAATTCAAATCAAATGCCTAGTTCTTCCAAAGAAAAAATTGATAAATATTACTTTGTTGAAAGAAGTAATCTACTCCAAAAATACCATAGAAAGAAAAAATTGAAATTGAAAGTGTTAGTGGGATTCTACTAGGAAAATGTCTCTGGACATCCACACGCGATTTTAATCCTTAAATGGAGGATAAATCAGCATATCACGCCTTTTTTTATTATTATTATTTTTTTTTGGGGGGGGGGGGGGGGGGGGGGGCAAACAAAAACACTATTTATAACTAGTAATCGATTTAAGGATTAAAATCATGTGACCCAATTGAGATTTTGCCAAAGTTGGATGAACTCCCGTGAAAGTACACACGTTCTAATAGAACGGAAATTTACTAATAGTCCATGAATTATTAATTTCAGTACATTCAAATGCATAGTTCCAAAGAAAAAACTGATAGATATACAATTTATAAATTAAAGAAATATATAGGAAAGTTATAAAAGAAAGATTATTGAAATTGAAGTTTTAGAGGAATGTACCTTGGCAGGCCAAGCGGGGTGACCCTTGACCTTGGCGAGGACAAGATCTCCTAAACCCAACTCGCTCGTTGTCTTTACGCGTTTCGCTCCACGCTTCCGCCCTGGAGCCATGTCCGCCTCTTTCCCACTTTTCGTAATTCAGTGATCGAGTAAAGAAACCCTAAAATACAAGATAAATCCACGATGTTACTTCCAAGTTTTAACCCTCCGTCCAGTTTCTATATATGATTAAGGCGGCGACTGGGTGGTTGTGGTGGTGGTGGAAGAGAGAGTAGTATGTTTATTATATGTATGTAATGTGTATGTAAAATCTTCTGTTCTCTGAGAAAGCAAAAGGGTAAATTCCACTTTTACTCCCCAACCTATCCAATGTTATGCTGGATGCCCAGCCTTTTAAAACTGTACGTGTATGATCCCTACCTTACGTAAGAAGTCCTTTTTTATTGAAATGACTATTGTACCCTTGTTGGAAAGGTGTTTAGTAGTCAAAAATTATAAAATGAAAGAAAGAAAAATTATTGTCTTCTTGACCCAACCTCACCTCACCGACCATCGTGATGAGTTTTCAATCATCTATATCAACGGTCCTCTCCACCAATTTTTCTCTTCGCTCTAATTAACCTTACAATTATGATGTTTGTATGGAAAAGACGGTCCAAAGTAGCTAGAGGTAAATGATTGAATAAAAAAGTTAATTATGTTTCCATGATAAAGTGTCGTGTGATATTATACAAATCATTATGTAAATCTTGATATATATGTAGCAGGGTCCTGAACCTTAACACCTGGCATCACAATCTCTAGTTCCATCTAATCTTTCAACTCGCTACAAAAACACTCATCGACACATTCCAAGAATTTGATCTTTCTCCAATCACCAAATGAAACCCAATATCCAGCATCTGTTTGTCTACCATTATTTAAAAATATATTTTTTTCAGAAAAAATATTTTTAATCATTCATGTTCACAATAAAATATTTTACACATAAATCCGAAACTTTTTCTACTTTTTAACCACACATTCTTAAAAAATCCAATATTTCAAGTCATTTTTCACTTTAATAGTAGACAAACAAGGCTCAATTCTTCACACTAGATTATTATTTTGAATTATTTCCACACTTCAAAACAAATTAAAATGATATAAGGGTCCGTTTGATTGCAAATGTGAAAAATTGGTGGAAATAAAATGTTTTACAGGGAATTGAATTGCCTAAAAATTGTTTTACTGAAAATTGTAATTAATTGTGTTTGATTGGTATAATTTTCCACCTAAAAAATGTTGAAAGTTTGGTTTCTTTTTTTATGGAAATTGTCTATTAAAGTCATAATTTTTTCTACTATTGGGTCTAGAATTTGTTCAAATTACCAAAAAAAAATTGAAAAAAATTACCATACCCAATACTATTCATTTGACTTTATTTTATATGAAAATGATCAATAAAAGTGAAATTTTTTATAACCATTGTGTTTAGAATTTTTTTCAATTGTTAAAAAAAAAACGCCTAAGAACTTGGAAAATCAATTACAACCAAAACAACAAGAAAAAGTTTTCCTCCAAAAGCTGGCAAATGTGGAAAGGTGGAAAAAAAATTTCGGGGAAAATTTTGTTATCAAACAGGTGCAAAAGTTGAAAAATGGAAAAAAAATTCATTTTCCATGAAAAATCATGGCTATCAAACGGTCCTAAGTGCAATTTTACAGATGTTGAAGATACAAAAATAAACTTTGACCATTGCAGGAGTCCTTTTTTCTTTAAGGTCCTGATTGATAACTTAAATTTTCCATGGAAAATGATTTCCATTTCCACCAATTTGACTTGTTTGATTGGCATTTTTTTTTAGGCAAATTTTTTTCCACTTTACCTCTCCACGCGCATGATTTCTTGCCAATTGATGAAAAGCTTGATGCTGCTGTTTTTGTTTTTTTGTTTTTTTTTGGCAATTGAAACTAACTTTTTATATGTGCAATATTATGTCCAGTTACATCATTAACTCAATTTTCAAATGACTCATCGTAATAAAACATAATCTACTAAGCAGATAATTGCTCGAAAAAGTGAAAACAAGCGATCGACTTGTTTGAAATTACGGTAATATCAATGTGCATGGAAGTTATTTTCAAGTGCAGGTTCTTGGAATTGAGGATTAGGGTTAGGCAATTGGAATGGAGGGATGAGGGTTAGGGTTGAGTAATTGGAACTTTGGATAGTAGAGGATTAGGGTGGTTTTGTGCCTTAAGTGAAATGGAGAATAGTCGTGGGTTTGGATTACAATTCTTCTATAAGGAGGGGATGATTTTTTTTTTCCTTTTTTTTTTGTCTATTTTTTATTCACATGGACCGCACTCCAATGTGAGTGTAAGTCAATGAGGGTGTCAATTTCTTTCTGACAAAGAAGTTCAATTCTTTGAATTAATTTTTAATTGATGTTCATTTTCCAGCATCTCAAACTCGGCATTTGGTTTTACTTTTTTAGTTGTGTCAACACTTCAGTTTGATTAAAAAAAATGTTAATCAGTACGCAAATTCAAACTAACGGTTTCAAAACAGCTGTTTTGACTTTATTTTCCCGTTAAACGATTTTTGTTCACCTTTAATTCTTACATCACCATCAAAGTAAGTAATTTACTTAGAGCATGTTTGGGAGGGTTTAAAATTCAATTAAAATTGAAAATATAGTCGTTATTGGGTCTCACTCATCTAATAAAAGTCAACAATAACGGCTAATTTTTCAATTTTAATCCGATATTAATCTCTACCAAACATCCCCTAATTTTTTAACTTTAACCACTAAAAAATCATTTCATTTGAAATTCACTTATCTTTTTATAAATAAAAATACTCACAAGTAAATTCTTATAAGCTATGCTCCTAAGTAATTTCGACCTCAAATACTCGCTTTTTATTTTTTTTAAATCCTCCCTCGTTCCTTTGTATCAAATGTCCTTAATATTTGTTCATTGTTAGAGTTACATCTTTACCTTTTTCTATTGCATTTCGTAGTAAAGTTACCATAGTTTAGATTATTTTTCTTTTCCTTTTCTAGTCGATTCATTTTTATTTATTTTTTTGTCAACTTGTTCTCTTTTCTTGTAAATTTTTTTTTTTTTTTTGAAAAATGTTATTGAGTAATAGCCACATTTGAAAAAAATGAAATATTAATAATAAAATTTTTTCAAATTACTTTCAAGGCAAACTATTTTAGCCCTTGTTTGCTTTTGATAAAAATTCAAATTTTCATCTAAATTAAAGAAAATAATCAATTTTAATCATATATTTTATGGATCTTACAATTTTTTAATTACACATTTCATCATTTTTTATCAAAATCTACTAAAATTTTGATTTTAATTCATATCAAACAAGGGCTTAGAGTGAAAGACAGTTTCTTCATAAAATCTGAATTTTAATTTTTATCAAAGAGGATTTAATATAAAAATAAGAGAAAAACAATAAAGTTATATTTATTCTGAAGATATTAGGGTTGTGCTCTCTAGTATAGCCTTTCAGGCCGATTTTGGGGGGAAAATGTAGGGAAAAATTCATAAATAAGGTGTTTAGTTTACACCAATTCAAAATCATGTTTATAGTTTGAAAATTCAAAAATCAGGTTTTTTTTTAAAATTCTAATATAATAAACTCACTTCACATGCACCACCCCTACCGTTCCGGGAACTATTCCGGCGACCATTCCGACCACCACTTTTCTCCGACGACCATTCTTCTCCGGCGACTATTCCGGCAATCATTTCGTTCACAGATTTATAATTTAATTTGTCACATATTATTTTTCAGTCACAAATAATAATTTGTATACGTCACAGATTATTTTATGGTCACAATTCAAAAATTTTATAGATCACATTTAATTCGTTGATCACAAATTTCAAAATTAGTTAGTCACAGATCAAAATTTATAGGTCACACGATCACAGATTTCCAAATTAGTTGGTCACGGATTTTTTACGGTCACATGTTATCTAATTTTTAGGTCACAAATAAAAAAATTGTTAATTTCATTGGTCACATATTTTCAAATTTGTTGGTCACAGATTATTTTTCAGTCACATATTGTCAAATTTTTAGGTCACGGTTAAATACTTAGTCACATACCACTGAAATAAAACGTGACCTATAAAACCAAATAGTTGGTCACGTACACCAAAAACCCAACCCCCAGTCCCGATCTACCAATAGTTGGTCACATACACTAACCAACACGACCGCCAGAAATCATCACAGCCACCAGGACCTCACCAAAATCGCAGCCACATCCGCCATAGCCACCAGCACATCTAACTGCCCAACCAACAAAAATACCTAAAACTCCCCATCAACACCAAAACACCACTAACACCAGAATCGCACCAATCACCACAACACCACCACCAACACTGCACACAACACCATCATCTACCCTCCAAACACCATCATCAATCTGAAAAGAGTCCCCAACTCCAGCAAGACCAACACTACCATGTGAACACGGTAGAAATTGAGGGTAAGATAGAAGCGGAACTGGGGAAGGAAAAAATGGAGTGTCTTAATCTAATAAACGTGACCGCCTTAACTACGATTCAGAACCAGATCCGGATTCCGACTCAGAATCTGGAAAATCCGAGGGCAACAGAAAACGAATGAAGAAGAAGAATAAAACTCGAACCTCCAGTTCCAAGAGAAAACGGTCAAGAGATAGTGATTCCTACTCGTCGTCGTCTGATTATGATGATTTAGTAATTCGGAGTCGAGGAGTTCGCATTACTCGGATTCTGAAGAGGAAAGGAGGCGGATGAGGAAGGAGAGGAAAAGGAGAGAGGAGAACAAGGATAGGCGAAGGAGAGAAAGAGAGGGGAAGGAGGGAGAAGGAAGGAAGAAGGAGGAGGAAAGTAAGGGGAAGGAGGGAGGCGCTGCCGATGCGTTCGACTGAGAGGAAAAGAATGTGGAAGATGAGGGATGAGAGAGAGAGAGGGGAAGGGAAGGGAAGGGAGTGGAGAGATAAATTAGGTTATCAATTAGGGTTTTAATATATTACCTGATTTTTGAATAAAAAAATTGTTGACCCGATTTTTAAAAACCAAATTTTAAATACCTGGATTTATGTAATTACCACAAAAATGTATTTTGGAATAGTATTATTTGGCAAATGTGTAGTTAAAAAATAAGAATTTTTTTTCTATTTATGTGTAAAATTATTTAATTGGAGAACGGGTTGAAAATGAGTTTTGAAAAAAAATGAATGTAAAACGAGGCTTAAACAAGGACATATATCTTAGGTCTTGATGCTCTTGGCAATATCACTGCTACATTTGAAATTATCCGTTCTTTTAGTATTTAATTATTTAGCCCCTGTTTGGTATAAATTAAAATAAAAATTTTAGTAGATTTTGATAAAAGTTGATAAAATGTGTGGTTGAAAACTTGTGGACCCCATAAAATTTGTGATTAAAATTAATTGTTGACTTTTTGTCTCTAAATGGTCACAATATTAACAAAGGGTAATTGTTGTGTCTTTCCTTCTGGGCAAAGAAGGCAACCTCAAAAGATATCAAGGTAGACGTTAAAACCGTACACTAGTTTAACTTATTTCCCTTAGCGCTCATTCGACCCCCATTATTCCAAATTACAATGAGAGGAATTATAATTTTTTGGAGAATGTATGTTTAAAAAAAAAGAAAATTTTGAGTTTATATATAATATATTTATTGGAGAACACGTGATTGATAAGAAGAGAGAGAAAAATGAATTATAATTCAATGGAGTCGGACGGGGGCTTATTTTGCCTAAAGGGGTGATTTGTATAAGCTCAGCCAAACATGCCCCTCCCATTCTCTCTCACACAACTCTCACTTGCTCCACTTCTTCTGAGAGCTTTCTCACTCAGAGAGAGCTTAATCATACTCATTTCTCTAGGGCTCCCTCTCTCTATGCGGAGCATAATCATATTCATTCTTTAGGGTTTTCTTGTATACACAATACAACTCCAAGATGGTGGGCCCGCCACCCCCATCTCAGTCTCTGTATCAACCTCAACCAGCACCTGAAGAAGAAGCTTTAAAGAGAAACACGGATTGCGTTTACTTTCTTGCTTCCCCTTTAACTTGCAAAAAGGTCCCGTTTCCTTCTTTGAAATTTAATTTCATGATTATTTTTTCAGATTGGAACATATAATTCAATTCAGTCGGGTGGATTGGAATATAAATTCATTTCGCACGTATGCATATATACTTTTTTGTAAAGTAATGTGGGTTTCCTTCCCTGGTTAGATCCTTGCCGGAAAATAGGTTTTTGTTAATGGTAAAGGATAATTGGAGTTACAGTAAGATAAGTTGTTGGATCTTTAAAGATTTAGTTCGACCATAGAAATAACCTAAAATTTTTCTCGAATGTTTTCCCTTTTAAGTCCTTAAAATGGTTTAAGTTGTAGACCATCTCTTTTCTGTACATTGATTAATTTTCATGAATAGGTTTTCAAGTTATTATGTCATATGGATGCACCTATTGTTAGTAAATAATCTAATGTGCATTTTTAATAAATCTATACTCAATAAATATAGGGATATTTGCGTAGTTTTATATCATGGTTGGACGTATAAACATACGAGAGTCACCCTGATTATTTTACCCTTTGTTTTGGCAAATTGAGTTTCTTTGATTTGAAACTAAGGGGATGGAGTGAGAGAGGAGGGCAGGAGCAGGGGGGTAGGCTCTCATCATGGAATGAATTATAATGTTCAAAGTTTATTAGGTTTCTATCATCATAAAGCTTTTTGCGGGTAATTATTTGGCTTGGTATTGGAACAACCTGAGAATCTTAGAAGTACAGTTTGGTTTAGTGGCGGAATCTACAAATCATAGGATGCTGGATCAATGATTGGGTGAATGATTGCTCAGACGATTCATCCCTAGTGTATTTTTGTCTTTTAGCGAGTTTACTGGATTTGCTGCATTCTTTGTTATTTTGGTTTTCGGTTATATCAAATATTCTGGTCAAGTTACGTTTATTTTAAAGAGATTAGTTTCCATGTGTTTAGACATGTATTGGGCCACAATTAATGGATAAAGCGAATTTAAATGCCTAACGCATTTTGAAAAGGGTTCCATATTACAGTTTTACATGAGGTTTGTCACCTTTTCATCTAAATGATGGGTGATATTGTCCAAAATACTTAAGGCATTCACTTATATTATAGACACGTGTTTATCGGGTGTGTCTTGCGCGTTTAATTCTCTTTCTGGCAATCAAGAACCACGTAGACATGTGCTTGTTAGTATTATGGCCTTTATGATACATTTTTAGAATGATTGGTAGTAAGCTCTTGCCCTCTATATCAGTTGCCTTAGGAGACAAATTTTGTGAAATGCAATTGACTGATTTGTTACCCCAATCTCAGTCTTAATCATTTAACTCTCTTTGTGCAAATCAAGCACCACTTAGACAAAAAAATTTCCCTGCTTATTGAAAGTAATAAATGCCTTTTGCTGTCATTGTATTGTCTCGGTTCTCTGATATTGGTCTACTTGATTAACTAGAAATGGTTTTTGGTTTTGAAACAGTTATCATTTTGACTGATTTGCTTCGCAAGTCAACTTAGTATTTTCCAGTTGCAAGAAGCTTGTGCTATCGCTTATCACTTTATATCTGTCAAATTTCTTTTTATCTCTTACCTTTTTCCCAATTAAATGTATAATATTTGTATTTTTTATTTATTATTTTTCTACAGGGAAGTGAATGTGAGTATCGTCATAGTGACGTCGCACGGATGAACCCGAGGGACTGTTATTTCTGGTTACATGGTAATTGCTTAAATCCGAAGTGCGGATTCCGGCATCCGGTGAGTTATTCATGGACTGAACTTGTGCCTATTTAGATTTGCCTTTCTTTTTAACTGATATGTCGGTTACTCTATCTCAGTTTAAAGAAAACACGGATG
Organism: Fraxinus americana; assembly: GCA_035079005.1. NCBI lineage: Eukaryota > Viridiplantae > Streptophyta > Magnoliopsida > Lamiales > Oleaceae > Fraxinus > Fraxinus americana. The sequence goes on from CM068707.1 coordinate 47,723,059, forward strand.
ATACTCAATTCTGAATAAGTTATTAGCAAACAACGATTTAATTTTTATATTTTGTTCCCAGCCACTTGATGGATTGCTTGGAAACCAATTGCCCATTTCTGCCGGATCTTCAATATCTCCATCACAGGTTGCTACAGCATCTCCTGCACATGTTACTCATACTTCTGGTAAACAGGTGGCACCTTGCATATTCTTCCAGAAAGGGTTCTGTTTAAAAGGTGATTGGTGTCCCTTTTTGCACGGACCATATGCTACAAGTAACAAAGCCGCGCAGGTTCCAGGAACAACTGCTTCTGCTGAGCCCGTGACTTTTAAGCACGGTCTTGGTGAACCTGAAAATGGCACACAAGAGAAGAAGGTCCCATATATAAGTGTATCAAAATCAGTTGAGCTGCCTCTACAGGCAAAATCAACAGTGGAAGTAGAAATTGCTCCAACTACAAACAAACTTGCTACGAGCAGAAAGATACAACTGACGTCTGGCATCAATAATGAGTTTTACAGACCAAGTGGTCCTCCTGTCAACAATAGAAACACAGTTGGTGGGTCCAGTCTTGTGCAGCAGCCTAACATGTTTGAAGAACGAGGTGGTATGGAAAGTAAGGATGCAGAAGAAATCTCAAGGGAACCCTCCCCAGGTTTTGATGTTCTTGTGGACAATGAGCTTGGAGATTCTGATTACTATCCTAGTGAAGATCAATATAGAATGACAAGAGATCACAAAGAGAGGAATGAATATGATATTGGCCATTCTGCTGATTACAGTTCATTTGCTGATAGTGACCTTGATAGAATTCGTACTCATCATGGTTGTGACTCATATGAGAGCGTTCAGGGTCTTTATGCTTGGGAGCAACGCAGAGGTTCACGCGAGAGGACGCCAGAAGGGTCTGCCTATCTAGAAAGGAGGCGATATGCTAGGGTTGATAGAGCTGATCAGGTTGATGAAACGGATCTAAGACATCGTCTGTCAAAACATAGGAGGTCCAATGGTCTGAAGTCTGTCATTAGCGATGAATTTCCCCAGGATAAGTATGCTAAGGATCTAAGCTACCATTCACGTGGAGATGAACTTGTACCCAAAACTGAAAGTTCTCTTGGAAGTCGCCTTCGAGGAAGAATAAAACTTCCTGGAAAATCATCGACTCTAATTGATGGGAGAGACTTTCGCCGAGGTAGGGAAATAAATAGGGGAACTGATCTTGGTAGACTCTCTCCAGGAAGGACACATCTCTCCTCTCACCATAGGAGACTTGAAGATAGAATAGAAAAAACAGTGGAACAAGATTTCAGGAATGATGGGAAGATCAGAGTTCCGAGAGATATGACAGGTGACAATAACGGTGATTTTGCTGGTCCCAAAACTTTTGCAGAGCTGAAAATCAGGAAGAAGACTGATAGTAGTGAGCAGCATGTAACTTATCAACAATATCTTGGGAAGAGAAAACACTCGGTGCTCGATGTACATAAACAAACTGGTGGTGATCTCTCATTTGAAGGGCCCAGGTCTCTAGAAGAGATATTAAAGCGGAAGCGAGGTGAGATATCCGGAACTCGAAGTGGGAGGACGTCGTCAACTAATGATGAATACAATAATCCAAAAAATGGAAAGGACGACATAACAAAAATTAGTAGTTTCAAGAATGAGACGAGCACCCCTCTTTGCAATAATAAGGAAGTCTTCCATTCTGCATCGGGTAATGAAGCTGGAGCAGAAAAAACCAGTTCAATCGATGCTAGTAAGCTAGAAGCTGAAGATGTAACTATATTGGAAGATGATATAAACCAAGAGCGTGAAGGCAATGAGCAGAAGGATTATGAGCAACTGGATGGGGAATACTATGAGTTAGATGAAGGTGATAATGGAGATGTTGAAGAAGAATACCCTGAGGAGGAGGATGGAGATGACGAGTTTGCAAAGAAGTTGGGTGTCATGTATTAAAGACTCTTTTGCTTTGAATTGGCATTTTTAATTGCTCTCAACCGATTTCGGGTTTCCCAAGTAGAGATGCTCAAAAACTTTTTACCCCTTGTAACATTAAAAACATTATTTTTATTTGATTTAGCGGCCAAAGATTTGTTAGAAGATCAATAACATATACTCCTCCCTTCGCCCCGTTTGGCGGTTAAATGTTTCTGAAAGCACCTCTCATTCTAGAAGATAAAGTACTTGGTAATGTTCCACCAGTGAATGATGAGGGTGGGATTTTGGGCTTGGCAACTTGACCCCTTCTTGTTTCATCAAATGAGTGAAATAATTTTAGCTCATGTTTGTCTACCATTCTTCAATTTTTTTCTAAAACTCATTTTCAACAATAAATTATCACAATAAAAATATTTGAATATAAATTCAAATTTTTTTTTCCTATTTAACCACACATTCTCCGAAAAATTATTATTTCAAAATTCATTTTTCCAATAAAAAACTCTTTTTAATGGACATCAAAGGTTGGCTTAATTAATTTTGTAAAATTTCCAATAAGCAATTAACTGGTTGAAAAATAAAAACTCTACTTATGTACATGTTGGAAAAACTGGATAAACTAAGTTAAATGACTGACTTTGGCACTAATTTTGAGCGGGACCCGCTTGACTCTTTTGAAAGATGAAAGTTGATTTGTGTTCTCCTCCATGAGTACATCGAAATCATATACTTACTTGTCAAAAATGATGCTCGGGTGAATAAGAAATTGAAACTCAAAGTATGCCATGTGAAAGGAGTTTGTTAGTGGGAAAATAAATATTTAAGCTTTGTCCCACATAGGAAGTGGATGAAAGTTAAAACCATTTTATAAAAGATTGTACTTTAGAATGGTGTAATCATGTGTAGCATAGAGGCTCTCTCCACGTGCGCGCGCGCCGGGGGGTGCAAATTTTGGACCAAAATTGGCGTCGAACCTTAAATTTGTGTGCGAGCGCGACCTACGTACACGAATGTCGGATCGAAAGGAGCAAAATTGGCCCCTTAGGAGTGTCCACATTTTTTAATTTTTTCAATAGACTTTTGATTTTCCAAAACTATTGAAACCTCAAAACTCCTATTGTAATTGCTATGAATTGAATGAGCAGGTTACAAGCCAGTCTGTGCATCGATTTTCCACGTTCAATACACGAAAATTCATCTGCATATTCATCTGGACATAGTTTGAGTCTGCCTTCGTTTTTACTTTCTGTTCCTGTCTGGTTTAGTGATATTGTTTGGACACTGGTTCAGTTCGCCGGAGTACAATTTGTGGTGCTCAGATTATACAGTTTCGCCATGGTATTTAGGGCTGGGCAAAATGTCCGAACCGAACCGGAACCGAACCGAGCAGGTTTTCTTAACTTAAAAACCCGAAGAACCAAGAACCGAAGAACCGAAAAATTTTGGTTCGGTTCTCGGTTCTAGACCTAGAACCGAAGAACCGAATGAGAACCGAATTTTTTTTTGATAAATCAATTTATTTTATTTTTTCTAAACAAATTAACAATTTTTTGTTTTAACTATTTGATATATATATATATTCTTTAACCTAACACGGGTTTAATTTTGGGCTAGTTTGTAGTTTTGTTTTTATTTCCTATTGGACTTAGTTTAGATTGAGTTTGATTTCAGTCTTGGGCTAGGCTTTAGTTGATATTTTAGCCATTCATGGTTGGGTTTAGGGTTTAGTTGCTAAGATCGAATTTCGTATTTGTATCTACTTCTTGTTATTAAGCCCCTGTTTGGCTAGTATTCTTGTGAAGAAAAAATGAAGAATTGGACCATTTTTTTCAAATTAGTGGGCCCCTCCCTCTCACAAGTTGGTCAAATATTTCGGCTGGTCCCATGTCTAACGGTAAGAAAATTTCTAGAAATGGGAAAAAAATGCCCTCCAAACAGGGGCTAATATTAGTATCTACTTTCAGATGTATTTATGTAGTATTATTTTAAATATTAAAAAATTTAATTATAGTACGGAACCGAACAGAACCGAACCGAACCGAAACCCGAACGGTTCCAAAATTATATTTGGAACCGACGGTTCCATTTACTAAAGAATCGAAAATTTCTGGAACCGAAAAAAACCGAACCGAACCGACCCGCGCCCACCCCTAATGGTATTCTGGGAAACGGACGCTCTGTTAAACCTCAAGCACAGACGGTGAGGGAGCGAATCTGTTTTAAGGAAACTATGTGGAACACAGGCCTCAGGTTAAAAGTTTTCTGTAATTTAACTTCTGCGATTATTTGTTTGTCACTCGTTTATGCAAATTGGCGTTTGTACTTCTGCTTAAATCAACTATTACACTTTACTGCAGTTTAACATATTTTCGAATCTGCTACTGTATTAAATCTGTTGTGTATATTTGAATCCATTGTATTCAAAGTTATTGAATCTGCTACTGCGAATCCGGTATCCAATATTGAAACAATTTTCCTACACATGTAGCAAGATTCTTAAAATTGGATTATGCTACTTGTACATAAAAATGGTACATAATGGATTACATAAAATGATGTGAAGAGAAAATATTAGATGAAAAAATTGACTGTATTTTAAATTAGCAAATGATATAGTACTGTGGCATTGTCTAATTCCTTATGTAAACCTTTATTTGCGTGTAGCAATATCCTTTAAAATTTCAAAGGTTAAATCTTTCATTAAAGGAGACCATTCCCCATACTCGTGAATCTGACAAACAATTTCGACTGTTAATTTAACAGTTTTAATAGATTTAGGCCATAGTGGTAAAAAATTTGACCATCGATTCGAATAAGTGTTATTCAAAAAAATACTCAGACTGCCTGCCACATCACATGATGTTAACAATTAGGCCCCGTTTGATAGCATTCCATTTTCCAACTTTTGTAGTGTTTGATAGACAAAATTTTCCCGAGAAAATATTTTCCAACTTTCCAAATTTTCCACATTTTTTAGGAAAATAAATTCTTGATGTTTTGGTGGGTAAATATTTTTCAATTTTTTTTTTTGCAATTGGAAAAAATTCTAGATACAATGGTAAAAAAAATTTCACTTTTATTGACAATTTCCATACAAAACAAAGTCAAAATAATGATATTCGGTATGGTTATTTTTTTTTTTTTGGCAATTGGAACAAATTCTAAACTCAATGGTAAAAAATATTATCACTTTAATGGACAATTTTCATAAAAAAGAAGCCAAACGGACACCAGACTTCCAACATTTTCCATGAAAAATTATACCAATCAAATACAATTAATTACAATTTCCAGTAAAACAATTTCTAGACAAATCAATTTCATGTAAAACATTTTATTTCCACCTATTTTCCACCTTTGCAATCAAACGAACCTTTATGTCAACAAAACTTGCAAGTGTAATATGACCCTTGTATCCTTGTCTATTATTTTTCAAAAACTCATTTTTTCAAAAATTTATATTCAACTACACATTTTTCAAATGAAATATTTTGCAAGTATATTCAAATATTTTTTTTTTTACATTTTAATCATACATTTTGCAAAAAATTACTATTTCAAAACTCATTTTTCTTGTAAGATTTTTTTAATGGTACTATTATATATCTTGGGAAATTACATCAATCATTCGAAATCAGTGGACAATTTATTCTTAGTATCCATGTGATTGCAATGGTGGAAAATGAGTGGAAATAAAATGAATTTTAGGAATAGTAATTGTATAGAAATTGTTTTGCAGAGAATTGTTAATTAAGTATGTTTGATTGATATAATTTTCCACCCGAAATTTTTTTAAATTTTGGATCTTTTCGTGTTCATTTGACTTTATTTTATATGAAAATTGTCCATTAAAGTGATAATTTTTCAGAATTAGTTACAAAATTTGTTTTCATTGCCAAAAAGGAAAAAAAATTCCAAAAAAAATCATTTTTTTTATCAAAATTTAGTGTTCGTTTGTCTTTGTTTTACATGAAAATTGTCTATTAAAGTGAAATTTGCATATATAAAAAGTTATTTATAATAGTTTCTTTAATTTATACCGACTTTGATATATATATATATTATTCACCGGAATTTTTTGTTCTATTAAACTATTAAATTTTTCAAGCAATTTCTCGACCAATTTATTTGATTTCTATAACCTTTAGTTAAACAAGAAAAAAAAAACCAGAAAAAAAAATTCTTATTCCCCAATTCATGATTGCCACGTAGTTGTCAAATAAGCCCCCGTTTGGCACCCATTAATTTCTCATTCTCATTTCCATTCTCATTCTCATTCTTCATTTCAACCTCACATTCTCCAAATAAAATAATATTACACACAAATCAAAGACTTTTCATCACTTTTTCACCACACATTCTTACATCAATCACTATTCTAAAATTTCTATTCTCCTCAAAATTAGATTCAAAAATTTCTAAGTCTTTAGATTTTAAGTGGAGATGAACAAACCCGTGTGAATTGCACCATTGGTATGTACTATGTAACCTATTATCTTAGTAGTAAGTCGGTCCCAATATTTTATATAAAAATTCAACAAGTAGATTCCAACTTTGCTGTAGTATCACAGTCGATCTGCAATGACATAAACTGTCTAAATCTCTGTCATACAACCCTCGGATACCTAACTTCATGAAGCTAAGTTTTACTTAATGATGTACGTTCGAGTCCAAAAATTTGAAGTGATGCATGTTTTCATGAAGGTCACGTGATACCTTTACGAAAATTTGAATAACTTTTATTATTGAGAACTGCAGCAACAAAAACTCGATACCAACTTGCTTTATATACGTCGACAATCAACTTGCTAATGAAACAATAGGTTGTGAATAAATGGTACGACATTTTGAGATAAAGATTGTTTCGTATAAAATAGCGTTACTTTGTATTCTTTAATTTCAATTTTGCAATATGTCAAGTAATATACATAGATACAAACTCTTCCCACATGTTCATAGTCAAGCCTAAATGGATGAATGAAGACGTGCGACTAGGTAGACTTTGTGATTTACAATCATGAATAAGTTATGGTGCAACCATTTGGCTAATACCAATCAATTCGAGCTCAAAAGTTCGGCTGCCGATGACGAAATCTTGATGATTTTCTCTATCTATTGAATGGAGAGAATGCTTTGAATTCACCCCACCTGTACCCACCCCCGAGTATATGCTTCAACAGAAAGCCCTGCATCACTCAATGCATTCATTGCTGATCTGTAAAGTCTGGCGTCCAATTTAGTTCCTTCCATCTTCATATCCTGCAAAAGCTTAACCAATTCATCCACTCTATTCATTTTAGAGAAAACGCCAACCATAATACCAGCCATTGCCCTATCAATCACCCCTCCATTAATCTTAAACTCACCAAACAATTTTGTACACATTTCAAACTCCCTTGCCCTGCTATAAGCACTTATCACGCTCGTGTACGTGACGCGGTCGGGAACAACTTTTCTTCGTTTCATCTCCTTCCAAATCTTCTCGACTTGCTTCAAGTTTAACGCTCTACCGTGCATATCCAATAGAGAATTGTATATCCACACGTTCGGTTCACAACCTCTCTCTTTCATTTTAGCTACAAGTCTCATCGCGTCCCTCGGCCTGCCGGTCTTACTATACATGGAAATCATGCTAGAATATGCCACCACACATTTATCGTACCCCTTTTGTACCATCTCGGAGAATACCATCTCTGCCTTGGAATACAATCCGAGTCGGAAATAAATATTTTGAACCGAGGCATAGGTCACTTGACCGGCTTCACACCCTCGGGATAGAAGATGTTCATAAACTTCTGCTGCAGCTTTAAGCCCTTTTCTTTTGCTGAAGGCATTGACAATTGAACAAAATATGCAATCAGAAACTCTGATATTTATCCGTTTCATAACAGAGACAACATCGAGAGTCCTTTCCAATTGCCCGACTTTGATGTACATCAACACGAGCTTCAAAAACAGAGCTGGATCCCTCAGCATTTTCTTGCTCTCGGCTTCTTCTAAAAGCTCTTCAGCCATTTTAACTTCGCCAACACTCGCGAATGAACTTATCAGTGAGGAATAAATTGAATGATCCTCCGGGATGCCTCTCTTTGGCATTTCTCTCAAGACCTCAAGCGCTTCAAAACAACGATCCAACTTCCCCAACGACGTGCACAAAATGTAGTAAATCTTCGCGTGAATTTTCAAGGGAACAACTTCAAATTTTCCGTTCTTGAATTCTTGAAAGATCGCAACAGCTCTTTCGTAGTGTCCCATTTTAAGACAAGCTTCCATTATGTGACAGTAACAAGAAGGGTCCAAAATAATGCCTGCACATTTCATCCTTTCATACAAAACAATAGTGCTGCTATACATGTGCAAACTGTTATAGCCTTTCATCGCGGAGTCGAAGGCTAAAACAGCAATTTCAACATCAACTAAGAAAACTTGCAGCAAATTATTTACAAGCTTCAATTTTCTTGCTTTAGTGCACGTATTAATTAATCTACAACACACTGAACGACTTGGCAGTACCTTGAACCTCTTGACATCTTCACAGAATGAAAACAAAGAACCCCAGTTCTTTGAACTGATTAAGTAACTGACGAGAAGATTTAGCGTCGATTTCTGAGGAGTAAAATCTGGTTTTGCTTTAGCTTTCTCGTAATAATCGTATGCGAGTTGTTCAGTTTGAGAATCTCCAAACAAACTGCATATTACAGCATTGAGTTCACCAGAATCCGGCACGTGAAAATCGCGTTGAAGTTTCAAGCCGACCTCAATAACACGAGCAGCATTGGTGATCGTACTCGCATCTTCCAGCACGGGTGATGAACAACCGGACGACAAAGATTTGGCAACTATACTTTTTGAGCACAAGACCCAACAAAAAGTTCTGGGTTTTAGAGGTACGATATGAGGTGGGATTGCGAGATTTTTGGTTACTTGTAGAGTTGCGTCGACAGAAGATAATGGCCAGTCGAGTGAATTCGAAATAGCCATCTTTGAAATTTAGGTTCGAAGTAGGTTGGTTTTTTACTTAGATCCCGACTTTGAGATGAGATTCAAAGTGAATGGCGATAGCATATCTGATGAAATCTGGATTGTGCGATGCATGATGCTGCTCGTGTGATATGAACCACATAATGATATGACACGTAGATTTCTATGGACTTCGAGTTTTTGCTGCCATTTCCAACCACACAATTGGGTAACAAAGTTTTATTGGTAACTCAAAACTTTTAAAGAAATTTATTTTAGTCACTCAACTTCTATTTTTATTTCAGTTAAGTCATCCATTTGTCAATGACCCTAACGCATTCCTTCTTGACTGAGGGTTTTTGCTAATGTCTCCATCTTTGAATATGTTGCCCTTTGAGTTGGCTTGCAAGATGGGATTAATCTTTTGCCAAAAATGTTGAGAAAATGGTCGAAGGCAACGATTAGGTCTTACCGATGGAGTTATGGATGGTAAATTGGCCGAACTTGCTAGTGAACCGCTCGAGATCATATTGAGACAAGCCACAGATTGTGAAACGCATGAGTTGGCCATATCAAAGCTCATGGGCCAAGCCCGCGTGGTGCCAAACTATCATGTTATTTTATTTTTTTATGGAACTTTTTTTCACTATATAATATACGTATCTTCCCTACTTCATTTTTTTTCACACAATTCTCTTTGTATTCGTAATTTACATTAATTTTCTTACAGTCTTCGTATTAGCTCTTTTAACGTGCAATTTTTAATTTTATTGTCTCGAAATTTACTCATGAGTTATTTCTATCAAATTCTAGTATAAATCACAATATGGATAAATCTATATGTACATAATTATTATACATAATAGATTACATAGGCCCATGTGAAAGAAATTCGACAGTGGAGGTGAAGTGTGGAAAAGTAAAAAAATTGTAGACTATCAATGGATGCGCGCCACATGTCAATTATGTAATGTATTACGTAAATGATTATATACTTGTAGCATGGTCCTTATAATATTTTGCCTCTTTCATTCTTCCATTATTCAATATATATTATTTCAAATCAATTACAATAGGACTTTAACAAAATCTTTGATGCTTCTAAGTTCAATAGTAAACTTTGAGAATTGTATTAAACTAGAAAATATATGCTTCTCTTAGCTTTATAGTCTTGATCAGATAAAAGTTTTAATACCTGACGAGTCTTATAATGCAAGAGGCTAATCGTTCTCGCTAGGGACAAAAATTTTGAATTTATTTTCAATTCTAATATAAATTATATTATTCTACCTCTTTCTTCAATACATTATACAAACTGAGAGTTCAATTAATTCTACATTCACATGTGAATTTAGATCAGGCTTTTTAAGATACCTTTTTAGAGTTCAACTAATGTGCAATAGCCTTTTTATTTTATTTTTATAGAGAGACATGATAAGTGTGTAATATCAAAGAAGATAACATTGAGCATATGATACTTTGTTATATGATGATGATATATATGTAGATTCTGTCAATAATTCAAATAGTTATCGTCTGAGAGTTTGAGATGAAAGAATCGGAATGAATTTTATTAAATCAAGTACCGTTGACAAAATCGGAATGAGAGTTTGAGATGAAATAAATCAAGTACCGTTGACAAAATGTTGAAGAATTTTGGGTATTGTGATACTAAGCTAATCTACTCCACGTGATTCGAACATAAACTTGAAGAAGAATTCAGGCGAAGTTGTCGACCTCAAAAAATGGGTCAACATGATCCCAACTCCGCTCACGTCAACGTAAGCTTGCTCCTACACACTTGAACAAACAGATAGTCACATGTGACCTTCTCCGGTGGTGGGGGAGGTGATCGCGTGCACTCCGATGATCAAGTCAGTTAATGAAGTATTTATATCTGGGTGTGGAATGTGCTTTAGACGCGAGCCACTTACGTGTTTGGGCACCGGGTGTATGTGTGAGGGTATGTAATGATGGGAGAGAATAATCTTACAAAGTTTGTAATGTTTTGAGTTGCATTATTATTCAAATGGCATGAGTTGTGATATTTTATAGTAGTAGAAATGAAGTGGTAGCCGTTGGATGAAGAGGCACGTGACTTCATCTTCTTATTCGAAAGGTCTCATCGTAGGCATCATATCACACATAGTTTAATGCACTTTGAGAAGGTAGCCACATTGGGGCCTGGGTCTGATATCTATGTAATAGGCTGACAATACTCGACATTCTTTTGCAACATGGGTTACATCAATCATTCGCATAAGATCTTCATGAAGAAGATCTCATGGGAGAAGTGGATATGAAAGATTCCTTTATGGTTAGGGGGCTTTCGTTTCGGTAATGTGGGCTTCGGCTACATATATAGTGCTTTGGCTTTAGGACTTTCCCACTTACATAGTACTTCGACTTCGGAGCTTCATCAGTTACTTAGTACTTCGACTTCAAGGTTTTAGCTATTTAGATAATGTTTCAACTTCAGAGTTCCAGCCACTTAGATAATGCTTCGGCTTCAGGGTTTCGACCACTTATATAGTGATTCTGATGAAGCGGTGAATCACCTCTCTATTATTGTTTTGCAGCAAGTGGCATCTCCCTTCGGCCATGGAGTTTCTACTTACACATGGTGCTTTGGGTGAGGCATCGATTCATCATTTTTAACTATGACTTTGATTCGGTTTTTGACGACACAGAATGTGGGTCTTTTGTTTTGGCTTCTTCTTGAGCCTTGATCTTTGAAGTGTAATAGAAGTACTTTTACAATATAGCTATTCTCAAATCATTAGGTTTTTTTACGTACTTAGCAAATAGCACACAACCAAGTATATCTTTTGCCACCGGAAGTAGTAAATATAGTCATAATCCAAATAAAGACATTGCTTAATATTTTCGAGATATATTAGTTTATTCTATAGACTAACATGCTATCCAAGGTTTCGTGAGTTATTGAAATGTACAGCCATTCGAATGGATAATTGAAATTTTGGATATCATGTCTGCTCCACAATACATGTTAATATTACATAGTGCAATTATATCTCGGAGTTGAAAACGACATTGCACCGTCAATCACGCTCAAATAAGATGTTACATAAGCCTAACACCTATAAAAACATTATAGTATTTATGGTTAGAGGGATCGAAGAGTGGAGTAGGGACAAGAAAATCAAAAAATGGAGCGAAGTACATGTGAAGGGACAAGAGAGAGGTGAAAATAATAGAGTGAGAGTAGAATAAAGTGAAAAGGACGATGTCATCTTTATTATTAGTTAATTAAAAAAAAGGACATTTTAAATGGAATATTTAAAAAAAATAAAATTCAATTTGACTTTGACTATGATAAGCAGACCCTTTTTTAAAAATGGGAAATTGCAATGAGGATCCTAAGCTTTACAAAAGTGCAAATGAAACTTCGACCTTTAATCTTGATAGCACCATCCTTTCACAGAGATCCATTCATAGAAGTGGAGGTTTTCTAGATGAGGAAAATTCATATTTGATTTTAAAATTAAGAAATACGGTTTAAAATTTAAAAAATTAGATATTAATTAAAATTTATTTAATGAAATAATTAATTAAAAATATATTTTATTAATTAAATGTATTAAGGTCATAATTTTATACTGTTTAGTCACAAATTATTGAATTAATTGGTCACAAATTATTTATTTGTTACAAACCAACAATTTTATAGGTCACTAATTATTTTACGACCACAAATTAAATATTTTATAGATCAAAATTTATTCATCGTCAAAAAATCAAAAATATTAAATGTCACAATTTATTTATTAGCCACATATCACAATTTTTGTGAGTCACGATTCAAATTTTTAGATTATATATTATTTATTAGTTACAGGTTATCGACAATATATTATTTATTGGTCAAAACAACCGAATAATCAGCCACCAGCACCACTGCAGTCAACATCACAACTATCACCACCCAAACACCACAAAAAATAATCAGTCACCGCCTCAACCACCATCAATATCGTCGCCATCACCTTACCACCACTTGGCGCTAGCACCACCACTAACTAAAAACATCGCCACCATTTGCAAACCACCACCAAGTACCTCAAAAACTCTGCCATCCATTACTCCAGATTTTCCCGTCATTTTCCACCACCAGCACGAACGCTTACATCCACCACCATCCTCGCTCCAAAACTGGTCAACCATCAATCACAAACTAGATCTGGTAGATGATGACCGCTGCGCTCAGAGCGCAAAGATGACAAACCATCACAGCCTTAGATCTCCCAAAAATCGATGATGACCGCTATATCAACAATGATCACTACGCTCTGGGCTTAGCGACGATGACCACTACACGTGCTATCGTCGCTCAGTGCAGAGCAACGACGACATCATCGTTTTGGCTGTAGCGATGACTCTCACCGGTTGCAACATCACCGTGACTGTCGAAGGATAACGAGGAGAGAGAGGGAGAGAGAGAGAGAGTTTCCATGAGGGTAGGGGTGGGTATATTAATTTAATTTTATAATATTGTTAACAATATTAAATTATCATCTGATTTTTGAATAAACGAACTTTAAATTTGATTTTTAAATGATAACTTAAAAAATCTGATACTATATAATTTCCACTTTCTAGATTTTGCCCATATAAATGGGCTTGAGGCTCTATTTGACACCCATTTTTTAAATGTGGATTTATAATTTTTTTAATACTTTTCGGTCACATGTTCGAAAAAAATCACTTTTCACAATTTTTTTTTTGTGTAAAAAATCACAATCAAACGGGGTTTATTCCTTTTGATAAGTTAGATCTGTGATCATTGAATCTTCAACGTATAGGTCACTAAGATTCAATAAGCTGTCTGCACTTCCAGTTTGTTTCAAATTTCCATCATCTATTCTCCTCTATATTAAAAATAAAAATAAAATAAATATATATATATATATACACACACACACACACTTGGCTGTCATATCGTAATTGTTTTAATGCCTAATTGTTGCACACCGCTCGAGGAGCGATAATTGTAAGATAAAGGATATGACAATATCATTGATGTTAAAATATTAAAAAGTCGTGTTCTTTATTTTAAAACTTTAATGATAAGCTGCCACATCACACAACTTTTATGACGTATTTGAATCACATTATTTTGAAAGAATATATTTTGAAAGAGTAATGTCATTCATCCCTAATAGGATTACAAACACAGTTTATGTGGCTCTAAATTATAGGTTAAATAAAATGTGAAATTAAATGACTTATTTAATTTCACCTATCATTTAATGCCACATGAACGTCACCTAAACTGTATTTGTAACCCCAGTGAGAATGAATAGCATTACTCATTTTGAAATAGTTGATTGATGGCGAAATATGTGGTTGAAAAAGAAAGAAAAGTTATTGATGTAATGGAAAATATTATTTTATTGAAAAATGTGTGATTGAAAATGAGTAAAAAAATGAAAATGAAATTTTAATGTGTACCAAACATTGGCTAAATAATCAGTGATCAATTGAGATAAATTAAAATTTAATGCTCCAATTGAAATTTTGCTCAAGTTTTAAGAGTTAATTGTCCAATAATCAATAAACTTATATTTGTGTTTTGAATGCTCAATAAAGTTTTAGATGTCGAGTTTTGACTACTAAATTTATCAAAATATTGGACTTTAGTCACAGCATGACATCCTTTTCACAACTCTAATGAAATTGTGACTTGCAGACGAAATGTACAAGTGGGACTCAAACACCGTTGTACAAATTGTCACATAAGAAAGACGTTTTTATTGCTCACTATACTTTAGAAAACGTCTTTGATTGCTCATTATGCTGTAAAGACGCATTTGAATGCTCACTACACTTTAAAGTGGTTAAGTTTTGACTAGTAAATATGTAAATTGACACCGATCTGTCCTGAAAATTTAGGAATGTCGTTCCAAATATCTCTCACACACAGCAAATTTTAATTTTTACAGTATGTTACAAAGAAATGTTTCAAGACATTCTGCAATATATTTGAATTTTGTTGCGATTCTTTTCATATTTATAATTCTAAATAGAGACATATTCATCCATATTAAAGTATAAACATCTTGATAATTGATTTCCCTAATCTGACCACATTATGCATTATATCGGTTGAAGTTAATTTGGACAGTCTACAATTTGTTAGTTAAATATTGATCAACATTTGCAGCTACTAATTAAAAATAGAACGATGAAGAGGGATAAAATAAAATGGCAAGGAAAAAAAAAATTAAATTTTGTTCTATGCAAGTGATACTTGAAATATCATTCCTAAGTTTCAGGGCAGGTTGATGTTTATTTTACACATTTAGTATCCAAAACTCGAGCATCTAAAAAGCAATCAAAGACGTTTTTAAAAGTATAATGAGCAATAAAAAATGTCTTTCTTACTCAACAATTTGTGTAATGGTGTTTGGGAGCCATCCGTACGTTTCGTACGTCATGTTACGAATTACATTAGAGGTGAAACAAATTTCATGTTAGTGTGTAACGTCCAATATTTTGATAAATTTAATGATCAAAATTGAGACATTTAAAATTTTAGTGAGCAATTGAAAATACATAATGAAGTGTTTGATTACTATTTTTTTTCATGGAAAATATTTTTCAACTTTTAAAAATGTGCATAATTTTCCTTGTTTTTAAGGATTTTTTTTTAAAATAGAGGAGTTAGTTTTTGTTTTCCTCAAAATAAGAAAAATATTTTCTTTTGAAAAATATATTTTCCATGTCAATCAGACACACTCCAAACTGATTATTAAGACAATTAACTCAAATTCTAGGAGTAAAATGTTTGAATGGTCACTGAACTTTAATATGATCACGACTTACTCATTGAACTTCAAATTGTCTCTTAATGGTCACTGAACTTTCTGCCGTTGCACCACATCCATTACTCACCAAATTTCGTTACCATTGGAGTTGACGGGGCGGACAGAAAACACACGAGGCAGGTGACGGCAGTTAAAAAATGACAACTCAACAAAAACATTGTTTCATTACTCATCCAACTTACATTTTGTCACATTTCACTCATCGAACTTCAAAATGCTTCCCAATGGTCACTCATCTTTGAAATGTTGCACTCTATTCATCACCCGCATATTTTGTTCCCTTCATTCCTAATGTTCGCACAAAAATTTCACGGGGTAAGTTACAAATATTAAAAAAAATTGCAACTCTACAAAACTGAACTCACCAAAATCACCATATATGAAACGCGACTTCCACGGCCCATCAACTTCTTTAAAACTAAATAAAGCGTCCCCAATGATTCTTTTAGAAATATCATTTTTCTAATTCGAACGTTTGTTATGCAAAAAATTAGGTTTCAATATGATATTTCTAAAAAAATCATTGGGGACGTTTTATTGAAAAAATGGTTCTTTTAGAAAAAATATTTTTTTCAATAAAGCGTCCTCAATGATTTTTTCAATAAAGCGTCCCCAATGATTTTTTAGAAATATCAGATTGAAACCTATTTTTTTTGCATAGCAAACGTTCGAATTAGAAAAATGATATTTCTAAAAGAATCATCGGGGACACTTTATTTAGTTTTAAAGAAGTTAATGGGGCCGTGGAAGTCGCGTTTCATATATGATGATTTTGGTGAGTTAAGTTTTGTTGAGTTACAATTTTTTTTAACATTTGTAACTTACTTGTGAAATTTTTGTGCGAACATTAGGAATGAAGGGAACAAAATATGCGGATGATGAATAGAGTGCAATATTTCAAAGATGAGTGACCATTGGAAAATATTTTGAAGTTCGATGAGTGAAATGTGATGAAATGTAAGTTGGATGAGTAATGAAACAATGTTTTCGCTGAGTTGTCATTTTTTAACGATCGTCACCTGCCACGCGCGTTTTCCGTCCGCCACGTCTGCTTCAATGGTAACGGAATTTCGTGAGTGATGGATGTGGTGCAACGACAGAAAGTTCAGTGACCATGAAGAGAAAATTTGAAGTTCAGTGAATAAATCGTGACCATGTCGAAGTTCACTATTCAAACATTTTACTCTAGTAATGGATAATATACAATCTTGGTTTTCTTTACACTTCTCTTCCCAATGACGTTCGCGTGTTGAAAGCGACAGTAGGACATTTCATTTTCACTTCATCTTGTTTTCAATACAGAGTTTTTACTGTTTTTGCTTGTCCTTTCTGTTCTAGTGTTGCTTGAAGAAATCAACTTGGATCCGTCAAATCTGCATTCAGCATTCCCAGAGCTAACGTTTTCCCTTCCAACATTTCAATGCACTTGGTTTGTATTTCTTTTGCTAATTGCTCTTACACTTCAGTAGTCGAAAAGAACCCAAAACAAGAAAGAAGATGATCCGGGCATTGAATTTCCCATGTTTCTAAGATCCACGATTCAGGTACTCCAATGTTTTCACTTTTCAACCCAGCCCGGACATCGAATCGCAAATGTTCAATCGGGTCGAACAGGGTTTTTTTTTTTTAATATCGCAGGCTATAGTAGTTGTACCCTGCACACTAATCAGAAATTCCTGTTTTGTTCCATTTATATTTAATTTTGTTTGGGGGGCTTGGGTAGTAGAAACCGTGTTTGTATTTTGCTTTGTTTGTTCCTTGGTTTCCAATAGTGTGCTTGTGTATCGTTGAAGACATAATAGGTCAAATCTCACCACCACGCATTTATTAAAATTGTGCACGGCCAGGCTTCTGATGGAAAATATTTCGGCCTACAAAAGACACAATTGAAATGATACACATGGTGGCATCTTTAACATTAAGCTTTTAGACTTGTATAATTGTATGTGGAAACAACTTTATCTGGGGACATATGGTAAGAAATAAATATATTTGGGAGATCATTTTGATATTTCTTGAATGGTTGATGACAGAAAATTAATATGTTTGGGAGCTCCAACACTTGTACTTCATCATGTGGGATCTTATGTAATTTTTGTTGCAGTGTGATCCTTGAACTTATTGTATTTTCTATTAATCCCTTTCTGTTTCACAACAGATATAAATGTAATGAAAAACCAAAATAAAAAATGTATTCTCTGTTATTTCCATAAACAATCAGGCACCTGAGATTTTTGTTTAATTTAATTTATGAAGAAAAAATATTTCTTCTAGTAATTCTTATTGTTTTGAACCTTAATGATCAACTCAATTACAAGAAAAATGTTTTAATTTGGATGCTACTTTTTTGTGTTTGATGATTCAGTGTATGGTTTTGTAAGTGAGCTTCGTGAGGGCTATGACATCGGAGAGAGTTAATTCATTGGCCTCCTTGGCGACGATTGGTGAAGGTAGAGTGAGCAATTACTCACTGGGCAGTTCAAGAATCAGGTCTCCAGACAATGTTGATGTGCATTATGATAGTGGACTTGATGGTGCGGGTTTAAAGTCTGCATGGTCTTTTCAAAGAGTGCCTCTTGCTTCTTTTTCGAAACCTGCTCCTTCAAAATGGGAAGTTGCACAGAAGTGGATAGCAAGCCCTGAGTCTAATATATCAAAGACCGAGCTGGTTGGTCAAGGTGTTGGATCACGAAAGCCAGCTCATTTTGGACTCGGCAATCAACTGTCCATTAAGGAGGTTGTTGAAGTGCCTGGTCAGAGATTATTTACTGATGGGGAGCCGGGTACTAAAGGTATTGACTGGAGTCATGCTACTAAAGAGAATGGGGGGCTGAAGTCTGTTAGTTGGGAGGCTGACGCATATGCAAGTGAATCATTTAGCAAGCCAGTGCTTATGATTGAAAATCGTGTAAAAGAATCAAGTAAGACTCTTTCATTGCTCTTCAACTTTGTGTTGTTGTATCATATCATACATATCATTGTGTATGTTTCATGTTTCTATGTATACATGCCTAAATGTCCAGTTTTTATATTGGATTTTTTGTTTACAGGAAACCACGTGCAGCGAGCTCATAAAATTTGTGCTCATTGTAGTAGGACCACTTATAAGTCATGGTTTTCTGCTTATGTCATCTTTCATTTTTTTTTCCTCAACAAAATATTTTGAACACTATATTCAAATTCTTATTCTTGATCTCGATTCTATCCTTGTTTCTATTTTTACGTGATTTTTTACACATTTTGCTTACACTTGGGCCCTGTTTGGGAGGGATTTTGATTTTTCTACAGTAAATCAATCCTCATTTTCAACCACACATTCTTCAATAAAATAATATTTTCCATCACATCAATAATTTTTTCTTCTTTTTCATCCACACATTTCCCATCATATCACTATTCAAAATCAATTCTTCTCCCAAAAATCCCTCCCAAACAAGCTCTTGATAATTTTTTGAAGTTTTATGTTTATAGATGTAACACCCTGGATTCCCACTATTAGCGGTTATTTTCTAATTTAGAACCGAAGAGCATAAGTTAAGGGACCAATCTGTAAATTTCGAATATGTCAAAGCCTGAGCTGAAATTCACCATTCACGACGCTGTTCATCAGGCCCCAGAAACTGAAATTTTTGATATTTACAGTTTGGTCCCTGAACTTTCAAACTATCACTTTCGGTCCTAAATTTGAAAAATACCGGCTACTAGTGCGAATTTGGGATGATACAACAGCCTTGTCAAGATAGGGATTCCAGAAATCTTGATTTATTCCTTTGGTTTTGCTTTTTTCTTGCATCGTTACTTTCTTTGTATGTACTAATCTTGAGCTCAAGCCGTGGTACTTAGAGATTATGTCCAAATTCAGAATTTCTTAAAAATTCTTGTAAGCACTACAAATTCTTGATAGATTCTTAACATTGATTTGCTCTGCGCATTAGTTTCTTGCTGTTATCAATTCAGAAAAACAGATTTACTATGTTAATCATTTTGGTTCAACAATATGATGACAAATTATAAATTCGAAATCTCAGTGTTTTGTTACTGTGAACACATAATTTCCCAATGTGAAAGTTAATATTAACGCAATGCAATTTGGTTAAAGTTATTATCTTGCGAAGTTCCTCGCCCACATGATGAATTTTTAGAACTTGACCATGTATAATCATCTGTTTGCAGTTAACCTGAACTGTCATGATTCATCTGTTTCTATCCATGGTGCAACTGCATTTATTCCGCCACCAACTGCTAGATCCGTATCAATGAGAGATATGGGCACAGAAATGACTCCACTTGCTAGCCAAGAACCTTCCAGAACTGGAACTCCTGTGAGGGCAACAACTCCTACACGAAGCCCAACTCCTTCTTGGCCATCATCCCCTGGAACAGCTTCAAGCGTTGTCTCTCCTATTGGTCCTCGAACTGATCCATTGGGTTCTAACGGACAAGAGTTGTCTGAAAAGGAGCTACAAATGAAAACTCGAAGGGAAATTATGAATCTTGGGACTCAATTGGGTAAGATGAATATTGCTGCATGGGCTGAGAAAGAAAACAAAGATAAGGATGTTTCTAGTTCACGGAATGCTTTACAAAGAGAAAAACCAGCTTCAAGTGTCATTGAAACTCGTGCTGAAGCTTGGGAAGAAGCTGAGAAAGCCAAGTATATGGCCAGGTAATTTCTATGATTTTCTTTTGCTCGTAACATTCATTGCGCAGCACCGAGAATCAAATTTCGTGCTTTATCTCTATTTTAATCATGTGTCCCAAATTATATTAAATCTTCAGAAAGTTATAGTGACATTGAGCCCCTGTTTGGGCTTCATTTTAATGTGTTTTGGGAGAAAATGTATTTTAGAATAATGATTTTTTGGGGAATGTGTGGTTAAAAGATAAGGAAATTTTTTCTGTTTAAGTGTAATATTATTTTATGGAAGAATGTATGGTTGAAAATGAGTTTTGAAAAAATGTATTTTGGAAATAATGGGGCCCAAACTGGGGCTGAATTCTCTGCTTGTTTCTATTCAAAAGTTGCCTAATATCTGTAACTCATTGAAATTGGTTAGGCGACAGGATGGTTATTCTAGCTCAGTTGTGCTATAATTCATCTGTTTTTTCAGGTTCAATCGTGAAGAAATCAATATACAGGCATGGGAAGATCATCAGAAGGCAAAGACAGAAGCCGAGATGAGGCAAATTGAGGTACACGGTCTTTCCTGCCATCAAAGATTTGTTTGTTAATACATGCTGGTTTGTTTCTTTAATTCAAGTTTTTAGTTTTCATGTGCATTTTATTTGGCATAACTTTTGAGAAGTCAAAATGATCTTTTAAGACCCAAAACCTGATTTTGGACAGTTTGACTAATTTTATGAAAGTGATTCTTCTAGTAAGAAGAGAGACTGGCTTTCTTTAAAAGTACTTCAGAATAGGAAGCACTTTTAGAAATTAGTTTCCGAACAAAAATTAAGATGGCTTTCTTAGAAAATTCTCATACTGGAAGCAAAAGCAAAATCTGTGTCAAAAGGGCCCCAAGTCAATTATGAGCATTTTGGGGAGGCTTATATATATAAGCAACAAATGAATGGATTGTTTTTAATATGAACCCACCTACATTTATAATAAGCCAACATAAGCTACACATTTGGAACTTATCTTTAAGATAAGTCACTCCAAATATGTTATACACCCTTGCCAGAGTGTACGCTCTACCTTCTAGTATGGAGCTCGAAATTGATGCTTCGCTTTTTGTTACTGTTGTTTGATACTTGCCACCACTGTCAGGTATCTGTTAACCAATTATCCAATCAGGGACCAAAAGAAAAAAATTATCATTGCGAAGCATGACACCACTTTTATGAATTCCACTTGACTAATGTTTCAAGCCTCCCCACCGATCCCTGCGTGGGGAAGAAGGGAAAACTAATCAGTAAAAAGAACAAGCTTATTGAAGAAAAGGCCAAGATATTTTGCTCTTTTAAAAATGAATTACGGTGGTACAATTATTCTTAGAACTGGTCCAAGCTAGGTTAGATTTGTTCTTTTTAAAGAATTCGAAGTTAAACACTCTCCTCCATTTAAAGACAATATTTCCACTTGTGGTAAATGTGGTAATGTTTATTGCCATTAGATGCACGCATGTTGTTGGCAGGACTTTGAACAACAATCTTTGATATAGCTAGGGGTTCGAGGTTGGAAAACTTGAATTATTTTACAGTGGAGGTGGAATTTCTTTTTGTATGGGTGTCATGCCTCAGTTATTGCACTCTTGGTTATGCCTGGGTGAATACTGAATTGGAAGTAGAAAGAACATGTACGAAATAACGAGAAGAAAAGTGGAGAACAAGTATATTCTAATACATTTTTTGAATTAAATCATGTCATATAAGGCTCCTCCCAAAATAGCGCAACAGATTACACAAAACGAAGTTGAATATAAAATATGATTTGAAAAGATATTTTAAAATTTCATGGTAAAAATGTCCATGATCAGGTCCCACCATAGGAATGAAATATTCTCATACATTCTCCGAAAGTTAAAATATACTATATAAGGCTCTTCCCAAAATAGTGCACCAGAAATATACAGAAGTGAAGTTGAATCTGGAAATACGATTTGAAAAGTAACTTACAAATCTCATGGTAAAAGTTTGGATGCTTTGGTGTTGTCCTTGGTCAGGTCCCACCAGAGGAACAACGATATTCCATTGTCGTCTCCTAGTTTTAGTATTTAAGTGAATAACAAACAATCTTAAATAGGTCTTTCTTCTCTTCATTCAATAGATTGCCTTGAGCATTCCCCATTCCCTGTATCAAATCTTGTGAAACGAAGACAGAGAATCTAATGATATAACGTCCTAAGAATTCCCTGTATCACTTCCGAAGAAGAAACTGATGAGGAAATCAATTAATGTTACATGATATTAATGATGAAAAGTTTTCAATTTAATTATCATACAAAGCAAGAACCATAAACGCGTAATCATGTGAATAGTATTAAACTATTAATTAATTCAATAAATGAAAACTACTTAGGGTTTGTTTATGCAGCTTATTTGAATTATTCATTGCTCATTGTCCCTTCGGGGACATCCGATAAAATTGGAACGATATAGAGAAGATTATGCAGCTTATTTGAAAATAATTTTTCCTCAAGCTCATTTTCAACTATACTTTCTCTCAATAAAATAATTTTGCAAGTGGATCCATAATTTTTCCTTACATTTTAACCATATATTCTCCCAAAAAATCATTTTTCACTTTGAATATCTCTCATATACATAGCTAACATTCATCCTTACCGTCGGTTCAAGAAAATTAGAAATATATAGTGGAATTTGAGGACATAGAGAAGATATCACCGGGTATAGACAAGAGAAGTTTATAATTGTATTATTTTTCGAATACCCGCATATAGTCATCTCTTTTTTCCTCTTTCTCTAGCGGCCGAATTCTCCTTCTCTTTGTTTTAGCATTTTCTTGTGCTGAGTCCTCCCTTCTCAATAGGTGTTAGTTCCCCTTTTATTCAATTCTGAGGCTGCATCCCCGCATCCTTAGTTGGCAGCGCAACTTTCCTTCATTTTCTTATTTCCATGTTTACTAGTCATTGCAGCTGCTTCCCTTGTGTTCTTTCTTTTTCCTTTATTGATTGTTTTAACTATCCATGCCTTGAATGAAATTTTTTCTTTCCTTTTGCATGCTTCACTTGCCGACCTTGTTCCATTAATTGTGGCTTTTTTATTTCTTTATAGTTTATTTCTTCAACTTTAATTATTAACCTGCCCCAAAAAATAACACATTAAGCCTATGTTTGGTCCCCATTTTTTCAAAAATCATTTTTCCAAAATTCATTTTCAACTATACATTCTCCCATAAAATAATTTTACGTGTGAATCAGGAGTTTTCCATTATTTTTTAACAACACGTTCTCCAACAAAACGCTATATCAAAATGCATTTTGGCCCTAAAATGGGGTTCAAATAGGTTCTAAATAAGTAAATAACTAACATGATTAAAAAATGTGATGGGAACATGCTCATCATTTACTAGGCAGCAATAAATTGAATTTTAATTGTTGATGGTCCCAATTCAAAATAAGCATGTTAATAGTAAATGAGGGGAATTTCGTCATCTTTCGTCTTCTCATATATTGATTTTCCACATTACGGCATTGGATATTGCCTTTTGCAGGTGGAGGTGGAAAGAATGAGAGCAAAAGCACAAGACAAATTGATGACCAAACTGGCAGCTGTACATCGTAAAGCTGAAGAGAAGCTGGCAGCAGCAGAGGCGAAGAGAAACTGTCATGCTGCAAAAATAGAACAGAAGGCAGATTATATTCGCAAAACTGGTCGCTTTCCTTCTTCATTCTCCTGCTGCTGTTGGTGCTTCTGAACTGTTGCTCTTGTTTTTCTATTTATCGAACTTCTGTCTACAGTTCATGGCATTCATGTGGTTGCTCCGTCCTGCATACCTTTTATAGAATTTTGGGTAGTCTTCTATGCAATTCCCTTTTTGTACAAATTACTTGTGACCATTAGATTGGCACATCAGAGATTGCTGAGGCGTCCTGTTCTGTGAAATTTGGAAGTGGATTATTTCTTGAGTGCACATTTGGTACTTTTTTCCCCTTTATATTAGTCTAGTATTGTCAAACTCACCTTACCAAAAGTGCCGTAAGGTTTCCAAAATGGCATGGGACATTGATCTTCACATAGATGACATGAATGGAATACCATTAGTAAGAATTCTTCCTCTTAGAGAAGTTTAGACTATGCGTAAGGTGTCCCCGAAACACCCGAAAGAATCCTGAATGTATCTTGAAGGTGTTTCATACTTGAGGGCATTGTTAGGAGAGAATTGACAGATTGGTTGAATTTGAAATTAAAATTGAAGTTTAATTATCCAATTGAAATTTACTGTAGTCCAATATACCCAATTAATACAAATTAAAATTTAGCGACTAATCTGAAATTTCTCTAAAACTTCTTAGATCACGGATGAAGTTTTATGGTTTGCTACAAGATCATTTTCAATTACACATTTAAATAATAAAATATTATACGCATATGCTAAAAACTTTTTCATATTTTTTTATCATACTTAAATCATGATTTCGCTCAAGGTCCCTCAACTCCTAAAAATAACTAATAATAAAATGCATATTAAGAATTACATAATTACAGGATGAAGCGAGCTATATATATATATATATGAGTTCCAATCCACCAATGAATTAATGTGCCAACTCATCGGTGCTTAGGATAAGATGAGCACCGGTGCTCATTAGATCATTCCTGTATATATATATATAATTCATTGGTGGATTGGAACTCACAAAATCTTTATCCACCAATGAATTAATGTGCCAATTCATTGGTGCTTAGGATAAGATGAGCACCGGTGCTCATTAGATCATTTCTGTATATATATATATATATATATATATATATATCTTCATCATTTTCTTGGGGTTGAAAAAGATCCGTACTCGAATCTTGTACTAGTTTTCATCCTATATCTCGTAATGATGGCACTTTCTCAACTTTTTGAACTCCTCCGATTTGCCATGCATGCCATTTATATCAAGTTGTTTTATTGCAACAATTTGATAAGTGCTCTTTTATTGTCATCTGTACGCTTTACATAATCTACCATCGAATACTTGTGAAACAACATCTAAACGAGTATGTATCTTACTTACAAGTTACATAAAGGACTAGTTGACTAAGGTTTAAAATAAGATTGAAATCAAACCATGGTCTTGTAAGGGCACAAGGAAATTTAATTGGAAAAGAAAACATTTTCTTAGTTTTTTTTTTTTTTTTTAAAATTCTTATAAGTGGGACTCTTTTGCACTTTTTGAAAAAGATTTGAGATTTTGCTACAATTTTTTATTTTCTTCCTTTTTTATTTATTTAAAGAGGAATATAAAATCATCATTGTACAAGGCTTTAATGAAAGAAATGGACAACAAGAATGCTTTGCTCAACATTTCCTTGATTTGAAGGTAAAATGCATCAAATTAAAAGGATAGAGACGATTTGCACAGAACAAGCAAAGGATAAGAACATTTTGTGCCAAGTATCCCAATTTTTAACTAAAATCTGAAAAACAAATAGCTCAAAAATCTAGCCTGCCTTCGTAAAATAGGGAATACACCCGTAGTACACACTCTCATGCTCAAGTCAAATTGTCTCAAAAGGAGAATTTGATTGAATTTGACTTGAGTTTTTGGTCGCATTGATTTGGTTAGTCATCCTTGGTGGTGACAAGTCATACGGTCGTGTATTCTTTTATACTTACTCCCGCTTACTGTGGCTCGAGTAGCCAAGTAAGTTATAGTCCTTTAGCCGATCATCTCAATGTGTCCAAGTTCGACGAATGATAGTGTTGTAAGCATCATAAAAAATTCGCTTTTCCGTGACTACTAACTATTTTGAAACATCCAATTTAGTTATTAATCAGTCATAATCTCTCGAAATCATACTTTTGAGAAATCCAATTTGTTTATTTGTATTAGCTGTCGAATTCCTAAGTCTCAATCATTCCCTTGAAATCATGGAAAAACTCAAAACGCTGTAGTCAGTGTGCCTTGTCCCCTCGAAATCAGCTTTCGCAACTCTCCGGCTTAATATCCTAATATGCTGTTCCTGTTCGCCATGTCAACTCTGCCACCCACAACTATTAAATGTTGGGGACATAACATATTGTACACTTTTTCTTTCGGTTGCGGTAAGGTCGACGGGGATCTAGGAGGCAGTAGGCCCCTTGGTGTGGAGGGTTCGGGGGTGGGAGCCCCATAGGCAAAATTTTCAATTTTGCAAGAATAATTTGAAAAATCCGTACACGTATTAGGTCACCCTAATATTTTCTTTCGATTGAAAAGGCATCAAGACAAGCCTCCATTCTTTGTATTATCGAAGAGAGATAAAGAAAGACGTGAATCCAAAACTTACTGTAATTCTCTTAAATGATTAGACAAACTCAAACACCTTCACGTATATATGTAGGTAAAGTTTTTTAAATAAGATTTTACATAGCACCTATTTTAGAATAGATTTTATATAAATTGATTTATTTTATTTTTTGAGAATGTGTGATTAAAAAGTAAGAAATTTTTTGAATTTTCCTTTCCAAGTCTTGAGATAGATAGGGACACGGAATCGCCTTAAATGGATCTCCACCCTGGTTGTGTTGATCGAAAGCTAGCAACATCACGTTTGGATCCGCTAAGAAAGACATCAAGAAAGCTTGAATACGAATAGTTGATTCAGTAGTTACGGTTAGACCTTTAGATGCTTCCCGCTATCAAGCTACAACAGGCTAAGACCCTGTCGTAATCATCTCTATAACATCCTAGTTCAAAGAATCCAACATACTAAATTATTTTATCGAGAGAATCTAATTAAAAATGAAGTTCCAATATTG
Source organism: Fraxinus americana (assembly GCA_035079005.1). Classification (NCBI taxonomy): domain Eukaryota; kingdom Viridiplantae; phylum Streptophyta; class Magnoliopsida; order Lamiales; family Oleaceae; genus Fraxinus; species Fraxinus americana. Next base: position 47,750,210 of record CM068707.1, read on the forward strand.
GGTATCAAACATGGGCATAATGTCAAACTTAGAGGTTACCATTGCAAAAATTTCATCCGTTAGTCTTCGATCTTTCAGTAAAATTTCAGTGAATTTTATTTTATCTTAATTGGAGCACTCAACTTCAATTTAATTTCAAATTTCACGAGGATGAAAAAATTCGTAGTATATGAGATTTATGCTTTCAAAAAAAAAAAAAAAATCTGAAATTTATTATTAATTTTTTTAGTCATTTTCTAATTTATAAATAAAGACCTTTTGTAAAATGATAATGTGTTGGTAGGGACAAAATAATTGGTTCCCTGTTTCGTCACAAGGCAAAATGAATCGCAATAATGTTGTGTTGAAACATGTGATTGGTACTCCAATAATTCTATACTTTACGAATAATCGAATATTCATATTAAATTATTAGTAAACTAAATGAATTTTACTTTTGACGTGCTTTAAATAACCTTTTATGAATAGCATATTATTATTTTAAAAATTATTAAAAAAAAAGGTTGCATTTTATTCGTCGTTGTGTTCAATACCCATATGTACGTCGAGTATGCTATTGGCATATAATATTTATTGATGTCTCTTTTCAATAAATATTCTCAAATAATTCTAAAATATTTTGAGTATCAAATATTCATATTATAATCTAGGTGTCAAATAATTGCACATATGATTATTTATTTTTTACGTCACGTAAGAATAAGATATATTAGATAATATGTTAAAATGAGTAAAGAAGAAAAATAAATTAAAATTTTATCCACTCATTTGTAAATGCTCAATTTTTAATTTTTTTTTTAAATGTACAATTTTCTCTTCAAAAGTGTTACCAAAATATTCTTTATTTGCATATATATATGCACCACACTTTTTGTATATCTATTTTTCAAAGGCAAGAATTTTCCAGATGCATGCAGCAAGTGATGTTTTTGTCATCTCTTAATTTAATGCATAATATACTTTTAATCACTATATTCTTCCGTTCATATATATTACATCAACCTTGCTATGCTGCCACCCTCCTTGACAATCCCCTCACGACAGGGGGCAAATTTTTTTGGTCTTTTTTAATTTATATGAATCACACCACATGTGAGTGAATGTCAAGAAGAATGTTAAAATGCATTTGACAAACAAGTTTAATTCATATGTATGGATTGAGACTGCTATGTAATAATAGTATTTACTCTTTTGCTTGCCGTTGTTTGGTACTCATTATCTTTCTCATTTTTTTCTCTTTCTTCATTTTAACCACACATTCTCCAAATAAAATAATATTACACACAAATCTAAAACTTTTCATCACTTTTCCACTACACATTCTCTCACCAATCAATGTTCCAAAAAATTTCAACCTATTAAAATGGGTGTCAAACACTCGACTTATATGTTTCACTGTGATCGAGTTTGGTGCAATCGTATGAGAAACTAAGCCCCGTTTCCCACCCATTAGATTATAATTCATTTTTTTCTTATTAATCACATATTCTTTAATAAAATAATATCAAACGTACATTCAAATGTTTTTTTATTCTTTTTTAATTACACATTCTCCAAAAAATTACTATTATTCTCGTTATAATGTGGAATAATGGGAACCAAAAAAGACTCTAAGTATAAATTAAGATGCATAGTGATAGTACTAACTAAATAGTATAATTATGGTGTATTAATAATATTTGTCTTTATACTTTATTAAGTCAATATAGGCTCTGTTTGTGTCCATTGTTTGTGAAAAATGAATTTTGCAATAGTAATTTTTTGGAGGATGTGTTGTTAGAATTTACGTTGCAAAATTATTATTGGAAAATTTTGTGGTAGAAAATAAGTTTGGAGAAAAATAAATTTTTAAATAATGGAACTCAAAAAATGGCATGATGTGGAAGGAGAATATACATAAAGAGTGTTTGACCCATCAGATTACACTGTATGAGAAGAGTAAATAATATATTATGGTGGATTATGGTATATTAATACGATTTTAGTCTTTATAATTTCTTGATTCAACGTGATAGGACCAAGGGAGAATATGCATAAGGGGAGAAATTAAGTACAAAATAGGGTGCATTAAGGGTTTTACTCTCTTAAGCCAAAATGAAAACATAATGTGAAGAGAGTATACGTAAAGGCCTAAAGGGTGTGTTTGATGCATCGAATAAGGGTTCATATACGCTTTGTCTTTATCGAAACCTCATTCTGTATTTTCAAGAATGGAGTTATCAAATGCTCGACTTGCAACTTATTTGGATTAAAAAAAGAGCACACTTTAAGCACCCAAAAGGTCAGGAAAGTCTTCATTTTTAGGTAAATAAGTCCAATCATTTTATATATATGTATTTGGTGCTTCCAAGATTTGATTATTTCATTGTTGGTTCTATATGTCTGTCCTTGTATGTTGATGCAATGGAGTTTTATATGCCTGCCCCCACCCTATATTGAATCGCAGGCACGTTTTTATTCTCGTGTCATCTCAGATCGTTTAAAGTCGTGTTTGTGGTCAAGACTATTTTGGGAGGCATCCAACCTGCACAATTCTGCGTAATATGCCAACTTTATTGTTTCATCAATATCTAAAGTGGGAAAGACTAGCACAAATAGGACTCATTTGGATGACCCAACTAATAATTGACGTTGTCCAAGCTAGTCGAACCCAAGTTGATTAGGCTTGCCGTGAAGTTCATCTAGCATGTCCTCGACCATATACCAAATCTCGGTTCATCCGACCAAGCAAGTTTAGTGCCCAAACAACGCTGATTATTGAAAATTAGAAACCCTAATTGCATATCACAAAGATCAATAAAATCACAGTATTAAAAAAAAACACACACACAAACACACACAAATAGAACAAGCAAGTTTAAAGATGTCCGTCTCAATGTGGGACTACATTCTCATTCTCGTATTGACTTCCTACGATGACAATAATTGAGTTCTACAACTTAACAACTATTGTATTCAATAAGAGACGAGAGTCCAACAACTCTTTTAGGAGAGCTCGAACGTACATGATAAGTCTTTCTCGAGTAACATTAATGCCATAAATGCCAAGGACATGTAATCGGATGCCAATCATGAGGTATTAAGGCTACTTTATCTCATGTACAACATCACCATCAGGGGGCAGGCCGCCCTATGCATTAGAGTACCTGGTTGTGGCATGCAGAGAGGCTTATGCAGTGGCGAATTTAATGGGGACTGGGCAGGGCCCATTTTCATTTTTTTATTAAAAAAATTATGTATATATGTATATATTTATTTATTTATTTATTTATTATTATTTTTCATATTAGCCCAACTTAAATTTTTTAGTCTGGCCGTGGATCCGCCCTTGCTCATGCACTTGTTCATGTTGATTCTAGTTTTCACCTCTTTTCACATCAAAACGATTTTGTAATTGTAAATATGAATTGTTGTGACTTTAATGAAAGGTAAATGACTCTTGGTAAAGCATTGTTTCACGATCTATATGTAAGATTGGCGATTTGTTGATTGAGAAATACTTTGATATACATGTTGACATTAAGTAAGAATAATGTTCTTTTGTTCCCCTTGATTTTCCTGCATAATAAGTCTATCATTTGCATCATTTTCTCATAACGTATTGTTTATGCTTTGTCATTCTTGAAAGACAACTTATAAACCTCGAGTATAAATATCCTTCACTCTTGGTGTTTGGGTATTCTTCGTAGATATACAAAGAGAACATGATGAGTTCATTGTATCATGGAGACATTTTTGTCCCGAATGGATCATAGGATTGGTGGCGACAAATAATATCTTAAGAAAAGCGCAAATACGTGGCTTGAAGATGGTTTTCTTCATTTTTCGAGACGGTTCGAGATTCTTTGCTTTTCAACTTTCTTCTAGCCCTTTCTAATGTAATTTGAAGACTTTTATGGTACTTCTTGGATATTTCCCAACAAAACATCTCAACATCTATTCTAGAACCGTCTCTCACACTAACTGCATCCCATTTATTTAAATATCCAGCCATACCAATATTCTATTAAGCTTTTTATCAGTGTCATAAAAATCGACTCAATTATCAACCCAAAAAGAGAGAGAGTCAAGAATCGAATCGGTGATTTTTAAAATTTTTAAAAACGTATATTTGTACAATTTTTTTTTAAAAATATACACATTTAAAATTTTTAAAAAATGTACATTTACATAGGTTGAACTAGTTGAATAGGGAACGGGTCACGGATTTTCCAAAAATCGACCAGTTTAATGAGGTTTGAGGTGAGTTTTTAATTAGAAGTTTTATAAGTATAACCGGATCGATTTTGGTCCTGATTTTCCCGATTAATTCTACAGGTTCGGTTCAATTTATTAATCACTGATCTAGAAATCACATCAATCAAATTAATCTCACAAAAGTTCACATTTTTGCCGCTTTTTTTGATAACAAAGTATAATTTCATTCAACTTGAAAAAGAATTACATCATTGCATCATGCTTAGTAATGTGTGAAACAAAATCCGGAGGATCATTCCACCACACTACCAAGTCATTTAGATACCAAGAATTCCTAGCTAGACAATGTGCATAACATGTATTATCCTAGATTTAAACGAGCCACTAACAATCAAAGAAATTTTATCTCTTTATGAAAAACTGTAAAATAATGTAGGACCTTAATAAACATTTACAGAGTCAGGGCAAATTCCACATTTTAGAAAATATATATCAATTATTTTCTTGACCAAACAAATTTATAAGAATTCAGAACCTCACCTGAATTTCCCTTAACCATAGGATATATGAACAAAGAATACAAATACAAACAGATAAGGGGAGATGGCAATTTGTTGCATCAAAACTTCCATTTTCTATAAGATTTGTAATATCTTTTCTTGTCGTCGAATCTCTTCCACCATAGTTTCGTCAACACCTTATTGTGTTCGTCAAGAGCTTGATACCATCTGACGAAAACAAGAATCAAGATTCAAGAATGGAACAAGATTACAATCTCATTGACTCCATTGAACACTCAGAACCGATCGAAATTGGAGAAATCCAATATTTTATCAATGAAGTATCAACCCAACTAAAAATAAATAAATAATGTAGAAATATGACCAAGGCCACGGCTTCATCTTTTAATTTATTGATTTCTATTAGTTTGGATTGTGGCCTAGGTTGACAGTTCACACGCGGAGACAGCATCTGTCTGTTTGTCCTCACAGTAACCGTCCTAACTAAATTGCTTAATTTCATCAATAAAAAAAGTCAAAGATCATGTGACGTTGAATTATCTTTTCTTTAAGTATAATTTGGTAATGCCTGCGTGTTCTTTTCTTGTTAATTACAACTTTTAAAAAAAAAAAAAAAACTCAATTGCATGTACATATATAGACTTGGTCACATTCGGACAACACCAGATCAAGACACTCACATAACGACACAATTGTCGAAATTTGGCTGTTTCTTTTCTTATTTGATCCTCTTTTTGCCGTCCTGCTCCTAACCCTATAAATACCTGCAATTCTATTTATGGTAATTCAATTTATAAATTAGAGTAAAAACTTAATGACGATGGTCGAGTCTAATCCCCCTTTACTCCACGAGTACTCCCAAATACTACGCCAATCGAGACAAGATTGTGCTGTTCAAAGCAAGATTGTTAGTGATAAATATAATGGATCATCAGAATGTGAACTGCCATTAATAGACCTTAGAGGTCTGAAAAGTGAGAATGAAGAAGAGAGGGCTTGTTGCATCAAAGAAATAGCACGTGCTTCGTCCGAATGGGGATTTTTCCAAGTAGTAAACCATGGTATTAGCCTACAACTCCTTGACAAGATGAGAAGCGAGCAAATCAAATTGTTCAATGCACCTTTTCAGAGTAAAGCCAGTTGTGGCCTTCTGAATAATTCGTATCGATGGGGAACTCCTACTGCGACTTGTCCGCATCAGTTCTCGTGGTCTGAGGCGTTTCATATTCCCCTAACCAAGATTGCAGAAGACGACTGTTATGGACAGTTCACCTCTTTAAGGTATGTATATCTTTATCTGTATCTACAATCACATACATATATTAGTCATGCACGGTTCGTTTAAGAACACATATCTTGAGAATCGATTGCTCGTTTGAGATTGTTGGGCTCTAATACCATATTAGGTTTCAATCGTATAATATTTTTCTTGTTAGGTGAAGTGGTCCAAACCCTACTTTATAACTAATGTTTCTATGTAATTAATATGTACAGGGAAGTGATGGTGGAATATGCAAGTGCAATGCAAGAACTGTCTAAATTGCTGGCTGGAGTTTTGGTAATGAATTTGGGTCATAGAAAGGAACTTTTTGATGAAATATGTGATGAAAGCACATGTTTTCTTAGGTTAAATCATTATCCAGCTTGTCCAATATCACTCGAGCTATTCGGTTTGGTACCTCATACAGATAGCGATTTTCTTACCATACTCCACCAAGACGAGCATGTGAGTGGTCTTCAACTGATGAAGGATGGGAAATGGGTTTCTGTCAAACCTAACAAAGATGCCCTCATTGTCAATATTGGTGATCTTTTTCAGGTAACTAATTAATACCTCGTAAGTTATCCCTATTTAAGTGTCTTATCATTTCAGAATAACAAATAGTAAGACTTCATTTCAATGTATTATCACTTGTAATGCATTTTGAGTCATCTTACTATTTGCTATTTAATGTTAATGAAAACCATCAAAATCTGAATTCATACCAAAAGAAAAGTCAGATTACTGTAATAACCAACCCAAAAAAGAGGTTTCATGGCTACAAAAAAGCGTGACACAATGTTGAGACTCCAGAAGGGAATATGGCTAATCTATTTTTCTCAAACTGTGTGAGTAAATAGTAAAAAGGGTTGAAAATCAGTTTGAACGCTGAACTTATAGGTACAAAAATTAAGCAATAAAACTTTGTTAGTCACTTTACTCAATTCTATCTTCATAACCTAATAGAATTTTCTCGCGGCAAATAAAAATCGTAAATTAACAGAATTTTCACGTGACAAATAGAAATCTTACGTGGAATAATTTCAAACATTAGTTGAAATGAATTTTGCTGTGTGTACATAGCAAAATCCATAGGGGTGTCTATAATGGACAAATGTCATTTGTCTATTATGGGGGACGTCATTTGTCCATTATGGACACCCTTGTGTACACATAGCAAAACCCAGTTCAAATAGCCCTTCACATGTGATGAATAACTACCTTTAAACCGAACCCTTTTTTACAATTTTCAAAAAAAAAAAACACCCATTTTATTAAAATCAAAATTTGGGAGAATTTTCCTACACCCCAAGTTCCGTCTATCACGGAATTTAGTATAGGTTCAGTGCTAGTATCTTTACAAAATTAAGATGACAGAAAATAGAGCACCCATAAGTTCATGTCCAAACTAATTGTTAACCCAAAATTACTTAATTAATATCAGAAATCTGTCTGTCTCCCCCAACATTTTCCACTGTTGGTCCCATATTCCTGCAATTTAAAATAAGAATAAGCAAATAGTGATTTCATTTTGTTCCCTATTCTGTCTTTGTCCAAATTAAATAATTAAAATGTTCCTCCAATCCATTGATTAACGATTCCTAATTAACATGTAGTGTCTGTTCAAAAGCAAACTTAATTAAAATGTAGGCATTATGTCATGTCCTAGAGTGTTCGGGGGAGTGTCAAGATCAGACATGGGTCGAACATAGACACACTGACCTAATAAAAGTGTCCGTTTCCAAATAAAAAAAATTATTTTACTCCCCACTCTCCCTCCATTGACGACTAGGTATACATTCTTAAATAACATGTAGTGTCTTTTTGTTCAAACATGCATGCATGTGATAAGTCAAAGTCAAACTTAATTATTTTAATTTGGATAATTAATTATTGTTAAACAATTAATAAATTGCAGGCATGGAGCAACGATGTATATAAAAGTGTTGAGCACAAAGTGATGGCCAATTCAAGAAAGGAGAGATTCTCAGTGGCATATTTCCTTTGCCCTTCATACGATTCAATAATTGGGAGCTGCAAACAGCCTTCTCGTTACAAAACATTTACTTTCCGCGAATACAGGAATAAAACTCAAGAAGACGTCAAATTAACTGGCCATAAGGTTGGCCTTCCGAGATTTTTACTTGATTAGAATAATGAACTTATAATCTGATGATCGATATACAACTTTTTGTAAAATTCTATATGTATCTATGAAATAGTCCATTCAATACTTTAGAGATATATGGGATTTATATATCCAGCCTTTATCTGCAGGCCCATTTATACCACTATTAAGTTGAATAAATAGCCATGTTTTGTATAAATTATATGATATGATTAGAAGTATAAATACTCATAAATGTAATTTTTGGGAAGTTTCATCTTTCTTTCTAATCCAAGTTTACGTTCTAAGTCAAATAAAGTTGTGTTTGACGCCCATTTTGGAGAAAGAATAAATTCTAGAATAGTGATTGATGACACCCATTTTGTCTAGTCGACCATCAAATTAGAGGTATGATGATCAACAATTCTCCAATGGTTGAGTTAGGCTAGATCGCAACTAGATTTGGTGAAGAGTTCGATATTACAAAACAAAAACAAGAATAATAGTTTGGTATCCTATTTGAGGCACTCTTAAGCCAAATTTTCTCATTCGATCTTCCCCCAGCTAAAGCACTCAAAACAAGGCTTGTGTCAAGTATGAAGACAGTGCAAAGTAGCCAGCGGGAAGTTGTTCAACTAGACCAGAGGAGCTCGCAGACTGCAACTAGAAACAGGTCCTATTACTCGTTTAAACAACCCCGACAATTTTTATGCATTTCGATAAGTAACATCTTGTTCAATCTACGAAGCACCATACACAAGTAAATGGGATCAGCCTAAAATGTTGCTTTAAACCAACACGAACTAATTGGAAACCAGAAATACCACGACAACCATATGATAAGTTATAGAAAACGACCCTACCAACCACGACTGACACCGCATCAGCTTCCTTATTCCAACTAAAAAGTAGTGGCACAACTGAGTGATGGTCTCAAAAGAGTAACACGTAACCAATGACTTGAAACTTTTGTGCTACAACGGTAAGCAATCACGATCACTGATTATGTACTTGAGCCATATAATCTCAAGACATATCAAGAATCAACATCAACTTGAAGACTTTGAGTCCAATAAATTCCACCAGTACGATTCAAGAATCCATCCTATTTGTTAATGCACAAAAATTTAGAAACCTGTAAATTTTCCATATCTATCCCACCTATACCTGACAAGAACTGGATTTTATGGATCAAAGGAAAATCTTGAAGTACCAAGGCTGGTATAGAATCACTAGATGCTTCAAATCTCCTTCTTATATCCTTAAAACTGTAATTTTGCTATATAAACAAATAGAATGGATTTTTCAACTGATTAAGCTTTTCATGACGATTCTAAAAACCAATGTGAAAAGGTAATCTAATTTATTACTCCCCCAATCCCATAAAGATAGTCATCTTTCTTTTTTCGTCTATTCCAAATTATAGTCTTATTTCTTATTTGAGAGTGTAATTAATATATTAGTTTTCTAATATACCCCTATTTAATATATTTTGTCATCACAAACATAAACCACTCCATTATTCAATTATAGTGAAACAATAAATTAAAAATCAAAGAAACATTTCATCTTTCATGACATTCACTCATTTGTATTGGTATTGGATGATTTTGGAATGTTAATTACCTTGAATATTGCATGCATAATTTAATTAAAGTAAATGTTAATTACATTAATGTAAGTGTATATTCCGAAAAATAATAGTAAAATTTATTATTTCAACTACATTGACTAAATTTTTTTAATATGCGTGAAAAAATAAATAAGACTATCTTTATGGGACGGATGGAGTATTTTCTTTTCTATGCCGTTAACAGCCATGATAATGATATCCTTAGAGATTATCAGGAATCAGAAAGCAAATTACTTGGAATTCATAAGCCCAAATTTGCAGCCCTAGTTGCATACTTGTACATCATTTTGTTACCATTTTAGGTTTTAGTGATCGATATTCAAGTAAAAGAACAGTAAAATACAAGGCTAGTCTGAAGATATACAATATTTGCTCATGTAAATACATTTTTTCTAACCATTTTTCCTGAACTAAAATGCTGCCTAGGATAACGGTTCCTTTCTTTAAATAAATATAATTTTTCCATAGATTCAGGAAAAAAATGCTTTTCCAAAGGAACAGAATTTAGATATCAAAGTAACAGACTGAAAACTTAATGTAATGAATGGAATTCCATACGTATGCATTCACAAAATGGTGTCTTTGTCTATGAATATAAGCAAATGCTGAAAAATTGCAGGCACGTATTACGAAAGTTCATGACTAACTTTGCATCTTCAGTGCTAGCATCATTATTCCAGACAAATAGGTAACCTAAATGGCATTGCATGTACTTGTTTTTTTTCGAATAATCTTGTTAGGTACAACTTAAGTAAAAGCTTCTATAGGACTCAAAGCTACCACTACTCGAGTGTGGGGACTAAGTACAACTTGTAGACAGCACATAAGACGGGCAAGGCAGTTTTAAAAGAAAATGGAACTGTTGTATCACTAGAGATTGCTCTCCATAACTTAAACCCTAATACTATAAACCAGTAATATCATGCCGTGAATCCACAATTTGTTGAAACCTATGAAAGCTGTGGGAACATGCTATGAATCCACAATTTGTTAAAATCTAGATTAAACGTAGATTATTGATTTTAACTTCTTTTTCACAAGCTGTTGAAACAAGCTACGAATCCACAATTTGTTAATTTTCATAGGTAGAATATAGATTTCTAAAAAATTTAAAATCAGTAAGACAGTCATATGTACTTCCATAGGTTGTATTTACTCGAGTTGTGGAAACATGATATTAATCCAAAATTTGTGGAAACCATTAATACAATCATCCACAGGTTTCTTCACCTCACGAAGAAAAATAGCTGATTTAGCCTTTTTAAACATTGGTTATGCCCACAATCTCTTTCTTTCTTTTTTTTTTTTATTTGGTGATTGGTAGGGACAAGATCCCTCCCTCGAACAACCCCAGAGGATACCTTATTTGTTACTATTTCTATCTGTAACATGATGCATAAAATGAAGGCTTCGTTTTTTGGTTGTCCCCTCCTCAAAAGGAGGAAAAGATGAATTTGATCCAACCGTATAGATATACTACATAGGTCCTTGAATATAAATATTCAAGATATTTACATAAGATGCTAAAGTGTGAAGAGAAAGATCATATATATGCCCCATTATAATATGTATGAGATTCTACAATATCTTATAATGTTTAAGAAGCTTAGGTGATTGATATCCCTTAGTATTTAGTAGACTTGGGCAAAGTTTATAGTGTGTGTGCACGCTACTCTGAACTTCACACGCACCTTTAGTTAAGGCAATCTGCCAGGGCAACAGTTGATTGTTGTTGCCTCTGGAACGGGCACCCACTGCATGACAAGGAGGATTGGTTCATGAGTTTGCCCTCTTAATTAAAATTTTCCGTTCAAAACACAAGCCAGACTTCCTAATTGCTTACAAAATCATCTAATCTTTACTTTGTTGAATTATTTATATAACTAAAATAATGGAAAATTAGTGAATTCCAGAGATGACCTAACTAAAATAAAAGTCCCTACTCCAAGGTTTATTTGAAGACACTGAATGAGAATAATCACTTGTAATAGACGCAAGCACATAAAAAGACAGGTTAAATTTTACTATTTCTTCCTTTTCTTATTTCTTTGCAATTTGAATGGCAAAAGACTTCCTTTTCATATTTCTTTCCCATTTAAATGGTGAAAGAATGAGGGCACGTTTGGCATGGCTTTTGAAAAGTCGAAAATTGCTTCTCAAACTAAAAAACTACTTTTTAATATGTTTCAATATTTTTCTGGAAGCGTTTCGTCTAGCTAGACTAGAAGAGCTTTTTGAAGAAGCTGGCCTAAGGTAGCTTCTTCAAAAAGCACTTCTACAAGAAATAGAGACAAAAACAGAAGCCCTACCAAACGAGCGTAAACTATGATACTAACATGATGGATTTATCTCAATGTCCCATAAACTCAATTAGCACAAACCTTAAAACCAAAATGATGATTTGCAATACTCCATTGACAGTTGTTATGCATCATAAGATGTCAAGATCCCAAGGAGAGAATCACCGTCAATCATGTGCGCGAACTCTAGATTCAAGAAACTACTAGTCCTACTAACTTCGCTTTTCCTCTGTTCCCTTATTACTGCAAACTTTCCAAGTTCTATTCCTCTACTTATAATTGGAAACTCCTCTGTCATTTTTACTGAATATTAAAGTTAGAATCTTCTGAATACCGTAATTGGCGAAGAGGGATATATAATGAAGCATGACCTATAAAAAGTTCAGAAATTACCAGAATTTTCAGCTGTCATGAAAGATATACAAGGAACTTATTCCTCAATATGAAAATCTGATTATCAATGAAGCAGAATGCAATTATATGTTTATTTCAGTACTCGAAATGAGATAGTATAGGAACAACGTAATAATGCACAGTGAAGTGCCTGATCATATAATTTTACATTATTTAACCCCTTCTCAGGTCGAAAGAAATTCTCTTAACAACAAACTGATTAATGTCTCTTCTGCTTGAAAGAAATCCTTTTTAAACCTCTCTTATGCTTAATTGTAAGAGAAAATTAAACAACTGAAACAAGAAACGAACAAAGACATTCCATTAAATAATGATTCAGTCTGTGAAATGCAACCAGCATAGTAGGCCGTAAATATATTTATAAAGGCGTCATATCCTAATGAACAGATATAAATATCTCATCTTTGAGAGAATTTGCTAATAATATCCCTATAAGACTTAACAGCAAAAGACTGTACAACTTTCAAACTAATATGCAAAGAGAAATAAATATGCATACCTCAATGAAGATGGTTGCAACTTCAAGTCTCAAGTGAATTTCGATGTATCATATCTTTCAGTCCAGAAACATAGCAACCTTTTCCTTGAGACTGCTCTTCTTCTTTGTCAAAGGAGCATGTTCTTCCCTAACAACAACACTGTGTTTTTGTTTCTTGATTTCATAGGCAAAACTCATCTCCTCTGAAATTAAATTGGTTTTCTTTTCTTCTTCTTGGGTTCTCTTGAGCAGAGGACCCAAAAACAAATCCAACATGTCCTGAGCAGGATCCCCTGACATATTTGGCTCAACAACAATCTCTTTAGTTTTTGAAACACGAGATGGAACCAACTCTTCATTTTCCATTATTGCATATTGAGAGCCATGGCAAGAGACTTGTAACTCAGTAATTTCTTCTGAATGGCCTTTCAATGATGATTGAGTAGGTGCGACAAATTCATCTTGTTTGACATACTAACGAACATAAAACCACAACACAGATTAGTTTTATATATATATTTCCAGGTTTTTGAAATCTCATTAGCTTCCTATTTTTATTAATTTCCACAAGGAAAATGCTTATTGTACATAACTATTTACATAATGGGTTACATAATGATGATATGTCAAAATGTAAGTAGGAAAATTATTTAATCAATAAGATTTTGATCCATTTAAATCTCGTCACATCATCTGTTGGTAAACCATTATATAAATGATTATATACATGTAGCACAATCCTTTCCACAAACATAGTGATTTGTTGATGAGAAAAAGGTAAATTACCTCTTTGGCAATGCTCATTAAATCTTCCATAGTCAAATCCTCATCATTTTCAATTTTCTCTCCGTTCTCAGTGCTTGAAGCTTTTGTTTTACTTTTTGGCTTTCTAGGAGGACGTTCAGTTTTCTCTTTGTCCCCATTTCTTATTACACAACCACCAGAATCACCATCTTGTTCGGTGAAGTTTCTTTTCTTCTTCTTTCTTCCGGACGAATCCCCTTTTGAGTTGGAGCAGCTACCACATGCTACCTTCTCTACCAGTTCATCATTATTAGGTTAAGAAAATTTTCCATCACTTTTAAGATGGACAATTTGAAATATAGACATAGAAATGAAGCACTATCGATGAAGTATCCCCTTTTAAACGGAATAACATTTACCCACTTGAAAGTTGAGGTTTCATATGTTAGTAACTGTGATAATTACATTTAGAAATCAGACAGAAATTTCCGCTGAATGAAGGCTCATCTTTAGCCTAAGCCTTTGGTCATTTCTCTTATATCATTTCTAAATTTTAGCGCACCCTAAGATTTGTTTCTAGTTCCACCCCTCCGTCTAAAGGCTCGTTTTTTTGAACAAGACTACATCTCAATACAAATTATTTCCCTTTTGAAATCTCCATATTCAATGATCTTTTAAAACTTCTTTTCAAGAATTTCATGAAGGATATGATCGATCTCACTATCTCTGTCCTCATTTTTATTTTTATTTTTGTCACTACGGAGAATGAGAATCTTTCGACACAATCCATGTTAAATATAATTCCTTCTATCATTATAAATGTTTTAACAAATTCGACATTACACTCTTATCAACTTCTTCCTCTTTTCATATTATTTTACATATAAAATTACACTAGAATTGCCTGAGTGCATAAAGAAAACTACAAGCAATATATTTCAGCTCAATATTCATTGACATATTTACAAACAGAAAACGCTGAAAAATTATTTTTCTCCAGTTTTCGATATCTTAATAGCTTTACTAATCAAAAGAAGCCTATTTTCTGTTAGTTAACAAACACGTTGAATCATTGATGAATGTGAGTAAATTACCTCTTTAGCAATGCTCAGAATGTCTTCCATAGTCAAATCCTCATCCTTTTCGCCAGTCATAGAACCTTCGATTTCCTCTCCATTCTCAATAATGCTTGAAGCTTTTGCTTTACTTTTTCGCTTTCTCAAGGTAGTATCGCATACGTCATCAGTTCGATGCTTTCTAGGAACTACCCTTGATAACGAATTTTTCCTTTTGCCCCCATTTCTTATAACCCCACCATCAGAATCACCATCTTGTCCAATGAGATTTCTTTGCTGCTGCTTCTTTCTTCCGCGCGAATCCCCTTCCGGCACCTTCTCGCGTTCTTCGTTATTGGATTCGGAATTTTTTCCAACTGGGTCAGCAGCTGTAGCCACACCCATCATCCACGTTGGCAGCCGCCGTTTGCCGCTATCTACACATCCAGCATCCATTTTTATTCTATCAAACGCACAACATAAATCGACTGCCCCTACTATTATTCGACATCAAGTCAGAAAAATTCCCTCTAAACTACGATCCCTGATTAGAAAAAACCAGACCTCTCCTTCTCTTCTCTTCTCTTCTCTTCTCTCCTCTCCTCTTTTCCTCTCTTTTTGAATTTTTCCATTGAATCCTATTGAGAAATTTATGGGAATTTGGCGAAAATGGTCGTCAATATTTTCATACAGTATGAAAATGGTCCCTATTTTTTGTTTCTTTGCATAGACCTTCCTATCCCTTGTGTTTAGTGTGCAATTGATCCTTTTTGCCCTTGATTTTAGGGAAATTTGCACCGCGAGGTCTGAAATCCTTTTAAAAAGTTATTCCAAACTTTTGCTAAAATATGCATTGTAAGGGCGTTTCAATGGAGTCCGTAAAAAAATTCACTTGTTGACCAAATACATCATTTGCCAATTCCACAAACAAGGAACTTTAGTTGCTTCTCTCAATTTACAAACAAAGGCAAACTCCCATGTGCGTAACCCTTAAGCATTAACATGAAATATTTATTGACGAATGGGAGATTCGATTATGAGTCCAAGGATCATTTGGTTTCCAAGTACATTGACGATTTAGGTATTAAATTTCAAGAAATGCTTAATTTTTTTCTTGTGTGTTTGTTTTGGAAACGTGTAAGCATGCAATTTAGCTTGAAAAATAGTGAGCTAGACGTGGGAGTTATAGTTTTAGTGGTTTTGACAATAGACAAGTCAGCGTCGCAGCTAAAACTGTTGGCAGTACTTTTCTAACACCTGCTATGTCGCTAGCTAATTTGATGAGATCGAAAAGCACACCCCAATTCTCGACTGGGGCATGCGGTACCTACTACCCTTTCGATGGGGTGGAGTGGAAGTGGTGTAAAGTGCTATCACTGTTGTTAGGCCATCACCAAAATGATTGTAGTAAGATGACAGTGAGGAAAGGAGCATTAACAACATTGGTAGACAGGGGAACAACATTGGTAGACAGGGGACAGATCCAAGAATTTAGGACGCAATGTCTGAAGTTTAAAAAAGTCAATATAATGAATTTATATATTACATTAAAAACCATTTTCATCTATACTCTCAAAAATATCGAAAATAAACCTTCGTTTGACAACCATTATTTAAAAGCTCGTTTTTCTATATATTCATTTTCAACATTCACAAAATAAAATATTTTGTACGTAAACTCAAAACGTTTTCATACTTTTTAACCACACATTCTCTTAAAAATTACAATTCAAAATATTGATTTTTTCCCAAAGTTGTCAAACGGACTAAGTTCTTACTCTTGTTGGAAGGAAGTTGACCTTTCAATTATAGAGAGTATTTGGTGGGGATTAAATGAGATTTTTAGTAGATTGTGATAGAAGTTTTTGAAACGTGTGGTTGAAAAGCTATGAGACCCATGAAAGATGTAGTTAATATTGATTGTTTGACTTTAACTTAGATTAAAATTTGATTTTAATCATAAACAAGTAGGGTCATAGTTTCCTAGAATGACAATCCATCAATGTTCCAATACTCCAATGACAAAAAAAGGATAAGTCGCATCCTTGACGACCCGCACATGTCATGTCCTGTCCTAAGCCTTGGTGAAAGAGGTAAATCGCAAGTTATGCCTCCAAAGGTACAGGGTGGAAGACAACTTGTACACTTGCACTTACCCAATGATCAAATTCATATTTCAGGATTCGAACCCTTGACGCGGTAGCCTAAAGCAAAGCTAACAGAGTAGTAAAAATTTATTATTTTGCAGACAAGGTAACATCGATTCATTATTTTTGTGACAAGACAACAAGCAATAAGATGAGGGCGTGACTTGCTGAGGGAAGAATATTGAAACTTCTTCTTCTACCGCAACAAGATTGGAGCTCCATCTTCGCAGAAAATACAATTTATTTTCGTTTAATATCTCTTGTGATTTAATTGTACTTTAAAAATATTTTTTAGTTACAAAAAATATGATTTTAGAATTATATATTTGTGGGGATAAATTTGAATGAGAAATTTCACCGTTTTAGAAAACTCGTTGTCATGTTGCACACTCGTTGCAATATGAATATTCTTCAGATTTCAGTTTGTTTTTTGAAATCAAATTTTCTAGGTCTATCCTTATCTTTATACCTTTTTTTTCCAAATGATATGTATGAAATTTATGAATAAAAGCAGAATTCTTTCATCATAAAATGTGTGGCTTAAGTGAGGAAAAATATCATTGAGTTTCATTGCAAAATTATTTATATATTTTTTAGCATTTTAAACTTTGGATCTTTAATTCTAGAGGCTTGGAGGGAACCTTTTTGGTCTTTGGTTCTTGGTTATAAAATTATAAATATTTTATGTTTTTAGATAATTCTTTGTGACTTTCAGAGTGCTTACAGAACAAGTCAGAGAAGTGATTCAAGACAACATCATCAATATTAAAAGCTTATTTGGGAGGGATTAAAATCAGATTAAAATTAAAAATATAGTCGTTATTATTGACTTTTATTAGACGAGTGAGACCCAATAACGTCCATATTTTCAATTTTAATTGGATTTTAATCCCTCCCGAACGGGGCTAGTTTTAATCCCTCTCACTCGCCTAATAAAAGTCAACAATAACGGCTAGTTTTTTCAATTTTAATCCGATTTTAATCTCTACCAAACGGGCTCTAAAGTAGTTTTTATTTGTTTTAAGTTCATTTTATTTGTAATCTGTTTTAGCCCTTGTTTGACCCCCATTATTTTTTTTATTCTCATTCTTCTACTCATTTTCAACCACACATTTTTCAATAAAATAATATTTTTCATCACATCAATAACTTTTCCTTCATTTTCAACCACATATTTCCTATCACATCACTTCAAAAAAATGAATTCTCTCATTTTAATGTGCACCAAATAGGCTCTTAACATGGTGGATTGTCAATAGCTGGGCATGGCTAGCAGATGTAGGCAATTTTCGAACCACTTCAATTGCATAAGTTATTATTTTTGCTTTTCACTTATGCACTAAATTAATTAATGTCGATGTGGCCGTGTGGTTGTAGGCAATTGTTTAATGTGATATACTCTGGAATTATCGTTAGTTGTCGAAATCAATCTCGAATGAATGAGAAATTAATGTCAAAGATAAATCTCCTAAAACATGAAAAATGAAGGAATTTAATATTAAAATATGGTGAAGTATTCAATTAACTTGGGTACAACGCGTGACTCAATATTTTACGAACGATTTTATTGAAAAGTCATGTCTAAATTAGCGTAGATATGTCATTTCAAGACATGTCCTTTTCGGACAAACGTGTCTCTTTAAACATGATAAAATTTCAACATCCATATTTTTTCAAATATTTATTTTCTTTTCTACACACAAATTTTGTTTTTTATGACATGCCCATGTTTGGTGGGGTATTAAAATCAAATTTTTAATAAAAATTGATGAAATATATGGTAGAAAAATGGCGGGTCCTATGAAATATGTGATTAAAATTCATTACTGACTTGGATTAAAATCTAAATTTTAATTTGTACCGAACAAGGGCAATGATTGCGGAATTAATCAATTCAATTTCAATTACTTATACTTTGTCCTTGCTTTATACGCATATCATTGGAATCCTAGAAAGTTCTGCATATAACTTTAGTTCAACTTCATTTAAAGAGAGAACAAAATGTTGTTGATTTGATTGTTCTTGTAATTTGAACAGTTACTATTATGAAAAGTGGTTATGGTATACTGGGAGATGATTGTCGTTTAATCGTGAACACTCGAAAAGCGTCTCATCGAAAACTTAATTGAATTACTGTTTCTACTACATTTTCTTCCATCTCTCTCCATTGTTATTTCTTTGCTTAAAAGAAATAAAAGTTTGTTTTTCCGGAAAGCAGCGAGTAATTCGTTTTACTACAAGTGAAGGAAAGGTTAAAAATAAATTATGTTTCACTTCATTGCACTTGGCCAATTATGTAATGAATGGAGTGAGTAATTCATTTTGCTATGGTGGAAAGGAAAGGTAGAAAGTAAATTATGTTTCACTTCATTGCACTTGGTCATGTATTAATTAGATGGTGTGAGTAAAGGCTCGTTTGTCATTATTTTTGCTTTTCATAAAGGAGTTTTTTTTTTTTTTACGAAGTTACCTTAATTTTCTGTAAAAAGGCCCGTTCGGGAGGGATTAAAAGCTAATTAAAATTGAAAATATGGCTGTTATTGGGTCCCACTCGTCTAATAAAAGTCAACAATAACAGCTATATTTTCAATTTTAATCCGATTTTAATCCCTCCCATACAATGCCTAATTTTTAAAAGAGATTCATATTCCAAAATTATCTTTAGAGGAAGCCAGACTGGATCAACTTCTTCTAAAATCTCTTATAATCAGAAGAAACACTTTTATAAAATTAGCCAGACAGATCGAAAAACAACTTTTAAAATTTCAAAAACTCATTTCACTTTCTAGAAATCATTCCAAACGACACTAATAAATTTTGCTATAGGTGAAAGGAAAAGTTGGAGTAAGTTTCACTTTATTGCACTTCATCAAACAAACTCAATATATTCAAAAAATTTACTCCAATGGATAAAATTGTGAATTGGTCCAAAACTTTCGAAAAATGCAAAAATAATTCTAAATCTCACTTTCCAACAACTAATATAAACTAATCATTAACAAATTGAAATGAAACTTTAGGTCTTAAAAACTCAAAACATGCATTTTTTTTTTTCTAAAATACATTTTGATCTCCAAAATTTTAAAACGGCACTAACCCTACTAATTATTCTAGCAATTAACAACCCTATTTTTCATTAATTGCACGAATAAAATCATACTCTAAGTATGATGCAATTTTTCAATTAGACATTTAGCGACTGTTTAGTTCCTATTTTTCGGCTAAAAATGTATTTTTTAGTAGTAGATTGATGAATAGTACGTAGTTGAAGTGAAGATAGTGGAAAATATATTTTGTAAATAATGATCATCAAACAAGTATAAAATTAGGGATAAAAGGTATTTCAAGTCGGAAGGATGTAATGCTACAATAAAAAAAAAAAATGCATTACTGGCTAAAAAATGTGCACCAAACAAGGACTAAGTATACATATGTTGTTTTTTTGTAGTATTTCATCATCACAAAAAATTTGAATAATAGAAATTGAGTTTTGAGAGTACAATTTTCTTTTCTTAAATTTAGAGTGTGTTCGATCGATATTATTAAGAAAAAAATGTATTTCAAATGGTGAAATGATGGAAAATATGAGGTCAAAAGTAAGAAAAAGTTATTGATATGATAAAAAATATTTTTTTTTATTAAAGATCGTGCTATTGAAAATGAGTTTTGAAATAATATATTTTAAAAGAATGTGTGTAGCTTATATCATAAAATTTGTTTTCTTTAATTCGTTTGAAACTTATCAAATCCTCCAAACAAATTTGAATCAAATATTACTTTTACGATACTTATAAAGTATTTTAGAATAACCTGCAATATATATTCAACTCTAACTAGTTTTATTAACTACACATACCTCTTTTGGTATGTGATCCCGTTTGACACACATTTTTTCAAGAATTAATCTAAATGTACCGAATGAGGGTACCGAATGTCCCCCTCTCACAATTCGCGCGGCCCCATGTGTATTTAAAAATTTCGGCTCGTGGTCCCCACCTCCTAATGTGAGTGAAGGTGTAAAAGATTTGATATAAGAATTCGGTATATGTAGCATAACCCTTCTTTCAAAACTCATTTTCAACCATACATTTTTCAATAAAATAATATTTTCGATACATCAATAATTTTTCTTACTTTTTAACAACATATTTTCCATCATATCACTATTTAAAATATATTCTTTCTCAATAATATTCATCGAACACCCCGTTGTGGCTAAAGCAACAATTTTTCCTAAGAAAAATCAAAATGTAGCATTAAGCCCCTATTTGGTACACATTAAAATTTTCATTTTCATTCTTCTACTTATTTTCAACCACACATTTTTCAATAAAATAATATTTTCCATCTAATCAATAACTTTTCATTCTTTTTCAATCATAAATTCTCCATCAATCTACTATTTCAAAATACTTTCTTTCAAAATAACGTGGCTCAAACACACTCCAACCAAAATTTACAATAATTGCGGATTGTTTTTGAAATGAATAGTACAGTATATTTTTTTGAAGTTTTAAGATGCAACATGACTATTACTGTTGTCTCCTGTGATTATGAAGCAGGGATCTTGAAAACAATTTCTCTTCTTCTTCCACCCTCCTCCAACCTCTCTCTCTCTCTCTCTCTCTCTCTCTCTCTCTCTCTCTATTGTTCTTCTTCTTTTTTTGTCCACAGATTCTTTTTTCTCCTGCTACCATATTGAGTAAAAATTGAAGAAAAGAGAAAGATTTGATACTGATTGGGCTCATTTATTCACAGTATATTTATACTATCATGATATGATGTGAGTTAGTAAATGAAGAGTAATAGTGTAAATTTTAAATCGGTGCAAGTGCGGGGAAGTACCTTTTGAGATCTGGAATGGGCTAACACAGCAATACGGCATCGTCTCCATTTCTGCTGACCTGGAGGTTGTGCTAGGGTTTTTTGCCGCTTCCACCCCCCCCCCCCCCCAGCGGGGGCGATTGTCCAGACCTGCAAATGACGACCACCACCAAACGTGCTTACAAGCTACGTATCCTCTTTTTTTTTGGGTACTTCATTCTATTTTTTTCTTCAAATACTAAACTCTAATCGAGACAAGAAACTGCGATGAATTTGATTGGATCTAGAGGGAAAAAAATTAAGGGCTCGATTACATTATTCCGTTTTCAATTATTAATTGTATCATTATTGATGTTAAAGCAGTTCTTGCTTTGCTTGGACTACATTTTTTATATTACCAAAGACTTCTCTTGATAATGTGATGTAGTGTGCCTGAGTCGAAGAGCTGGGGTTTTATGTGCTTTGGAATCAATTTTATGAATGAGTAAATACCTATTCTGTCGAGGTTTTCTTTCTTATGCTTTTGTGATTAGGATTTTGAAATTGATTGGATAGAAGTTTGGGAAGAACTAAGAATTGATATTGTAAAATGGCTAACGAAGAGCCCATGAACATGACTGTTTACAACTGCGCATAAATTGAACTGGAATGTGGCTGCACGGTTTTGAGTAGACAAGCAAAAAACTTTTGAAGTCAAAATATTGGTAAAATTAGCTAGGGGTGCCCTTCAATAAGAGCATCACAATTTTGAGTCACTGAGAAACAAGGGAATCATGTGCAGCTTCTGGTTTTTCTGGCCTCAGCTGTGAAACATTGCATATACTAAAAATACGTTAAACTGTGTAGCTCAAGTATTAGTTGGTAGCCTTAATGGTATATTCAGAGGAATTTGTAGCTCATTCTTTAAGTGTGAACTGCTTAAAGATTGGGAGGAAATCATCGAGGGTTCTTGTGACCGGAGGAGAAGATCATAAGGTCAACCTTTGGGCCATTGGCAAGCCCAATGCCGTACTGGTTAGTTTAATTCTCACTTTACCTTTTCTTTTTGGGGCCTTCATATTATCTTATACCTCGATTTAACCCTCGTATGTTAAACTGTAATTTTTTTGGTTTTACAAACTACACAAGAGGGGGCAGACCCTTCTCCTTCCCAACCCCTATCTATAAAACTTGGACTGTGACTACTTGCAGGCTGTAGGGTAACGCCGTGATGATCTAAGTCCTTTATAATACCTGCATCACCTTTTTTACACCTGAAGAGAAGGATGCCTCGTTTCATACTGAAACTTTGGATTGCTGTATCTGATAGTTTCTTGTTTCATATAATTCAACTATTTTTTTTCTTTTTCTTGGCCATCATGGTGTTTATAGAAGCATTACTGCATTAGTGATAATGACATCTTTCCCCTTATCTTTTCTCATTGGTTTCACTTCTTAGAGTTTGTCGGGTCATTCAAGTGGAGTTGATTCCGTAAGCTTTGATTCTTCTGAGGTGTTGGTAGCTGCTGGAGCAGCGAGTGGTACCATTAAGCTTTGGGATTTAGAGGAGGCCAAGAGTATGCATTCTGTAACCCACTTATATATGCATTATGGATTGTATTTTAACCTACCTTTCAAACAGAGGAAAATCATTGTGTGTTGACTTTGCTTTTTGTTTGACTGATAGTTATTCGCACTCTCACTGGTCACCGCTCCAATTGTATATCGTTGGACTTCCATCCCTTTGGGGAGTTCTTTGCATCTGGATCTCTGGACACAAATCTTAAAATATGGGATATTCGAAGAAAAGGGTGTATACATACATACAAGGGTCATACACGGGGTGTTAATGCCATCAGATTTACACCCGATGGCCGCTGGGTGGTGTCTGGTGGAGAGGACAACACTGTGAAGGTCAGATCTTTCAATTTCTTGGTGTTATTTTTCCTTTCTGTTTTCCCATCCTTGCGCCTTTGATTTATCTAGGAGAGAGAGAAACTGGAAGACATTCACTGCTATACATCTTGATGTATTTTTTATACTCTCTTTTCCACATTTAAATCATCATCACATGGTCAAATGTCTTGTTTTTGCTAGCATACTACATAAGTCTCAGCAAATTACCTATTGAAGGAAGGTCTTAATTTATTTTTTATATCC
The DNA here is from genome assembly GCA_035079005.1 of Fraxinus americana. NCBI lineage: Eukaryota > Viridiplantae > Streptophyta > Magnoliopsida > Lamiales > Oleaceae > Fraxinus > Fraxinus americana. Next base: position 47,774,030 of record CM068707.1, read on the forward strand.
CTTTTTCTTCAATTCTGGGATGAAGCCTTTTATGATTTCAGCCGTTGTGAAACATAGCTGGAGATTTGCACGAGTTTGTGCCCTGTTGTTCCTTGTATTTTCGTTCCTTAATATAAATTCCTGTGTGACAGCTGTGGGATTTAACTGCGGGCAAGCTGTTGCATGAGTTCAAAAGTCACGAGGGCCAGGTTCAATGCATTGATTTCCATCCCCATGAGTTTTTGCTGGCAACAGGTTGGAAAACTATAGTCGTTGTATTATAGATCTGCAAAACTTATGTTCTCAATAGTATGCTATCTTCCAATTTCTATCTTCTCAATAGTATGCTATCTTCCAATTTCTTTGATTTACTACTTCAGCAACTGTACATGTCGTATTGCTTGCTTATATTTTCAACTTAAAAATTTGATAAATCACAATGGTGGTTGAAGGTCCTGAATGGTAGTATTACTAGTAGGTGTGTCAACATTGCAATCTAAACATCATAAACATTTCCATTTAAGAGTATGCAAAGACAAGACTGAAGTGTAATTTTGAAATTGTAGAATTTTAATAAAAACCAATAGTATTTTCTATTTTTCTAACAAACAATTGCTATTAGTATAGATTGTATCCATATATATAAGTTTCATTCTTCAAGTGTTGAAGTTGAAACCACTATTTGAAAGGCAGTGGAACAATTTGTCAATTTTATACGCAGGAGAATGCATTTTCGTCAACTTATCTGGAAGTTTCCCTTTTTTGATTCTTTAGAACTCACCAATTATACTGCATTTTAAACCATACTCAGGGTCTGTGCCATATATAGGACTGGTGTATCCTTTCTGAATGGGATTTTCAATGCTTGATACTGCTGGTTGAATATGTATCTTACTGCAGAAGATGAAAACTGTGATAGTAAGAAGATAGAATAAGACGTGAGAAGGCATTAATACCTACCGCCTCCTGCCTAGAGTCCCAAACCCATAGGTTTCTTGATTGCATTAAATAGTGCAGAAATAGCTCTAGGAGGATGTAAAATGTTTCTAAACCTGTTTTACCATTATGTTGGACTGTTGGAGTATTTTTCATAAAGGGTTGTTAAAATTCTTTCTTGAGTCTCTTAAGATTGTCAATTAAGCATTTTGACTTTATGTGTTCTAGGTAAAATTGGATAGAACTAAACAAGATGCTAAACATGAAGATACTACAAATTATAAAAAATGAGTCTCACCACTTCTAGCTTTTGAAAAGGTTCTACCATACTTGTGAAGGGAGGAAATAGATATGGAGAAAGTTTCTATATTATTCATTTTCAAAGCTACATCATGGTTTCATATAAACTTTCTCTTCCTTATCCATTTGTTTTCCCTCATGAAGTCACATATTGATTTTCATTTCCAAAACCATAATCACACCGTTCTTGAAGTCTGCTGCAGTAAGTAAAGTTTTTTCATCCTTATGGTTGTTGCATATCAGAATCTTGGTTTGGGTTATGAACTCGTTTTCTGTTCTGGTTGAAAGTCTAACGCATAGAAATCTGAGATAGTTACTATTTGACATGGTATTGTATTAATACTCAAGAAAATATATGCATATACAGAAACTCGAGGTTTTCATGTTTTTAGCTCACTCCTGAGCCTATTCAATTGTCCTTTTTTTTCTTCCTTTGAAGCTATAGATAATCAACTTTCACCCACCGTATCTTGTGGCAAAAGATGCTTTTATAACTAAGCCTTGATTTAGTTTGTAGACCTTTACTCTGCTATATATGTATTCATTCAATTGGATCTAGTCAAGGTTGCCTATGCTGATCTCCTAATAAACATTTAGTGGCCTTTCTTTTGGCAGGTTCAGCTGACAGGACTGTTAAGTTCTGGGATCTTGAAACATTTGAACCAATAGGTTCTTCTGGGCCTGAGGTATCGATGTCTTTCCCTACTAGTCTTTGCTTTTTATAGCTTATCATTGGCCAAAATTTTTGGCGTTGCCTTCAAAGTTTGATCAAACTTCTTAATTATCTGATAAGTTTGAAATAACTACTGTTTACTTGTTTTCAAACCAGTCCACAGGTGTGCGTTGTATGACCTTTAATCCAGACGGGAGAACTCTTCTTTGTGGCTTGCATGAGAATTTGAAAGTATGCTTTTGTATGCTTTATGTTTATTAGGAAATAATATATTGATGTATTGTCATTTGTCTCACTCTTTCTCTACTACTTTGTGTGACTTGTAGCTTTATGTTTATTAGGAAATAACATATTGATGTATTGTCATTTGTCTCACTCTTTCTCTCCTACTTTTGTGTGACCTATAGCTTTATGTTTATGAGGAAATAATATATTGATGTATTGTCATTCGTCTCACTCTTTCTCTACTACTTTGTGTGTCATAGGTCTTTTCATGGGAACCAATTAGATGTCATGATACTGTAGATGTGGGGTGGTCTAGATTATCAGATCTCAATGTTCATGAAGGGAAGCTTCTTGGATGTTCGTTTAACCAAAGTTGTGTTGGAGTATGGGTTGTAGACATCTCGGTATAAATTATTCTTTTTCAGTAAATATTGTCTACTTCTCTTAATCTTCTTCTCATTTGATATTTGAATTGATGATTATTTTGTGACCATATGATTTTGGCAGCGTATTGAACCATATGAAATTGGTAGTGCTGCTCATTTGAATGCCAACTTAGAGCGTAAATCTAATTCTGGTGGTTCAACAATACTTACTGAGAACACCATTAAGGGCAACTTGGGCAGGCTTTCCATTTCACAAAATTCTGATACTGCGAAGGAAACTAGACCTCTTGCAAGGCTTTCGGTCTCACAGAATTCGGATCTGAATAGGGACTCTAAATCTCTTGCACGTAATTCTTTACGATGTCTCCTTGTTTATTAGGATTTGTGGTTAATTTAGTAACCTCTTTTTCAGATTATATATATTCTTTTTCAGACTTTTTTAACAACATTATTTGAGTATTTTATCCTTTTGTTAGTCCATTTCCTTCTCTACTTAATTTGGTTCTTAAGATGTATTAACGTTGTTGTATGTACTGCATGAAGCTGCTGTAAGTGTCCCTGCAACTCCACAAAGGGGAAATCTCAGTGTTGTTCCAAGAACCACTCAAATCAATCCAATGGCAGTTTCCAATGTGACAGCCCCCAAGAGGCATCCTGTAAAGGTCCAGTCAACACCCAATATTTCAGTGTTCAATAGATCAGAAGTTATTCCTGTGGTTGTGCCTAGAAATAATCCGAGAATAGAGCAGGCTGCTGAACAAAGAAAAGAAGGAGCTCCACTAAGAACACTGCCACTATCTATGCAGTCAAAAACATCCGATGTTCGAAAATTTTCATCTGTGAGAGATGACTTCGAGAGGCCTACTATTTCTTCATTGTCTGAAAGTGAGGACCCAAGGGCTATTGATTCTAGTGAGGTTTCAGATAGGAGTACCTTTGCTGAAGTTAGGAGCTCAAATATTGGGGTTCCTGCAACTGATAGAAATGCCAAGGATGATAAGTGTGTGCTTTATGGAGAAGGTGAAATAAATGCATCGGTCGATGTTCTTGCCACTTGCCAGCGTGAAAGTTGTACGTATTCCTTTTCAGCACGCCCTTCTCCTCGTGTGACCCACGTTATGAATATGTGCTACATCTTGTCTTATCCAGCGTTGTCCTTCCAATCACTTTATGATTATGTGCTACATCTTGTTAAGTGCAGTGGTGATGGTGCCACATAAAGCCTCGTCGAGGTTCATTATGAAACTGTTTTTATTATGGACCATCTAAGCTACAATGAGGCCTTATTCGGCACAGGTCCAAGTACATGGGATTTCTTGTTGGAATCAATGAGTTTTTTTTGGATTTGGTCGCTAATACTAATGTCGATTATGTCCAACTAATTGTCTCTCTCTTTGTTACCTGTTCATGCTGTATTATTAACTGTTTGTCATTGAGTTTTTTTTTTTTATTGTTAATCTACCTATATCTTTGAATATAAATTGTTTGCTTTATTTGTTTTGTTAATCAGTTTTCTTTTTGGTTGCAGATGAATTTCGTGGGAACAACATGCATGGGGATACCAGTCTCATGGAAAGTAAAAGAGGAGGTATAACTATCTTTTCTAATAGATCTTTAGCAAGCAATTAATGATCCTTTTCTTAATGATGAACACGGCTATTTGTTCTGAACCAAATTTAGGTAGAACACGACTTGCTGCAAATTGGGAGAAGAAAGACAGAATATCTAACCATGCAGTTCTTGCTTCAAGCACACTCTCTCGAAACTTACCTTCTGTAAGTAAACTCTTACTTTGTAACATTGATTTTGGGTTTTATTCTCTTCTATTTTCATAATAGTATTTCTAATGTGGCTGGTAAAGTAACGATTAGTTCATTCAAGTGCCTACTTTAATTATGCTTATATGATTAACTTGACAAATGATGTTTTATTCTTTTTTACCTTCAATTCTAGATGTCTCTAAGTCCAAATGTGGACTTTTCAAGACATGACCACGTATACAGCTGCAACATATTGGGGGTAGGGAGGAAGAAGCTGAAGTATTTTTTGCATGTCTAATGCGTAAAATCTGCAGGAGAGAAAGGGGATGAGAAATTTATAAGGAAAAGAAAAAAAATAGAAATTGGACTGGGGGTAAGCAGATGAATACTATCTGTATTCTGTAGTCATTGTTGAAAGGAGGAATGAGAGATTTTGCTTAGTCTTTTGTGGCTTGGTGCTTGACTTTTCCACCTTCCTGACCAGATTTAACGGAGATCATTTTTTCTTGAATTTTACTGGGGAGCTGATTGGCAATTTTGCTTTTAAAAAAAAAAGTTTATTAACACATTATTTATGAAATTGTAATTCTCCATAATGCTTTGCGATTTCCTTTTTCTCTTTTTTTAGTATCATAAGTTATATGCTTTTAACCCCAATTATGCAGTTATTTCAATGCAAAATTTTAGCCGATACCATACATTTAACGAAAATATGCATTTATGTGGGTGGCAGATGTGTAAGCTGACTTTATGTTCAAATGTATACTTACATTGTATCTTGACCCTTCTGTTCTGTGATAATTGCTTTAAGAGTTTGTCAAGGCCATTTCAAGTCACCCTAATTATATTTCTTAATTTTTCAGTATTTAAATTCTGTCTCGTGTAATATAATTTAGTAAGTATTAGCACTTTCTCTACCTTACTCTCCATGTTATGAATCATTCATGTGTTTTATCTTCATGTCTACAATGACAGAGAGGCTATCCTTCAACAGGCGAAAATGAGTCAGTTTCAGCTAGTGAGGAGAATGTTATTGCTGACCTGATGGAACAGCATGAACAATTTGTTGGCTCAATGCAATCTCGTTTAGCCAAACTACAGGTACCTCTTGTGGTCTTTATTTCATAACCTTGTTCTTAGATTCATCATGCTGCTGTACATCTACACGCTTTTGAAATAGAGAATCTATTTGATTTGTTCAGAAATTTCCGTGCACACGGATCTTGGGATTATCCTCAGTCCAACAAGTTACTTTTCAGGTCAAAATAGTATTGTGTACAAAGATCAAGGCCCCTTTCCGTAAATTATTATAGTCACACAAAAGATTATTTTGTGAAACTCAGCATGAGGAAAAATGAACTCTCATGTTACTCTGGATTAGTTAAAAATTTAGGAAGCCAAACTGATTATACAATTACAAGTGGCAAACCCAAAGGGCACAATGTGTCACCTACAATGTTGGCATGTTTCAGCAAAAACTAACAATATTCCAACCTGCAACATCAGTTTAAAATATCATCTTAGAAGGAATGAATGGCAGATGCAAGTTCCACTCGCTACACAACCGTAAAGTGATGTGGAAAGAAGTAATTTACCCAAGGAGGCTTGCTTCTAACAAGAGAGTATGATTATATTTTGAGGCATCAGTGTAAACAACGGTGTCAATGCATGATGAGAAGTGAACTTCTCTAATTGCTTATCCTTGAAAAATGAACTTCACTATCTAAATGGTTCGACTCAAGGCCATGGTGACGATGACAATTGGCTTGGAACTTGAGCAAAGTGACTCTTGAAGAAATTCCTCACATTTTCTTTCCGTTTGTAGATTGAGATATGAAACATTGTCTGGAATAGAATTCATAAGATACTCATCAGAGTTAATTTGTTTTGGAAAAAGCATAATTCAGATGCTCATTGCTGCTGATAATGCATTCTGCATTCTCATGTTCAGTTTTGCTTCTCAATTACCTGATGAGTGTAATAGCAGGGTGAATCATTATTGTTGTGTAGTCATGGGTTGCTCATGTACTTTTTCTTCATTATGGTAGTCAGGAGGGCAGGACTAGTGTGGGTGTGGTTTGGTTGATACCATTTTCTTAATCTAACTAAGGCCCCGTTCGGGAGGGATTAAAAGCCAATTAAAATTGAAAATATGGCCGTTATTGGACCCCACTCGTCTAATAAAAGTCAACAATAACGGCTATATTTTCAATTTTAATCTGATTTTAATCCCTCCCACACAAGCCCTAAATATAAAAGAGGCACTTTGCCTCTACTGTTCACAAGCTTCTAACCGAGCCGAGCTGAGCCAAACAGCTTTATGGCTGAGCTCGACTCGACAAATTTTTTTTTTTTCATTTGGCTAATTTTGTTTATAGCCGAGTCATGCCAAATGGCTTTATGGCTCGGCTAGGCTAACCTTTTTTTTTTTTTTTTTACGTTTGATTCAGTATTTTAAATTACAATTATTCGTTTTAAGCGATTTAAAATTTGTTAGAAACGTTGAAGTGCGGCCATGATAAATATATGATTGATAAAGTTTAAATATCAAAATAATTTTACATTAAAGTCGTGATTGTTTATGTTTCTTTTCAATCTCAATCTCATTCCAATGTCTTTTTTTTCAAACTTATTTTCCTACAATTTTTCGTTTGATTCTATATTTCACGATATGAATATCCATTTGGATCGATTTCAAAATTTTTAAAAAAACTTAAAAAATGTGATAATAATAAATATATTGTCGATTATTAAAATATAAAAATGGCTTTATGGCTTAGCTCGCCTAAGCCTTTTTTTTTTTTTTTTTACGTTTGATTAGTTTTTTTCAATTTCTTTGGGTTTGTTATTTATTTATTTTGAGTTTTTTTCCTGTTCTTTTATTTAAAAATTGATTAGGGGTTTATGAAGTAATTGTCAATGACTGTTCCATCGGAGATTCTTAAGAAGATATTTTCGATAATTGGAGGCTGTGGTGGAAGATGAGCCTCGATTTCTTCGATAACTGTCGGTGTAAATTTTTTCATCTTCACATTTAATGTTGCCTCGAAATATTTAGCAACTTATAAGAAAATTTTATGTAACTATTGTTTGACATAAATATTTTTTTTAATACCTGCGTTATTACGTAGTCAACTACATCATGGCACGTGCAAGGCACGTGCTTCTCACTAGTTATAATTATAAGCCCCCGTTTGGCTTGGATTAAAATTTAGATATTAAAATCTTAGTTAAAGTTAACAATTAATTTTAACTACATATGTTGTGGGACATACAACTTTTCAACCACACATTTCGTCAATTTTTATCAAAATTTACTAAAACTAATTTTAATTCACACCAAACGGGATATTTGTGGTGTTGAATACTGTTATGAAAGAAGATATGGATGTTCTCAATCAAATGAAGAACCGAATAATCCAATATAATTGAGGACCAATGCAACAAATATTGCTGGAAGTTTAAATGCATTTAATACTAAAGGGGGGAGTCACACTTGTGTTTGCCCTCAATACTTTACATTTTTGAACCAACTTCTGTGCATTATATCTGGAAGGTGTATGTTTAAAGAAATTGTCCCTATTAAGGCCATGTTTGGTAGAAATTACAATCTAAATTTTAATTTAAGTCAAAGTCAACAATTAATCTTAAACACATATTTTATGGGTCCTACGACTTTTCCACCACATATTTCATCAATTTTTATCAAAATCTACTAAAATGGGTTAAAATTTTTAATTATTGTTTTTTCAAGGAAACTGGTTTCTTTTAGTATTGAGAATGTGATTTGAATTTAGCTATAGAACCGTTTAATCAGATTTCGTCTTTCGTCTCTTTGCCAGGTAGTCCGCAATTACTGGCAACGGCATGATATCAAAGGGGCCCTTAATGCAATGGAGAAAATGGCTGATCGTTGCGTAAGTGTTGTATTTCTGATTCTGTGTGTGGGAAGAAAGAGCAGTTTATTTTTCCCCTATTTAACCAATAGCAGTGCTAATGTAATGTAAATTTCATATTTTCAATGCAAATGAAATCTCAATCTCATTTTCTTCATAATGTTCTTCGGAATGCAGGTGATTGCTGATGTAATGTGCCTTCTAGCAGAAAAAACTGACATTGTCACATTAGATATTTGCACGTGTCTTTTGCCACTGCTCTCAGGACTACTTGATAGTGAACTGGATAGGTAAACAAAACTTCTACATAATTCTTTAACACCTCTGACATTTGCATCCATTGAATGCTGTTTGTGGAGGATATTTGTAGCTGAGGTGATAATTAGCTCAACCAGCTGGTTTCCTGGCAAAGCTAATTATTGTTCAATGAGATTTAAATATTCTATGATAAATATTGTTCTAGTGAACTAGGAGCTCCAGTTTGATTCCTAACCTGTATGTTTTATATGCCTATCCCATTTTACCTTGTGAAACATATTTTCAGATATTCAAATGTGGAAATAAAATTCCCAAGATGAAGCCACGTGTCTGTATTTCTGATAAGAACATTATCCGTAGTTTCCTGGAAAGAAATACCTTGGAAGAGGTTAAGTCCCTTACTTTTCTAGGCGTGGCATCTTCCTTAGGGTCCGTTTGATTGTAAGAATAGAATTTGGGTGGAAAGAAAATTAATTCTATGGAATTGAATTGTATAGAACTTGTTTTACTGAGAATTGTCAATTAATTGTGTTTGATTGGTAAAAATATTGAAATTTTGAATCTTTTCGTGTTCGTTTGGCTTTATTTTCCATGAAAACTATCCATTAAAGGGATATGATTTGTTTCTAATGCACCCCCGCCCCCCCAAAATATAAAAAAAAAAAAAGCTACCTAGAAAGCCAATTCCCACCAAAGTGGTGGGAATTGATTTACTTCAAAAAGCAAGAAAATGTGGCAAACCAAAAAAAGGTGGAAAACCAATTACCTGGAAAATATTTCTTATCAAACACTTTAAAAAGTGGAATATGGCAAAAAGTTTTCCATCTTCCATGGAAAACTTACCCTATTAAACAGGGCATTAGTTTGTTTAGGGATACTCTCATATTTTCGCTAGTAACCCCTTTGCTTTCAAGAGTCATTTAGTTTGCTCATTGGCAACTTTTTTAGCTTAGAGGTTGGGGTAATTGATGCAGTAATATACTATGGCGATTCTTGCTTGACCAATGACCAGTTTTCTTTTTCTCAATTGTTAAAAACGAATACTAGCTGGTGCCTTTCATGTCAAATCTAATGGACTGTTCATCATTAGGCATAAAGATATTTCTCTGGAGACGCTGATTAAACTGGTCAGAGTATTTGGCTCGGTGATCTATTCTTCATTGTCTGCACAATCATCTGTTGGTGTGGATATTGAGGCAGAGCAAAGGTTTGATTGATTTTTCCCTAGCTGTATTACTCAGTTGATTTTATAATTTGCCCCTGAATTCTATTTACTCTCATCAAAAGGCTGGAACGTTGCAACATGTGCTTTGTGGAACTCGAGAAAGTCAAGCGCTGCCTGCCCCTCCTTACCAGGTGTGTGTGCTTCTCATCATTTGCTGCTTTCATTTGGGACAAAGATTACATTGATTCGATATCTGTTTGGGTTGTGTTTTGCAGAAGAGGGGGTTCAATTGCCAAGTCTGCACAGGAGCTGAATCTAGCACTTAAGGAACTTCAGTGACTGAATGAGAGACATACTATGATACTACTACTAGAGACTGCAAATTGGGAGCTAGTAGTCCTGTGTGTATATTAGCATCAAGTGGGATTGTTAACTACTAATTCATTCATTTTTAACTGAAAGTTGATAGCCGAGGGACAATCCGACTCACTTATTGTCATTGAACAATTACCGCACCTAAAGGTGGCTGGGTGGAGGTGAATCTGTCTCACCACGTTCTTGTCTAACCCACCCCAAATGTCTACTTGTTGATTTGTAACTGTTGGTTTCTTCAAAAAAGATGTTGATTGATGATTTAATTATGTAACAATACAAATGTGTCCATAGCTTTTTCAAATGATTGAAGTGCCGTGATATAGTTGCACATGTGCTAGAGTTTAAAGCACAGAGCAATGGAATTTACTTGTATTTTGATCGGATGATGAAAGTTCAAAGGAATCAAAACAGGCATTCTATTCCATTTCTTATAATGCTTTTTGTAAGATATTACATCATCTTGCTGACTATAAGATGTTGGGCATATAGCCTTTTCCAAGAGAGAAATATGTCGGGTTTCCCTCCCTGTCGTGTGCCTAATGTTGGTCATGTTGAATCGTACGGGAATCTCTAACAGCTTCATATTATGGGGACTCCGTCGTGTTGGATAATGGATCTTCTATGTCAAGTTTACTTCTGTCACCTTGATGCTCGTGGCTGTATTTTGAGGGTCCACTTCGAAGTGATGTTCGTCCCCCGATTGATCTTCAGCTTTGCCATGGGAACCAAGGTTTGTCATTGTCTTTGGCTTTTATTCTCGTGGTCTCAAGATGTTCAGTCCCTTGGTGTTTGGTTATCATTAATCTCTTTTTTATTCACATATTTCGAGAAATTCATCAGTTTTAATCACTTTAGTTTTAATCACTTTGATCATTGAGTTCTTGTACAAAATGGATAATCTTTCGCCATTTGTCTCTTATGCTTTTCCCATTATATATCAACAATTTCTTCGATTTTGATGGCCTATTTGCACTTCTTGTAAAATTTGATTTATTCCCTGTTTGGTCTGGATTAAAATCAGATTTAATCTAAATCAAAGTTAAACAATCAATATTAATCATATCGTTTATGGGTCCAACAACTTTTTAACCACACATTTCAAAAATTTCTATCACAATCTATTAAAAATCTAATTTTAACATCCATCAAACACCCTTTTAATTTTAAATCATTTTGAAATAATAAGAAAACAAGAAAAATCATGATTTTTGAGAATGACCGAATTTTTTTATCTTAGCTTGAAAATCTCACCCAACCGAACTCTTTTTTTCACTCTTGTCAATTGATGAAAATTGCTTAATTGACAACTATACTGCAATGGATCTTCCATACAATTACCTTGTGACATGTTAATTTATCATTACTCAACATTTGAAGCGTTAAAATTTAAAAAAAAAATCAGTTTCACTTTTTTAATTGATATCATTGTCATAACATTTGTTTTATAAGGGTGCGATGTAAGAATTGTGTAAAAGATTAGTTATGATACGATTGCTACTCAAGCAATAGTGAAATGTAATAAAGCGGTGAAATTTAAAATTAAATTGAATTTAGTGATTTAATTGAGAAATTAAAGTTTAGAGATTCAATTAAATATTTGCACCCTTATATTCAATATTAATATTCGATAATAAGGTCGTGAGACCAAAGTGTCTAATAATACGGGGTTAATTCAATGAGATTGATCAAGGAAAATGGACGATTGCCTAGATAAATTGAAAAATTCGTGGTAAAACCGTTTATTTAAATCACGATATTACAAAATATAACATCTTGAAATGTTAAAAGAGAAACTGAGTGTGTGAATGAAGTCTGAGTTATTACGTTTTGACTGAAGAATCATACCACACGTGTTTAAAAACATTAGTGTGTTTGAGCCACATTATTTTAGAAGAATGTATTTTGAATAGTAGATTGATGGAGAATGTGTGGTTGAAAAAAAAGGAAAAATTATTGATGTGATGAAAAATATTATTTTATTAAAAAATGTGTGATTGGAAATGAAAATTTTAATATGGCTAAAATAGGGCCAAGACCATCTTAAGAATATCTCTATCCAATAAGAATTTCACTGAACCAGCGACAGTTTATGTGACCGGACCGGTTCAAATACCGTTTTGAAGTCCTATAAATCCCCTTTGGTTCAATTTCTAAACCCCGTACTCAAATAAAAATGCAGCAGGCAGCAGCAGCAGCACCACCACCACCACCACCACCACAGTCGGCGACGGAGGGAGATGCGCCGCCGAAGCAAGTCGCGCAGGCCTTGGAGCGTCTGGGGCAGGCGAGCCGCCTTATCGCCGACATAAGGCTCGGTGCGGATCGAATGCTGGAAACCCTCTTCTTCGTCGCCTCGGAACCATACCACCAGCAATCCTCCAAACCCCTCAATTTGATCCTCAAAGAAGAGTCCTCTATGCGCCAGCATCTCCTTACCCTCCGCATCCTAGGTATTTAAACGCTTGTGCATTTTACGGGCCGTTTATAATTATTGGTTTATCTTTATATTAGATTCAGCTAATATCATTTTGTAGCATTTTCTAGTTTCTTTTATAACTGTCCATTCAGTGGAGATATTTTCTCAGTTTTTGTTATAGCTACTGCAGTCGCTGAAGCAGCTATTGGACCGACATCAAATCAACTTGCATTAACCAATCAAATTTGGTGAATAAATAGTATTAATTATGTTAAAATAGAAATTCTAATAATTTAAGAACCCAAGAGAAGTTTTTAATGTACAACATATGCGTATGGTTCATATTTCTTGAAAGCTTGTACCCTTTGGATTGCTCTGGAATGAAGTTCTGGATCTTTAGATCTATTTTTGGAATTTTATTAGAAAAGCACATTGATCCCAAAGTTCAACTGAGGCCCGTCTTACAACTATGCATTGTTGTACCTTACGCAATCATGCTTCAACAGATATACCTTGAGACCAACGTTTTCAGCCTTCCTTTTCTATTTATATTAAAAATTCCATGAATGGGGTTTCAACTTATTTGAATTATTAGTTTGGTTAAGGATAATTTGGGAAATGAGTCTATTTTAGAGCATGTAAAAGAATGTAACACGTGTTTCCAGCAGCTATGATGCATGTATTTGATTATAGAAAGTTTAGAAAAATGACATGTTAAATAGTCAGTGTGTGTGTGTGTGTGTGTCTTGTGATAACTTGTACAATTGCTCTATGTATTTTTCAACAATAGGGATGCTTGTCAGAGTGACAGACTGACAGTTGATGGAGTGAGCTAATTCTTGCATAGGCTAAGGTGCTCATACAGTAGTGAAATTGGCTAATGTTTTCTCCGACTTCTCTTAATACTTGCCACACTGGATCTGGTTCACTGTCCAATATGTAATGTACGAAATCACACCTCAGTAAATGCAGAAAACCATTCATCAGCTTCTTTTCTTCTTCTTGATTTCCTTGTTGTAGACTAGCTCATCTTGGCCTCAATCATTAATGTATTATTTCTTCTTTACTGAAATGCAAAAGCCCTAGCTACAACGTAATCTGAGGTCGTCACATATGATGTTACACCTGGACTTCATATAGCAGTTGATATAAGAGTTTATTATTATTATTATTATTATTATTATTATTATTATTATTATTATTATTATATAATAATAATAATAATAATAATAATAATAATAATAATAATAATAATAATAATAATAATAATAAAAAAATCAGAGGAAGTTGAAATATCAGTAACCATTCCAAAATTTTCTGAATTTGATACAACAATTTATATAGCATTACAAGCTATAACGGTGCACCCAAACCCATGGAATGAAAAAGTACAGTTATAGAAATGTAATTAGTAATTAAATTGGCTGATGACAAAAAGAAGGGAACACAAAACTAATAATTTGACAAATAAATAAAACTGATGAGCAACAAACCTTCCATCTAATATAATTATTCATGGTTGAACAATGACACAATGGTCCAGGTCCATTGAACTTCTACTCTGTTTAATAGATGAATTTTGAAGGATCAAGAAGATAGAATGAACCAAAACTTAGAATTTTGAGTCTGTAAGTAGAAACACATTGATTATCTCATCCTAGAGTAACCGAGAAGCCAACTGGTTATGGTCTTATGGATAGAAATTATCTGGATTGATTTTTAGAGAGTTGATGAAATTGCAAGTGGGCGTTGCTAACCAGACCCAGTTATGAGTATGGGAACAAACTCAACTTTTACTATTTTGCATTTCTTCTGCATTCATTTGTTATTTATGGCTTATGATGAAGGAGTTTGACACGCATAATTATTTTGGAAAGTTGTAAGAAATGGTTCTGGCTCTCAAAATTATTTTATTAGAATTTTAATTTTGAAATTTGAGTTACTCTTCTACATTAAAGTTACATAGAAACTAATAAGAAGGAAAATGTCATATTATTTTTGTTGATTATATCACTAAGCCCTTGTTTGGGCTTCATTTTATTGAGGTTTTGAGAAATGTATTTTGGAATCATAATTTTTTTGGAGAATGTGTGGTTAAAAGAGAAGAAAAAGTTTCGGGTTTACGTGTAATATTATTTCATTGAAAAATGTGATTGAAAAGGAGAAAAGGAAAAATGTATTAAAATTAAAATGGAGCCCAAATAGGGTCTAAATTAATTTTAACAGAGGCGATTTTGCATTATCCCGAGGAAATCAAAGTACTTCCCCATACGCCCATAATATATATAATTTTTACCCATGGATTTATCATTCCTGGAGGGAAAAAAAGTAAAATAGAAAAACAAATGTCCACTTGGACAAAAATTATTTAAGAAATTAGTTTGCAGAAAGTTGGATAATTTGATTTTTTACCACCTGTCAATCACTTGGACAAGTGATTTATTATGACACGTGACTAAACATCGATTATGCAATATTTCAAGAAGTATTCAGTAAGAAGAGGAGTGAATATCTATTTATGACTTGCTCAGCTGAGTTAAAGATGTATCAAATACATGACGTGTTCAACTTAGCAGGTGTTCACAGTATTGTTTAATGCTGAGAGTTGCCATCTTTTAAAGAGAGAGCATTACTGATTGTGTGCCTACTAAAACAACATTTTCAGTATGTAACTTAATAGGAAATCTAGGGAATGCTCTATTTATTCCGTCTCTATTTAATGTCTAAATATTTGTTCTTGGGGAATATCATCAAAATTCAGAAATAAGTAGTATTTCATGACTCTCTTAGAGTTCGTGCTTCTAGAATGAACACTGGAAAACGAGTTTGTGATCTTTATTACCAAGTTACAACTTTTTTAAATTGTGCAAGAATTATTGTCAAGGGAAATTCTGAACTACTAATTGGTGATTTTTCAAGTTCCTCGTTCCTCGTTCCTCTTTGGTTTTTTTTTGTTAATCCTCTTATGATATAAAAATATAAAATTACCCAATCTCTATGTCTAATCTATAAAATTAACTGAATGTATCGAGTTTAGTGAGGTAATAAGCTTTGAAACCTTCTTTATTTAAGCTGTGTATTAATTCATCATATCCATTGAAAAGCCTTTAATAGTGCTAAGTTGAAAACTAATAGGTAATAGAAAGGTAGACTTCTCAAGAATATTTGACATTTACCTATTCAGATGGCAGACAACATTTATTTTGCAGTAGACGAGGGCGTATGTGTTGCCGGTTTTGGATAGGAATGTGCTCACGGGCTCCAGTGGGTGCAATTGCCCCCACTAGACCCTTAGTTTTTGACATTGAAAAAAAAGCCCACGTAATTTTAGCCCATAATTTTTAACTCAAACCCAACAAAGTAAGTTT
Organism: Fraxinus americana; assembly: GCA_035079005.1. NCBI lineage: Eukaryota > Viridiplantae > Streptophyta > Magnoliopsida > Lamiales > Oleaceae > Fraxinus > Fraxinus americana. Next base: position 47,789,767 of record CM068707.1, read on the forward strand.
AATTTGAAATTATTTTTACGTAAATCTGTCTCGCCTCCGCTGAACAATAATCCCGAGTCTGTCCCTGAATGTGCTTGCTGTAGTTAGACCTCTACTAAGTTGGATTTGTGTTCTACTTGTCATTGGAATCAAGAATTAAATCAGATATATAAACAATAGCAAATGGGGAATGGAAAAGAGGAAAGAATGATGTAGCCCCTCTGTTGGTATTGCTTACCACCTCATTTAAAGATAACGTAGGAAGAAGCTAAAATCCTTCACATATAGGAGTCGCTTAGGGTGCCTGCATTTTGTTTCCATTTATGTATGAAATGTAGTATGTATATGCAAATGACTCAACAGTTACAACTCACAAAAGATATAAAAATAATTGTCAAACTGAAACATTGATAGTGAACTGCGAAGGTGTTTTAATTGCTTTGGCCCTTTTAGCTTTGTACTCTCTCTTGATATGGTGGGTATAAAATTTCTTCTCACCCTCTGGATTTTTGTAATGTAGATAAACATAGCAAGTAAATTCTACTTTCCCTTTTTTTTTTCTTTTTTCCAGTCACCGAAGATTGTTTTCACATGCAGAATTTGCAGGCCTGATTTCAGTATTCTTCTTCTTTGTTAGGAACGCAGCTAGAGGAGTCTGGCGTTCTGAATGATTCTCTTCGTTCACGAAGTAATTCTTGGGGCCTCCACATGCCTTTGGTATGTCCAGATGGTGCCGTTGTTGCATATGCATGGAAGCGCCAACTTGCTGGCCAGGCTGGTGCCTCTGCAGTTGACAGGACCAGGTAACTATTTTGATTGTTTGATCCTCTAAAGCTCAACAATTCTGATGCAATATTGACTAATGCAACTTTAATATAACTTGAGTTAAAATAGATTTAAGATAGAGAGTTGGTATGATTTCAGAAAAACGTGATCGTTTTTATCAATTTTTTATATGGTTAGTACCAAATGTTTGAATAATGCAACTGTCAGCTCAAGTTTCTGGACTGCAGTATTTTATAATGAAAGGGAAGTTCTTCATGAAGTGTTTCCATCATTCAATAGAGAGGTTATTTGTAGAGCAATTGGAATGGCTGACTGAATGTGATCAGATTCCCTCCATGTAAAACCTTTTATACTAAACTTGGGTCTGCAGCTGTTGAACTCCCTAACTGGTGAGGAGATGATTTTATATGCAAGTTGGTGCTCTCTGCTGTGTTAGGTTTTTGGTGCCTTCAGAGTGGAACGATAAATTTAAGTCCTTGAAATGAAGTTGTCTTCCTAGAACCATTTAAGTCCTTGAAATGAAGTTGTCTTCCTAGAACATTATTTGATTTACAATATTCCAACAATACTAGACATGTTACAAGTTTAATGCAAATGTCTATTTTGCTTTTACAATATATGGTTTAGGGTAACAGGCTTTGTGGATATCTTAAAGACTTGGTGGTGTGCATACAGTTGAAAGTAATTGTGAATGGATTTAATAAAAACAACGAAGTTGTAGAAGAGAGATCTGCAAAAAAATTGAACAGAGATATTCGAGAAAATATGAAACCAGAAATGGTTGGCGAGACCCTTTGCAGAGAGTAATAGTGAATTTCTGAAGTAGTATTATAGGGACAAAATCTCAGACCCTGCTAGCTTTGTGTACTGTTCTGCCAAAATTCCTGGATTTTTGTGAAGGAAAATGTGCTGAAAGCGTGGAAATGGTTTTATGCTTGTTAAAAGTTTGGGAAATATGTCAATTCTTTTTGGTTTAATCCCTAAAAAAAGATTGCTGAGGATAGAATCCCTTTTAAGGAACCGGTTGTAAGTTGAAGCAGTTAATTGGCCAACTTGTGTTTCAAAATTAAGAGTAATTTTGCGGTAGTGATGTAGAGTTTAGACTTGTGCTATTAGGCAATAATGTATTAATTCTGGGATTGATGTCAAATAATTGTGCATTTTCTACGAAATTTTTTGTATTGTATCTGGAAGATGGTATGAGAGAATGTAAATCATGTTACTTTGTTATATTTGATCTGGCTTGTTCATTTGAACCTGTATCATGTGTCATGAATCTATCCAGCTCTGTTGGGTTTGACATAACTTGCATATTGTTCATATAGTGAAATTGGTATGACATGGTAACCAAACAACTAGAGTGAGATAAATGATGTAATACGGAGTCTCCATGTGCATTTATAGCATTTCATGGACGATCTTACATCCCTTGTTATTTATTTCGGTAATGGAAGGTATTAGTGGTTATAGTAAGAAGGGTGAAGGTGTGGGGAGCTATGAAGCATAGACACTCCTACTTGGGTGGTTTGTTGTGCCGATACCGACATACTCAAGCCCCCTAGGACATGTCTTCGACACACTACATTTTTCATATCATCTTAAATTTTCAACACTCGAGGGATACTTTAGGACTCAGGCGTTGTCCGACATGCCAGGTGGCATGTCCTATATATTGTTTATATTATTTATTCTAACAAGCGAGGAGCATTTTCTTGACCCACGAAGGACGTGGAAAGTCCCATTGCATAAATTTTGGTATTTCAAATTAAAGAATTTTTTAATTATTAGAACATTTGTCTAAAATTGTCAAAATCATGTTAGAAAAGTCGTACAAACTTCATATCTAATTTGTTTTACATGTATATACATTTTCTTTTGGAAGTATCAAATAGCTACTCTTTGATTTAAAAGATTTCACCAACAAAAATCAAAACTAAGAAATGTATTGATTTATTAAAAATATAAAAATATAAAAATAACGATATACATTATAAATTGTACAATTTTAAAGAATTTAAATGATGTCCCCAACATGTATGCGTCCTGAGTTTTTGAAAAAAATCAAATGTTGGTGTGTCCGTATCGTGTGTTCGTGTATTTAGATGAGGGATTATGGGGTCATCAAAATGGAAACACGTGTGGAGTTAATTTCACATTATTGTTTTCTATACTGACAGCCCAATTCAGATTAAATTAGGTTTGTAGTTTGTACTTTAGCTTTTAAGCTGGTTTTGACCTGAAGATTGTTGCTTGTTTTAACGAGATACATAATCTCCACTATTTTCGTATCAATTTGGGTTGCAAAGTTGCATTCTGATTACATGGATGGCTTCTAGGAATAAAGTGAATAGGGTGTATGGATAGCTTGAAACAAGATAGAGGATCAGTGCTAAAAATCAAGCCAAGGAAGCAAATTGACACAGAGACACTTTATCCACTCTTTTGTCTATTGCTACTTATTTTTTAAATCCCTGCGTTGCTGCCCATTTAAAATATCTATAGAGAGACTTTTCTCTGGGAAGATTCTACCCAAGGGATTTAAGTATTGTTTGGTGTTGTGAGGTGGAATAAGATTTGCATATCTTAGAACTCAATCATGTTTTACTTGGCAAATGGTTGTGGAGCTGGTGCTCGTCCGGACCAGAAAGCCTGAGATCCTGCACTTATTATGGGTCAACTTTTGTTTTTCTTCTGTTTTCTGGTCCACGATGGGACTTGCTGTTAATTGGTTATACCATTGTCATTTGCTGGTTTCTATAACCTTTGCAATAAACACATTGATATTATTTCTTGTCTGTAGACTTGAAGTTAATTATGGAACAAGGAAAATTTGGCTATGCTTGAGTCTTTCAGTCTTTGTAATTGCCCTTTTCTTTATATTCATTTATCCGGTGCTTTATTCTTTTCAGCCTATCACATCCTTGCTTATCAATGGTTCTATGTTCAGGTTGGCTCTCAAGGCTTTTACCGATCAAAAACTGCGATTCTTTCCCCACCTTGCTGATGATTCTGACTCGGAACCAGCTACAAAGAAACCTCGTGTTCCCCTGGTATCATCTGCAAACCTCCAAGAAGAGCTAAGTGATCAAAGGACAGTAGCTGATTTTTTGTCGCATTTGGAAAAAGAAGTTCCACATCTCAGAACATCTACTTATCAGCGGTTGGATTGGTTAAAGCAAGCTTTCTCACTGCCATCTTCTGCAACTCAAAGCAACATTGAGATGTTGAAAGATCATGGATTTCACAGTACAAACGAATTAAGACAAGGATCTGCTGACCTTGTTGCTGCTGATAAAGTAGCTGTGATTGAGTTGTTCTTTCCTTCAGTTTTTAGAGCCATAATATCATTACATACAGCTGGTTCCATGGAACCTGATGCAGTGGCCTTCTTCTCGCCGGATGAGGTGATTTTGACTATGAATTGAGCTTAGTTTTTTCTTTTTATAATTTTGATCGTGGTTAATTATTAATTGAATGTATGTGCTTTTCAATTCTGTTGCTTACCCATGACAGAATTTTCTGAAAGTTGTGTTCTACTGCACTGGCCAAGTGTGCAGGTGATGGAGAATGAAGATAACAATAAGGGTGTGTTTGATCCACATTATTTTGGAAGAATGTATTCTGGAATAGTAGATTGGTGGAGAATTTGTGGTTGAAAAAGAAGGAAAAGCTATTGATGTGATGGAAAATATTATTTTATTGAAGAATGTGTGGTTGAAAATGAATAGAAGAATGAGAATGAAAATTTTAATGTGTACCAAACATGGGCTAGGAATTCTTGGTAGATTAGGAATAATATAGTTTTATCTGAATTAGCTTATTTTAGTTCATTATTGTTTTCTGAATTGACTACACTTAGGTTTTATTACTTAGTTTCCTACTTAGATTAGATTTGTTTAAACTTGATATAGAGGGTTCTTACATTGTAATAGTTAGACTTGATTATTGAATAAACTCATATTTTTCCCTCTAATTTCTCTTGATTCTCTCTCCTTTCTTCTCTCTTTCTCCTTTCCCCTTTCTTTCCCTTCTGGAATTCTAGTTCTTTGTTGGTTGCATCCTACGTCAATTGACATCAAAGTGAAATACAACTTTACGGGATGAGTGATATTGGTTTCTCATTTGGTAGAATTATTTTTTATTTAACTAAATCAGAAATTTTAATTACTTACTATATATACATCATCACGAGGGCATTCCGAAACTTTATTGTTACTCTTTATTATTTCAGATTAGGGAAAACAGGATATAAACTTTGGAATACAGGCAAGAAAAACAGTAGAAATGGAGTAGGAATAGTCTTTGTACTAGGTTTAAAAGATGAGTGTGTAAAGTAATGTGGGTTGGGAGAGGATTATATTAATTAGATTGCTTTTAAGAGAGGAGACTATTAGTGTTATTAGCACGTATGCTTTGGAGATAGGATTGGATAAGAAATCAAAGCAACAATTTTGGAAAGACGTGGATAGGTTTATTTCGGTAATCTCTAGTCAAGAGAAAGACTTTTTCATGAAATATTTGAAAGAGTACATGGGGATTTCAGGTTTTGGGATCGAAATGAAGAAATTGATACTATTTTAGACTTGGGGATGCCTTATGATTTTGTGTTATAGAATATGTGCTTAATAAAAGAGACTTTCATTGTGAGTACCCGACCATAAATTTCAGGGCCCCGTGGGATTAGTCGAGGTGCGCGCAAGCTGGCTGGGACATCCACGGTTATCAAAAAAAAAAAAAGGAGACTTTCATTTAAAGAATTCTATAAATGGGTAAAGTTTAATAGAATAAAATTTATCTACTAGGAAGGATGAGAACTTGGCAATGGATCTGGTTTCAAAATTAACATAGTCTGATGCGGTTGCAAAGGATTTGAGTTCATTGAAGTTTGATCGTGTAGTTAATCTATAAGGAACTAGGCGATTTGATTTCCTCTCTAAGAAGATTCCGATTCAAGCATTCTCATTTAACGATCCATCAATGCTGCCCTTATTCTTTTTGTTCCAAATTCCTTTCACTAGTTCTTACACAAGCAATTTGCTGGAAGTAAACGAAGTCTTTCCTTCCGAAAATACCTACCATAAATAGCCTTAGCATCTTTTGAGTTGAAAATGTCTTAATAGAGGTAAGGTGAAGGTTTGGAACCCAAGGCTTAGTTTATCGTTCTTGTATATCAGAAACCTTAGCATCTGAGAAGCTGAATTGCTTCCTGAATTTGATGTTGACTGTTTGAATAAGTTTACAAGTCATGCTCGTGATTAAATTTTCAATCTAAACATGTTTATGTGTGTGTATAATTATCTTTTCTTTAACTCAAAAGAAATAAGGTACTTATTTTCCCAATAAGGGAGTGGATACTGTCAAAATAAGTAATTTATTTTCTTCTTTGGCACAATGTTTGAGCAAGATTTGTTTTAGCCCCTGTTTGCCCCCCATCAAATTAAATTTTTGGGGGGTAAATAATTTTTAGAATAGTGATTGATGGGAGATGTGTGGTTGAAAAGTTTTTGATTTGTGTGTATTATTATTTTATTTGATGAATGTATGGTTGAGATGAAGAGAGAGAAAAAATTAATGTAATGGAATGTAATATAATGGGGGCCAAACAGGGGCTTAGTTTTTTAATATGTAGTTATGTTTCTCTTCCAAGAACTAAAACTAATTCTTGTCCCAAGATTTTGGAAGCTCTAAAAAGATTATTACCATTGAGAGATTGTTGATACAGTTAAAAGATTATGAGCACCAGTGCGATATCAAATATTCAATTTATTTTATTTGTACTCGATTGTGAGTTCTCCATCTTATATTTATACTTGTTTCATCGCCATATAAATTTAGGTGAGGCTTGTAACTGAAGTATTCTAGTCCTTTTGAAATTGTCATCATGTAGTAGACTGAATGGCAGAAACCTATCATATTTGTGTTCATCATTCTATTATCTTGGTCCAATTTAATCTTCATTAAATTATAGCAAAATTTGTTAATGGGCTACAGAAGGGGAGTAAAAGATGAGTAAGAAATCCCTATTCCTTTGTCATACGACTTCCATATAAATTATGCATTTGATATGTTGACGCTTTTTCTGTGTATGAAGGGCGGAAGCCATATGCATGCAAGGGGTTTTTCAGTACATCATGTATTTAGGCATGTCACGGTAATATCTTTTTAATGCCTCAAGTTTTTTTGCCTCGTTTAGTGGATTTACATTAAACTTATCATATCATTGGCATTGGACAAATGCAGCAACACGCTTCTATGGCTCTGCAGTATTTTGTGAGTGTGAAACCTGAAGCGGCCTTGCATCTTTTATTGGTATTCTCCGAGAACTCGAGGATATGTTTAGTCATTTTCTAATTGGAAGAGTTAAAGCAGAGAAGCTGTAAGCATTATTTTCTGTTATTGTAGGAGTGGATTTGCAGTTACCGGAGTTTATTCACTAAAGTTTGCAGCAAATGTAAGCGGGTGCTGGCGATGGACAAACAGGAAGCTTTGTTATTACCTCCGGTCAGGCGTCCTTATCATAATTTTTCAAAGAACTCCTCAGATGACATTCAGACATTCCATATTGCCTGCTTTTCAGACAAAGAATAGATGCATGCATTTTTTGTAACTCTCTTTTTTTCACCAAACGCAGGATTTATTTTTTGACTTGTCTTCTGTCAACTAAGAATGTATGAATGACGGAGAATGTATATGTTTTATCATGTTTAGAAAAAAAGAAAGTTTAGTTGCAGAACAAGAGAGAGCAAGCTTGGAAAGTTACATTTTTGCCAGAGAAATTACGTTTGTTTAGCAACGGAAATGAGGGTAGGATTGGTAATTTGACGTAATTCTAGAAAACATTACCGATGACTATATATATTTGAACATTTATTAAGGGTTCCTTCTGATAAAAAAATAAACAACGTGTTCTAGAATAGTAATGAATGATTGTACCAAATTCCTTCCCTTTTCAAATTCGGCTCACATACAAGAATTTTTGCCAAAATTATTTTCTTCCAAGTTCCAAATAGGACAATTCGAAAAGGTAAATTGTGATGACCATAATATGTATTATACTTCTTATTTGCAATTGAAACCCTTTTACTTTGGACACTTAAGAAAATAAATCCCAACCATTACAAAGAGAAGTAAAAAGTAAAAACTTCTCAAATTCACTTAAAAATAAGTAACTTATAATTTAGAAGACCAATCAAATAATAGTTTTGCAAACGCGTTGCAGTGGATTTGAATAATAACACAAACTATATCCATTAATTTTGCATGGATTTTGTGCTTGTATTGATAATTATTTATTTGTTCACAACTAATTTGTTAAGCTTCTGTTTGGTTTAAATAAAAATCAGTTTTTAGTATTTTTTGATAAAAGTTGATGGAATGCGAGGTTGAAAAGTTGTGGATCTTATGAAATACGTTGTTATGTGTAGTTGTTGACTTTGTCTTAAATTTTAATTAGATTTTTTAGCTAGACCAAACCGAGGCTAAGGGTTAAATATTTCGTAAATCAAAGTTTATTCTTAAAACTTCTTTTTTTATTTTTGCCAAATCAGCCCCAAAATTATTTTTAACAGTTCCACTCTGATGACAATGTTAATGAGAAAAATAACTTCCACATGTTAACACCACTATCTATTAACAAAACATTTAATTTCATAGTCGCACAAGCCTAAATCATCCTAAAATAGAATTGACAAAGGGATCCAATTGAGTTTGTTACCACTTCGCCCCAAGTGGGTGCCACGTGAGACAAAAAGAACACGTGTCATATACAATCCATGTAACTATGTCTAGAACTGTGTAAGCTTCTTTTGTACCTCCCTAACGTTGGAAGTTAAATATCTCATCCCGACAAGGACGGATTCATCAAGGGTGTTCATCGTCCAGCGAAGGCAAACCTCTTGACTGTGTAAGAAAAGATGGACCTCGGCATCGCCATCCCTAGTGGCGAAACCATGCATAGTGATTTGCTTGAAGAATTTCCCTATATCTCATATTAAGTAAATTATATATCACGTGACGAGTGACGACATATTTCTAGCTCCAAATGCAGGAACAACGGATTATCCTTTTTGTTACATTGCAAAAGGTCCATTCCTATGTAGGCTGAAACCGCTAAAAAGTACAAAAGAGAATCAAACAAGAATTGATTATAGACAAAAACATCACCAATGATGAAGCAACAAAGTCCAAATAAGTTAAAAGGTATGAAACACCTTCGACCTTAGTTTTCCAATAAATAGTAAATACTATGTGCATTGTGAAACACAATGTATGAAAAATCAAACCCCTAACCTAATCTCTATCCATGTTGTTTTGTTGCATAATTGTTCTTATTTTTCTAACAACTTATTTGACTATCGAATTGCAAACGAATGTTGGATCCCCTTGAACGATTGCCATTGCAAGCCAACGGAGCTTAAATGTGCAATGGAATATTGTGATTAGCATATTTCACACCCTATTCAAATATGATTTTATTATTTGTCAACAGATATGGAATTTAAGTTTTCATGATCTCAATATTTAGAGCATGTTTGAGCCGGATTAAAATCTGATTTTAATCGAAGTAAAAGTCAAACAATCAATATCAACCACATCTTTCGTGGGTTCCACAACTTTTCTACTACACATTTCAAAAACTTCTATCACAATCCACTAAAAATCTAATTTTAATCCCCACAAAACACCCCTTTAGCATGATTATTAAGGATTGGGTGGCAATGGATTAACATTCAGTTATTACATAACATCATTGACAGCGTACATGTAGGATTTGAGATTAATCTCACCAACAAAGTAATCATATTTAAACCGTTAAAAATATTTGTGACCGATTTCGAATAAAATAAACTTTAAGGACCAACTTGAAATACTGTCATAACTGTAAGGACCAATATATTTAACTGAAATTATTAAAGAAATGGTCTTTATTTACTACTGACGCGTTGTGTTAAGGTTTCATGCATTATAGGATATCCTGTCAACGCGCAGAATAAAGAGTTGCAAATCCACATATGCTTTGCGCGTTAGGTCCGCGTACCTGCTTCCCCACGACGGTACCGTGTACACACGCAAATATATTGATGTTTCCACTGCAAAATAATTTATTTTTCTAACAATAAAAATTAAAAATTTGTACAAGAAAGTAAAGATTTGAAAGTCTTTTAAAGATGACGTGTGTAATGTAGTATAATTAGGACAATTTTATATGTTTCCATATTTTAGCCCCTGTTTGGTACACATTAAAATTTTCATTCTCGTTCTTCTACTCATTTTCAACCACACATTTTTCAATAAAATAATATTTTTCATCACATCAATAACTTTTCTTTCTTTTACAACCACACATTCTCCATCAATCTACTATTCAAAAATACATTTTTTCAAAATAATGTGGCTCAAACACGCCCTTAATTTGAATATGATTTGATGGAACAATTAAAAAACGATTTCTTGTTTCTCTTCTCGTACAGTTCGATTTAATGAACTCTTTTTGGTCAAAATTTGTTTCCTTACTTCGTATTCTTTTCTCCCTAATAGTATTTGCAAAAAAGGGTGTAGAGTATTTCGGCACACTCCCTCCGATGTACATAAGTGGTTTCAGCGTGACAGACAAGTCTTTAGTCCTATCGTATGATTTAATTATAATTATTAGAGATTTATGTAATAACGTTTTATTTGTTGTTTTATTACGATGGTATTTTGAACCGGTTAAAGAGAAGACGATTTCCCATTATCCCCATACATAGGATTATCTTTTCACATTTTAGATAGGATTTTTTTTTTTTTTTTTAACCAACATTCTTTTAATAAATAAAATATCGCTGCAAATTAGAGACACAATAAACCTTACATATAGACTCAACACAACTTAAGCCAACTAATAGTGTTATTGAGCATCATTGGTGTTTAACACAAATCTAGATGGCAGTATTAGTAGCATTAAACGACATGTTCAATTAAATGATTTACATAATTTCGCATTTAATTGAACATGTTACATGATACCACATAAAATGGTGTTAGATAACATATCACAGCATTGCCAATTCTAACAACAAAGTGAAATATATAACAAAACTTTCAAATATCAAAAAGAAAAGATTCATTTGACAGAGGCTTCCGCATCCTCACTCACGGATTCTCTTTCCTATTAGTACAGTTGTTATAAAATCTTTAAAGAAGTATGCCACCTTCAGGACGATAAATGTTGCATCTTCGACAAAGAAACAGCCAGTCACCTGAGAGGGCGGCGTGCACTCTCGTGTTCGCACATGAATGCCCCAATCCCAATCTCGATTCTCTCTGAACTACTCATTTTCAAATAATATCCATATTGTTCAAGTTACCATAAATTTTCGATAAAATCCTTAATAACGTTCTTGAAAATTTCTTTGAGAAAAATTCCAACATTTGATAAAATGAGTCACACCCGAACGGACTGCAATACTTGTATTTAAGTCAAATATTCGTAACGTGCCATTATATTTTGAATAAAATTAATTTAATTTCTACTTTTGAGTCATATCGAAGAAGTTTTTATGTTGGACCCGGTGAGAGGGTACCGACCCATTGACCGCCTCTCGTCAAAGCCTTTGATTGACTGATTTTTTTCAGAACTCTCGTTCCTAATCTTATTTCCCAATCTCACGCTTTGGTTTATTTTTACCATTTCAAAATTCAATGGTCAATATTCAAATCTTTCTTATTCTTATTCATATTATTATATTTCCAAATTATTAATGTTCCTAAGTATTGAAAGTTGAACCGCGTACCAAAGAATATATATATATATATATATATATATATATATATATATATATATATATATACAGAAATGATCTAATGAGCACCGGTGCTCATCTTATCCTAAGCACCGATGAGTTGGCACATTAATTCATTGGTGGATAAAGATTTTGTGAGTTCCAATCCACCAATAAATTAATGTGCCAACTCATCGGTGTTTAGGATAAGATGAGCACCGGTGCTCATTAGATCATTTCTGTATATATATATATATATATATATACACACATATACATACCTCTCATTCTCAACATCAAAATTGAGAAAAACCCAGCAATATTTCAAGAGCTCTCGACTCGACTAGCCGATTTCTAATCATATCCCATAGAAAAGCCTAGCGGCATTGGACTTGGCTATAAATAAATTTCTTGAGTTTTGATTCATTTCATTTAGTGATCACCAAATGCTTTCATCGTGGAGAAGGAAAAAAGCTGCACGTCGTGCTGCGAAAAATCACGATTTGGAGAAGAATGGGAGCATGGAGTTGAAAATCCCTGACCATTTTCGCTGTCCGATATCATTGGACTTGATGAAGGATCCGGTGACGCTGTCTAGTGGGATGACATACGATCGAGAAAGCATCGAGGCGTGGTTTGAAGCCGGTAACTCTACTTGTCCCGTAACTAACCGTGTCTTGAGAAATCTTGAGCCTATACCAAATCATGCCATTAGGATAATGATTCAAGATTGGTGTGTGGAGAAAAGGTCTTATGGTGTGGAGAGAATTCCGACTCCTAGAATCCCAATAACATCGGTCGAGGTTTCGGAGATTCTTTCAAAAGTTGAGGCCGGTGATGAACAAGAACGCCTAGAATTCGTCGTGAAGTTAAGGTCATTAGCTAAAGAAAGCGAGCGAAACAAGCGATGCATTATGGCGAATGGCACCGGGAGGGTCTTATCGTCCAAGTTTGAGGCCTTTTCGAGAGATTCTATCGATAAAAACGTCACCATCTTGGAGGAAATCATGTCTACTTTGACAGTAATATCACCCCTTGATGATGAGACCAAGCTTATTCTTGGATCAAAATCATCCTTACGTTGCATTGTCTGGTGTTTGAGGTGTGGAAGTTTGTCGGCACGAAGAAATGCAGCATTAACACTAAGATCAATTCTTTCATCGGATCAACCAAAATTTGGAGAATTAATCGAGATCGAAGGGGCTCTAGAAGCCTTGGTGAAGCTTGTGAAAGAGCCCATTTGCCCTACTACTACAAAAGCTTCATTATTAGCCATATACTATATGGTTTCGTCGTCGACGCCAAATTATCAAGACGATGTCATTAAAAGATTCGTAGATACAGGGTTAGTCGAAGTTCTGATAGATACGCTCGTTGGATGCGAAAAAAGCTTATGTGAGAAGGCATTAGGTGTCTTGGATGGAATTTGCAATTCTAGTGAAGGGAGGGAAAAGGCCTATGATAATGCTCTAACCATGCCTGTTCTAGTGAAGAAATTGTTACGCGTATCGGATTTATCGACCGAGTTTTCAGTTTCGATTATGTGTAAGCTTGGGAAGAATGAGAAGAGAGAAGAGAGGGGAGTGATTTTTGAAGCTGTGGAGTTAGGAGCTTTTCAGAAGCTGTTACTTCTCTTACAAGTTGGTACAAATGAGAAAACAAAGGAGAATGCAACACAGTTGTTGAAGTTAATGAATTTGTATAGGAATAGGGAGGAGTGCATTGATTCCTTGGACTTCAAGAATCTCAAAAGGCCATGATTCCTCTTATAAGTTCTATCTAGTTACAGGGTTTGTTATTTTTTAATTAATTTTTCTATATATTCATGTATAGAAATATACACAGGAAAAGTCTAAAGATTAATGTATTTTTGTTCATTATGTCTGGATATAAATCTTTTTACATCAACGATACTATTGAAAGAATTTCATGCCTGTTTGTTTCAGATTTTAATCTAAGTCAAAGTCAAACAATCAATATTAAACATATCTTTCATGGGTCCCACAGTTTTTCAACCACACATTTCAAAAATTTCTATCACAATTTACTAAAAATCTAATTTTAATCTCCGCCAAATACCCATTCAATAATTATCTTTGAATTGCGAATTGAAATAATTAAGTAAATTGTAGAAATTGTCAAATTATTTATTTGCATTATCATCATCAGCATCATCATCATCATCATCATCATCATCATTGTTGTTAAACTTAGTGTAATTGAATTTTATTTTTTTCAATAGAGTAGTTGAATTATATTTGTTGTCATAGAAATTATGAATGCTTTGGATTTTTAATTAATACTATATTAAACTGTCACGAAAAATCTCCATGTCATGAAAACTACCATGATGTACAGATTTTGGTCTGTTGTGGTTAATCGTTTTCACGGAAATACGATTTATGATCAATATCGAGTCGTCATGTATGTTAGTGTTCGCAAAATATTCCCACAAGTGTATGGGTTCGTTGTACAAGTAATAATTATGATGAGTGAATTATCGTCCCACATGGAATAATGTTCAATTCTAGTGTATCCGATGTATCTAAATACGTAACAATAATAAAAGATAGTTGATTTATATTTAACTACGTTCTATTACTACGAAAGTAATAAAAGAAAGAAAGTGATTTTTAAATCAAACGTGGATGAATGTATTGGATTTTCGAATCCACTACTTCACTCTATAATTCAATTCTCAACTTGTGATAATTAATTTAATCCTTGCATTCGTGACGATCGATAATTCCACTTTTATTTATTATTCTTTTTCAAGATATAATAAACATATGTTGACCACAATACGATCATATTTCTAGTCCGCATTCATATGATAAACATGCATTAAAACATATGATCATCACACACGATCGCACACTTCACAAATATTATTCTTCATGTGTTCCATATACAGTGTTCTACCTATTGTGAGTTTTCCAACACTACGAATAAGCAACTCGTTGTCTTAATGGTGCGCAAGTATTAAAACAATATGAAAAGCATGTATATAAATCACAAAGCAAGAATTAACTAAAAATCACAAATCTTGAATTAAAAACTAGAAATCTAGTAGTTTCATCATCCATCCAATACAAATAAACTTAACCTAGCATAATGTTATGTAAATCACAAAATAAGATTTGAAAAAACATCACCCGAAATGAAAAATAATGAATGAAAGGTGAAAACTCAATTTCTTCTTTGCATTTCTTCAATCCATACTTTAAATTTTCAATCTCTTGTGATAATCGTCTTTGAATCTTGTGCTGCCTCTTTCTTTTGGTGAAATTTAGGATTTGATATGCTCTAAGTTGTTCACGTTGTTCACCCCCTAGAAAGTAGGCTAAATTTGGTTTTTATAGCAATTTGAATAAAACCAGAAAATTTGGTAGTTCAGACCCAGAATAAGCCTGCGCGCGCGCACCGTGTTATCCCTTACCCGCGCGCCGTTCAATTGGTTTGCTCTCAGTAAATAAAAACTAAGCCTGTGCGCGCACAAGAGATTTTGCATGTGCGCCCAGGCATAAAATCTTTCAATTGCTGCACTTTGGTCCCCGAATTTCATTATTTGTGTATTTTGGTTCCTTCGTTGTATTTTCTTGACCATCTATCTTCCAACTTCGTCTAATTGACTCCAACATCTCTCCAATCATCGATACTAGGCCCGAATAATCTATTATCATTTTGCGATTTAGTCCTCACACTTTGGATTATGTCCACTGTAGCCAATTTTCTGCCTCTTTTCTCCAATTCTTCATCAAACATTGAATTTTACCTACGAAATAAAATATAACACAAATTAGGTAGTATTTTATCCAAAAAACAGTAAAATATCATCATTTAGGACCTCTAATAAGTGTAGAAACTACACTTGTCAATTAGTATCATAAAAGGCTACAAGATGGGTGTAACAAGTGTTATAGAAAGTTTTATGATAAATGTTACGACCACATGAAATACTATATTTTAAGATCGTATTTATATTATGACTGTTTTCATTTATAATGAAAGCCGTATTTTTCGAAAACATTCATTCCCAAATAAAACACCCTCATGTTTACATATACAAGAAGAAAATCGATTCAATTTCAACAACAATTCATAACATTTCATTCGCGATTAGCATATATGTTTGGTGAAGATTAAAATCAGATTTTTAATAGATTTTATTAAAAGTTAATGAAATGTGTGGTTGAAAAGTTGTGAATTTCATAAAATGAGTGGTTAAAATTTATTGTTGACTTTAAATTAAATTAAAATCTGAATTTTAATTTTCACCAAACAGGGCTCTCAGTGGAATAACACAATCCATTCATAAACTCAAGATCACGCATATCATGTCATTATAGAACTTTATTTTTTGAAAGCACAATGTAGAACTTTTGTTGGCATTCTCAATAATCCCATGTTGTTCTTGTGGACATGCACGAACATTTGTTAAATTTGTCACTGAACTCTTTTTTCTCAATAAGAAGCCATGCCCCATGCTTATTAGAGCAATGTTTGGTGTACATAATTTTTTATACATAGATGTGTCATTTCTTTCACATGGGGTGGGAAGTGGGTCCTACCTCAAGTGAGGGAAATGACACCCCTATGTACACATTTTTTATGTACACCAAGAATAATTCTACTTATTAATCTCGGAACATTTTGTGGATGATCTCAACAAATTCGAGGGTGGCGCATGTTATATCACATATTATTCTTGCTTTTTTTTTTCCTCTAATTGTGTGATTTTTTGCTCTTTGTCGTATGAATTATTCATTTACTGCAGAGCATATAGAAATAATATAGATTTTGATAGTGTGTGTAATCTTTTGAATTACCATTTGGATTTTTATATTGACTTTTCTCATAGTTCTTTTTCAATAAGAACAATAATATATCAATCGACTAATAAGTTTGTCTGGGATCAATGCAGGGACAGGCCAGCGCCCATTTTTTTCACCTTAGATTTGACGATTACAAGGATTTATGCAACGGTCCACTAGATAAATTTTTAGTTGTCAAAAATCAGGCTGTTCTCCAGTTTCGTGTTTTGACTTTTGAATTTGGGTTGTGTGTTTTGATAGTCTATTTTCAGATTGTTGAAAGAGAAAATCAAATTTTTACTATATATTATTTTAAAAATAAGAAAACAACTTTCAAATTTCTAAAAATATATATATATATATATATATATATATATATATATATAGAGAGAGAGAGAGAGAGAGAGAGAGAGTAAAGAAAGAGAATGTCAATTAATAGAAGAAGAAGATTATTTAATAAAGGAAGAAGGAGAAATATGTTTAGAATTTCTAGAAATTGAAAAAATATATAATTTATTAGTAATAGAACAAGATATAGAAAATATGATAAACAAATTAGAAAAATTAGAAATTTTAGGAGAAAATGTTTTAAAATATTGGGAGAAAGATAAAGTTTTATGTGAATTAAAAATAAAAAATCTAGAATATATAATTAAAACTAAAAATATTGAAGCTACAAATCAAGATATTGAAGATTTCAAGATGCATATTAAAGATTTTTTAAAATTAGGAGTTATAAGAAAATCAGATAGCCTACATAGATCACCAACTTTTATAGTTAGAAAACATTCAGAAATAATTAGAGGAAAAAGTAGAATTGTTATAAATTATAAAAGATTTAATGATAATACAATAGATGATGCATATACTATTCCAGATAAGACTGTTTTAATAAATAAAATTCAAGACTGTAATATTTTTAGCAAGTTTGATTTAAAATCAGGATTTTGGCAAGTTAAAATGCATCCAGATTCTATAGAATGGACAGCTTTTACTTCTCCAGAAGGTCATAATGAATGGTTAGTTATGCCTTTTGGTTTAAAGAATGCTCCTAATATATTTCAAAAAAAAAATGGAAAATATTTTTAATAAACATAGTAAATTTATTATAGTTCATATTGATGATATATTAGTTTTTAGTAAAAATAAAAGAGAACATAGAGGTCATTTACAAATTCTTTTTTCAGAATTTATAAAACATGGTTTAATTGTAAATAAGAAAAAGATGATGTTATTTAAAGAATATATAGAATTTTTAGGAGTTAATATAGGAAAAGGTAAAATTGAATTACAACCTCATATAGCTCAGAAAGCTTTAGAATTCCCAGATAAGTTTGAAGATCTTAAACAATTACAGAAATTTTTAGGATTAATAAATTATGCTAGACCTTTTATTAAGGACTTAGGAAAGATGGCAGGACCATTATATGGAAAAACATCTCCTAAAGGACAAAGATATTTTAATATAGAAGATATTAAATTAGTACAAAAAATAAAAGAAAGATTAAAAGATTTACCTAAATTAGATATGCCATTAGATACAGATTATTTGATTATAGAAACAGATGGAAGTATAACAGGATGGGGAGCAATTTTAATTGCAAAACCCAATAAGTATGCAGGTAAAGATTTTGAAAAAATTGTTAGATACAATAGTGGAAATTATAAAGAAAAAGGTAATATAAGTAGCATAGATTTAGAATTACTTGCAGTTAATTATGCATTAGATTCTTTTGAATTATTTATTATTTCTAAAAAAGAAATTACTTTAAGAACAGATTGTGAAGCAATAGTAAATTTTGTTAATAAAATGAAATTAGAAAATAAAAGAAGTAATCGAAGAAGATGGTTAAATTTTATAGACAGAATTACTAATACTGGATTAATTATTAATTTTGAACATATTAAGGGTAGTAATAATCAGATAGCAGATATATTAAGTAGAATAATTAAAAATAAAGATTTTGACTGATTGTTTGCAGATGCAGAGATCCAGAGGACCAAGACCAGGATTGCCAATTGTTGGCAGTTCAAGTTCTCAGAAAAACATAATATAGACTCATGATAAGTTAAGGTTTGATAGTATAGAATTACTTTGTTTTCCAAATAGTAATATTAGTTTTAAGACACTTCCTCATATTTCAGTTACAAAATCAGAAAAATGTATTTTAGACAATTTATGGATTTCTTATAATAAGAATCCAAAAGATCAAAAATATTTTTTAGCATGTTTAAATACATTTTCAGAACATTTTAGTAAAGATCATAAAAAATTTAAGTGTTATGTTGTTCTACAAGGTAGACTTCCAGGAGTTTATCATACTTGGTTAGAAATTTCAGATTGTATTAAAAATTTTCCAAATCCTCTTTATAAAGGATTTTATTCAATTTCAGAAGCATTAGAAGAATGTAGAAAATTTTTAGGGATAAATTATTTTGTTGCACCTTCTTTAAAGAATGTTTCAGATCAACCCTTAGATTATGTTTCAAAATTTTGTGAGCATTGTGAATGTATGACTAAGAATTTTAAAATTTTAAATGAGTCTAATCAAGTTTTACAACAAGAAAAATTAGCTCTACAAAAGAAAATTTCTGAATTAGAACAAGAAATTATTAATTTAAAGATTTTCAATCCAATTGTTCAGACACAATCAGGTACTATAGAGTCCAAGAAGTCTATAGCTAGTCCAGCTCAAACGGAAGCTGGTAAAGACATCTCAAATCCGTTCATGGTTCTGGGCTTACCAAAAGCTCAACAGACTCAGAAGACTGTTGATTCTCCTACTTTTCAATTTAATCAGACTCAACAGGCTGAAAACTGTTACAGAAAATAAGATTATTGAAGATCAGGCACAGCAGACTGATAATTCTATTACTAGACTTATTAGTCCAATAGACCTTAAACAGAAAAGCCCAATAAATTTTTTAGAATCATTTCAATCGTCTCAAGATCCAAAACAAATTTCTCAGACAGATATCAAAAGAATTAAAGAAATGTTTGACAAGATTGAAGAACTTCAGCAACAAGTTAAATAAAGCACTACAAAGATTAATGTAGATACAGTTTAAAAAGAAAAATAAAGGCAAAAAGAAAGCTGAAAAAGAAAAAGGTTTGGAAGATTTCAAAGACAATAATTCAGAAGAAAATGATAATCCAGACGACTGTACTGACGGAGGAGACTCTTTGGATAGTATTGGCAGACATAATTATGAAACAAGATAAGAATTTCCAGATTTTTGCTGTAAAGGGAGACACTTGGCAAAAAATCCTAGTGATTGACAAGACAAGACTCAACTACTCGAAGATTTTTTTTAGATTTTTTAGGAGAGATCAAAGAATTATTGTACGAAAAGAAGAATTTTTACTGTTTTCTTTTTTGAAAAATTTGTAACGAATCTTACTTTTTGATAAAGTAAGATTTGATTAGATTTCTTTTTACTGTTTTCTTTTTGACATTTTGAAAAAGCAAAGATTCCTTACTTTTGAAAAACGCGTTTTCTCGCTTTTTTCTCCTATATAAGGAGACAATTCCTTCATTTGTAAACACACAAGAAAAATTAATACAATACAAGCTTTCGTTCTTACAAAATGTTCTAATTTTCTTTTCCTTCCCGAAAGGAAAATTCTTAATCTATCTTATTTTCAGATATTATAATATCCCACAAAAATATGTTGTTTAAAATTTTTAAACTACTGACGGATCATTCCAGTAGGTATGTTCTATAGTTCTAAGATATGGTACTAATAATTAATATTAGTTCCAGATCTTTTAAGAACAATTTTTGTTTATAAATTTTTATGATTTTGTAAAAAGTTTTATGCTTCATGCTGAGTATATGATAAGAGCATGTCTTAACTCCAAGTTAAAGTTTAAACTGTTTTTAAAATAAGTCCTGAGTGACCTCTCAAAGCGTAAAAGCGCAGTGAAGAGGCTAGGAGACGCATAGAAGAAGGAAAGGGATATCTTTTTTAAGAATTCTTGTTAAGGGAGTGCCAGTTGTGTCCTTACAAGAGTGGAGTTAGGCCAAAATTCATATATCTCAGATGGCATTTTTTCTTTTAATGTGTTTAAAAAAAAAAGAGTAAAAAGGGATATTATTTTATCAAAAGAATAAGATATCATGATTAAGAAGAGTATTGAGTAGGATATTTTTCAACAGCTTTCACAACAACAGCCATTCAACAGCCTTCACAACCAAACCCCCACTCTCTCTTTGGTATCAGAACGTGTGTTCCGATTTTGGTATTTTACGTTTCAGATCAACAGATTACGCTACAAATGTATAATTTTAAAGCTCTTTAGTCAATCATTTTTATATTAAGATTTTTTTTTATAATATTTAAAATTTTACTTGTTAATTTAGAAAAAATATTCTATAGTTTTAATTTTTATCAAGAAATAGAGGACATTCTAGATTACGGAATAGAATTTGTTTCTATTGAAAAAAGTAAATCTATAGATTATTTATTTGCTAGTTTACAAGTAACTAAATATTTATCTTTAGAATTAAGAGAAAATATTATATATAGATCTTTAATTACAGAATTTAGAGAATAATATTTTATAAATAAATTTGATCAGATATTCTATTCAGATTTATCAATAAGAATTGAATTAGAATTTTTAGATAATAGTTATTCATCAGATCATACAGATTTTAACCTAGATTCTTATTATTATACAGATTAAATTCATTAAGTTGGACATATTAACAAGAGAAGTTAATAAGATATCTGCAGATTTAAGTAATTTAGGTAAAAGAATTATTAATATTGAAAAAGATATTTTAAAAATTAAAGAAAATTTAGATTTTATTAAAAAACAGAATCTAAATATTTTAAATAAAGTTATTAAAGTAGAGGATAAAGAAAAGTTTCCAGATCTTAGAACTACAGAAGCAATAGAAAATATAAATAAAAAATTAAATGATATACAAAACAAACCAACTCAAGATTTAGAAAATATTACAAATCAGTTAGATAAATTAAGTCTAAAAAATACAGGAAAAGAAATAATAACTAGAAAATTATCTACAACATTTTATAAGATATGAATAATTTTCCTGGTAGATCAAGAACTATCAGAGAACAAGGATCATCTTCAGAACTTTTTGATAGAAGTAGACATAGTACTTCTAGTATAAATACAAATATAATAGAAAGAATTTTACGTAGACAGCCTCAGTATAATCAGAATATAGAAGAACTTATAGATCCTGAACAAGATTATAATAGATTTCAAACCCATGGTTTACAATTACTAAATCCAGAAAATTTATATAATAGAGGTATTTTTGAATCAAGAACTCAATTTTTTAGACATACTAGAGAAGTTTCAATTCAGTGTTTAGATGGTCAAGTAAGACAATTATCATTAATATCAGAAGAATCTAAAAAAGAATTAAGAAAAAAGAATTTTAGATTTATGCATTTAGGATTAATAGTTATAGGAATCAAAGGATTAATGAGAAAAAATTTAGGTAATAAAGTTTTATTAACTATTTATGATGAAAGAATTCAAAATATAGAAAAAAGTATGATAGCTAGTACAGAGGTAGATATGAATAATAATAATGGAATTATTTATTGTAATCCAGATTTTTTATTAACAATAAAAGATTTTTCAGAAAAGATTAAAATTGGTATTCAGACACATGAATATGAAGATGTAACTTCAGGAGAAAATTTATTAATAAGCATAGTATTTATGGGTAGATGTAGTAATAATTCTCAAACAAGATATAAAGTTTATATAGATAAAGTAGTAAATTTAATGAGTAGTAAATGAATAAAAATGATTAAACCCAAAACTTATGATTCAGAACTTTTAGCAGGATTAGAATGGGATTTAGAAAAGTTTTTAGAAACTCAAGAACAAATTTTAACTCCTCAAGAAGCTATAACCTATAAAGATTTATATGGAAGAATTAGTTTAAGATTTGGTAATTACAGTAATATAAATAGAACTGATAATTTTGATACAGAATCTAATAATACTAATGAAGAAAAACAAGAAAAGGAACCTTTTATTAATGCAGTAGAAACAGAGATAGAGGATAAAAATTTTTATCCTAAAAAATTAGGAATGAATTTATCCCCTACAGAACTTTTAAAATTAGAAGATCATTTGTTTTTAAATAAACAAATAGGAGAACAAGAATATTTATATTATGATAATTATCAAAATATAAGAGTAGGAATTAATATAGAAGAAATTGAAAATAAGTCAGAAATTTCAGAAATTAGTAATTATAAAGAATTGGTAGATGAAGTAATGCAAGTTAAACCAGAATCAGAAACATATCAATATTTAGGTGGTTATCCTCCTAAAATTGCTTATACAGATTATAATGATAAAGAAAGAAATTATATAGTTAGAGGAAAAGTTAGACCTTTAGAACCTAAAATAGAATTTCAGACATTACATAAACCACAAATATTAAATATTACAGCACATGACCCTCAGACTTTGGATAATATAATAGAAGTATGGAAAAATACAATAATAGGTCATTATATTAGATTAGCAGATAATATGGAACCTTTAGAAATGTATAGATATCTAGAAAAATTTTTAGGAGAAAGTGTTAAAGCTACATGGGAAGCTTTTAAAAAAGATAAACAGACAGAATTTGAATCATTAGTGGCGTTAGGAAATAATCCTTATAATTTTTTTAGTAAAATACATGAATTATTAACAGGAGCAGATCCTAATACATGACAGTTATTAATTCAACATAAGGCCATAAGAGATTTAGAACAACTTAGTTAAAATAGATGGACTAAAGGTAAAGAAGTAAAACAATTTTTAAATGAATATCACTATTTAGTATCTATTTCAGGAAATACTTTTAATCAAGAATTAGGTAAAAAATTATTTCATAAATTATCAGGCCCTTTAGGATTAGAAATAACAAAAAGATGGAATGAAAATAAAAATGTTATAGAAAGACAAGATCATTTATGGAGTATATGAAATAGAACTCAATTTATAATGAAATGTTTAGAAGATAAATGTGTTGAATTATAAATTCAGAATCAACTAAAAAAGACAGATTATAAATTTTGCAAAGATATCTTTACACCACAAACTTATGGAAATAAGTTTAAAGAAAAAAAAAATATGATAGAAAAAATTTTAATAGACCTATTAAGAAAAAATATTATTTAAGAAAATTTAATAGAAGAAAACAATATTTAGATGAAAACAGACATGTTAGAAAATTCAAACCAGAAATGAATTATCCTAATAAGTTAAATTGTTATGTCTGTGGAGGAATAGATCATTTAGCCAGAACTTGTCCTAAAAAGATAAATAATAATGATAAAAGAAGTATTTTAATAGAATGTACAAATAAAGATTTATTAGAAATTGATGAATATATTTCAGATAAAGAATCAGTTTACAGTATTGTATCAATAGAAGATTCTAATAAGGCTCTGTTTGATTAGCGTAATTTTTCATGGAAGTAGGAAAATATTTTCCTACTTCCACTTTTTGACTGTTTGATATGCGAAATTTTCCATGGAAAATGTTTTCATCCCTTTTTCTAGGTACAACCCTTTGATGCACAAATGGTGGAAAATGTTTCTTCACCTATTAGGTGAAAAAATATTTTCCAGCTTTTTTTTTTTTGTTTGTTTTTGCAATGGGAACAAATTTTAGATACAATGGTAAAAAAATTTTTCACTTTTATTGACAACTTCCATGCAAAACAAAGTCAAACGAAGAATATTCGGTATGGTAAATTTTTTTTTCAAATTTTTTTTTTTTTTACAATTGGAACACATTTTAGACCCAATGGTAGAAAAAATTATCACTTTAATGGACAAATTCCATAAAAAACGAAGCCAAATGGACACCAAACTTTCAACATTTTCCATGGAAAATTATACCAATCAAACACAATTAATTACAATTCTCAGTAAAACATTTTCTAAGAAAATCAATTCCCTGTAAAACATTTTATTTCCACCCATTTTCCACCCTTGCAATCAAACGGACCCTAATAATAATTTAGAAGAACAATCAAATTATGAAAATTTTATACAAGAATTTTCAAATTTAAAAAACTTATCAGATTCAGATGAAGAATTAGAGTTAATGGATATAGAATTAGAATGTAAACACAATTGGTTAACAGAAACAGGTTTAGACAATATACCATGTTATATATGTAATTGGTATCCTAGTAAGAAATTAAGAGTAAAATGTAAAGATTGTTTTTTAGAGGCATGTAAAAAATGCTTATTACAAAAAAATTTAATAGAATTGGAAGAAGATAAGCAAATTAATTCAATTCAGATAGAATTGTCAGAAATTAAAATATTAAGGAAAAGAATAGAAAACTTAGAAGATATGCAAAGGTATATTTTACAAAAATTAGAATTAATGGAATCCTCTAAAAAAGGAAAAAACTCAGAAATAATTCCTGAACCAGAATTGGTTCAAGTTTTTTGTAATTCAGAAAAATTAAAAAGTATTAAAGTAAAATGTTATGTTAGAATAGAAAATTATGAAATAATGTGTTTAGGTTTGATAGATTCAGGTTGTAGTTATTGTATAATTAATAAAAGAATCATACCAGAAAAATATATAATAAAGTCAAAAGAACCCATAGAAGCCCAACAAATGGATGTAAATTTTTATAGTTATCAAGATATATTAAAGCCAGCAAGAATTAGTTTTGAGACTAATTGTGGTAGAAGTACAGAATATAGTTTACCTAAAAACTCAGTATGGATAAGAGAATTATCTTTAAATATAGATCTAATTTTAGGATTAAGCTTCTTGTTAAAAGACAATGGAAGTATAATGATTAGCAAAGATTTTATGCAATTACAATATATATATATATATATATATATATATATATATATATATATATATATATATATATATATATATATATAAGGTTCCTTATAAAAGGCGTGACTTACCATCAATGCCGGATTCTATATTCTAACAAATTCACCTCCCCAAAATACAATATGTTACGCAGCCGATGATTAAACGCCACATAGATCTGAAATTGCCTTTCTACAGCCACCAGAAATCTTTGAGGCATCGTTAATCGGAATTCCAGGTCGCGATTCGAAGAATACAGTCAGATTATAGCCACCAAGAAATCGGACAATTCATGAAACAGATTCCACTACGTCAATCGTCTTCTAAATCAGTAGATTCGTATAGATCGGGTATGTCATTCCATATCAATTAATTACTTGTTCGTGTAATGTCACAATGTTCTTATCAATAGTAGATGAATTTATGACATTGGAATTCCGAGAATTGACATTAATAAAACAACTGAAGACACCTTTTTTTATGAATAATTGATCAGGATTTAGTGACTTCTATTTGAACAAATCCATTGAGTGAAGTCGATGAATACTTCTACGACTGACAGTGATTATGTTGTGACTATTAGCATTAATCTGTGACCATGTTTGCTTCAGGAAAAAAAAAATCATAATATGTGACCTACATTTTAAAAAAATTGTGTTGTGCTTTTGTTCTAGCTTAGATCGAGGTCAGTGACCTGTTCACTCATGTGCTTCGAATCTTCTAATATGTCTGTGACCATTAGCGTTCAGGTTGAATTCATAATATATGACCTGTAATTTTAAAAACTGTGACATGCTTTTGTTCTTAATCAGAATTATGTCAGCAACTTAGTCACACATGTGCTTCGAAATCTATAATAAGTCCGTGACAGCTAGCGTTCATGTTGTGAAATTAAATATAAAAATGTGACCTACGGATATACAATATGTGACCATGACTAATAAAGTGTGACATGTTTTCGCTGTTACTTAAAATTTTATTATTCACAGATATTATTTAAGTTGATTTCTTTTGTAGAAATGGAAAACAATCACGTTTGTTTGATGAATGGATCACAGCTATCATTGGTGTTGATCGATCGTAACTGCGGGTATGGGAAACTTCTAGATACAGTTATGACAGAGTTTGGGTTGGATCCTATTAAGGTCGCAGTCACAATGAGTTATGAGTTGGTTAGTGATCTGCCTCTAGTCACAATCAAGAATGACAATAATGTGTTGTCATACATGTTGTTGAAGAATATGCATCAGGACCCTTCCAATTATCTAATTAAAAATTGAGATTGTGACCAATTAAAATTTACGTGTGTGACCATTAACAAAAAAAATGTGAGATGTGCACAAAACCCTGTGACTTGTGCTGTGACCATTAACAAAAATCTGAAATATGTGCCTTATCATGTTATCAATCATTATACACAACAACATAATCTGTGACCTTTGAAGTCATAATCTGTGACCGTTAATAATATTACACAATAATCTGTTACATGCGTTGTGACCAATTAAAAATAACCTGTGAACATTAATAAAATTCGGAGACCGGAGCTCTATCATGTTATCATTCATTGTACAATAATCTGTGACATGTGCTGTGACCATTGTAAAAGTAACACGTGACTACAAAATATACTCCAGTTTTCCATCCATGACATGTTTATATTTAATATTCAAACTGCATTTCAGCCGTCACTCTATGTCAATACTTGCTCCTCCAGTTTGCTGCGCCTTCTTTGTGGTCTTTTTAATTTCCCGATGTATAAATAGCAAGGATACTATATCCAACCGTGCTCTACCCGCATCAAATTTCATCGACATTGATCCTATATCGTTATGTAGTGTGTATTCAGCATATTTCACCGTGTATATGCCACATTCATGTCTGAAAAGGAAACAACGGAATATTAATATATAACTCCAACTTTTCTCTAATATAACAAAAGTTCAAACATGCATAAAGATCACTAAGGAACGTATTAATTCAAAAATCGAACAAAAAAAAATCTCTGTATGGTCACAACCTTCATACATGCATACTGGTCACACATAAAAAAGTTTGGTCACACACGGTTGGTAGGTCGCAAACATGATTATATTTTTCATACCACAATTCGTAAATCAAACAAAACAAAGATCATTGTTTATGGGTCACAAAACGGAATACCAATATGCACTGAACTCATTCATCACAAATTGAATATAGCATAAGTCCCAAATGTATAATACACCATCAATACATGTTACCCGGTCACTTTTAGGGTTCGAATATATGATTCAATTGAAAAACACATCCAAAAATATCTCAAATACCTTCTTCTTCGACGTGTTTTTGACAGGCCAATTTGATTTGTGTCTTTTAGATGACGAATTTTCATGAATCTCCTCCGACTTTCTTTTACCTTTTCTATCCGATGCCTCAACTACATTCATCCCTCTATCATCACTCATTGAACGAGCCATTTGGGTTTACGATATATAGATTTCGAGTTTTGGGTGTAGAATATATAGCTTACACGGAGTGAATACACTTACAGTTTGCTGATTTTATGGTGTGATGACAATGTACGTGATGATGGTATTGACGATGTCATCGCAAAAAAAAAAAGCGAGGATGAAGATGCTCTTGGAGAAGAAATGATGAGGATGAAGATGCTCAGCGGTCGTGGGTCTATATATATATATACCCCTATTTGACACCTATTTTGGAGAAAAAATAAATTGTGGAATAGTGATTGATGGAAGAATGTGTGGTTAAAAAGTAATGAAAATTTTTGGGTTTATGTGTAGTATTATTTTATCGATAAAATGTGTAGTTGAAATGAAGAAAGAGAAAAAAATAAGAATGAGAATGAAAAGAAAATGGGTGTCAAACATGGGCTTTATGTTGTATCTAAGAAAATATTTGACTTTTGAAAATTAAAAATTCAAATCTGATTTAGAATATAGATCTTGAAAAGCAGGGAATTGTGATTACCACTTGTTGAAAATGTGTTCTTTTTTGTATTTTGAAAATACTCAAAACGCGTTTTAAAATTTTTTGTTTAATTATAACTGAAAACATTCAAAACGTTTTTTTTTTTAATTTTTAACTTGTTTTCAAAAAGGAGTT
This sequence comes from Fraxinus americana, assembly GCA_035079005.1. NCBI lineage: Eukaryota > Viridiplantae > Streptophyta > Magnoliopsida > Lamiales > Oleaceae > Fraxinus > Fraxinus americana. The sequence goes on from CM068707.1 coordinate 47,818,063, forward strand.
TTCGAAAATACAAAAGAGAATACATTTTCACTGTTTTGGAAAATTGAAAACAGAAAACGACTTGAAAAATGATAAATTTCTATTTTTAGTTGTTAAAAATCAAATTTCTAGAAATTTGATGAAATGTATAGTTGAAATTTAAAAGGTAAATAAAAATGGCATGTTTGATGACATATGTGAGTAAAATTAATTTTTTGCTTAGATTTAAATTTTTATCAACTTTTTTAGTTAAAGCAAATATCGACTTGTCCTATAATATGTATAGGGGAAAATTCATAAATAAGAGGTTTAGTTTTACCCATTTCAAATTTAAAAAATTCATAAATACGAGGTTTAAAATTTCAAATTCTTTTAAATTTTATTTATAAATAAATTAATTAAACATATATTTTATTAATTAAATATATTAAGGTTACAATTTCATATAATTTGGTCACAAATTCCATATAATTAGTCACATATTATTAATTGATCACAAATAAAAAAATTTATATGTCACAAATTATTTTACGGTCAGAATTCAAAAAATTTATAGGTCACGATTTGTTCATCGATCACAAATAAAAAATTTATACGTCATAATTTATTCATTGGTCACAAATCTATCAATTTAATTAGTCACATATTATATTTCGATCACAAACAGAAATTTTATATGTTACAAATTATTTTACGATTACAATTCAGAAATTGTGTAGGTCACAATTTATTCATCGACCACAAATAAAAAATTTATACGTTATAATTTATTTATCGATCACAAATATTATAAGTCACAATTTAGTAGACAGTCACAAATTGTTAAATTATCGGTCACAAATTATAATTTTTTTAGGCCACACATTATTTCTTCGTTACAAATTGTTTTTTTTTTAATTTTAAAAAATAAAATGAGGGTAAATGTATTGGATTTCCGACTCCACTATTCAATTCTTAGTTTCAATTCTCAACCAGTGATAATTAATTTAATTCATGCAATTGAGACGATCGATAATTCCCCTTTTATTTACTATTCTTTCCCAAAATATAATAAATCTATGATTGCCACGAGACGATCATATTCCTAGTCCGAATTCATATGACAAGCATGCATTGACGTTTAGGATTATCAAACATGACCGCACACGCCATAAATATTATTCTTAATATTTATTGTCCGTGTGTTCCATAAACAGTGTTCTATCTACCGTGAGTTTTCCAACACTACGAATAAGCAACTAATTGTCATAATGGGGCGCAAACATTAAAACAAGACATTCATGCATATTTATGAAATCACCACGCGAGAATTAAACTAAAAACACGTGGTCTCGAATTAAAAACTAAAAATTAAATAGTTTCATCATCCATCCAATACAAAGGAATTTAGCATAACATATTATCGAGATTAAACACGTAGAAGTGAAACGACATCACCTATAAATTTGATGAGCGCAATTAATTCCCCAGATTGCAGCGACTGTTGTCTGTCTTTTCTTCCCAAAATTTCCTTTTTCCTTCCTGCTTGCTGCCCCAATGCGTGTATATTCCGTCTCCTTTTTTTTCTGCCTGAAGGTGTAAAAATCTGGTGTATTAGCAGCCGGCCAATGAGAGTTGTTACGTGAAAATCAGCCACTATCCTCTCTCCTTCACCAGCCAAATTGCCGCCCACTGTATGCGTAAATTACCCCTTTAATTCAGCCCTTAATCCCCCTTTAATTCAGCCACTCTCCACCAATATGTGTGTAATATGGCACTCACAATTCTGCTCAATATGCCGCCCACTGTATGCGTCCTCAGCTTGGTTTCAATGTGTATGTCAATATATAATTCAAACCAATGCCCAATTTCCTTTTTCCCAAGCTGCCGCCCACTATATGTGTATATAATCAAATAAATTAAGCCCCCTAATCTCCCTTTAATTATGTGTAAAAATGGTAGAATATGGTAACACAAATTGTCAATTTTTCTTCAGCCGACTGCCTATTCTTTTTCTCTCAATTTTCTGCCCGGCCTCCCCTTTGTTTGCCGTCTTCCGTGTATATATATATCTCCAGCAAAAACCACAGAATTCTCCCCTAGTTAGAATTGCAAGTGGTAATTAAATCATAGTCCAATTGCAAGTCCGGCCCATTAACCTTATATTTCTCCTCCTAAAGGCTGCCTCAACGCGTGTATATGTGTATTTATAATATATTCCAGCAGCCCAATTGTGGTCCAATTAGAATTTCAATCCTTGAGTCCACTTAATTGTGAAATCAATGCCAATTTAGTCCCCATAATTTGGAGTTGATCCACTTTAGCCATTTTTTCACTATTTTGCACTATTTTCTTCAATTCTCGTCAAACATTGAGATTTACCTACAAGATACAATATAACACAATTTAGGTCGTATTTTGCTAAAAGAACAATAAAATTCTATAATTTCAAGCCTCGAATAAGTGTAAAAAATACACTTATCAGGTCACAATCAACCAAATAATTTGTAACAACAACTAACACTTATGACCACCATTGCACTATTCCCTCCAACGGCATCACCGCCACTTTCGCCGCCAACCCACCACCACTACCTCCAGACAGCAATACAACCACCTCAAACTAATCAACACATCGCAAAAAAACACAGTGATGCCATTCCACCACCACCAACAAAACCACGCCCACCACCACCTCGCACCACCCCCACATCAACACTGCGAACACGACTACCACTTCCTCAAATTCATTGTCGTCAACGCCACCATCACTGTGATCACCATCTACACTCTACCACCGTCGACCACAATGTACTGCACCCAACATCTACACCACCACTACCACCAAACCGACATGACCTCCACCACCACTACCCCCATCCTACAACCCAAAAAAAATCCCCAACCCTACTATCATCTCCATTTCCGTCGCCGTCATCGACCACCACACCACCACCATTAAAACCACATATCCACCACCACGCCAACAACCAGATCGGAAACCACCACACCCAACCCCGACCACCGTACACCTCATCAAACAAAAAAAAAAAGAGAAAAAAAAGACGAAGACGAAGACAAATCGCGATGTTGCTGTGAAGATCGCGACGCTACCGTTCACAGCAGCGACGACAGCGATCGCATGGAGCGCTGTTCGCTGCTCATAGCGGTAGCTCCGCTATCGTCTTCGGGGACGGCGACCTTAAGAGGGGGAAGAAGAGAGAGATGAGGGAAATAAGAGAAAGAAATAGATGAGAGAGACAACGAGAAGAAGAGTGAAGGAAAGGATGGAGAGAGAATGAAGATGTGATAAATGATTTGAGATTTTTAGAGGTTGGGTAATTATAATTTAGATAGAGATGAATTAATATCTGATTTTTGTATAAATAAAATTTATATCGGAAATTTGAAATTGAAACTTTAAAATTTGAAATTGTAATTCCACTTTTTAAATTAGGGTGTGTTTGATAGCCTAGAAAATTAGGTGGAAAAAGAAAATGTTTTCCAACTTCACCCAATTAATGGTGTTTGATTGCAAAAGTTTTCTTGGCTTTTGTTTTTCCTACCTTTTCTAGGTACAACCATTTTATGCACATTTTCTTGAATTTGTTTTCCCATCTATTAGGTGGGAAAGCAATTTCCATTTTTTTTAGTAATGTCAACAAATTCTATCAATTATTGCAAAAAGAATTTTCACTTTTGTTAACAATTTCTATGCAAAACAAAGTCAAACGAATATGGTAATTTTTTCTAATTATTTAAATTTAAATTTTTATTTTTTGGTAATTGGAACAAATTCTAGACGCAATGGTAGAAAAAATTATCACTTTAATGGACTATTTCCATAAAAAATGAAATCAAACGGACACCAAACTTTCAACATTTTCCAAGTGAAAAATTATACCAATCAAACACAATTAATTACAATTCCCAGTAAAACAATTTTTAGGCAATTCAATTCCCAGTAAAACATTTTCTTTTCACCTTTGCAATCAAACGGACCCTTTATCGTCTTTAAAACCATGTTCGCGTGTAATTTCCACAAAAAATAAAATAAAAAAGAGGAAATTACACATAGGCCTGATTTTAGATATCCATTTTCACAAATCAGGTCACAGATTTAACTTTTCAAAAATCAGGTTTTTTATCTTTAAATTAATATTAATTATATAATTCACCTCAATTAATTAAAATAACCAACTCAACAGATTCAACCCTAACGTTTTCTCCCCTCCACCCCCATTCTCTCCTCGCCCTCTCTCTCTCTAGAAATCGCCGCCCAACCCTCACAGACGGTGACACAGCACCAATCACTGAACGCCGTCTCCACCGCCATGTCAATCCTCGAAGCGACGACGAGGCACCCTCCTCTCCTCTCCCCTCCCATTCTCTGTGGAGCCGCGATGCCGTCCTCCCCTCCCTCTTTTTCGCCGCCAACGCCGCCACTGCAACGCCTCACTGCGCCAACCACCGTTGCTCACGGAGGAGCAGATCTGTCCGTTCCATTTTTTTATTTTTTTTTCGATTAGATGGTTGAGTTGGATGAGTCAGATTCGGTTTTCAGGGCTGCGATCTGTGTGCAGTTGGTGCTGTTGGGTGTGGTTAGGTGCGGTTGATTGCCGTGGGAGGTGGTGGTGTGAGTTGTGCGCTGTGGTGGTATGGTGCGGTGGAGGTGGACGTCAAGTGGTTTTTTTGACGGTGATGCTGTGTCGTGGCGGTGGTGGTGAAGGTGTGGTGGTGAAAATGTCGGCATTGGAATGAGGATTTTGTTGTTGGGAAGTGGTGGTGTTGGTGTTGACGAAGGTGGTGATGTGTTGGTGGTGGTCACAAATTGTGACCAATAAATTTGGTGGTGTGTGGCCAATAATAATAAATTGTGACTAAGAAATATTCTGTGACCAAAAATTATTAATTGTGACTTAAAAATTATTAATTTGTGACCTAAAAAATATTAATTGTGATCAATAAATTGATAAATTGTGACCTAATTAAGTATTGTAACTTAAAAATTTTATGATTTGTGACCGATAAAACAATTGTGACTTTAAAATTTTTAATTTGTGACCGATGAATGAATTGTGACATATCAAATTTTTGAATTGTGACCTTAAAATTTTTGAATTGTGACCAAATTGTATAAATCTGTGGCCGTTATATATTTATTAATAAAATATATAATTAATTAAGTAATTCATAAATAAATTTAAATAAAAACCTGATTTTTGAAATTTAAAACATGAAACTTTAATTTTAAAATGTGTTTAAGTAAAAGTAGGATTTATGTATACTTGCCAGTAAAAAACTCCCACGAAGCCCATGAGAAAAAGGCTGAAAAACACTACACAAAGCTTTCTCCTTCCCCAAACTCCTTCGCACATCCGAAATTGAGCTGAAACCCTCGACAGCCAATTGACCCATGAAAAACCCAGAAATTACATTTCAACCTCTATCTCATCGTTCTTCCTTCCGAATTCACTTCTAACCCAGAGACCCCTTTTGGTTTATTAGGAAAACTATCGAAGTAAATATGTCACTGCCTCCCGTAGAGTGTATATACTTAACTGAAGACTCCATCAAAGAATTGAAAAATGCAAACTCGAATTTCAAGTTTCCGTCACCTGCCCCGGTTCTTCGCTTTCTATATGAACTCAGCTGGACAGTGGTACTGATTAATTTGTATTTTTTCTTGCAAGGGTATCGTTTATTGTTAGTCGGCGCTTATCTTTCTGGGTTTTAATTGTATTATATGTTTTAATATTTTTAGACAATTTTAGCATACAGCTATTTATCTTTCCAATTATTTATTTTTGCCTTTTGTTTTTGCACTTCTGTATTGTTTTGGCTAATCTGGTAATTTGGTTTTTGGAATTATTTAATATATACTTTTGTATATGTTTTTATATGGGTATCATTTTTTATTAGTCGATGATTATTTTCTAGTTCTGAAATTTGTGTTATGTATTTAGACTAATTTAGCATTAGTCATTAGGCTAATATTTCCATTTATCCATTTATTTTTGGAAATTTCTAGTATTTTGGGTCATCTAGTAATTTGGGAGGTTCTTTTGGGTGGTAGGTCCGAGGAGACTTGCCATTTCAGAAGTGTAAAGTGGCGTTGGAGGCAGTGGAGTTCTCAGACTGTGGTCCGGATGGAGATGTTGGATCGTATTTTGCTGATGTTGTTACCCAAATGGCTCAAGACGTGAGTTTTGTATGCATTTATTGCACTGTATAATATTCACATGGGTATTGTAATAAATATGATAGGGGCTTCCATTTAAATCTGTATTAGACTATCATAAAAAAATTATTAGAATTTCGGTATTTGTTGAATTACTGTCTGCATAGTCATGCACTTTACTTTTCTAATTAAAATTTAGGTGAAGGGAGGAGTGCATGCAAAGATTTAGATATTATTGTTTTTGAATATTAATATCAGACGTTGAATCAAAACATAGGCTACTGTTACAACTGTTGTCCAATGATACCTTTTTTATAATCCAAATCAATTTCATTGATACAAAAAAGATGTATTAGCACTTGATCTCCTCAGTGTCAAATTATATCTATTCCATCACTAGTTCATAACAGCTTTTCCATAAATCAAATCACATAGCCATAGAATATAGCAAAACGACCTTAAGGGTCAAAAGTTCAGCACAATTGACACTTCCCATTCTTAGTCTTGGGACTTCCCATTAGCCAGCTCCTCTGATTTTTGTACTGTCAAGTGTCAAGTATAAGTTTTGCTAAATCTCTTTATTCTCCCTCCTGTCATCACTTTCCAGCCATAAATAATTGATTCTAGATGAAAAAGCAATCTTCATAATCCAACTCCACCATTGCGAATCAGCTAATCAAGTTCATGACTTAATCCGTCGCCCAAGCCGCTTGAATTACATAAATCACTGTCTTTATTTAAATTAGCTTGCAAATAGTTGTGGACTTCAGTTTTCAATACATTGTAATTGAGTATCATGTTTAGTGTGCCCCTAAATGGGTGCTTCTAATATATTTGGTTTAGTAGGAATAAGTTTGATTACTTGAGTACAGGTAAACATTGAATTTCACATAATGTACAAGTCCTTGATGAATGCTAATAATTGTTTATTTTCATATCTTGCAGCTTACTATGCTTGGTGACTATCGCTCTCGTCTTATCAAACTGGTCAGCATCAGTGTTGAACTTATTCTTATCTAATTCTGATATTTATATGTCTGTTGTTAGTGTCATTCTTAAAACCTGATTTTTCTGATAAATGCTTTGCTTTTATTAAACCAAACACCAAATCTTCTGTGTTGTCAGTGCTGTTTTCTATAGTGTTTCGTTGCTCTTGTATTCTCAAGTCTCAACTTACATTGCTAGAGAATCAATGATTATTTTAGTGTCAAAGCTCGACTGATAGGTTAGGAAATTATGGATTGGAATGGTGGACCAACTACACTTGTGCTTAAAATACTAATTTTAGTTCTTTGTCCATTTCCTCTTCAAGTACATTGTATACATTAGTTCTTTATCTTATTTTGGTTCAAGATGAACTCCCTGACATTTGTTAATTTTCAAATGAAGAAGGTTGAATACCATTTAAATTGAAGAAAGAGATGGAACAAATAACTTTTGACAAATATAACTGCACCCTTTTTCCCATGTGATACAAAAGGAATAAGCCTTATAGACTAGTTTGTCCTTTTGGTCTTAGATGTTCATATGCACTCTGGTTGGTTGTCTAAGAATACAATTATATGATTATGTAGGCTTCAGACTTCTGTTTCCATTAGATTCACATTGTTTGACCATTTGTTCTCTATTAATTTCAAGAGTCAGAAGAAACCAAGAATAGAAGAAAATTGCTAAATGAAAAGGGTGTGATGGTATTGAATCTGATTTAACAGTACTCGCTAATTGCTATCATTTGGACCCGTACAATTTTCTCGTTTCTTTTTAGATCTCATTTATGGACCTTCTATTTTATGTTTATTCTTTCTAGGCAAAATGGCTGGTGGAATCTGCACTAGTACCAGTGAGATTTTTCCAGGAGCGTTGTGAGGTGAATTTTATACCCTTGTTTAATTTATGTTTTTCTATTGAGGTAAAAATTTATGACTAGAGAAGAATGGCTTATATTTTTTCCCTTTTCACTTGTGAATGGTAGGAAGAATTTTTATGGGAGTCTGAAATGACTCAGATAAAGGCTGCAGATCTGAAGTCTAAAGAGGTACTTCTGCCCAGGAATTTTATTGTGACACTAGCACTATTCAGGCCATGAAGTCACTTAACTTGATAATTTTTCCAAATTTTACATGCGTTTTCTTGTTTATGGTGGAAACTGCATTTCCATTTACTTTTACCTAAATTTCTCTGCAATTATTTCAGGTCAGAGTAAATACTCGTCTTCTTTATCAGCAAACAAAATTTAACTTGCTCCGAGAAGAAAGTGAAGGCTATGCTAAGCTGGTATTTCTTTTGCTTTTCTCTGTATTTGCTTTTCTTTTTGATATCCTTTTTATTCTGTCAATTTGCCAATTGTTTGGTTCTTTTATCGAGGTTCATATTGTGAGTAGTTTGAGCATTTTCATACTGAGTTCTAATTGCCCTGTGGGGTTGTGAAGTAATTTTGCTATTATGCACTTCAGTAGTTCTATTTCCTTAATCTTTTTGGTCTTAACAATTGGAGAATGTTATGCTGTTTAGAGAGGTTTTTTTTGGTCAGCAGCATTTTGGCAGATTTGAAGAAATATGCACTGTATCGTACTATCATCAAAATTGAATGCCATGATATGCCAAATTGTATTCTGGTTCTATCCAAATCAAAATCTTCCTTGCTCTTTGGCTTTTACCTGCTTTGGTTTGTTGAGGTCTCTATTCTTCCATTTCCTTGATAAAATGACATTTCATCTATTCTCTTTATTGTTTCGGTCAGCCTATGTTTTTAGTGTCCGAGATGGTGTCCTTGTTCTTCCTCATGATTTTGCTTGTAGGTAACTGTTAACATCTCTCTTAACTATTTTCACCTACTGATGAATATCCATACGTACACACTCTGTGTCTACCTAATTGGCCTTTATCCAATTGAAAAAGAAATCAGGTCTTCCTGTTATGGCAGCACGTGGTGCCTCAAATTTTCTAAGAAGTGTGTTCGACTTGTACAAGTTAAATATCCCAATTTTGATTTCATTATCAACATTGAATCCATAACATCGCGGGGACATATGAACATCATATGCATCAGTTAAATTTGTATATATTCGTCGTCATTCCCTATAGGTTTCATCAATATCCTAAATTTGAGAATCCTGACCATAGCAGTTCAAATTCTCTATAGTATCAATCAGTCACTTCAACAATATCTGTCAACAACAATACAATTATACTTAATTTCCAAGTCATTAATTAATATCTTAATTTCCCGGTCATTAATTAATATTTGGGTCTCCATATCACATAATATAATTAATTTATGTCCGTTCTTAGTTTCTATATTATGATGGAGTTGCTTCAATTAGCAATATGTAGTCAAAGAAAGCTTTTTCATCTTCATGCTGTATATCCTAGTTTATGTTGTGCAACCTTTTCATATTTTCTCATTTTGTGCTTAACTGTAATGTTTTCATATTTTGTAGGTTACCCTACTCTGTCAGGTTCCTGAAGCATCTAGTAAAAGTGCATCGGCTGCTACAGTTGGTATTATTAAGGTTTGCACTGAGCAGGGAGTTATCTTAATGCATTTTTATCTTTTCCATAATTGTCTAATTAATGAATTGTTTCCAGTCGTTGATTGGCCACTTCGATCTGGACCCAAATCGAGTTTTCGATATTGTAAGTTATACATTTTGTCTTTTTGCTTATTATTGTTCTTTGTTTGTGTGTTTTATGTTGGTTGTAACATTGCCAAATTGTATATTGTCTGGATGCACTCCTGGTTTCTCATTAGCATTTTATGTGTTAGGTTTTGGAATGTTTTGAACTTCAGCCTGACAACAATGTGTTCTTGGACCTGATTCCAATGTTTCCCAAGGTATTGATGCTGTATAGAGTTTCTTTTTAATTTTTTTCCTAAAAGAATATAAATATGGGTAACATATTTAACAAAAAGTATGTCTGCTATTAGAATTATTATCCAATGTTTCCCAAGGTATTGATGCTGTATAGAGTTTTTGCTTTTAATTTTTTTCGTAAAAGAATATAACTATGGGTAACATATTTAACAAAATATCTGTCTGCTATTAATATTATCAATATTCCATCTTGATTATTTGTGCTCTTTTGAGAGCTTCATTGAGCAGTGAATCTTTGATTGTTGATTCCTTTTCATGTTGTGCAGTCCCATGCTTCACAAATTCTTGGATTCAAGTTTCAATATCATCAGCGCATTGAAGTCACTACTCCTTTACCAATTGGGCTCTACGAACTTGCGGCTTTGTTGGTGAAAAAAGACTTCATTGATGTTGATAGCATGTGAGCATTTCCCCTTTACTTTGGGCCTCGAGCTTGTTTGGTTTTTTCTATTTTTGACATATTACAACCCATCGTTGGTTTAAGCCTAAGTACAAATATCTGATTGGTGCCTTCATCAATGTTGTTGTATCTCTATTTAATCTTATGGGTACCTGGAGACATTTTATTTCAGTTAATTAATTCCAACCAAAGTAATTTTCTTTGGAAAACTATTATGATCTGATAATTCTTCATGCCATTTCATGGTCCTACCTCTACTTCCCCTCTCTTTGGCCTACATTTGACAACACAAATTCTTAACGATTTGAGTGCCACTAAAATTTAAATTAAACATAATAAATAAGATATTTATAAGAATAATTACTATTAAACGTTATTCATAAGAAGCGTATTTTAAAGAAAATACGTTTGACATAAGGAAACCTTAAAATGACTTCAACATAAATTAATTAAAATTCGACATAATTTCGTGAAAATTATTTTAAATGTCCCACGATGGCATTCATCTCCTCATCGACCGCCTCGAACCATTAATTTTTTGAAAAGGCAAAAAGAACATATTATTCTTTATCGCTATTGTTTAGAAATTTCATATTAGATCGGAAATTAAAGGCCTTGAAACAGGATCTTAAGAGGTGGAGTGAGGAGGCTGTGGGAGATGTCACTTTTCGCAAAAATCAATGCCTATCAAATATAGAAGAATTGGATAGGTTGGAGGAAAATCACGGATTGTTGGAGATGACACAGCGAGACGTGGAGAATTAAGGGTAGAGTTGGAGAGGTTGGTGGAGATGGAGGAGATTGCTTGGCGTCAGAAATCTAGAGTCCAGTGGTTGAAAGAGGGAGACAGATGCACCCAATTTTTCCATAGATAGCCAACTCTAATAGACGCAACAATCTAATCACTATGTTGGAGGGCGATGATGTCACTTATGAGGATCCAAATGATATCGGGATCCATATGGTAAATTTTTATCAGTCCCTGTATAGTGAGCAGTCGGGTTGGAGGCTTGAACTGGAGGGGTTAGACTTCTCTAGCTATTGATGAGGAGGATGCTAGTTGGTTAGAAAGACCATTTGGGGAGGATGAAATTAGGGAGGTGGTGTTCAGTATGAACGACGATAAGGCTCCAGGACCCGATGGATTCTCTTTCTCATTTTGAGCTTGTTTGGTAGAGATTTTTGGGGGAAGAATTGATTTTTGAATAGTGATATGATGGGAAATGTGTGGTTGAAAAAGAAGAAAAAATTATTGATGTGATGGAAAATATTATTTTATTGAAGAATGTATGGTTGAAAATGAGAATTGATTTGAGAATCAATTCTCAAATAAAAAACAAACACCCCCTTTATAAGGGTTGTTGGGAAGTGGTGCGATCAGACATTGTTGACGTCATTACCTACTTTTATCAGCGTGGAAGATTCCTACGAAGCGCCAATGCTACATTCATTGTGCTCATTCCTAAGAAATCGGGAGCGACTGACATTAAGGACTTCCGTCCTATTAGCTTAGTGAGTGAGGTTTACAAGATTATTGCGAAGATTTTGGTGAACAGATTAAAGGAGGTGTTGGGAAAGGCCGTGTCTAAATTTCAGAATGCCTTCGTCAAAGGGCGCCAGATTTTGGATTCCGTGCTTATAGCAAATGAATGCATTGACTCAACATTGCGTTTGGGGGTTCCAGGAATGTTATGTAAACTCGATATTCAGAAGGCATATGATGATGTTAATTGGGGATTTGTTCTGTATATGCTCAGGAGGTGTGGTTTTGGGGAGAAATGATGTCGGTGGATTCAGTTTTGTATCTCTACGGTTTCATACTCAGTTATGGTGAATGGTTCCCCGGAGGGCTATTTTCGCAGTAGTAGAGGATTGAGACAAGGGGACCCTCTGTCTCCATTGCTATTTGTCATTGTTATAGAAGCTTTTAGTAGGATGCTTGAGAAGGCTGTGGGGCAAAGTTTGATAAGGGGTTTTGCTGTCAGGCAGTTGCAAGTCTCTCATTTGCTATTTGCAGATGATACGTTGATTTTCTGCGACGCGGATGTTGAACAATTCAGGAACTTGCGTCGTTTACTCCTATGCTTTGAAGTCGTCTTTGGATTGAAAATTAATTTGGGGAAATTTGAGGCTATCACAGTGGGAGAGGTCGACAACATGGAAGAGTTAGCTGAGATTTTGGATTGCAGGGTGGCACAATTGCCTATGTCATATCTTGGGCTTCCTCTAGGAGCACGGTTTAAAAGTTCACAGATTTGGAATGGTATTGTGGAGAGGATGGAGAGGAGGTTAGCAGGGTGGAAGCGTATGTACCTTTCGAAGGGAGGTCGTCTTACTCTCATAAAGTCCACTTTGTCGAATCTTCCTACTTACTTTTTGTCATTGTTTCCTATTCCTGTTACAGTGGCAAAAAGATTAGAGAGGATCCAAAGGGAGTTTCTTTGGGGAGGATTAGGAGAGGAGATGAAGTTGCATTTGGTTAATTGGCATGCGGTTTGTTCTCCAATTAGACTCGGTAGTCTTGGTTTGAGGAGTCTTGTAGTGTTTAATAAGACCTTGTTGGGTAAGTGGTTGTGGCTATTTGGGGCGGAGAGGGAGAGATTTTGGAGGAGTGTTATAGGGACAAAATATGGTGTTACGGAGGAGGGATGGTGTTCAGGTGAGAGACGTGGTCCTTATGGGGTGAGTTTGTGGCGGTATATTTGGCAAGGGTGGAGCGATTTTAGGGATATGTTGACATTTGTTGTAGGGAACGGAAATACAATCAGCTTTTGGGATGACTGTTGGTGTGGAGATCAATCGCTTAAGGTGAGATTTCCTTCTTTGTATCGGATTGCGTTGGAGCCGTATGCCATGGTGAATAATGTCTTAGATATTCACAATGGGAACTCCAGTTGGAACACTGTTTTTGGCTGGGGTTTACAGGACTGAGAATTGAATGATTGTGCGTTGTTTTTGACATCTCTATACGAGGCACATATTAGGGTAGGAGAGGATGATAGTAGCGGGTGGAGAGTTACAAGAGATGGTATTTTTTCTGTTCGCACCTATTTCCGATCTCTTTCGGGAGTTGAAGAGAGTTAATTCCCCTGGAAGATGGTATGAAAATGTAAATTGCCCCCACGAGTGGTATTTTTATTATGGATGGTGGTTAGAGGACAGGTGTTAACGGTGGATAACCTTCGCACAAGGGGTTTTTATGTTACAGAGTGGTGCTATATGTGCAAGAGAGACGGGGAGACGATTGATCACTTATTCCTTCATTGTGATGCTGCTCATTTATTGTGGAACGATGTTTTGGTGTCACAGCATATGGATTGGGTGATATCGAGACGTATGGAGGACTGATTAAAGGCATGGAGGAGAAAGTTGCGAGATAAGGATAGCAAACTTGTATGAGACCTTATTCCGGGTTGCATCGTGTGGTGTATGTGGAGCATAGTTTGAAAAAACGTAAAGGGTACTGAGGCTTTTTTTGTCATGAGGCGAGACGTAAGCCTCAAAACGTTTTGAGGCGTAAGCCTCACCACAAACAAAACATGTGTAATCTGCCGAACAGAACAGGTGCAATCTGGCGTCGATGCATTGAACAAGAAAAAAGCCAAGCAAAGTCTAGTGAAACAATTTTAAATTGTAAGTCACTAGAAGAAGGCAGAAGTAAAGGAGAAAAGAGACATAGAAGCAGCACTTGAGGATTTCTTTTAAGCGAAGGATTGAAGATAAGTTTTCTGGCTGCCGTTTAGTTCTGGAAAGATTTCTGACGCCGTGTAGTTCTGGCCATCTAGGAAGATTTTTGTTTACCGTGAAGAAGGATTTTTGACTGCTTTTTGGTATTCTAGATATTTTAATATTTTGTTTGGCCTAAAATATTTTTTTAAATGGGCCACTCTCTTTTTTAAAGAGGGCATTTTTTTATTCCTTTTCAAAAATCTGAAAAAAAGGTACTTCAAATGAGGCGCACGCCTCATTTTTTTTTGCCTCAGATGTAGAGGCGTGCGCCTCATTTTTTTTGCCTCACAGATTGAGCCTCGAGGCGCAGAAGCTTCGCTTCACAGTGAGGCTGGCCTCAAGGCGGGCCTCAACAGGGTTTTTTCATACCATGATGTGGAGAGAGAAATGGACGCTGTTTTGAAGACCAAACACGAACAACAGAGCAGTTTAGGGAGTTGTTTTATTTGACATTGTTTAGCCCCTGTTTGGCCCCCATTATTTGGCATTTTTGATAGTTGAAAATTTTTGGAATAGTGATTGATGTGAGAATGTGTGGTGGAAAAGTAATGAAAAGTTTTAGATTTGTGTGTAATATTATTTTATTTGATGAATGTGTGGTTATAATGAAGAGAGAAAAATTTAATGTAATGTAATTTAATTTAATGGGGGCCAAACATGGGCTTAATTGGTTTAATAATGCTGTGGCTTCTAGGCATATAGATGGGCTGCCTAATTTTTGTTTGTTCCTTTCTGATTTGTATTGATGATACACTTCCTGTGTATTAATTTTGATTAATATAATATTTGATTACCTTTAAAAAAAAAAAGTGTGCGTAAGTAATTTTTTTGTTCATGTATATGCATTTCATGGAAAACTTCATTCTTGCATAGGGAGACACAAAAATTGGTCCTAACTTAGATGGTACCAAGTTTTCGTGCGTAGCGCTACTATATTCCATTTTGTCCATACAATCTTATACATAATACGGATCTTAACTTTTGCTTGGCGCCAGAAATCTAGGGTCACGTGGTTGAAAGAGGTAGATAAATGCACTAAGTTTTTCTTTAGGGTTGCCAATTCTAACAAGCGAAATAATTCTGTCACAGTGTTGGAGGTAGATGGGGTTGCTTATGAGGATCCACAGGATATTGGGACCCATATGGTGAACTTTTTTCAGAACCTATATCGGGAGCCGTTCGAGTGGAGGCCAGAGTTGGGGGGATTGAAGTTTTCTACTATTACGGAGGAGGAAGCCGGTTGGTTGGAGAGACCATTTGGAGAGGATGAAATTAAGGAGGTCGTGTTTAGTATGAATGATGATAAGACTCCAGGACCAGACGGGCTCTCGTTCTCATTTTATAAGGTGTGTTAGGAGGTGGTGGAACATGATATTATTGATGTTTCCACTTACTTTCTTGAGCGTGGCAGGTTTCTGAGAAGTTCTAATGCAACATTTATTGTTTCGATCCTTAAGAAACCGGGAGCGACTGATATTAAGGATTTTCGCCTTATTAGCTTGGTCAGTGGGGTGTATTAGATTATTGCAAAAGTTTTGGCAAATAGACTAAAAGCGGTGCTAGGGAAAGTGGTGTCTAAGTTTTAGAATGCTTTCGTGAAAGGTCGTCAGATTTTGGATTCTGTACTTATAGCGAATGAATGCATTGACTCAAGATTGTGCCTAGGGGTCTCAGGGATGCTGTGCAAGCTCGATATTCAAAAGGCTTATGATCACGTGAACTGGAGGTTCCTTCTGTATATGCTTAGGAGATGTGGATTTTGGGATAAGCGGTGTAAGTGGATTCAGTTCCGTATCTCTACTGTTTCATTTTCAGTTTTAGTCAACGGTATCCCCGAGGGTTACTTTTAGAGTAGCAGAGGGTTGAGGTAAGGGGATCCATTGTCTCCATTACTGTTTGTTATTTTGATGGAGGCCCTCAGTAAGACGCCCGAGAAAGCGAGGCGGGAGAATCTGCTTATGGGATTTACGGTGGGTCAACTGCAGGTGTCCAATTTGTTATTTGCAGATGACACTGATTTTTTGTGACGTAGCTGAAGAGCAAATCAGGAATTTACGCATGTTGCTCTTATGCTTTGAAGCGGTGTCAGGATTGAAGGTTAATCTGGGGAAATCTGAGGTTATTCCAGTAGGGGAGGTCACTAATGTGGATGAACTAACTTTTATATTGGGTTGTAGGGTTGCGCAGTTACCTATGTCATATCTTGGACTCATTTTAGGGGCGCGGTTTAAAAATATTAATATTTGGAATGCTATTGTGGAGAAGGTGCAAAGAAGGTTAGCGGGGTGGAAACGTATGTATCTCTCGAAGGGTGACCGTCTTACTCTCGTTAAATCTACTCTTTCAAATATCCCTACTTATTTTATGTCGTTGTTTCCTATTCCTGCTGCTTGGCTAACAGATTAGAGAAGATTCAAAGGGAATTTCTTTGGGCAGGGTTGAGAGAGGATATGAAACTTTATTTTGTTAAATGAGGAGTTATCTGCTCTCCTATGAGGATGGGGGGTCTCAGATTGAGGATGTTTACTTTGTTTAATAAGACATTATTAGGCAAATGGCTGTGGCGGTTTGGTGTGGAGAGGGAGAGTTTCTGGAGAGAAATCATTGGGACGAAGTATGGCGTGATGGAGGGGGGATGGTGTTCGGGTGAGGGTCGTGGGTCTTACGGGGTGAGTCTATGGAGGTATATTCGACGAGGATGGAATGACTTTTGGAATAGCTTGACTTTTGTGGTGGGGTAGTAATAATATCAAATTTTGGGATGATTGTTGGTGTGGAGATATACCGCTAAAGTTGGGGTTTCCTTCCTTACATCGTATTACTATGATGCCTTCTGCTATGGTGAATGACGTTTTAGCCATCTACAATGGGAGTTACAGTTGGAATATCACTTTTCAGAGGGGTTTATAGGATTGAGAATTTGATGACTATGCATTGTTTCTAACGAATTTGTATGAGGTGCAAATTCGGGTAGGAGAGAATGATTGTAGCCGATGGAGGCTGGCACAGAATGGTATTTTTTCAGTTTGCTCTTATTTTAGATCTCTCTTGGGACCCGTGGAGAGTTCATTTCCCTGGATGATGGTGTGGCATTGCAAATTGACCCAACGAGTGGCATTTTTATTGTGGACGGTTGTGAGGGAACATGCATTAACGATGGATAATCTTCGAAAAAGAGGCTTTTATGTTACCGAGTGGTGCTATATGTATAGGAGCAATGGAGAGACGCGTGACCACTTGTTCATTCACTGCGACCGTGTCTGTTGGCTGTGGAACAGTATTCTGGCTTCTCAATATATAGATTGGGTGTTGCCTAGACGTATAGAGGACGTGTTACGGGCATGGAGGAGGAAATTTCGTGATAAGGATAGCAAGCTAGTATGAAATCTTATCCCGAGATGCATTGTATGGTGTGTGTGGAGGGAAATAAACAACCGATACTTTGAAAACCAAATACGGATTACAGAGCAATTTAGAGAATTATTTTATCTGATTATGTATATTTGGTTTAATGCATCGACTAAGAATCCTATAGAGGGGCTGCCTAACTTCATATCTTTTTTTTCTTGTTTAAACTGATAATACACTTCCCGTGTATTCTTGTTTGATTAATAAAATTTTCTGATTATCTATAAAAAAATGTAATAACGTAATAATGCACTTACCTTTTGCACCGGACAAATCAAAATAATAGAAGTGATTGTTGGAGAGAGATCCTTGAGCATCCCGTGGAGTTGAGTATTCACGTGTGATTGTGTACGTGTATGACTATATTTAATATGAAAATGACGAGAAAGAGTAAAGGTGGAGAGATAGTGATAGAGGTAAAGAGGGAGAGTTTGTAAATAGTTGATGGGGGGTAGTCTATAGTGTTGGGTTTGTCTCCTATTTATAGTGTAAATTCTTGGACTATGTATAGAAAAGTGAAAGGAAATGGCTAGATGTTAGGCATAGTCAATGCATAAATGGTGTATTGTCTTGAAAGTGATCCAATCAATACCTTTAATCATTTGGTAAATTCAATTCAATTGACTTGGCTTGAAACTTGGTGTAAATAATGCATGTGGCCAAATCAATTACATTGGCTTGAAATGTGGTGTGAATAATGTACGTGGTTAAATAAATCTTAAATCATGATTAATTGACATATTTACATATATTTTATTCATGATTTCATTTAGTTTCCAAGATAACTCTCCAATTAGGTTCTCAAACTATTGGCTAGTAACCAGTAAGGTCATTAGACTAGGTCAAAAACCAACAAGGTCATTAGAATTTAATAATAGAGCACTTAAGTCCTATATTTAGTAAAATTTTGGGACGTTACACTGCCAGTCAAACAATAAGAGTTGTAACCTTATGAATGAGTGATTAATGCACAACCAAAATTAAAGCCTCATATGTTGTAAGCTAGGAAAATGAAAAAGCAGATTTGAGATATATGCAAACCTGTGCGATAGTTATCACTTCATTTTTTATAGCACATGCATGAGTACGTGACCTAGAACCAAAGCCTTGTCAGAAACTGTCTTTGATCTCACAGAAGTCTTTATTGTTTTTAGAACTATCGCATGAATTTTAAGTCTTTTTTTAGTTGCAGAGAGTTTTCTTTCCTATTAGTACAGGAAATAGTGGTGTTTATCTGGGGCCAAAGAAGTGGTTGAGTTTCTGAAGTGAGGAAAGGCATTGGAATTGAATTTCATGAATTAAATAGGCTTAATTTTTAAATTGAGAAGTTGACCTGGGCAGGATAGCACATCATGGGGTTGCCTTTCATGAATTTATTTGACTATATTCTCGGCCTGGATTCAGTCTTCAGTTTGGTTATTACAGTATTGAGCTCGTGTCTAGCTAGTCAATTTAACTGCTCTCCCTACAGCATCCCAGAATCACGGTTTGGGCAGGTTGCAGCCTGTTGCTTGGGATCTGGTCTTACGATATTCTTTTTACCTCTGATTTGAATCCAGTCAAGGGAGGAGAATTGAGTCATTTCTCTCTACTTCAAGATGAATAAGAGTTCTCTCTCTTTCTTTTTTTGATCAAAGGAACCCACAGTCATAATTATTTCAATTTTGTGGGGATTGGATGAGTGTCTTAGATGTATTTCCGAATGATAATAACTTAAAATCTTGTGTAATTTCTGCGAGCTTGGAGAGCTGTTTTGGTTGATTTCTTGTTTTCATTTTATTTCTATGTATATCGCGGATCCCCTTGTCCTCCATAGGTCCAGCTTTTATATTTCTTAATTTTCTGATGTGATTTCTTCTTCTATCCAAATAATTGTTGTACAATGCAAGTTCTTAACCTAGAGAACCCTTTCCATCTCATCACTAATCTGCTATTCTTTTTGGAGGCTTGGGCAGTTACAGTCTAACTTGGATGTTTTAATTGTTTATTTCTTATGCTTTTTCTTCACTCTCTCGACTCCTGCCAAGTACTGCTCATGGCATGACCTATTTCTACCCTGTGATATGGTATCTTTTTCAGATATGCACACTTACTTCCTAAGGATGAGGAAGCATTTGAGCATTACAACTCTTTCTCGGCCAAAAGACTTGATGAGGTAGTTCAACTTATTATATCTGGATGTTCTGGTTGCATTTATTAACCAAAGGCTCTGTAATATTTTATTAAGCTCCTTTTTAACAACCATTATTTCAGAATTTTTTAATTTTCATATTCATTTTCAACCACACATTTACACAATAAAATATTTAGCACAAAAATCCAAATTTTTTCCATACTTTTTAACCACACATTTTCTAAAAAATCACTATTCTAAACTCAATTTTCTCAAAATAATAGCCATCAAACATGGGCTAACATGTTATTTCTCTATCTTGGTTTAAGTGGTATTCATTAAGCACGTACTTCTTTTCCTATGGCTTACATGTGTGCCCGTGTATTTCATTGAGCTTTGGAGTGCCATATCGACAAGAAGATTTACTTTTCCTATGTACCCGTGAATCCCTGATGTTTATATCTTTCCTATAGTTTGCATGTGTGCCCATGTATTTCTTTGAGCTTTGGAATTCCATATCGACCGATTTCATATCTTCTGTGTACACTTCTATCCATGTTCCACTTATTTGTCACCACTTATTTGTCATTTTAGTTTCTTGTTTACGTTGGCTTTCAATGACAAATAGATATATTGAGTGTTAAAGTTAACATTGGATCTTTTATGGCCTTGGACAAACAGGCTAATAAGATTGGGAAAATTAATCTTGCGGCAACTGGAAAGGATCTCATGGATGATGAGAAACAAGGAGATGTAACTGTAGATCTTTTTGCTGCTTTAGACATGGAAAATGGGGCAGTTGCTGAAAGGTCCTTGGAGCTCGAAAATAATCAAACTTTGGGATTACTGATGGGGTTCCTTGCAGTGGACGATTGGTAATTCTGAAACTTGAAATCTGAATTGCAATTTTTTTGAGTAATTAGCTGTAGCTTGTCTCTCTGTGTGCATGTGTCTTGCTTGTGATGGTGCATGATTTATTGCCAAGTTTGTTTCCTGCTTATGATCATGGTTTCTGGTGCTTGCGTTGTCTTTGTCTGCCAGTTTAGTCTTAGCTTGCTACATGTTCTCTTTGGGGCCTTATAACTGTGACCAATTTGCGATACGTTTTTCCACTATGAAAATGATATTAAGAATTTGGAATGAACCTAGATAGCGTACTACAGTCAATTTCTTCTGTCTTTAGACGACCCATGAATCTCTCCAATGGAAATTGTGATGGAGATTTCGTTGAAGACTTTCCAGAAAAAAATATTCACACTTTATTGGCACTTGGCAGATAAATAGAATGTAGCATAATTTATACTGATATGGTACATAATTGTTTTAATTTTACGTTACAAATTTTTCCATTTAGTTAGTTTGATATTGCGTTCACTTATCAGTTTGATTTGATTTCACAGGTGTCATGCTCGTCAGTTATTGGACCGCCTTTCAACACTGAATCCAGTGGAACATATTGAAATTTGTGATGGGTTGTTTAGGTAAATGTTATCATCTCTTGGTAGCAAGGTCATATTAATCTGCCGATGACATGTTGCATGTACATTTACGTTTTTCTCTCTTTCTTAGCTTCTTTTCTGCTTTTAAGTTCATTATCTGATACTTTTGTGTTTAATGTTTAGGCTTATTGGAAAATCAATCTCTCCGGCTTGTGAACTTGTTCGTCAAAACCAAATTTCAAATATTGATGTATTGCCTGGATCTGGCACTGACTTGATGGAGACAGGAAATTCATCCCACAGTAGATCTTTTATCAATCTTCCTAAAGAGCTTTTTGAAATGCTTTCTGCTGCTGGACCTTATCTTTATCGCGACACTTTGTTGCTGCAGAAGGTCTATGTTCTAGTTTGGCCCATCTAATTAGTCACTTTCTGGTACTTCTCATTAATATTAGTTTTTTTTACCTTACCTCACAGACATCCAAAGTGTTGAGAGCTTATTACCTTTGTGCACTTGAGCTTGTCAATAATGGTTATGGGGCATTTAATTCTCATACTGTTACTAATGGAAATGAAAATCCACGCCTCCACCTGAAGGATGCGAGGTTAAGAATTGAGGAAGCACTAGGAACATGTCTTCTTCCTTCATTACAGTTGATACCTGCAAATCCTGCAGTTGGACAGGAGATCTGGGAACTAATGAGTCTTCTACCCTATGAGGTTGAATTTCAACCACTTGTACTCTTTCTAATTGAGAATCAGTTATGTTAAGCTGAATTGTGGTCTGATAAGTTGCTTCATTAGGCGCGCTACCGTTTGTACGGTGAATGGGAGAAGGAGGATGAGCGTTTTCCAATGATTTTGGCTGCAAGACA
The DNA here is from genome assembly GCA_035079005.1 of Fraxinus americana. NCBI lineage: Eukaryota > Viridiplantae > Streptophyta > Magnoliopsida > Lamiales > Oleaceae > Fraxinus > Fraxinus americana. Next base: position 47,840,041 of record CM068707.1, read on the forward strand.
AACAGCAAAGGTACAAATTCATTGTTTTAGGACTCTGATATCGTTAATCATTTATCATACAATTTTGCCACCTGTTGGTTTGCAGTTGGACACCAGAAGGATTCTAAAGCGCCTTGCAAAAGAAAATTTAAAGCAGCTTGGACGAATGGTTGCTAAATTAGCTCATGCCAATCCAATGACGGTGCTCCGGACAATTGTTCATCAGGTAATTTGCTTAGTTTGAGTGTCGCTTTGTCCATTTGATGCTAGACTTTTTGCTAAATGATGGATTTGAACTGTACATGCAGATAGAGGCATACAGGGATATGATCACTCCTGTTGTGGATGCATTCAAGTATCTGACTCAGGTGTATCTTAGTTTTTTATTTTCTGCTGTTATCTTCTCTCTCTTTTGTACACTTCCTTCTCTGTATTAGCAACTGAATGTAGATAAAGATTTTGTGCCAGATATAAGATGTTATGTAGGTGAATAGGATATCAATTTTTTGTGTAATGCTCTTACTGAAATTTGTTTGTTCAGAAAAAACATTATTTTTGCTGAAATAACCCCTATCCATTAGTTATGCCTTTGGTTTGTGTCTGCACATGTATACAGGCACACACAAACATAGGAGATGCACCTTGTTGTCAGTGAAGTTATGGGTGTCAAGTATGAAAGATTTCAATGAATCTAAGGAAGAACAGTACTAAGAAAAATTTTGCAGTTTGGTTTGTCACACACACACTCTTCTAGGTATTTAGCAACTTTATATTTCCTGACTTTTTAACCTCTTCCGCTCATTGATGGTTCTCCTGGAAAGGGTCTTAAAAGATGTGCAAAAAAAAAAAAAGAGAAAAAAATAATAAAATAAAAAGGGAGAATCTTGATAACTACAAGTAGTTATGGTAAATTTTGGTGTGAGGCAATTACTTTAATTCGCTGTGAAGTAATATATGAAATTATATGAGAAATAAGTCTCAATATGGATCCGATGTCCTTCTCTGTTATTGTATAATTTGCATCTTCATTTCTAACAAATGCATAGCAAACACTATCCCAACTCTGGTTACCATAAACATGCAATTTCTACATTTACTTACTTCCTCTTCTAGCCTTTTCATTTTGGTACGATTTATTTACTGTTCAGCAGTTCATGTTGTTTGGTAGATGAGTTCTTTTGGCCTGTTTAAATTGTTCGGTTTTTTACACTCGTAAAATGCATGCATTCAACAGCTTGAGTATGATATTCTGGAGTATGTCGTGATTGAACGATTGGCTCAAGTTGGGCGCGAGAAGCTTAAAGATGATGGCCTTAATTTGTCAGATTGGCTTCAATCTTTGGCATCATTTTGGGGTCACTTGTATGTTTCTTTTTCACCTTTATACTATTCCGGATTTGCTTGTTATGTTCAGATGTTACTGCGACATTATGTTCAGATGTTACTGTGACATACTGCTCGTGCTTTGTATTTTTGTGCTTCCTTGACAATGTAGTGTCTTAATTACTAATACATTGGTGAAATGCTGAATTACTTAAAATTGAATGACAATAATGAGTGACGCAGAATTTCTTTAGATGCTGTTAGCTTTTTTACTTGCCACATAAGTGGCCTAGACTTCAAATTCTTTACTTTATATTTTTTTTCTTTTCATTTTTATCTTCTACTCTACATTTATTTGTTTCTCAATGGGACTGGGTATTTGAACATGCTTTATTTAGTGTATTTATCCAGAGATTTCCGGTCTTTTAAGTAGTAAATACATTACATAATCTAGTCTAAATTTGTTTTAAATCAATCCTTTCTATAAAAAATTTAGATCTCCTGGGACGCTTTACCAGTTTGCAGAGTTGCAGATTAATCTCTGATGAAGCTGGTGACTGGAACTGGGGCTGGGGCTGGAGTTGTAGTGGACCTTGCACATGTTTGTTATTGGCTTTTTGATCGGATCTTCCCCTCTGGCCTTCTTATATTCCCTTGAATATGGGTAGAAAAATTCAGATCAGTGTTAGATTGGAGAATGCTCATATTGTTTGGTGATAGAGAAGCCATTCAGAGGGTGCAGGGTGACACCATTAAGTACTTCCTGCTCTTTTAATTCCCTTTTTCTGTTTGAAGTGCAAGATCTCTTAGTTTAAGGATGTCGAGATATTAGCGCATTTGGCTATTGGAAAGGTCTCTCAAGTCCATATATTCATATTTCTGCTGATATTGACGGTGACATCTTCGATTGGAAATTTAATATTGCTTTAACATGGGAAGATACCACTAGCAGTTAGCTCATGACATATTAGGTGGAGAAAAATAGATCACTGTGCTGGATCTGTCTCTAGTCTTTAAGGTGCTATAGGAGTCTCAAAAAATATCCCTTTATGTTACAAACATGCCTAAGTTGATGAGAAGAAAGCCTAAATTGTTGGAGGAATTACATTTGGGTATTGTGGAAAAGGTATTTTACTATTTGGATGCTGTAAATATTGATGGCCATCTGCTGCATTGCTTAGGGTTTGGATTTTCTTTTGTCCTTATAGTTGCTGCTAAATGAAATGAAGTTCGAGCTGAAGATCAGCTTTGGTGTGTATGTAATTGGTCAATAATGGCTTCATTAAGACTTTGTTTTGCTTGTTTCTGTATGGAATGGGCTTGGGACTTCGTGGATAATCTCAAGGAAGAGTTGGCTTGAACAAAGATGCATTCTTTTGATAATGATATTCAGAGTTTTTTCAGGATACTATGAAATTGTTGATAGTGTTCTATTTTCGAGTCTGACTTGGTCCTGAACAATATGGTGTTCTGACTTAGCACAAAAGTTTACTTTTAAGTTGGCCTCTTGACTACATCAAGAATGCCGTTGACATCTCAAGGAAGACTTGCTCTTGAATGAAAGATGCATTATTTTAATAATGAAGAGCGATTGGGAACAATTTTATATTCAAATTTCTCTCAGGATACTATGTCATTTGTCAGTAATGTTACCTTTTTGGATCTCTCTTAAGACTCGGTCTTGCTTGTTTCCTCACCTAATGGGATTCGGATTTTGCACGGAGTTGTATATGATTTGTGGTGGCCTCTTGACTACATCATGAATGTCATTGATAGTCTCAAATAAGACCTTGTACTTGAATAAGATTCATATTTTATTTAGGATGGCTAAAAACAATTTGATATTCAGGGTTTTCTCAGGGTGGCAATGTTGATATTATTACCGTGAAAAGAGGTTTATCAGTATGCAATTCAGTGACTGAGCACTTAACTTTGAAGTCTTGTTGGCAAGACATGTCTTGATGCAAGTTATTGGGGGTACTTGAACAATTCCGTTGTTTCCTCTGGAATTGATACTTGGAGTTTGGGAGACTTTTTTTGCAAGCCTCATCTATCAACTCATGCTCCAGTTTGCCATATCTGCTCAAACATAACCACGAGGTCTTTAACGAAAGGCATGAGAAAATTAGTTTATGTCATTGCTTTAAAATTATAGAATTCATGTACAGGTGTTGAATAAGTGCATCATGAATAGAAAACAACATAAAGAAATAGAACAGACTGAATGGTTTCATCAACTACCAGTTCTTCTATATGTTCCATTCTCATTTCTATTATGGGATTTGTTTTGGTAGTATTAGTGCCAGTATAATGTGTGTGTTTGTTTAAAAGGATAAAAACATAAATGGTAAAGTCTAGGTACATCCATTAAGATATTGTTCAGGGCATGAAGTGCTTTTAGGTGCATATTTTTTCCCATCTTGAATCACTTGATTTTCTGTGTCATAAATTTTCAAGTTTTATATTTATGTTATAATTGATGGACTGACATAAAAATTCATATAGATGTGAACATTTGTATTCTCATGAATAATAAAATAAATTTCCGTTTTAAACAATGTGGAAGTTATTATTACATTAATAATTTTTTTGTTTTATTCTACTTGCTGCTGTAAATGAATTATTAGGCTCTTTGTGTTCTATGTTTCCGTTCCATACATTTTTAATGGGATGTGAATATTTTTTAGAACTTCACGGTTAATCAGTTCTAGTCAGTATTCTGTTGGTTTTTATGATGTGTTCTATGTATTTTACCTTTGTGTTTTTAATTTTAAGCTCGAAAAACAATTTACATTCCTGACTAGTTACCGATGTGGTTGTCTAAGGGAATGGCAGAATCTCATATTATGTAGAAAATTCATTGAAATTGAGTAAGAGAACAAAGATGGAGTTCATTGTATAGGATTAGTTAATCTTAGTAACACCGAGAAAGTAAATATAGTGCTATAGATGGAAAAGAATGACAATTTCTTAAGTGTGATTAATTAGGGATCAAGAACTTGAAGTCAATATAAAGGTAGTGGAAATGTGAACTCTTTTGTTTGTCAAATAAAGGAAAGAAGATCCCTAAGTTTGATTCTATAAGGTGGTTAGAGATTTTAATCCATCATTTCTGTTGCTTATGATGTTCTTTTGAGGTCACTTTTGGATATCATGCATTATGACTAAAATTAAGCATTTCAACATTCACAATAAAATATTTAGATGTTGTGGTTTACACTTAAGAAATTAGGAGTATAATGATTTAATAAATTCTCAAAATAATTTTTTTTTCCTGTTCAGCTGAATTTCCTTGAAAAATATGAGAATAATTTCAAATTTGTCATAGGTTATATCATGTGCAGTTAGTCGTAACAGAAATATTACTTGTAAAAAATGCCGAGAAATATTGGTATACGTGGGTTATTATCATGTTAAAAGAATACAGTTTGATTTGGATATCATAGTGAGGAGCAAAGCAGAAGCTCTCAGAAATAGGATTGAATTGAAAATATGGATCTAACACAAATCTGTTAAACCTCAAAATTAATTTTAAGGACCAATCAGGTTCCCCATTACAATCTCCCATGGCTATCCTTTTTTCAAATTTTGGTTGTGCATGAGTTATGCATTGGTTTACGTGAAGTATTGGTTATCCAATGAGACGTGTTTCAAAAATAAGACAAATATATTCTTAATGGAGCTATATGCTTTCTTCAGTTCAATTTGATTTCGTCAAATGAATTTATACAGATACTTTGTTGAATAAAGTAATGTTCCTTTGTAGAAAACTTTTATTCTGTTTGGCAAACTTTATAAATGATCAAACTTCATTTTCAAACATTTCAATGGACCCACAAGTTACTGTCCACTTAGGGAAGTCCCATAGTTAGCTGGGGCAACTGAAGTTGTCAGATCAAATCCAAGCTTTCAAGAAAAGAAATGGATTTAAAAACCGTTTATAAATTCTTTCCAGACGGAGCATTAGTCCATAAAGTTTGACGTTCCGTGACTTAGTGTTAGGGCTAGTTAGAAAAATGCCCAGATCACTATCAGCAAATATTACGGAGAGTTTCATCACTGTCTTTTACACTGATTGAGTGTATGAATACTCAGGATTAATATTCGACAATGATACCGTGTAATATATTGATGATTATGTTATGGATTGTTGTTAGTTCATAGTTGTAACTTGAAGTTTATCGTAGAATTCATGGCAGATCCTACAAATCCTGATGTCCTTATTGCATTCCTCTATATATTTAGTTGATTATTGTTTAATATTTATGACATCATTCTGTTAAAGAATTGGTCATGTTCGTAGGTGTAAAAAATATCCATCAATGGAACTCAGGGGTCTTTTCCAGTATCTTGTAAATCAGTTGAAGAAAGGATGTGGGATTGAGCTTCTTCTCCTGCAGGTTGTTTGACCCTAGGTTTGTTATTTGTTACGTCTACTTTTTATCATAATTTCTTATTGATTTTGAATTTTGCAAATGACATGTAGGAACTCATACAGCAGATGGCAAATGTTCAATATACAGAGAACATGACTGAGGACCAATTGGATGCCATGGCTGGAAGTGACACTCTCCGTTATCAAGCTACTTCATTTGGAGTCACAAGGAACAACAAGGTGCCTTAGTTGTTAGTAACTAGAATCAGTAATGTTATTTTTGACAGAGAGAAAAATCTGAGAATGACTTTGAAATATATTTATTCATTCTTTTTCTATTTCCCTAGCATAAGTAATGATCATTGGTTTGAGAATGCTATAAAATATGCATTCCATCTACAACAAAAACCTATTTCCTCCCCTCCCCATGGGAAAAAGAAAAGAAGAAATTTTTCCTATGCCGTTACCTTATTTAAACTCCCCTCACGATTAATGCAGCACAGTGACTTCTTGAGTTCTCCGTCTGTGGTTTTGATGATGTGTTTACATCTCCCTTGCACTCTTCTACGGAGTTAGTTCCCATTGATAAATATGTGCTTGTGACAAAAACAAGATTAGGACACGTGTTGATCAATCATAAAAGTAAAGAACCGTCATTTTGAAATATTGAACTGTCTAGTGTACATAACTGAACTGTCTGATTACCACATTAGAGTTTTGGAACTTCAATTTTTTCTCTCAAATGACTGATCCTAACACTTTTGCGTTTAAGTTGAACGCAAATCATAACCTTCTCTTATGTTTCATTTGCTAGAATTTAGGCTTTCTTTTATTTCATAACGTATTCTATTTCTAGAAAATATTAGCATTAGTTGATTAAGTATTCACATTTGTTATCACTTTTTTTTTTTGTCGTTGCAATGAACATTTATGTTCATGTAACTAGATATACAACTATCTACTCATCAATGAACTTGTGGCTTTTCTGTCATGCTCTATGTTGAAAGCAAAATTTTAATTACTAAACATTTTCCCCCATTTAAATGAGGTGAATTGATATTGTTGCTGACATGGAGCCAAAGTCTAGTTCGCACCCCTTTTTTACAATTGTACATGTGTCAGTCCTAGACGAAATATGAATCCTCCTTGCTCGTGAAATGGCATGTTGAAGACTTGATTTTTCACCTGGAAATTATCAACTGTAAATCTGTGGGAATCTTTAAAGTTTGAAATTCAACTTTTCTACTTCCTGCAGGCTTTGATCAAATCCACTAACAGACTTAGAGATGCTTTGCTCCCAAAAGAAGAACCCAAACTGGCAATTCCTCTTTTGCTACTCATTGCCCAGCATCGTTCTCTGTAAGTTATTCTGCATTCTTAATTGAAAAGTCAATATATTACTTAAATTATCATTTGTGTATACGAGGATATGGTATTATCATAATTCAGACTTCATCCATCGTGTCCTGTTTTTTCTTTTCCCATTCTACAAGTTATTTTTCCTCGTGGTGTGTGTTACAGAGGGAGGGAAAGAGAGCGGGTGGGGGTGGAGGTGGGGTAGGTGAAGTTCTCATTTTATTTCAAAATTTTCATATGTTGCAGTCCAAGGTCATGCTGCAACTGCAAGGGCTTCAGTTTTGCATGACAATTATGATATCAGAGAAGTGAATTTAATGTTGAGTATTTTAAATATTTTAATCTACAGAGTTGTCATAAAGGCCGATGTGCCTCATATTAAAATGGTCAGTGAACAGTTCGATAGATGCCACGGAACCCTTCTTCAGTATGTGGAATTTCTTTGTAGTGCTGTCACTCCAGTATCAAATTATGCTTTGCTGATTCCCACTCTTGATGAACTTGTACATCAATATCATCTTGATCCCGAGGTATCTCAATCTCTCTTATTGGCTATTTGAAGCTTGCTTTCCATCAAGTTATTTATTTGGCTAATAAGTACTGTGGAATGATTGAATTTCATTGATACTTTTATTCAAAAGAGTTGCAGAATATTTAATGTACAATTTTAACTAATTTAGGAAACTAAACTAGGAAAATATTCAACTAAACAAGCCCATAATCAGGGACTTAATTTCCTGATTACATACAAATATACAGTCACATGGATTTAATTCCCTGATTACACTCAACTATACAGTCACACAAATCAGGGAATTAATTTCATTGTATTATTCTATCATGATATCATAACTGTCGACAATTACTTCTAGCATATGATGTGTTAAAAGGGTAGCAACTGTCATAATTTATATGGCTTCAGTACTTACTAGAAAATGTTCTGGATGCTCTCTTGTTCAGGTTGCCTTTTTAATTTATAGGCCTGTAATGAGACTCTTCAGGTGTCAAAAAGCCTCCTGTGCTTTCTGGCCTTTAGATGGTAATGAAGAACTGCATCCTGCAACTTCTGAAAAGGATTCTGAAACTGCAGATGCATCTACATTGATTCTGGACCTTGGATCTTCTCGCAACCCTATATCGTAATATTTCGTTTTTCCCTCTATCTATAAAATTTTTGGTGCTGGTTTGGTTGTGAATACAATATTCTTGTTGATTTATGAGCAGTATCAATCTTTTGATAGAAAGTCGAGTGTTTTGTCTTTTTTTTTTAAAACATATTTTGTCTGTTGCAACTTCTCGCTGGCTGCTTTCTTTAATGCTTAACCATTTACATATAATGCAGTTGGCTCGATCTGCTTGACACTATCAAAACAATGTTGCCTTCAAAAGCCTGGAATAGTCTGTCTCCTGATCTGTATGCTACCTTCTGGGGTCTTTCTTTATATGATCTCTATGTACCAAGAACTCGTTATGAGTCAGAAATTGCAAAGCAGCATTCTGCTCTTAAAGCTCTTGAAGAACTTGCTGATAATTCCAGTTCTGCAATCGCTAAAAGAAAGAAAGATAAAGAAAGAATTCAAGAGTCTCTTGACCGATTGACTATGGAACTCCAGAAGCATGAAGAACACGTTGAATCTGTGCGACGACGGCTTGCTCTTGAGAAGGATATATGGTTGAGTTCATGCCCAGATACATTGAAAATAAACATGGAGTTTCTTCAGCGCTGTGTATTTCCACGCTGTACATTCAGTATGCCGGATGCTGTATATTGTGCCATTTTTGTCAATACGCTCCATTCCTTGGGGACACCATTTTTCAACACAGTGAACCACATAGATGTTTTGATATGTAAAACCTTACAACCTATGATCTGCTGCTGCACTGAGTATGAAGTGGGTCGACTAGGGAGGTTTCTATATGAGACACTAAAAACTGCTTATCATTGGAAGGTAGAAAATCCTGAATGTGGTGATTGCCATTAGTCTCTATCCAGTTAGAACTGTGCTCCATCCATGCTGTTCTGGAAATTAAAGCAATGAACTTCACGTATTCTAAATGTTGTCTGCTTTTGTGTTTACTACTGAAAAGTGCTTCATTTTGTAGAGTGATGAATCTGTATACGAACGCGAGTGTGGAAACATGCCGGGATTTGCTGTCTACTATAGATATCCGAACAGCCAGCGTGTTACATATGGTCAATTTATCAAGGTCAGTTAATGGAAATTTAATTGATCAGTATTGTTGGTCATGACAATGTAACTTAATTTAATTCTTTCAAACATGTGCATTTAATCAGAATATATTTGACAATAACTTAAGAATGAACATCTGTTTGCAACTACCATTGCTTAAAAGAAAGAGAAACATACCATAATTGATCATGTTAGGCATTAGGAAAAATGTTTTGATAAACCTAAACATGGCTCACTCCTTGAAAAGAAAAAGAAAAATATAAGAAAACAAACTTTGATATGCCTCAATCCTACAAAATGGTAGTCTTGTGAGTTAAATTTTGTAGGGTAAATGTTCATTATTAGTTATTTCGGATGATGATTGAAGTATGAAAATGCATTTGTATAGTTGGTTTAAGGCTGCAACCGTTAGTCCGATAGAAGGGTTGCCGAATTTCTTATCGTTTCTATCTTGTTTAACATGATAATGCACTCCTTGTGTATTATCTTTTATTTTTGATTTATAAAATTTACGTGATTACCTATCAAAAAAAAAAAATGAAAATGCATTTGTGATGGGGATAAAGATGAGAATAAAGATAGAATTTAGATAGGATTTTCTCAATCTTGCCTTTGTTCCATATTGTTCTACTTCAATTTGATTCGAGGTTCTTCAAATTTTACGGTTAAGAAATAGTTGAACGTACGCCTTTTACCAATGTGTTTGAAATGCGGTTATACTGAGCCTTGGTATACCTAGTTGCATTTCAGTGATTGAAAAGTACCATGCACGTTGAAGGGTAAGAGGAGAGAGGGTGCTAACATACCTCGTATAGGGAACTTGAATCAACATTTTGCAATGAAGTTTTATAGTTGAGCACCCTAAGTGGGAAGAGGACAAATCTTTTACTTCAAAAAAAAAAAAAAAGAATTAGAAATAATTATGTACATATAAGTCTGTCATTATTTAGTGCTTATGTAATAATCAAGGTTTCTGAACTTCGTAAAGCATAATATTTAATACCATTAAAGACTGACCTTTTTGTGATATTAAAGTGTTCTACAAGAAGACAAACAATTTTAAGAGACAGCTGTTTATCACATTGCAAAGTGAGCTGCAAAACCACGTAAAAATGTTAATTTCAAAAAAAATCTTTTATTGAGCTGCACAAAGTGGCCATTATTAATGGGGTTTTATCATCTAAAGGATCTTCTCTCATATTAGCTCAATTTTTTTCACCCACCGGTGAAGGAGCTGTTAAACTTGAGAGAAAAACTTAGTTAATGGAATCTAAGTCAAAACTTGTTTCTATTTGTAAAACAATTTATGCATGTCATACTTGCTACTTTGCAAGCACATTGGTGGATAATGGATGTATATCTATGTTCAAGCTATCAAAATATGCATGCTTGAAGTAATATCAAACCCCACCTCAACATTTTTTTTTAGTATGTCTGACCTTATTGCATATATCAATGATAAAATCTAGATAACCGTGGAAAATGAAGATACATAGATTATTTTATTTTTTGGTACAAATATTCATGAAGAGTTTAAGAGCTCAAAAATTAGATGATCCTCTGGATTGTTTTTCTCATTGGTAAATTCCTCTTCTGATTAATCATTTAAGATATATTTGTTGGCAATGGGAATGAACAGTTCAAGGTCACCAATACAAAGGTTGCACTATCAAATTTTCTGTGATAATTTATAGACTGTCTCGATGATTTATTTTCCCCCTTTCCAAGAGAACAAAATGAAATTATAATGCCAGTCTAAACTTTATCAGTATTTTTTCGCTTGTTAACCTAAATTAGATGTTTGCCTGAAGGTACACTGGAAATGGAGTCAGAGGGTCACTAGGTTGCTGATTCAGTGTTTGGAATCAACTGAGTACATGGAGATTCGAAATGCTCTTATAATGTTGACTAAAATCTCAGGTGTATTTCCTGTTACTCGGAAGAGTGGTATCAACCTTGAAAAGCGGGTAAATTATAAAAATAGGAAAGGTTTTTTTCTACTGGACATTCTCCAAGTGTTAGTTTTTGAGTTAGGGAATTGCTCATTGCCTTCTGTTTTTCCTTTGCATAGGTAGCTAAAATCAAAAGTGATGAAAGGGAGGATCTAAAGGTTTTAGCCACTGGTGTTGCTGCAGCTTTGGCAGCTAGAAAGGTAACATCCCATTCTATCCGTTCATAAACATCAATGGCCAAAAAACAATTATATTTGGAAAAAAGTGCTTTCATGGATGCAACGAACACATCCCCTTGTTGGTAATTCTGGATGATATCTTCTATGTACTATAGTCCTGTGTTGCACGCCGTGAATGCCCGGCATTATTCTATGCTTTGATTGGCTGATCTAATGATGTGATTCACTTTACTTTTTATGAATGACATTAGTTCATTTGTGGATGTCATGAGAACAATCTCCTTAATGGTTCTGGATTGTTTTCTGTCTATATGCATTGATTATATTTTTATAGAAATAGAGTCGTCTACTTGAATAGGTCAATCTAAGGATTGTCTGTTTTATGTTGTTGTATTGGCAGCCTTCATGGGTTACAGATGAGGAATTTGGCATGGGTTATCTTGAGATTAAGCCTGCACCTGCACCTGCACCAGCGTCCAAGTCTTTATCTGTGAGTGCTGTTGCCGTGCACAATGTGGCTGGGACAAATGTTTCTCCAGCTGAGCCTGCGGGGAGTAGAACTGTTGCTGCAGGAACCTTACATTCAGATTCTGGGAGTTCGGGCAAAGACGTTAGAATGAGGTCTGATGGAAGGATAGAAAAAACAGAAAGCAACTCGCTAAGATCTGATCCTTCACATTCAAAATTAAAAGGTGGTTCAGTTAATGGAATAGATGTTCAATCTTCTGTGCCGTCTACCTTACAATCTGGAATATCCGCCTCAGTTGAAAATCTAAAACAGCTAGATGAATCTGCAAATAAACAACTGGAAGAAAACTCAAAAGTTACTCCCAAGACGTCAATGGAATCTGAGGTATGTTGCTAAGAACTTATTCTTGCATTCAACAGTGAATGAGGACTGCAAGTTTACAACCGAATTTAAAATAAGATTTCTCACCATTTGCTGTTTGTACATTGTTTGCATGCTTGATTGCATTTCTCTTGCTCTTGATCACATACGAGCGTACACCAAAAATTCTGCCAGTCAAGTAACTGTTCTCTTTCCTCCTTTGACATTGTATTTTTTCTTGACGCAATGAAATGATGAACACTACCTCAATTCCAAGTTTGCCTTCCATTTAGTTGGAACTTATATATATATATATATATATAACCTTCACTGTTAAATACTTGTATGGGAATTATGGTGTATTCTGTGTTTTTTAATGTTTGTGTGCAAATATTGGAGAATAAATTATTAAATTCTCATTCGTGATTTTAAGAACTTTACACAGTTATACAGAGAAGTATGCATAATCTACACAATAAGGAAATTAGTAAATAGCTAATGTAGAGAAGCTAGGAGAATATGAACAAAGGCAAAGCATCCAAGTATTTTTTGTCACTGGCGTGAATTAAAAATGATGAATTTTTTTGGAAGTACATTAGAAGGTGTTTTAAGACCTTTGTTAGCTTCCGATTATCAAATAATATGTTAAAATTACTTCTATTGACCTAATTAAGCCCCTGTTCATAAGAGTGACGCGAGGGATGGGCAAACCAAAATTAACTCGGTCTATGGTAGTTGCCAAGGAGCTAAGTGCTTTAAGCCTTCTTCTAGATCTAACAATGCATAGAATGGAATGGGGAAGGAGGATTTGTGTAATCGTCCCAAAGTTTTTGGGAATGAGGCTTAAGTTTGTTCTTCTATTAATGAATATGATGGCCTCAGCAACTTGTAATAGAAGTCGGTTCTTCTTTCAGCAATATTGTTTTGCTTTGTGGTGTTAAAGTATGATCTGTGACCTGAAGAAAGATGTACGACGAAAAATGCAAATATTTTGTTTAGGATTCTTTGTGCGGTGAACTACTGTGCAATTCTTCTTCCTTGCGAATTAATCATACTAGTCAACATTCAATTCTTCTCAAAAAGAACGGCTGAAACAGCAATAGTTGAACAGGATTTTTTGGCCATCTGAAAGAGAGGTTTTTGCCTTTAGTCGTTTAGAGCTTTGAGATGAACAGGGTAGTTTGCGGAAACTAAAAGTTGGAATTCGTTGGTTTTTATTTTCTTAATTTTTAATTTAAACAGTTAAAGGCCAAAACATCCCAGCCATTGACCACTATATCCCTCTAACCCTGCTATTGAACACAAACTGTGGATTTGATTTCCAGCTAACAGCGGTGCCAAATGAGGTGAAGCTATGAATAATTTATGGAAGATTGTTTTGCATCATTGTGTTTGTTATGGAAAGTGGATGGTTTATGTAAACAGATTAAAATAACAAAACAATAATTTAAATAAAAGAGAATAGGGTTACAAATGCTTGCCTAAGAGAGTCGCAAAAATGCTATAATCTTGTGGCTTCCATTTTCTAAAAAACCCCTATTGAGGCCTGCTTTAATTTTATTAATGGGTTTGCTACTGCTCCACCGGTGTCTGAAACTACAAGTCTGTTTGGTAAATTGAATTTGCTTGTTCAAAATTCTAATATATTGATAAGCATCTGTATTATTAAAGGGTATTTAGCTTGAACTGAAGAACTGTAAAAATGGAATTCTAGGCTCTCGAGAGCCCTACTCTCTCTTACCAGTCACTTAATTTTTTTCCTGAAGAATCTACAAATTCCTCGACCCCTTCATTTATTTGGTGCCTAATCTACTCCCAAAACTTCTGTTCTCTTTCCTTGCTTGCTACTTCTTTTTTCTTTCCTTGCTGATTTCCTCCTCTCTCCTTGCTAACATATGTCCTGCGGACGTGGGTCTATCTTCTATATCCATTGCTTCTCTGTTAAACTTGATGTAGAATCCATCTCGATGGATTTCCTAGTGTCTTTACTTAAAAACTAATAACAGATTGTGATCATGACAATAAGCGTAAGCACCCCTCCCCCGCCCCCCAAAAAATAAAAAATAAAACTACTCTCCCACTGACGACTTCGGCACAAGGTTTCTGTTATATGTTACTATCAGAATTATTATTGATTAGTTTATACATTTGGTGCTCCTGGTGTGTTGGTTCCTCCATTTATTGTTATTATTCCTGGTATGTTGGTTACTCCAATTATTGTTATTATTTTTATACTTCAGAATCTTGAATGTCCTTTTCAAGTGTTATTTTTGTTTGTTGTCTTTGTACAAATTAGCTTCTTGATGCAGGTGAGATCTGCGGTGAAAAGGTCAACTGCAGTTGGATCTCTTGCAAAGCAACCAAAGCAGGAACTTGCCAAAGATGATGGTAAATCTGGAAAAGCTGTTGGCAAAACTTCAGTCTCATCTTCTGGTGATAAAGATATATCTGTTCATCCATTTAAGAGCAGGCAAATTGGGATTGCTTACATTTCTTCTGCAATTGCAGGCAATCCTAGCGTGGTTTCAGCTTCAGCAAAAGGAACAACCTTATCTACTAGACCATCTGATCATAAAATTGAAACAAAAGCAGAGATTGCAAACTCAAAGTCTTCAGATTCAAGGGTTTCTACTGGGAAGGATGACGGAACTGACACTTCGGATCTGCATAAACAGTCATCTTCCCGACCTATTCATTCTCCCATGCAGGACAATCTTGTTGCTAAGTCTGTTGATAAACCACAAAAGAGAACTAGTCCTGCTGATGAACTTGATAGGTTAAATAAGCGCCGAAAAGGAGAAATTGATTTAAGAGACATGGATGGGGGTGAGGTTCGTTTTTCTGAAAAGGAGAGGTTAATTGATGCACGGGGTACTGATAAACTTCATCCAGCAGATTTTGACAAACAAGGATCTGATGAACTGAACATCAGTAAGGCCACAGATAAGCTTGCAGATAGATCTAAAGATAAGACCAGCGAAAGATATGACAGAGACTACAGGGACCGGTTGGAGCGTCCTGAAAAGTCACGTGGGGATGATATTTTGTCTGAAAAATTGAGAGACAGGTCGTTGGAAAGGTATGGAAGAGAACGTTCTGTTGAAAGAGTCCAAGAGAAAGGTGCTGATAGGAACTTTGATAGGCTAGGCAAGGATGATAGAAATAAAGATGACAGAAGTAAAGTCCGGCATAATGAAGCCCCTGTGGAAAAATCAAACGTAGTTGATAGATTTCATGGGCAAAGCTTGCCACCACCTCCACCTTTGCTCCCTCACGTCATCCCCCAGTCAGTTAATGCCAGTAGGAGGGATGATGATGCTGATAGACGGTTTGGAACTGCCAGGCATACACAGAGACTTTCTCCAAGACACGATGAGAGAGAGCGGAGACGATCTGAAGAGAATATTTTATTACAGGATGATGCAAAACGTAGAAGGGAGGATGATTTTCGAGATAGGAAGAGAGATGAGCGGGACTCGTTATCAGTTAAGGTATCTCGCAGTGTTCTCTTCTGACTTCCATCAATTTTATGTATGTGTGATTTATATGTCTAGAATTTTGTAAATCCCTTTTAATTTAATTATTTTTGTTTTCGATCGCACATAAAATCCTTGCTTGAATATGTACTGTGCAAGTACATATTTGGGAGAACCACAACGGTAATAATCCATTCTGCACCTTCATACTTTCATCCACGATCCACTGATTATCTGCTTCATACTTCCACCCATAAATGCACATTGTGCAGCCCTTAATTTATGCAAACCATTGGGAGATCAGAGATGGGTGCAAATTTGAAAGATCCATCAAATTAGGTGGTGGTGTCGCAACCATTCTCACCCATCAAAGTAAATATATTATGATTTGTTTTTGGCGGTTGCTTATTGCCTTTGTTGCATGAATACTTCAACTAGGGTAACGTGTTCGTGTCAGACACGTGTCGAATATCGATACTCCTCTGACACTCTAACCATGATCATTTTTCAATTTTTTATTAGAAATATTATATATTTTTGACAAATTAATAAATAACAAATATGTACTTACATTTAAAATATTTCAACAAGAAAAATTAATAACAAATATGAAACTAAATTTATACTACATAAATGGAGAGTTTTAATGAATTTAATCGTGTAAGCGATTTGTCGTGTCCGTACTTTTTTGAAAAATTGCGTGTCAGCATATCCAACATGTATCGTGCCAGACACGTGTCGGTGTCAGTGTATCATAGCTTATTGTTAAACAATTTTATGATTCGGGTCACGGTTGTATGAATGTGTAATTTTGTTTTGTATACTGCCCAACAGTTTTTAAGTCTTCTCTTTCTTCTAGATGGAGGTCCAAAGTATTTGCTTCTGATGCTGCTTGTATTTTATGACTTGCACGTGTAGGTGGAGGAAAAAGAGAAGGAGAAGGAGAGAGAGCGGGAGAAAACAAACATTCTCAAGGAGGAAATGGATTCCAATGCTTCTAAGAGGCGGAAACTGAAAAGGGAGCATCCACAATCAGAACCTGGTGAGTATTTACCAGCAGCACCACAACCTTCTCCCCTTTCAATTAATTTGTCACAGTCATATGATGGAAGAGAGAGGGGAGATCGTAAGGGGGTTATAGTCCAACGTCCAGGTTATATGGAGGAGCCAGCTCTCAGGATTCATGCCAAAGAAGCAGCCACTAAGACAACCCGTCGTGATACTGATCCGTATCCTTAACATTAAATATGTCGCTAGTATCTGCTTGTTACTATTTCATCTTGGACACCATGGCCTTTTTGCATCTCAATTTTTCTCTTATTGCATATCTCCATATTTTGCTGTTATCATGTTAAACACGCCATGGTGATTATTCATCTGGCATAACATCTCGGAATAATTTTTCAAAGAATAATGATATTCATCATTAGTAAAGATCATCATCGATCTAGGTGGCAGTGGATCCCCTAATTCATTGTAAAATGGAGTTGTGATGCTTTTTAATGCACTGGACGATGAATTAAGGAATCCACTGCCACCTAGATGAGTGATCATCTCAATGAATGATGAATAGCATATTCTTTTCCAAATTTGGTCGTAGTTTTGGTTGTTACTTATTTATTCGCCCAGGTTTCAAATGATTTAGTTGCTTTATCTTGCACGTGTTATATTCATTGCTTACTTGTAGTTATCAATATTGGTAATAATTTTGTTAAAATTATGAATTTCTTAACAAGAGTTTTAGAATGTACGACAGAGAGTGGGATGACGAGAAAAGGCAGAGAACTGAACCAAAGAGGAGGCACCGCAAATAAAAGAGACGCCGACAGAAAATTTGTCTTAGTATGAAGCAAGCCTACATTGCGGAGTTTTCATCAACATTCAAAAACTAGATGGGTCAAGGGATTCTGCCATTCGCTCTTGTTCAATGTTTTTTTGGGTGACATCAGGGATCAATTGGGGTATAATTTTTCTCTACGTTCCAGGCTTGACTTTGATTTGCTCCATTATATTTGAGGTATACTGATAGTACCTAAGAAGTAAAAATTTTTAGTAGCTACCAACTGTAATTCATGCTGGAATGTTTGTTATATATACAAGCTGTAAATTGAGTGCTAATTTTATGCTACTTTGATGACGCCCTGAAAGCTTTTGTACCAGTAAGATAAATTTCATTTTCAACATTCCTGTAACATGTATTCTTTCATTATTTGATTTTCAGCAATTTTGAGCACTATTAAATGAAAATCCATAGGAAAAGTATGTTTTTATTTTTTTGAGTTTAATGAGCTTTTACATGTACAACAAAATAAGAAAAAATAGGGTTGATGTAAACTTAATCTAGTTGAGTTGGGGATCAAGTTGGTTGTATGGTCTTTTGCTTCTATAATAATGCCATCTGTGCATTTTTTCCCTTACATTCTTGTTGACATTCTCTTTGTTTTTAAAAAATTGTGGATGAGAAAAGTTTTTTTTTTTTAAGCTGTCCAATTGTGTGTTTCACATTACACAATGTAAACAATAATATAAAAAACGATGTACATGTAACATGATTGTTGCTTTTATAGAAACTAAATTTACAAAAACTTAGAAGGTATATATAGTAGACAATATTTGTGATCTTGCAAGGTGCGTGCAGAGGTAGACGACGATTATGATCTTGCACAAGATCTAATAGAAAAGAACCTACTCTGGGTCACTGGATTTAATTTTCTTAGCTTGTCTGGAGAAAATTATAAGTCAAATTTCACCCGTTATTTTCCTGTACGTGGGCCCTACTTGTGAGATGAATGGTACAAAATTGCAGCTTAACAGTCAATTTATAGATTAAAATGCAGCTTTAAAGCTGGGGCAGACATGCAAGCCTGTGCATGGTGCATATTAAATCTACTTAAAAATTCAAGTCCAAAGTTAATAATAAATTTTAATCCACACCTTACAAGATCGACAATTTCTTATCCATTTATTGAACCTTTTTTTTTTTACTTCTTTTCAAAGTTCACTAAACGTCTAATTTTAATCTACAATAAACAGGGCAGGAATTAGCACTCAAATTTCAATGTTACCTCATTAGACAAACTAACGGAGTTGGTTCTCTGTGGCATGATTTTAGACGTTAAGTTGAGATGGTCAGAAAAGTTGCTACTACCAAATTGAATCAATTTTTCATAATTTACAAAACAATACGATTAGTAGCTCAATGAATTAAAATTAAAATTTGGAATACAAAATCCTAAAACCAGAGTTCTGTACATAACTGTTCGTCATGAAAATTTTTAAGACATTGAACATGATGACTAGTGAAGTGATTCCGTCCATTTGACTTTTAGAGGTCAAATAGACAGAATCTGACCAGGACTACTTTCACACCAAAACCTTGGGTTGAGGAAGGCAGTGCCAAGAAAAAGAGAATCAGGACATTTGTAGTGCAAGGCTTATAGGTCGAGGACCATATATGCAAATTTCCTGGCACATTTTTTTACAGCACGAATTAAAATTCAAGAGCTAATTCACAATTTGAAGACAAGGAAGCTAAGTATCCTGTAAAATGTATTAGCAACTTCATACGATCCTACTTTTTATTTGGTATGCAATGACAAACTGGTACATGTAATCCCCATCATAGTTTCAAAAATATGCCAGAAAAATGTGGACCTTGCTAATGCGGAGACTATTAAAAACTAAAGATACAGCGGATGGATGTGGTGGAAAAGGAAAATGGAAACAAAAAATGCTCAAATAGGAGATGGATGAATGAGAACTTCTCAATGTGTGCTCATAACAGGTCTTAAGGTAGGCCGACCAAAAAGAATTCCCTTGATCCTAAGATGGGAAATGCACCATAGGAACTAAGAGTACTGCACCAGAACCAAAAACAACAGGGTCAGTCACATAAAACGCAGTCAAATGCCACAGCAAGAAAATGAAGATACAAGTGAACAAAAATATCAATAGCAAATCAGCTTTGGTTACGTAGGAGGAAAAGCCCCATACAACAATCCACTCCAGAGAATTGTAACATGTACACTGAATGTATCTTAGCTTGTGAAACAGAGAAAGAAAACTGAACAGAAGCAATAAGAGTTGATAATGATCACAGCCTGAGTTTGCAATGAACACATTCCCCCACCAGCCCATATCTCCAGCCCTACCTCACTATCTCTCAAGACAGCACAAAATGCATAATTTAAATAGTAATAAACTTTCTTACAGATCTGATTTGATTTGTAGAGGGGAAACAAAAACAAAAACATTAATCTGTTTTGCTGTTAAATACATTATAGCACACAAGAGACAATCTTAATCAGAGAAAACCTTAATTATAGAATGACAAACAACGGCAGTTCTTAAAAGTATAAAGGCTGGAAGGGGAAGAAGTGACTTTTTCAAAAGCCTATCCAAATAAGAACAGTTCAATTGGTCCAGTTATGAGGCAGTTGCCAATCATTGTGGGTTTATTTGATTACTAAATAGACCTCACGAAAATGAGGGCTCAAGGCAAAAATATACCAAGGAACCATGTTTTTAAGGGTATCAAAGCCTGAAAATGTCAACCTAATTTTGGTTTGACATGCATGCAATGAATATAGCTGGTACTTAGGAATAGTTGAATAGTTTTAATATTTTGTTGATTCTTCACATGGACAGCTCTGCTTATTTTTTTAGCAGTAGTAAGGGGTGCAAAGTTGAGCCATGCCAGAGAAAAGTGAGTGACCAGGTTCTTACACTTCTATGGGCTATTGCTAGTTTGGCTAGTTGGTCTAACTTAGGTAATTATTCACCCTAAAAAAAGTCTGCAACTCTCTGCTTACATCATACTAGACTACTTCAGATGGGAATTAAATATGATCTGTCCATGCTTTTTCCTTGTGCATCAGCATAATTTTTAACTAGTAATAGCTTAGCTAGGATGGTAAACCAATTTTATTAATTATTTATCTTATTTTTATATATTTGAATTGGTCAAAGATAATAGTGAATTAGTGATAGGTTGTTATATGTAGATAGTGGATAAATTATTTCAGCAACATTGAGTTGTATATGGGAGGTTAATTTATTGGTTTCTTGGAACATCAATACTATCTTGGGACATCTAGTTTACTCGAATTAACCTACTCTTTCTTATTTTCTATTTTTATTATTTCATTTATAGTGCAGACAATTTGTATAGGTAGTATTTGGTATCAGAGTTGGGCATGAACCAATCACTTGAGCAACGAGTGGAATGATGGGAGAATGGGGAGTAATATCTAATAGACTAGGAACATTTGTGCAAGATGAATGAGATATTTGAGATGAAACATCATTGCAATCTTCTTCAAGTGACAATATATCAAACATGTCTCATCGGTCTAGATGCAATGCCCTGCACATGCACAACAAAGCAACAATATAGTCGCTTCAAAGCACACCCAAACTCTGTCCCCATCCAATTCTCACACAACAATCAATAAATTCAAGGTCATGCTTGATTTTGTGCCGGAGTGGATATTTGAGTTCATGCCTGTACTGGATTTTGATTTTATGACAATGAATGGTGGCTACATTATTGGAACCACTGGCCCTCAATATTGAATTTTAGTTAGTACCATTGTATGAAAATAAAAAAGAAGGGACGAATCACCATGAGACTTCAGACCTGGGTAATCTTAAAGGTGATGCAATAATCACATAGGCTGTTCATATAAGCAAGGGAAGCAATGGAACTTAAAACCAGACGTAGAGTGACACTTGCAAGAAGCACAGACAAAAATACATCGTATCACCTGAGTTGAACTTGTGAGCCTGGACGTAAGTTCTTTTTATTGAGTTGATTCGATGATTAAAATTCTTCTTCCTTTATTTGGGTGAATTTATTACTAGAGTAGCTGCTTCATTTGAAGTTCTTTTTAATTGGCAAAACAACTAGAGCATTACAAAATGATTTGCAAGAGAAGGATTCTGAGGGCCCTAAATTCCACAACCTTTTGTCAATAAGGTTTCACGTAAACGATCTCATTAAATCGTCAATGAAGATGCCAAGTCTAAAGCTCCCTCCCTCTCAAGTTTCTCCCAAACCGAAAATTCCAATTCATCATACCACTTCCAGAGAGTTGACAGAGAGAATTTTTAGGGCCTTTTTAATCAAATAAACATTACGGAGTCCTGAAGACTTGAGTGTAAGCCTCATCCATAATAAATTTAGGTTGGTAGCGTGAATCCTTTCATTCCTCCTTTAATCCATCTCCCCACTTCCATCGATATGAGCATCAATACTATCAAAGCCTTCACATACATAGTAAACTATATTATTTTTGGTCTACCTCTACCTCTACCTTTACCTCTTTCTCTTTTAACTTGTGTTACTGGGAACATATCATTCTTGTGAATGAAAAATTCTTTAGGTCTTCGAAAGACAAACGACGTGCACAAAGTACATAAGTTAACATTTCCATAGATTATTCCCAACTAATGCCACCTCCAATTGTTGACATATATTATCATTTCTTGTTTTATCCATATTACATTTAGTCAGTTATTGTTTTAAATCCTTATTTCGACAACATTCATCTTATGGATGTTTTGTCCTTCAACTACCTATCAGTACCAAAAAGTATAGTTTGTCTAATCACCATTATGTAGAACTTACATTTCCTCAAACCTTTTACTATTCTAACTCATGAGAAGAAAATCCCTCAATTCTTTCAAGGATTTGTCATTGAAGCCCATCCATATTTTTGGAGAAAATGAACTTCTGAAGAATGTAACCCACATGAAGCAAAACGAATGCACCATATGGACTTGGAAAATTAGTATTAAATCATGCACAAGAGAAATATCACACAACTTTCAAGAAAGAGGAAATTATACCAACTTCATATTCCTCCTTCCTTCAATTAAGAGATAAGGAGCAAATGCAAGACTGGCACAATTATTTGAATCAAATCAGTTCCTTCGATACTCTTATCAAATTTTATCCATAAATAATAAATTAATACTTAACCTACGAATGGCTTTTCTTCCGTGTGAATAACTAAAAATCAATATAAACTAGAATTGCCAGAATTTCCTATATAATTCTTATGTTATTAGTTACTGTAGAAAGAAACAAACTTATATGTATTCATTCAAGTGTCATAGCTGAAAATCTTTTCTGCTCATTGTTTTACCAGCTGGATTAAATCCATATATAAACCAGACCATCATCTAAGTGATCACCTTCATTAGCATCAAGGCGTATCTCATACACAACTTGAGGATTAAAAAAATGCCAACTATAATTAACAAACCTTATGCACAAAGCTACAAACTAAACCTTCGAAAGGGGAAAAACAAGGAGCAAAGGATTCCATCAAAAAGTCAGAAGAGAAAGTATAACAACAATTATCATCCATATATAAACATTGTGGGTATAAGATGGATAATGTTTGTGTAGAAAGAAATGTGCATATTTATGCATGAGTGTAATGTAAGAGATTGATACGTCACTAATTACATACATGTAGTTAGTTTTTGAGAACACAAGCATTATCCTTTAACATAAAAGGGGAGAAAATGTACAAGATGGATATATCTTACCTGCAATCTCTAGTTTGAACCTTTATCTTTGCCCTCATTTGCAACAGCATCGGTCACCAGGGCCATTGGTCTCTGATCTATGACCTCGTCTATAATGCCAAACTCCTTTGACTCTTCAGGTGTCATGAAATAATCACGATCCATATTCTTCTGAATTACTCCAATAGGTTGTCCTGTATGCTTTGCATATAGCGCATTCAATGAATCCCAAACCCGAACAATCTGCTTGGTGTGAATTTTCATGTCCTCGGCCTGCCCACTGTACCCACCAGAAGGCTGGTGAATCATAATGGTAGCATTTGGGAGAGATCGCCTCTCACCCTTTGCCCCAGCAGCCAAGAGAAGAGAAGCCATTGATGCAGCTTGGCCCAGGCACGTGGTGCTGATTGGAGATCGGATGTACTGCATAGTATCATAGATAGCAAGACCTGCATGAAAAATCATATTCCAGATTCAGTTTGTAAATATTGGCAATCAAGTATAATGTATGATATAAGTACACTAAATAAACCTCAATTTGGGGCAAAATTGAATCTTTTCTCAAGATTAAGGATGAACTTGGGAGTGAGAAAAGAAACATTAAGTCGGCATGGCATTTTCATTTTCTGATGCCTCTTAGAGGTCCAAAAAGATTCAGTAATTTTAATATAAAGACACATGTAAGGAAAAAAATGTATAATCAATGTTCAACTACAGCTGAAAATCATTCCAATTTTAATCTTGATTTCGCCTTGGGACAGAAAAATTCTCTTGACTGGGCCAAATACTTCAGACCCTCAACATCAACTATCATAGTATTTGAGAAAATTATAATTTTAGTGACAGTTGTGTTATGATATTTGCAAAAAGAAAATATAAGTCAGAAATGAAATGAAAGGAGGAAACTATCAATGACAGTGCGACCGGGGCAGCATTTGTATTTTCTGATGCCTCTTAGCGGCTCCAGCAAATTGAGAAAATTAATAAACAGAAAAAAGTAAGGAAAATGTATAATTTACATATTAGTTTCCTTGCTATATTTCTAGAAGTTTAACTACGGCTGGAAAGCAGAAATCAGTCCATTTTTAATCTTAATCACCTTAGGACATAAAAATCCCGCCTGACTCCTCAAATTTTGAAAATTATAAATAGATATTCACTGGAATAGTAGTGTAACGATCTAATATGTGGACGATTGTATCCCACATAGCTTGTAAAAAGGCATTCTTTTGTGGTCTATAAGCACTTTGTGCACCCTCTCCTTTCAGGAGTGGTTCTACCAAAAGCTGTTGTTATCCACAGTGAAAGGCCCGCTTGTGGGTTTATAAGCAGTTGTAGCGCCCTCTTATTGAATTTACTAAAAGTGATTGTTACAGGCAGTGACAATTGTGTTTCGATTCTCGAAAAAAGAAATATGATTCCGAAAGGGTACCAGCAGTCACGGCTCCACCAGGGGAGTTGAGGTACATGTGGATGGGTTTAGATGGATTCTCGGACTCGAGGAAGAGAAGCTGGGCGACAACGACGTGGGCAGTGTCGTCAGAGATAGGGCCATTGATGCAAATGATCCTTTCCTTGAGCAGGCGAGAGAATATGTCGTAGGCGCGCTCCCCCCGGGAAGAGTGCTCAATCACCATCGGTATAAGGCTGTACCATCTCCCATTTTGTCTATAATTACTACTCCCAAATGGTATTGATTGTTTTATGTGGCCATTGATTCCGCTCCACAGATTGCGAGTAAGGATGCTCGTCCGCATCATCTTTGCTTCGCTTAGGGTTCTTGAGTCGCTAATTGTTCGGGTTACATTAGTGAAAACCGGGAAAATGACAGCAGAGGTCCTCAATCGTTTAACAATGCATCACTTTGATCCTCAATCTTCAAAACGTTGAGAAAGAGTTCATTTTCAAGGATGCGTAGTCCCCTAAATTACAGTAAGCACCTGTTTGGTGGGGGATTAAATCAATTTTTTTAGTAAATTTTGACAGAAATTGATAAAATGCGTGATTGAAAAGTTGTGGAAGCCATAAAATATATGGTTGAAATGAATTGTTGATTTTGATTTAAATTAAAATATAAATTTTAATTGGTATCAAACATGGGCTAAATGTCTCTATGCCCATAAGAAAAAGAAGCTTGCTTAATTATCGCTCCATAAGTAATTGGTTTCCACGTAATTAGAATGTTGTATCCTAAAATGCAAACAGTAAGACGAGAGTTATGCCTATGATTTTAGATTAAAATGTTAAAAGATGTGTCTTTTGATCTCAATAGATTTACTAGTGAGAATTTGTCATGGAATGCATCCTCATTTGGAAGATGAAGGCATAGATATGTGAAATTTAAAATTAAATTAAATTTCAATTGATCAAATGGAAATTAAATTGAAATTCAGCTCCAGATTGATGACCATTATTGAGAAAAAATAACCTTTTGAATAGTAATTTTTTAATGAGCGTGTTATTAAAAAGTAAGAAATAAGTTTTGAATTTACGTGTAAAATATTTTATTACATAAATATATGGTTAAAAATGAGTATGAAAATTTAAAAAAAAAAGAATTGTTCAAAAGGGAAACAAACAAGGCTGAGAACCTGTCTGCCAGCACTTTTTCCCCAGATTTTCAGTCGTTTTCTGACCGTTGCCAGCCGAAATTTTGGACTTTTCTCTCACACTTCACTTTCCAACGGACTGAAAATTGCTTTTAATTTTGTCAAAACGTGCTGCCAGACAAGACCTGAATAACATTAATTCAGATAAAAGAAATCTTCTAGTAGAAGAGATACTAAAATGAAAGGTAGATGACTTAAGTGCTCTTTTACAAAAGTTGGAGACCCTCGCTGCTATTTTCCTTGCTGATCGAGCAACACTCGTATATACATGAGGCACGATTTGTATAGACCAGGACGAAACAGCTATGGAAGATAACTTCAAAGTTCGAGTAGACAAGGTATTTGGGTCGCTGGGCAATACGGCGTCGTCTTTGAGCGTTAACCCTTCAATGTGGCGCCTCACAGACGATGAAATCAAAAGACAAGAATGGAATCGGAATAAAGAGGAAGAGGAAGAGGAAGATGAAGCTGAAGTTGAAGAATCTGGACCATCCGATTACCCTCCGAACAAACCCGAAACAGATGTCGGGGCCCATCTGGAATCGGATCTTCAAGAGCTGAGCGAATTTGAAGAAGAGGATGAAATTAATGGAGAGAAAAAACATCATGGTACCAACTCTACTGATGATGAAGTCTGGGATGTTCAATCCCTAATTGGCCGCGACTGCTCCCTTGACTATGAGGTGTTCAGTTTTAAATTCTTTCACTATCATCATTAAATTTTTAAAAGTCCTGCCAAATTTTAAGAGATTTGTGTCATAACAGTTTTCACACGTCCCTGTAAGCAAATTTGTTGAAATTTGGACGAATAAATAAGGGTTTATTATAACTGAAACACTTTTTGTAATCAATAATTAAGCTGATGCATTTGTTACCGTTATTTGTTGTTTAAATTTCTTTTATGAAAAAATATTTTTCCATAATTTTTATAGGCTTTTGGGTGGGACTAAACTAGTATTATTAATTTGTTTAAGTTGCTATTTTCTGGACAGAATCAACTTGATGATTTAGTATTTATTTATTTATTTTTTCTATTTCTCTGTGAAAAGATTAATGCCTGTTCTTTGTTCGTCAAACTCAACGCTCTCAATGTTAATAATGTCATTGGTTAATGCTTGTTCTGTATACTTCTCTTTATCTTTTCTTTTTAGTCTTTTAAGTTAAAATACACCGTTAATTATATCCATATTGAAGGGCACATTTGAACTAACCTTGTTTTAGCTTTTAAGTAAATAAAATTTCTTCATACATATTGTCTAAGTTTCTTTGATAAAAATTAAAATACCCCCAAAAGGCAGTTGAATCCTGGCTCTGCCCGTGTGTTCATCTTGTAGTTCCATTTGGATATCTTAGAAGTTACATCTAAGAGATCTAGGCTCTAGTTTGCTTCATAGTATGTGCATATCATGCACAACTAAATGGTCATAGGTGAGTTAAGGTAGGAGATTTTCCACTCCATTTTCCTTCTTGTGTGAGGAAGCTAATGGAACTGCAAAGTAATTAATTATTTAAATAAGTAGCAGTAGCCACTGCCTCTCCAGAAGCTTTTGAAATCCCAGAAGAAATGAGCATACCTCTTTATCTAACATGGTCATATTCATCCTCTTGACAATGCCATTTTTTTTTTTTGAGGGGTGTGTTACTCTTGTATGTCTAACAATACCATTTTATTTGCATAACTTATTGAACTCAGTGTTACACAATTCCATGCCATTAATTACTCTCGTGTTTAATTTTATATTTGAATAAATATACACACAATTTTCTAGAATAGTCATCTACCAAATATGTCAAGTATAGACAATCTTCAGTTTGCCAACTCAGCATTTCCTTGAGTTTGGATAGCAGGCGCAGACAGCCTGACCAAGTGGAAACATATTATAAAGTTAGACCACCAAATTGGAAGGAAAAAGATGAGTGACCAAATGGGTACGGCCGCATTTAAGTTCGGTCACTAAACGAGTCTTTAATTTTACCAAACTAGCGTGACTTTCCAAACTAGTTGTAGTATCCTCAATGAGGTCAGATTTGATAATGCATTTAAGTTCGGTCACTAAACAGGTCTTTAATTTTACCAAACTAGCATGACTTTCCAAACTAGTTGCAGTATCCTCAATGAGGTCAGATTTGATAATGCATCCTAATCCATTGAGTGAGGAGGAGAATATGGATATTTTGTTTTACTGTTTTAAGTTTTCATAAATTTTTTGATATGCTAGGCACATTATACAACCACGAAGATGGTTAGATGTTCAACATTATTTTTTTTGATGTATATGCTGATTTATTTTGGTTGTTCTCCATGATTTTTTGATTTTTGGGGGTGTGGATGGGTGGGGAGGGGAGCATCCTACCATAATCTCCTTTTACCTTTTAAGTTCTTCTGTTGTAAATAGCACCTGACAAGACATTTGAGCAGCATAAATTACTCAGTTTTATAAGTGTTGATTTAATGAGAGCTGCACTCTTCTTTAAGAAGGCCAAAGTTTGGAGATTTGGTCGACACTATGGAGAGGATCAAATGTGTCTGGTGGCGAGGGACAATCACATCTTGGGGGCTGCAAAAATGCATTGCACAAAGATTTTTATGCATTGGACATCCGTGCAATACATAATTTGTTATAACAACTTGTTTAGATTATATAATATGTGTATATTTTCTTTTTTCTTTTTCCAAGTAGAAGTTGATTTCCCATTCTTGGTTGGTTTATGCAGGAAGAGGAAGATAAATATGACAAAGTGGCAGTCTGTAGGGAAGAGGTTGGTGACCGCCTATATATGAGGGACGTGAAAGTTGCTGAATATGGATTTGAGAGACTTAATACTTATGGTGAGCTTCCGAACACATTCCAGGAGGTTGTTAGAGATCCTCGTGCAAATCACATGGCTGCTAAACTTAGGCTGAAAGAAGATGCGGAGGCAGCCGGGAATATTGATTCTTTACAAGTTGCTGATAGCTCTGTGGCCCTGGATGTGGAGACCGAAGATCTTAATCATGCAGAACTAGATGCTTATAATCCAAAATCTATTCTGAAGAAAAGAGGAAGTCACATAGACTCGAAGTCCAGGAAGCGTGTCCGCTTCCAGTTGAACCATAAATGCAGTACTCAGAATCTTGAGGAACAGCCTTCAGGAGCCAGTGATTTAGTGTCGGAGCCATCTTCAGGGGATGATGTTGCAGCATCACAAGAGGCTTCTGATCTTTCACAATATTCATCTGCTGTTCCAGATTATCTGAGGAATCCTTCAAAATACACACGATATACTTTTGATTCATCTGAAGATATGGATGAGCAATCCAATGGAAAGGCGTATATGGACTTTCTCCATCAGTTGAGGAAGGGAAACACTGAGAGCTCATTGCAGGATGATACTTGTGCTGACATCCCAAAATCAATAGTTTTCACTCCCAAAAAGAAGCCAGAAGATGACTTAATGGTGAAGAGAAGTAATGATTCCCTGGGAGATGATGCTAAGCAAAAGGGATTGCCCATTGGTGTTGCAGAAGAGGATGCCCAAGAAAGTGAAGTCAGTGCAATGGAAGAAGACGAGCCACATATAGGAATTGATAAAGGTAGCAGCTCCTTGCAGAAACCAGGTCGCCAATATCGGTCAAGGACCAGTGCAGATGCTGATGACACTTGACCTGACTATAATTTCTAGATATTTTGATAATTTAGTCAGGAATTCAGTACCAATACTTTAGTTTGTACTGCTAGTTGGCTTCATCTTGTGACTTGCATGTCCAAAAAAGTTGTATTTTCTTGTTACTTCACACCTGTATTATTCGTACTCGGTTGCTTGGATGTGCTGCTGGTTATGTTTTAGTCGTCTCTGCGCTATCATTCTTCTTGTTTATTGCAAATTTACTTCTACATCATTGCGGAATATTATGGTCACAAACATAAATAGTCACAAACTATGATCTCAAAGGAACTGCATTACAAAGAGCAAGAAAAATGCTTAGAGCCTGAGAGCATACATTATTCACATGAACAGCTTCCTCATAAGATATCAAAATAAATAAGGTAGCAATTTACATATCTTCCATAACGAATAATACTTGTCGTTGTCTTTCACAATCTGATTTCATTGTCATCCGTTTACAGATTATATTTAACATCAAGTTGATTTGTTCTGACTGAGGATGTGCCTGATCGTGAGCTATGAATCTGTGAAGCGTTCCAAGAATTTCCACGTAGCTATATCCAGCAATCTTCCTCACTCCCCGTGTTTCCATGGCCTCTCTCATGGTTCTTGATTTGTCCCAGCAATTTTTAACGGCATAAACATTTGAAAGACCAATATATCTACCATCGTGATCAGGCTCCAATTCGATTAGCATTTTCCCCACTGCCTCTGCAATATCCAACTTTCTATGATTTATACAACCACTAAGCAATGCTCCTAAAATGGAAGCAGTTGGTTTCAGCGTCATTTCTTGTATAAACTCGTATGCTTCTTTCAATTGACCTGCCCGCGCCAGAACATCTACTACGCAAGCATAGTGCTCGGTTTTTGGCACCATGCCATTCCGAGCAATAGACTTGAAATGTTTCCATGCCTCCTTCACTAGACCTCCATGTGCACAAGCACTGAGTAGACACAAGTAAGTTATCTCATCCGGTCTGATCCCCAAATCCTGCATTTCTACGTTCATGTCCAGCGCCTCCCGTGTAAAACCATGTGTAGCGAGCCCCCCAATCATAGCATTCCATATTAAAACATCAGTTTTTCTAACTGAAACCCCACGAAATACAGCCAATGCCTCATCAATGGCACCGCATTTAGCATACATGTCCACAAGCGACGTCCTCAATGTAAGGGTCAAATGCAATCCATTTTCAATAATATAGTTGTGCATCATCCTCCCTTGCTCGAGCATTCCCAAGTGAGAACAAGCACACAAAACACTAACCATAGTAACCTCATTCGCCTTGACTCTGTCCACCTCCATTTTCGCGAAAACAGCCAATGCCTCCACGTAATTTCCGTCCTTAACATAGCCATCAATCAATGAGCTCCACGATATAACATCCCTATGAGGCATTATGTCAAACACTTTTCTCATCAAATTCACATCACCGCACTTTGCATACGCATCCAACACAGAGTTCCACGAAACCGAATTCTTCATAGGCATTTCGTTGAACACTTTCCTCGCACTCATCATATCACGACACGAGCCATACATATGGACCAAAGAATTTGAAACAAACATATCAGACGCATACCCAGTTCTAAACGCAATTCCATGAACAGAACCAGCAAGTTTCAGGTTCAAAATCCGTGCAGAGGCCTTGGCAAGAAAAGGGTAGGTTAGATGATTGGGGACGACATCATTTCGCAACATTGAGATAAAAGTGGACACTGATTTATATGGGTTTTTAGTACTGGAGAAAGCCCTTATGATAGCATTGTAATGGAAGACATTTGAGAGGCCTGAGATTGTTAGGAGAGCGTGAATTTGGTTGAGCTGGGGCAAAGATTTGCACTTTTCAATTGAAGTTAACAGAAAGGATTCACTCCACATTTAACATCAGAAGAAGCAAATTTTTCTGGAGGAATCTGCTAACAATTAAAGATTCTAAGTTGAATATAAAAGTTAATCATTTACAAATATGCAGTGGATTCAATTACCGTTTCTTGATTCAAATACAAGCCCGGGACATCTTCTTGCTTCAAATATGGATTATAGTAATGCATTGCAACACCTAATATTAAAAAGTTTTTTTTTTCTCTCTCCAAACAGACATAAAATAATCAAATGTTGGGCGGGGCAAAATGTCCGAACCGAATCGAATCGAGCGATTTTTCTTCAATGAAATATTCGAACGGGTATCTGAATCGAGAACCGAATGGTTTGGTTCGGTTCTCGATTCTAGACCGAAGAACCGAATAAGAACCGATTTTTTTTTTATATTGGATAAATCAATTTCTTTTATTTTTTCTAAACAAATTAATAATTTTTTTCTTATTAAATCTTATTAGTTGAACAATTTAGAGTTTCTTTATGTTTGTTAATTGTGTTTTTTTCAATTTTTTCTTGTATAATTTCTTATTAGTTAATATGGAAAGTCAAACAACTGATGATTACATTAAATAGTTGGTAAGTATTATCAATACTTTAAAATATTTTATTTTTATGATTTCTAATTTATATTTTATTTTTATGTAAACTTGAAGGTTTAAAGCAAATGAATTATTGATATGAATCATCGAAATTTTACTAGTAATATTTACTTTTTGGTATTTATATTTGACAACTTATAATTTATATGCTATTAAATTAGATTACGTTAATTTATAAAAGTTAAGATTGAATTTGATTAGGGGTGTCCAAAAGTCCCGAATCGAACCGAATCGGACCGAACCGAACCCGAACCGAACCGAACCGAACCGAGCGGTTCTTCGTAAATTAAATAGCCGAACGGGTACTCGAATCGAGAACCAATGGGTTTGGGTCGGGTCTCGGGTCTAGACTAAGAACCGAAGAACCGAATAAGAACCGAAACTAATTTTTTTTTTATTTTTTATATTGAATTAATTAAATTATTTTATTTTTTCTAAACAAATTAGTAATTTAATTAAATAAATCAGATTATTTTATAATTATAATTTTAAAACCCAAATCATTTTTAAAGCCCATTAGCCCATTTTAATTTGAAACTAATGAATATACTTTATGTAGTGTTGTTGTAATATTAATATCTACTTTTTCGTATTTGTATGCATTGAATTAATCTTATTGGACGGCTAGTTATTTATATGTTTTTGAATTGGGCTACGTTAATTTGTAAAAGTTACGAATGAAATGTCATTAGTTGTATTTATGTAGTGTTGTTGTAAATATTAAAAAAATTAATTATGGTATGGAACCGAACGGACCCGAACCGATCCGAACCGAACCGAACGGAACCGAACCCGAACGGTTCCATAATTATATTTGGACCCGACGGTTCCATTTATTAAATACCCGAAAGATTTGGATCGGTTCGGGTCTCTTCAGAACCGAACCGAACCGACCCACGGACAGCCCTAAATTTGATATTTGTATCTACTTTTTGTTATTAATATTAATATATACTTTCAGGTGTATTTATGTAGTATTATTCTAAATGTTAAAAAATTTAATTATAGTACGGAATCGACCCAAACCCGAACGGTTCCAAAATTATATTTGGAACCGACGGTTCCATTTACTAAATACCCGAAATTTTTTGGAACCGAATCGACCCGCGTCTACCCCTAATCAAATGATGGCACACAAGTTACTTGTGCTTACCCGAAGCATTGAATACAGGATTGGGTAAAACTAGAGGCTTCAAATATAAGGTGCACATTTTGCTGGAATCTCACAACTTCATTGATATGAAGGTCGAGGTTGATATAATGCGAAGTGGCGTTATATAATTGGACAGTGTAAAATACAGTTAGTTTTTTCATTCAATCATCTACTGTCACGTGCAACTATATCAAACCTTCTATCAAATCCTTCTCGTAAAGCAACTTTATCCAAATTCTTGTGTGTTTCCTGCTCATAAAGTCAAAAAATTTTAACAAGTAACATAAAACTAGAAACGTATTACATGTACGTTAACTTTTAAATTAAGTTTGACATCCTTCCACATGATATCCACCATAACCAATGATTTTTACAACATTCTTTCACATCACGGTCCAGAATTTGACATGCGAGGGAGAATGTCATCTTTAGTATCAACAAGAATCTACGTCTAAATTTATCATAAAAACTATCATACTAAAACTATCTCGATATTTGAACTTTCTTGCGTGCCAACCCCACCCACACTGGGGCATGAAAACATCCTATCCTGTTGCCCAAGACTAAAACTAAATAAAAATAATATTGTACATTCCAAGTAAATTTTATTTTTAAATAAAATAGAAGATAAATGCACTCTCGCGAACCTCAAATTTTCTCACTTTTTCTTGTTAGATGCAGACTTCTCTATATTGGAGACCCTTTTAACCTTAGATGGACGCTCATATCTTAGAACAGACTAAGACAATGAAGTCTATTGTTTTCACCATAAGGTTCATAAAATTCACAAGTCGTATTACTACTTTTCAAAGAATAAAGTCCTCAAAGTTGGTTCATTTTTGTTTGCGTCCATCATGTTCCACAATATTGCATAGTTCTCATAATAAATGACAATCGAGTTAGTAACATCATTTTCAATTTTTTGACGACTTTTGATAACGTTGAGCCTCGTGGTCGCCTTTTCAATCATCATAAGCAATTTTCACCCTTGTGCGACCATCACTTTCACACGTGATTTTAATTTTTGGGCTTTTAATGTAAGGGCACATTCATTATCACTGTACTTGAATAATTATAAGCAAGAAATATAGAGGAATAAATTATAAAAGCAGATCAAAATAAAATGTGGGCAATCATATTTAAGAAAAGCAAAAATGGATACAAATTTGATAATACAGTCATCAAATAATATTAGTAATCCATTATCAGCTCATCTCAAGCACCTTCTTAATAGGCCAGCCATGAAATCTGCTAGCTGTTTACCGAAGAGGAGACGACTTCAGCACTGCATACCGGACAAACCTACCAATAAAGAATTTATACATCCATCAACTCTATCGCGTACAAGAACAAAATGTTTCAATTTCATCTACAGTAACTAAACTTTCAGGGAAATCTCAAATTACGTCACAGAACTTTAATTTGTGTCGATTGGATCATTAAACCTCATTTTAGTTTCAAATATTACAATTCCGTCACCTACCATCGCCTAAACTAACTGATGGAAATTGTTTAGTTGGCAGATAAACCGCAACGGATTTTTCACGTATATCCCCTGAAGTAAATCATGTGCTTCTGTGCTTTTGAATCTTTGAATTAAAGAAAACATAAAACATACCTTGTTTATTCTTAACCAATTATTTATACACTCAGGATGGTAAGAATGTTTGCAGCAAAGCACAGTCAAGGTGTCACCCTCCTCGTATTCCAACCTACATATAACACAGCTGAGGCAGAAGGGTAAAACGTTGTCAGCAATTGGACATTCATATGGGGTCATGGGGGTAAAAAAACAAAAATGATATTGTCATAACATAATATCATAACAATCATAAAAACTAGGCAATGTCTACTAACGAATCATTGTTTCCGTCCTGAATGCTTTGTGATTTATAATTGACTGAAGGCAGAGAGGCAATTGTTTCAGCAGGTAGACCCCTGCTCTCTGTCCCAACAACTTCACCCAGGGCAAGTAATTCCTGAAACACCAAGTCAACCAATGAACTCAACATATGATATGCCCCGAACAAAAGAAGACATTATGCCACTGCAAAATTTACCTCATATGAGAGTTCCTCTGGATCAACTTCCTCCCATGCATCCTAAAAGATTCAGTAAGAGATGCTTCAGAATTCAACCAATAAAATCTAAAATCCAAATCATTAAGAGATCATCAAGGATAGTATAAGGATGTACTGGAAAGGGAGTGCAGGACTACATGCAATACTATCGACAAACTGCAAATACAAAATTACTTGTTTCATGGTTAAAGCAGAAACAAGAATCTCCAACAAATGTAATATGTCAGCCTTAACTTGCAACACAAAAATTCAAGAAACAATTTGTAATAGTCGTACCAAAAAAGCTCATTGCTAAGTTGCATGGTCAACTATTAATACCAAGGTGATAGATTGTAGAAGGGGAAGGCAACTCACTCCGTTGTTTGGTTGGAAAAGAGGGAGGCTCAATCCGATTCTTTCTAATCAAAATTTACAAACTTCACCATTTTGAATGGGAAAGGTTGGATGAAAATCCACCACCCACAATATAATAAAATTATTCATGGTATCAAGGTAATATGGTGTATAGCAATCTCTCTCCTTTTTCCATTAGAAAGGAAGAGCTAACTAAAACGAAGAGAAGGGGTTTACTAATAAGGGGAAAAAAATTGCATGTCAACATATATACCTTCATCTGACCAATCTGTAATAGGTCTTGTGTTCATATCATATCCTTCCTTTGCAGTTAAGAGGACTTTATGGCATGTTCATAGCGAGCATCTTTAAAATTGGAATTAAGGAAAATATTTGGAGCTTTTTTGTGTTGGGAGTAGGTTTGGCCACCCATGGGGTCAACCTGAACCCAAATAGTAATTCATTCTTGAGGAATTTGCATGAGAAGTCACTGAAGTCACATTTTGTATGTCGCAACACTAGGCATGATGAAAACTTTTTGTGAAATTACATATTGTTGCATTTAATTAAGTCCTAGAATCTAGGCTGATTTGATAATTTCCAAGTCATGAAAGTTGGTTGATGTTACATGGAAATCTACGTTTTTTATCTATTTTTTGGGTAATAAAGGGACTCCATAACTGTTTAAAGAAAAGAAACCACTCTTTGGACATTCATGAGATAGCACAAAGTTTTTGATTTCTATATGGGCTTCTACATCTAAGGAGTTTAAGACTTTCCATTGTTCTTGTTTGAAAAATGTTATCTTTAATTTTTTATTTTTGGACTTGTTTTTCTTCTTTATTAAGAGAATCTTTGCTCTCTTGATGTATGTATCTTTATATCGAGGTCAATAAGATTATGCTTCTAACTGAAAAATGGGACAAAAAAAGTAGTGCAAAAAATTTAAACCATCGGTGACTTCAAGATCAATAGTTTATATATTTGTTGGTTGAACTAAAAGCAATAGACCATTCCAAGCTTTCTACAGCAATTTAATTTTCAACAATCAACTAACCAAAGGAAACTATTTTTTCTCATCCAGCAAAAGATTTAGAATCTCATAATACGGCCATACCTAGAAAAGACTTAAAAATGACATATCCAGAATTAAATGAAATCAGACCTGAGAATTATCATCATGATCCTCGTATTCATCCTCGGCATCCCCAACTATCACTAAATAATCATTAGAACTTTGTCAATCATCGAATAGTTCTCACGGATCGATTAAGGGAAAACTAAGAAAACAAGAACTAGGACAAAGTGGTCAATTTCGAAACTCACTTTCATTAAATCCAGCTAGAGCTAACAACCTAGCTGCCATTTCCCGTTCTTCAGCATCTTGTAAGGCCCTAGCATAGGCCTCATCACTTGAAAAAGCCAGAGGGTCAAGTTCAACAGCTTGGTTCTCATCCTCACATCCTTCAGCATGAGCATGCACATCAAATGCATCTTCTGCATCAACATCCACCTCTAGATGAGTACCATTATAATCCTTTTCACTGGCATCATCAAAATTGTCGGCATCGTCATCATCATCATCGTCGTCTTCATCATGCCCATAACTACCAGCTTCCCAACTTCCATAATCACTGCCGCTGTGCATTCTCAGCATCATGTATGCCCTTTCCTATTGCACAGAAAACAGAGCCAATTAATTTTCAGTAAAAGAAATAATTGATAGAAAAGCTCTTGCTTAAGATAGAAGTTCATAATGAATCAGAATACAAATATTTAAAGTCATTTTCCTGTATACCAAACTGCATTTCATTCGATTTTATGGTAATATTATACGGGAACGGTACATCTAAGTCTAACAGCATAGAATCATGTATTTAAACAAACTGGATTTCAAAAGCATTCTAAATCTATCTCGACTAAGCAACCCAATTACAAAAATCGTGTCCATTGATTTACGAGTAAGACGATAAAACATTGGATATAAGTCCGTCTGAAACAGTAGAAGAACAATACAAAATTAAGTTCACTTGCCATAAGCCCTGATTAACTTAAGTTGAGGTGCAAAAACTCTACACCTTGAAGAAGCTCTTGATTACTGGATCATATTTTGGTACAAAAAACAACTACTAAGGCTTCTAACCAAAGTCGGTCCCTTTTCATCATTCTGTTCAAAAAGCATATAAGGTACCAATAAAAACAACAAATACTTGATAAAAAAATGTTACCACTTAGAATATGAGTTTTGATGGCTCAGAATACATATAGGTAAAGTCATTTTCACGTGATAATAGTAGCTATCAGCTATGTCTACCAAATCGTGTGCATTTCATTCATATTGTGAAACAATTGAACCGAAACAACACATCTAACAGGATAGAATCAGATATTTAAACAAACTAAATTTCACAAAGCAAACTAAGCCCTGTTTAGTATTGATAAAAATCAGATTCTAATCTAAATCTAAGTCAAAGTCAAACAATCAATGTCAACCACATATTTTATGGGTCCCACAACTTTTCAACCACCCATGTTATAAACTTTTATCAAAATCTACTAAAAATCTAATTTTAATCCCTACCAATCGGGCTAAATCTATCTCAATGTAACTAATTTCAAAAATCATGCCAATTCATTTATGAATAAGAAGATAAAAGAGGGACATAAATCCATCTAAACACCATAAGAAACCACTTAGAACAAAAGTTATAAAGGCTCCTAATAAAGATACGTAAAATCATTCGCACATAATAATGAGAGCTAACCCGTGTGCATTTCATTCATATTACCATGCACAGATACTTGTAAACTTATTACATGTGATTCTCAGACTTGGCATTTCAGTCGACATACTCGTGTCGACAAGACACAACATGGGTACTGGTATGAAATACAGGGTTGATTCTTCAATTTTCAAGTCGACACGACAACCAAGGTGATTGTGGTGGAGGAGCATGGAAGCGGCAGTTGGTGCTTTGCCGGTGTTTTGATTTTATGACATGAAATTGCAAATGATGGTGACAGGCTGTACGGGTTCATGATGGATGGTTGTTCAGGGTGGTTATCAGCATTTGTTTGTGGTGGTTGTTGCGGTGTGACGCTTGATATTGATGAGTTGTGTGGTGTTCGGAAGGGGTGATGAGGGTTATGGTTCATCGACGGCAATAAGTTATTGGAGAAGACGAAGGCGGTGATAGAGGTAGAGGTGAAGGTTGCTAGCGAGGGTGGGTGGTATTTGGGGTTTGGCGACGAGTTTTGTAGTTTAAGGTTGGAGAGGTGAACAGTGAGTAGACGAAAGTGGACTTTTTTTGTTGGGCAATTTGTGCTAGGCTGAAGTGTATTAATATGCGAGCTTATGGTGGTTGAGAAAGTGGGCTAGCTGGTATTAAGATGGGCTTCTTTTTGTTGGTAATTGGACTGTTAGGTTGGACCAATTTAAGTGACATGTTCTATCCTTTAACAATTCGCCATTTAATATTATTTAACTTTTTACATGTGAATTTTTTGGAAAAAATTGAAATTTGAAAGACGTATCCACATACCCGTATTCGAAATTTGGATTCTTTAGCCATGTACATGTATCCTATATTTTAGAAAATGAGAAATCTGACACTTAGATAGTAACCTACTTGATACCTGTACCCGAGTTCGAGCATCATAACTCACTACGTACCCGCATCCGATACGTATCCGAGCTTGGATACTCTCCGATACGTATCGGACACATGTTTTTTTAATTATTTTATATATTCATAAAAAAATTATTTTCAATACGTATCGAGTATGTATTTTTTAATTATTTTCAATACGTATCTGATTGTTAGAACATGTGAAGAAGAGTATTATTGATGAGTTTGATTCAATCATTAATCCGCATAATATGGATAGAAAGACTTGGTGACTACTCATGGTCCACGTACATCTTTACTTCTAAGCATTGCCTTGAACTTCTTGTGTAACCTTCTTCATTTTATGTTGAGAGAAATTGAAGTATGCATTCTTTTATGTACTCTATGAGAAGGAACAAAATAACTTCACAGTGAACTGAAAAAATGATTTTCATTTATAGCCATCTGTGTCTTTTATCAAGAAAATTAGATCTCTATTCAAGAGGAGAATCCAAAATATGGCACATTGTCGGAAACTCCTTTGATACTTGTGTTGGACTACTCGAGGTTGCTAATCTATTATTGGATGAGCTAGAGTTGGAGAGTTATTTTTAATGATGACAAAGAAGTTGATGCTGATGATTTTGAATAAAATGAAGTTTGGACAATTAAGGATTAAGAGCATGTTTGAGTCCTTTTTTTTGCCCAAAATGCATTTTGAAATAGTATTTTGATGGATAATGTGTAGTTAAAAAATTAGGAAAAGTTTTGGATTTGCGTGTAATATCATTTTATCGAAGAATGTATGATTGAAAATAAGAAAGAAAAATGTACTTCAAAAATAATAGGGACCAAACAAGCATTAAGATAAAATGCTTTAGTACTTTTTTTTATTTTTATTATTATGATCAAGTTTTAATATTTTTTATATAATGAAATTATGTTGAATTTTACAACACGTATCCACGTATTCTAATTTTTTAAAAAAGTCGTATTGACGAACCTGTATCGTATTGTATTTGAATTACGTATCTGTATATGTGCTTCTTAGTTGAACCACAACACTATAACTAACCTAAGAAGCACGAATACTTTTTAACTCATTACGTACCGTTATCCGATACAACTGAATATGCGTCTTTTATTATTTCATATTTTTTCAATTTTCAATATGTATCGAATACGTATTTTTTAATTATTTTTCATACACATCATATATGTTAAGAGATACGTATCACATATGTTAGGATGCGTGAAGAAGAATTTATTGATTTTAAACTCTTTTAAATTTCATTATTATTGACAAACTTTTTTACTTCATAGATTACTATTGTTATCAATAGATAATATTTATTGAAAATTCACCTAGATTTTTAAATTAATTGACAACTAGAGTTTTTTATTGTGAATACACAGTAGTATTAAATCTTTTAATACATGTAAAACTGTGTTCATAGCTGACAAATATATTTTTATTATTGAAAATAGATACCGTGTTAATAAATTATACATTAATTAATCAAACTTCACTATGTATTTAATAAATTTATTTTCATTCTATCCGCGTCTTTTTATCAAGAAAATCAAATCTCTATTCAAAATGAGAATCCAAAATGTGTGACATTGTCAAAAACTTAATTGATACTCTTGAAGGTGTTGACTTGCTTAAAGTTGCATCGGTGTACTCTTAACATATCGTATTCGAATTACAAATTCGAATCCGTGCTTCTTAGCATCTAACATCATAGAATTATGGACCTAAACAAACTGAATTTCAAAAAGCATCCTAAATTATCTTAATGCAACAACCAAATTTCAAAATCTTGTCAACTGATTTATGAATAACACAATAAAGCAATGGTAAATCCGTCTTAAATAGCACAAGAACAATACAAAAATATGTTCCCTTGTCATCAACTCTGATTCAAGTTGAGCTACAAAAACTCTACACCTAGATAGCTGTTGTTTTATGGGTACATTTTTTGTACCGAAAACAACTACTAAGGCTTACTCCTGAACTCGGTTCTTTTTAATCCATCTGTTCAAAATGTTTATTTAGCTACCAAAAAACCCCTAATTTTTTTTATTATTTTTTTTAATAGTTAAAATAAAACACAATTTTGTGAAAGCAAAGTGTTTTTTGCTTGCAAGTATTAGACATAAGTAAGGTCTACAATTTTGTATGCAAAAAAGAAAGAAACACTCAAGAAATTAAAAAGCCACAAGGCATGCCATTCACGGGGGATATAATCAGATAGTTACCGGAAAAAAAATAAAAATAAATCTACTCTAGGAGAAGCTTTTGATTATTGGGTGTCACACTTTGGTACCAATAACAACTGCCAGCGCTTATTGTACAAATAAAAACATTTTTTAAATTTTTTTTATCAAGAAACCCTCATCAAGAAATCAAAAAGAAAAAAAAAGGGGGGGAAAAAAAAACCTGTTCTTGGAGGGTGCGGGCAAGGGCGAGATCAGCATCGACCTGACTGAGGTCCGTAAATGGAGTTCTCTGACGCCGATTGTTCTCAGCATCACCATTGCTATTTATTAAGACGTCATCTGACGAGGTATTATTGTTATTATCATTGATCCCCGTCCTAGGGTTCTGTGTAAGATCTTCTTGTTCGCAAGTGTTATTGGTGTTAGCTTTCAAATTTGTGTTCTCCATTCCAAAACCCACACTAATTAATCTGAACAAATCAGTGTTGTTTATCAAATAGGATAGGATATTCGATCTGACAGAGATGAGAAAGAAAATAATCTGAATGAAGAGGAGCGTTCGTTTGAAATTGATTGAAGAAGAGAACAGTGATTTGTCGATGATTGATAAAGTCGAAAAAAATGAATAGTTTGAACTTTGAAGGAAAAATTAGGTTTAAATTTTCAAAAAATCAGATTTTGTAAATTTTATTTATAAACTGATTAATTAAACATG
This sequence comes from Fraxinus americana, assembly GCA_035079005.1. Taxonomy (NCBI): domain Eukaryota; kingdom Viridiplantae; phylum Streptophyta; class Magnoliopsida; order Lamiales; family Oleaceae; genus Fraxinus; species Fraxinus americana. The sequence continues at coordinate 47,882,092 of CM068707.1, forward strand.
TATTTTATTAATTAAATATATTAAGGTCATAATTTTATACAATTTGATTATAAATTATAAATTAATTGGTCACAAATTATTTTTCGATTATAATAAAAAATATTAAAGGTAAAAATTACTTCACGATCATAGATCAAAAAAATTATAGGTCATAATTTATCCATCGACACAAATTTATCAAATTAATAGATACATATTATTCATTGGTCACAAATCACAAATTTTATAAGTTACAACTTATTTTGTGATCACAAAATATCTAATTAATTAGTCTCAAAATAAAATATTTTTTTAGAATGTGTGTCGAATAAACATGGAAAAAAATTTAGTTTACGTGCAAAATTATTAGATTGAAAGAATATGTAATTGAAAATGAGTTAAAAAAAAAATACGAATTTTGAAAAATGGGACTCAAACAATGAGTTGCTACGTTAGGCTGCATAGCATTGAATGGCGATTTGAGGTAAGTAGTAGTAAACACTATCTTTAATATCAATGCATTCTTATAGTTTTCAAAATAATTTAGCAGACTAGATTCGGCTAAGAGCTTGTTTGGGAGGGATTTTTAGGGGAAGAATTGATTTTGAATAGTGATATGATGGGAAATGTGTGGTTGAAAAAGAAGAAAAAATTATTGATGTGATGAAAAATATTATTTTATTGAAGAATGTGTGGTTGAAAATGAGAATCGATTTACTGTAGAAAAATCTAAATTCCTCCCAAACAGGACCTAACTATGTGTGTGTTTGGTAGGGATTTTTTGGGGGAAGAATTGATTTTGAATAGTGATATGATGGGAAATGTGTGGTTGAAAAAGAAGATAAGATTATTGATGTGATAGAAAATATTATTTTATTGAAGAATGTGTGGTTGAAAATGAGAATTGATTTACTGTTGAAAATGAGAATTTTTACCAAACATAGCTTATAAATAAGGAGGAAATTTTTTAATATTTTGTTTTAATGCTTTATTTCAATATTGATACCATCCACTAGATTGGATACTATATGATATGATTACAAAAGCAAAAAGCTTGTAGAGTTATTTTCGTTCATTTATAGCAAACATGGTATTTGGTCAAGATAGTTGGCTAAGTTTAAAATTTATTTTAAATAAATATATATATATTTTTTTTTAACACTGAGTGTAGATAAATTATTTTTAGGTAAAAAAGTTACTTAACACATGTTTGGTACAAATTTGTAAAAGTTAATTTTGTCTATCAATAAAAAAAGCTATTTTGTTAGAACACACTTATTTACTCACTTGTATTTTTTCTTTGTTAAACATAAATTATTTACACACAATTAAACATAATTAAAAGTAAACATTTTTATTGATGAATGATCTATTCTGCAAGGATTATAATTGATAATTGTAGATTGTCAATCTCTGATAAAGAGGTTAAATAAAATCAATTTGAATTCGAGATCATTATTTGGAATCTTACTTGAAATCTTTGATAAAAATTAAATGGAGGTTTCTTCAAACAAGAGGCTGTCAATGAATTATATACCGACCATGTTTTCCAACCCCTTCTTGAAAAACATTGGAATATTTCTTTACAAAATTGTGCTCAATTTCATTTACTGCAATTCCGTCAAGGTCTAAAGAATTTAACCCCTATTTGATATGAATTAAAATTAAATTTTTAGTAAATTTTTATTGATAAAATGTGTGTTTAAAAAGTTATGAATCCTATAAAATATTTATTAAAAATTCATTATTCACTTTAATTTTAATCCGTAGGCTTAATTTAGTTTGGTTAGGCAATGTATAATTCAAAAATGAGGATTAGGTTTCTTTTAAGGGTACAGAATGGACTATCAAATATTCTATGTATGGTTTCACAAGATCTGACTTAAATAGCAGATTCTAGCGGAGGGACAAGCAGTGGAAGCATTCTACGATGACGAATCAGTGCCGTCACAATCGCGCTTCTCGGTTACAGTCCATTGAGCATGGTTCTGTCGCTGGAGAGAGGATGGAGAATGGGATGAGAGGAAGAAAGGGAGGGGGGTAGAGAGAGAGCAGAGGCGGTGGTTGCATGGCACGACTTTGGCATGCAGCTGCGGCGACTGCGCCGTGTAGAATCGCCGAAGAGACTGTAGGAAATGAAGAGGGTAAGTAAGATTTGTGAAAATGAATTAGGGTTTGTTTGGTTGGGGGTGGTTGTGGTTGTAGTAGATTAATTATATTTAATATTATTATTAGTATTAAAATATTTAATTATGATTTGAATTAATATCCAATTTTTGTATAAATAAACTTTGGATCTGATTTTTTAAATTAGATCTTTGAAGATATGATTGGGTGTAATTTCCACTAGTTCGAATCGGGCCAGCTCGGCCCTCTTAAACCGAGGCCCTATGGACAACCCTGCCATGCACTATAAATAAAAGGGAAAATTAGGCCAAATGCCCTATTAAACTAAATAAATTGAATAATACCCTTTTAAAACTAATTAAACCATTCAACCCGTAATTAATACGTCCTAAACCTAAAATCCAATCTTAATCAATCCCTCTCCTCAACTGACTCACTCGTACACCATTCACTCTTGGAAAGAAAACACAAAGCCATGGCTATTTTGCCGAGCTGCAACCTTCGCTCGGCTATCATCTCCCGGCTTAACCGCTAGATTCGCCTCTCTGGTTCTCTACCGTGGCCTTGCTGGCGCCGCTGATCACCATGGGCCAGCTAAGGTTTATGGCTGGAAAGACCCGATAAGTCCATCCAAGTGGAAGGAGGAGCACTTCGTGATTGTCTCTTTATCTGGCTGGGGTTTGCTTATCTTGGGAGGGTACAAGTTTTTCACTGGAGATAAGAAGAACAATGAAGAGAAATTGGTGGAAGCAACACACTAGGGCATGGATATAAAAACCTCTAACTCCTTGAACTAAATGAGTTTTTCCTTGGAATTGCAGTAAAAATGGCATACAATTTACCGTGAAGAAGAGGGAATGCGGTCTTTATTGACACCAATTTTATCTTCTGTTGCATTGATTTCTACAAGAATAAGTCATCTTCTTGATTACCAAACTTGAAAGGTAAAATCAGATTTATATGTGTAAAAAGGGGCTTCATATGTTGATTTCGCATTCGATTTAATTGTTGTGAATGTTCTAAGAATCTTTCCAGTCTTATTGCCATTCAATTTATAGGTGTTTGATAGGTTGCATCAGAAGGATTCTTTTATGTATAACTCGATGATTAATAGGTATGGGAAATGTGGAATGGTGAGTTCAGCTCTGGAATTTTTTGACTTGATGCCGGTAGAGATGAAAATTTTAATCACTTGGAATACTCTGATCAGTGGCTATGAGTAGTTGGAGTATGGTTTTCGACATTTGCTTCTGATTTGTTTGAGAAAGTGCTAGAGAGGGACTTGATTTCTTGGAATTTGATAATTGATTTTTTGTAAAGAATGGGAAGTTGGAAATGGCTAGTCTTCTGTTTGATAAAATGCCAGTAAGGGATGTGGTGAGCTGGGCTCCTATGGTTGATGGGTACGCAAAATGGGCAGAGTTGATGTTGCTAGATCCTGCAATGCAATGATGATTGGGTATGCCAAAAGTGGACGTTGTAAGGAAGCGCTGAAAGTCTTTAATGATATGTTAAATTGGGGTGGTTTTGATTTGCTCGATAGTGTTGACTTTGTTGGCTGCTCTTTCTGCAATTGTGCAATTAAGCTGCATTAACGAAATGGTAACAATTCATCATTATATGGAAGACCATGGGGATTGCAGCTAGTGGAAAAAATGGTGTTGCTTGATTGACATGTATGCAAAGGGCAAGACATAGAGCGAGCTATGAAATTATGATTGGTGAAGGAAGGTGTGGTGTTCTGTTCATGATTGATCATGTAACAAGAAAAATTGTAAGCTATGCAGTAAGAACCATACCAATTTGGTTGGTGGTTTCTGGCTATTTTGAAACAAATCAAATAGATATGGTGGATCGGTTGCTTGTTAACAATTTGTCAATTTTTTGATGTTTGTTACTTTTTTGAATATTTGTCACTTTTTTTTTTAATGTATGTCACTTTTTTCCTATCACTTTCTTGAAATTTCTATCATTTTTTTAGTGACAAACATCATTTTTAATAAAAGTTGTATATCTCATTTTAATTAAAAGTAACATGTCACTTTTTATTGCGTCACTTTTTTTTTTTAAGTGTAAAAGTGACACTTAATTTTACACAATATTGTCCAAACTGAAATGTGGTTGTCTACACCACTGTAGTGGAAATAATAATTCAATTGTGTTACACCAACAAGAAAATTGTCAACTTGTCACTTTTTTTAGTATTCGCCACTTTTTTGAGGGTTTGTCACTTTTTTGGCAACGTTTCTAAAATTTTTTTCACTTTTTATTGTTTGTTACTTTTTAAAAATTTATCACTTTTTTGAATAACAAACATAAGTTTTAATTGGTGTTTTGTCACTTTTTTAAGTATTTGTTACTTTTTTGAGTTATGTATCACTTTCTGAGTGTGTGTCACTTTTTTTGAATTTTGTCACTTTTTTTGAGTTTTGTGTGACAATTTTTATAAAAAAAAGTGACATTGTGTCACTTTTTTATTTTACGCAGTATTTTTTACTTCCTAAAAACCTTTCATATGATTTTTCAAAACACCCCTAATTTTAAGGGTATTTTTGTAAGTACCCCAAATAAAATTAGGTGAGGGTCAACTTAACATGAACAAGGGTCAACGTTAAAAGAAACATGCTTTTGGTGCTACATTCATGGTAACGAAATCTCGCTTCAACCATAATTGATCCACTATATCTAGATGAGAGAAGTGAAGCAACCCAATGAAGACGAAATGTGGTCCAAGATTAGGTAAAAATATATAAAATTTGCTATTGCTGAATTCTGTTTACTAACCAACCTTCAATGCATCGATGACGACTATAAAAAGTAAGAATTAAGACATCAAAGAAAACTATTTAAGCCATCATTGAATAATAACAAATGCCGATGTAAATGATGTTCTCTTGAACTTGAAGGATTCACCCGACTACGATGCCGTGAAGCTTGGTACATTATGCATGATCACGCCATATTTTGCGCACAATGTAAATGATATTTTGATGATAAGTAAATGTTTCAATGGGGAAAGGAGTAGTACAAGACAACAACATCATCTACCAAGTAAGTTATAAAAAGGAGAGCCTGCATTATCGATGGAAAAGATTACTGATTGCGTTTTATAAATTGTTGTATGAGTCAATTTAAAGTTTTAACAGAACGATTTGTACGAGAATTCATTAGCAGTGGCATCACATAATGAGCTAGAAGGCAAATATGTATTCTACATCCGTCATGTTGGAGACGGTAATTTTCGAAAAACCTTATGCAAGAAATTTATTAAGTGCCACTTGTCCTTTTCAATACAAGTTGCCAATCTCTAAATTGTAGTTGGAAGTTAAATGATATTGATCCTGTAGAGATCAAGTTGGAGAAGGAACATATGAATGTGTTGACTTACTAAAGGTTGAACCCCAACCTTGAGGGCCCCCACCGACCCTGCCTTGGTTCATTGTGGAGGAGTAAATCGCAGGATGTGCCTCTCAGGAGCCAGGGTGGAGAGCTTATGGATAGGCCTGGGCTATTAACCCTATGGTAACTCCCGCTTGCAACAAAGCCAATTCCACCTTGCGGGGAATCGAACTCTGCACACTACCGCGCTGAGCCCTAACTGTCCTCCCCTTTGCCACTGAGAGATTTGCCCTGGGGGCAATGTGTTGACTTACTAGTTACCTATTGTGGTGGATGATGAAGACATTCAAGAACCCATAGAACACTGCCCGAAGACACCCGTCGCGACAAACTCAATTAATCCATCATATAGGATTTGATTTACTCCTCCAACATTAGGCGAACGAGCTGATGAGCTTAATCGCAAGACATGGATGATGAAGTCGATAATAACGACTTTGATTTACAATTACCTGAAGAAGCTTAGTAATCTAGAATTAGGATATTGGCTTGAACGTAAGAGTCCTAATTGGAGACTGCCCCTTTGTCCCCACGGACCGGCCTAGTCTCTCTGTCTTTGCTAGCTTAAGCATCAAAGGGGCTACGAGATCATACCTCCTAGCCTTTGTTTTCATGTGTTTGGGAGCACCATTTGTGATCAACCTCCATCAGGATCTACAGCTCGATTAGATTGCTGACCTCAAATCACTCTTGGTACGTATTTTGGTAGCATCACAAACAATCTAGAGAATGTATTAACACAATGAAAATATTAGACAATATGAAAGAAGAAATAATCACAATAATTGGTTAGTACGTTAATCTCTTTACAATTTACAACAACGAAATAATTTATTTGAATTAGTATCTATCACAATGTCACACAAACCCTCTCTCCAGTATGGCTAAACATATGTTCATTTGACATTAATTTAACATTAATTTTTTAAAATGGAGACTAATGTAGTTACAAATGTGAGATAAAACTTAAAGTTCAATGACTTCTTTGAAAAAAATAAAGTTTGGTGATACCTGAAACAAAATTTAAAGTCATATGAGTAACTTAGAACAAATTAAAGTTGAGTTACCAAATTGAAACCTGTCTATGAGCAGTGACCATTTGAGTATTTTTGTCCAATATGTCAACCGTTTATAGTCCTACAATTTGGATGAGGCAGTGGTCAATTTGATAGAGAATGGACGGGTATGCAACGTGCCACGTGGACACCCCTCATTGGCCACAAAGTTGCTCCTCTCTCCCCCTCAACTCTGCAATTCTCATTTTTCACCAATGGAGACGATCCCAATAGCATTTGCCTCCAGTTCCAAGATTCCCTACTGTTCCCAACTCTATTCGGTTCGTACAGTGAATTGTTACTCACGTTCAGATCTTCCTTTATCATCGTCATCTTCATCGGCTTTCGTTAATAAAAAAAAACTTCGATTACATTCAAATTCACTGTTCGCATCTAGAAAGTCATCGTCAAATAAAGCAATAAAATGCGCCGGTAGCATAATTAGAGAGACTAACGAGAGTGAGTTTGCCGATGTCGTTTTGAAGTCAGACCGTCCAGTCCTCGTTGAGTTCGTCGCAACATGGTGCGGTCCCTGTCGCTTGATCGCTCCTGCCATCCAATCTGTTGCTCAGGTTCCATAATCTGTTCTACTATTTATTTTTATTACTTTCGCTTGTCCCTTTGTACTTATTATTATTATCAGTTTCTGCTTATTAGCATAAATCAACAAAGATAATTTTTATGTAATTCTTAGGACTATGAAGACAAATTGACAGTGGTGAAAATTGATCACGATTCAAATCCACGACTGATTGAAGAATACAAGGTATATGGATTGCCAACACTTATTCTCTTCAAAGATGGAAAGGAAGTTCCCGATAGCAGGAGGGAAGGCGCAATAACAAAAATTAAGCTTAAAGAGTACGTCGATGAACTTCTCAAGTCAGTGTCTATTGCTTAGATGATATCATTCGAGTTAGAATTTTTTCTTCTTCTTCTTCTTCTCATTGTAATTCATCCTACACTTAAATTCTAATAATTATGGACATATTTTGAGCAGTCTATAGGTGCATGGTTGTATCCACTTGCCACTAAGGTTTTTTCTTCTTCTTCTTTTACATATTTATTTGTGGGAAATGCTTTATGAAAGAGCATCATCTAGGTGGTGTTGTGCCTGAAGAATTCTTTGGTACTTGGGGGCTGTCTGGGAGGGACATTAATTTGATTTTAAGTTCTTTTTTAACCGTTGAGCACTGCAACGGTCCAATTTCAGCTTCATGGCCTGAGTGTTGTGTCAGAAAAAAAGGCAGAAAAAATCAATTTTCAGTGAATGATAATCACGCCCAGACAGCCTCTTAGTTTTTTATCATTAAATTTTAATTTGTTTCAAATTAGTTATATGCCTAATAAATTTTCTCTCTCACCGGTCTCTACATTAATCTCTAATTTCAAAATCATTATTAAATTTAATGGGTCGAACAACTATGCTTGTGTTTGACACCCTTTTTGGGAAAAAAAATGAATTCTTGAATAGTGATTGATGGAAGAACGTGTGGTTGAAAAGTAATGAAAAGTTTTAGATTTGTGTGTAATATTATTTTATTTTGAGAATGTATGGTTGTAATGAAGAAAGAGAAAAAAAATAAGAATGAGAACGAGTGTCAAATAATATATTTTATTATACTGGAGAGGGGATTCATTTGAAAACTTCCCGATAGCAGGAGGAAAGCTTTTTCAAGTCTAAAGACAAAAGTATGGCAGAAGTTAAAGGGATGGAAAGAAAAGCTTTTGTCACAGGGTGGAAGAGAAGTTCTAATTAAAGCTGTTGCACTATCTATTCCCACTTACACAATGAATTGCTTCAAACTTTCAACGTCTTTATGTAAAGAGTTGGAAAGTATGATTGCAAAATTTTGGTGGAGACAACGGAAAGAAGAAAACAAAATTCGGTGGGTAGGGTGGAAGATGCTGTGTAACACTAAAGGAAGATGAGGAATGGGGTTTAAAGATCTTCATGCGTTTAATACGGCTCTCTTAGCAAAACAAGGCTCAAGAATTCTACAAGAGGGCGGATCATTGCTACAGAATATATTCAAAGCTAAATACTTCCTTCATGGACATTTTAAGGATGCAAAATTGGGAGCCAATCCATCCTATGTATGGAGAGGTATTTGGGAGGCAAGGAAGCTGTTGTTTGAAGGATGTAGATGGAGAGTTGGTGATGGAAAGGAGATAAACATATGGAGTGATTATTGGATGCCGAACCATTGCTTAATAAGCTGCCCAGATGGTATTAATTCAAATCGGAGAGGTTGGACAGTATCACGACAAATGACTAGGATACTCGACGATGGGATATTACAAAGGTGTCTAGATTGCTACATCCTAGTTATGCCTATGAGGTGTTCCAAATACAATTAGTAGGAGGACTTAACAGACCGGATGTAATGATTTAGGAACCAGAGAAAAAAGGTCTTTATACAATCCGAAGTGGCTACAGATTGTTTTTGAAGACTAATGGTGCTAACTAGCTAGTTAAGGTGTCATATGCCGATGATCAACAGAAAATGTGGAATAAAATTTGGAAAATGCAAATCCCCCATTAGATACGTGTGTTTGCATTGAGAGTCTGCCACAATGGGCTTCCAAGACTTCGAATTCTACTAAGAAAGTGGTGGAAGATGCAAGATTAGGGATGGCAACGGGGCGGGTTCGGGGCGGGGCACCCCCGCCCCGCCCCGCCCCGCCACGCCATCACCCCACCCCGCCCCGTGCCCCGCCCCGCCTTAAACGGCGCGGGGCGGGGCGGGGCGCGGCGGGGGCTTGCCCCGTTAAACCGCCCCGTTTAATTTTTTTTTTATTTTTTTATTTTTTTTTTCCTTAAAAAATCCACATATATATTTATTTTTTTTTTTTAAATCTTTCACGGGCCGGGTTCGGGGCGGGGCATCCCCACCCCGCCCCGTGCCCCGCCCCGCGACGGGGCACCCCATATCGCCCCGCCCCGCCCCGCCAACCCCGTCGGGGCGGTTTTTTTTGCCCCATTCGGGGCGGGGCACCGTCGGGGCGGGGCGGGGCGGTTTTTTTTGCCATCCCTATGCAACATGCAAATTCTGTAAAAGAGAGGAAGAAGATATAAACCATGCGTTCTTATACTTGCTCTCGGATTGAACCCGTGCTGTCAGCTAAGCTGAGTTTTTACGAAACACTCCTGATCAACGGGATATAGTACATATTATAAATTTAGTAATAAATAGGAACATTTCTGGTGAGCTAGATGAACTATTTTTATGTTGGGAGGATTGTGGTACAGTCGGAACCAGTTTATTTTTTAGCAGAAAATGTTAACCCCACATATGGCTATTGATCATGCTTTTATAATAGCTGGTGAATTTAATGTGCACATAAGCAGAGTCAGCAAGGGATCCATCACATAAAAGGGTGGAGTGCACCTCCAAAAGGGGTCCTAAAGCTTAATGTTGATGGGGCCTTATTTGAAGATCAATGCAAATATGGGATTGGGATGGTCCTCTGGGATGCTACGGACAAGTGATTTTCTCAGCTAGTAAACAAGAGAAGGACGGTATGGATCCAATGGAGGTAGAGGTTTTAGCTATATTGAGGGGCTTACAGATTTGCTTACATTTGTCCATCCCGAATGTACAAGTAGAGAGCAATTCTTTGTTGGTGGTCCAAGAACTGACAAAAGCACATGATGAAAATCTATCCCTATGGGGAAACTTGATACATGAGATTCGGCTACTAATGAACAGATTCCCGAATATAAGACATGTCTAGCTAGGAATTCATGGCACCTCAATGACTTGGTAGTGTGGTGGAGTGATCCTCCGGATTTTGTTTCACACATTATTAAGCATGATGCATTAATGTAATTTTCCAAATTGAATGAAATTTGTTCTGTTATAAAAAAAAAAAAGAGATACTAGGCTCTTTGTTTATTTGATGGGTAATTAATAATTATGAGTTGAAATTGCATGATGTCCTCGTGTAGATGAGTTCTCCTTGGAACATAATAGCTCCAACATTTAGCGCATCTATCAAATTTCTTCTTGACATTTTAAAATGGGCTTTTAAACATTTAGTTCCATATACATATTTTGCCATTTTAGCCCCGATTGATGCCCATTATTTCAAAAAAAAAAAAAAATTTTGAATAGCATTTTTAGGAGAATGTGGTTTGAAAATTTAGATTTATGTGGTTAAAAATGATCATATAGCAAAAAGAGTGTTAAAACAATGAGAACCAAACATGGCTTAATATAATTCTGTAAATGTTGATTTCTTCACTACGCAAGCTAATTTTTTTGAGTGACAAAATACCATACTAAATACCTTACCAAAGATTCCGTTTATTTTCATTATTTTCGTATTTATGTAGATGGGTAACAAATGATTTCCATTTACATTCCTACTTTTAATCCTTATCAAGAAAAAAAATTCAAGTGGAAATTACATCATTCCCTACTTTTGGAGATCCATTTTCCAAAATCAGATTTCATAATTTAAATTTCAAAAATCAGAATTTTTATAAATAGATACAGATTACAATTATATTAATTATAAATTTTAATCACAATTAATTTCATTTAAAAACAAACCCTAAATTCATACCTTCCACTCTCTACCCTCGCCTATTTCTTTCCTGCCGCCGCCTGTCTTTTGTCACAAAAGTCCTGTACTCCTCATCTTTCAGAAATTTTAAAGCCCAAACCCCACTATGCACAAAATCTACCCTCCGCTGATCCCCAAAGAATTTCATCTGCAGATCGGTAGTAACCCTAGCCTTGATTTTCTCCCCAACTTTCAAAACCCAGAACCCCTCCCTACTGTTCAATCCTTCGTCATCGTCGTCCCCATCATCATTATCACCATTTTTTTTGACAAATTTGTAATAAACTTGTGACTATCGGTAAGAATCTGAGTCATTTGAAAATAAAATGAGACTATGAACAAAATTGTGACCTGAGTGATGTGCAATATATGTACTGTGACCGACACTGTGACCATTTGAAAGTAATCTGTGACTATTAATAAAAATGTGAGACGTGAGCCTTATTGTGTTATCAATTATTATAAACAAAAAATCACGTGTTGTGACCTGTGACCTAAGCTGTGACCTGAACTGTGACTTGTGACCTGGGCTGTGACTTGGACTGTGACCGTACAAAAAAATGATGTCATCGGAATAATCGTCGGAATCGGAGCAGTCGCCGGAGAAGTTGCCGGAATCGGAGTGGTCGCCGGAGAAGTCGTCGGAATTGGAGACGTCGCCGGAGTGGTCGTCGGAGCAGTCGCCGGCGTGGTGGGGTAGTGGTGGTGGGTTAATTTATATATATATATTTATTTATTTATATCTTTTTATATATTTAAATAAATAAATAAATATTTATAAATATGTGTATATATAGGTCAAAAAATCTGATTTTTGAAATGTAAAAGTTGTTTTGTTATTTTTGAAATAGGGTAAAGATAAAGTAGGAAAAGTGAATTTTTCCCAAAATTCAAATGTGTGGTACGATTTGAAGGCCCAACTTCTAAATTCAATTCAGGTCCGATAAACCTAAGGCCCAACCCTTAATGCAAGTTCATAGAGACTTCGTCAAGTTGATGTGACAAATTAGAGAGAGAGAGAGAGAGAGAGATATTGTCTAAAACCACCTATATTCAGAGGCTATGTTAAACATGTAGAGTCAAAAAAATTTCTATAATCTACGCAGATTTATGCTTCCCTATGTAGATTCAGGCCCCAGTTTAACCCTTATTAATTTACAATACATTTTTCTCTTTTATTTTTAATCATACATTCTTCAATAAAATACTATTACACATAAACAAAAAAAATTTCCTTCTTTTTTAACCACACATCCTCCCAAAAAAAAACACTATTCCAAAAATTATAACATCAAATAATGGAAGGGGGGCTCGATATTGTTACCACCTAGACTAAAAGTCTTTCAACTTACGCCATCATATACTGCATTGAAGACGGTCTTTAAGTAGAATCCATTATCTAAGGGTCTATTTGAATTCAACTTAGGCAAGCAAAATTGGAGGAAATCCAAGGTAAAGTTCAATTTCATCAAGTATTTCTCTCATTGTTGAGCAATTCAACAAATTCTTGGAACATGGAGAGAGACCTCAATATCAAGAAAAATGACACCACCCATACTCTGTTTCCAAATATTCACCAATAATATTTCTAATTCTATTCTACAAAAACAACTCACATAGGCTTACAAAGAACCTAGAAAGAAAGAAAAATGAATACTAAGGTATACAATTACAAGAATAACGTCTTCAGGATTTTCAAACGTTAAGCCTATGGTTGCATCTAACACAATAAAATTATAACGTCTTTTTGAGCTAAGGGATTCAGAAGCTTAGCTTTTACACGAGCAGATAAATGAAGATGCAGAATCTGCGTAACCAATTGCACCACAGCTACCGTATTGATCCGATTCTGACCCAATAGCTTCACATTGCACGTGAACAAAAAGGTAAAAGTCATTGTCTCACTTATCGCATAACAGACTCTTTGACAAAATGACGACCATTGGATCTGCTTGGAGTTGAGAATCACTATGAGCATATATGGAAGTGTATTGCAATCTTTGCAAAATGAAACAAATCTTTCACTTACGCATATTCTAGATGAATATTCATGAACCGAGGATTTTCTTTGCTTTGTGACAATGTTACAGAACCTTCAATAACTTGATCTTGCTCCACCTCTATTGGATCATAGAAGTAGATCAACGTCTGCAAAATCCATGGGAAGAAAAAGGAATGAACAAATATTATGTAATTATATTGCTTGAGAACAAGAGACATCTGAAAATGTCAGGAAATCAAGAAGGACGAGATACAGACAACCGTCAACTCTTCAGCAGTAAAGATAACCAGCAAACATTTCTATTCAACTTCTTCTTGAATCATAAAGTTTCTACAGAAATGCTGATCACATGGGTATTAATCATATTAAATGAAAGCAACTTACGGGTTATGCAATAAGAATTAAAAAAGTAGAGGACAAACAATATTCATCCAAATGATAGCTGAAACCATTGATTTCCTCATAGGTGTCTCCATCTTACATGAGCCGAACAAATTGGCTTCTTGACAAGTAATTAATTACACCTACTTAAGAAAACTTAATTAAATCCATATTCCTGAAGAAACCTGCACTACGACAATCTTCCAGCATCACCAAGTAAAAACAGAGTTCATTGCATTCTGAGTCTTTCTAAACATTAGAAACCATGATGGAGAAAGAAAATAGTGAGGGATATCCCTTGGACCATATCACAAGAATTAATTTCTCTGATAAACCATCCAAGGAAAAACCTCAATTGTGTACAGATATATTTTCAAAGGAAATTTAAAGGATTAAAATAGGGAATTAGGCAAATCAATTAAAGCGTGGAAATATGATTTACAAGAAAAGACACCCAAGGAATCCAATGTCCACATTTATTTGTCATGTCAAAAGGCTTCAATATAATTTTCAAGGATAGATGACAAAGACAAATGTGAAATTTCACTACTTTGCAAAGCCTGACGTAAGTGAAAGTTGCAAATATATGAACCAACACATTTAATGCTGACATTTTGAACCTTGAAAGCTGGTAAAATCTGGAGGAAGATAAATGCAAAAGAATTTGGGCCTCCCAGAAACAAATCTTATCTCTTGCTTGCACATTCAATTTGCAAATAAATGAAAAATAAAAGAATATTTTTTTTTTATAACCGTGGATGTCCGGGCCAGCTTGCGCGCACCTCGACTAATTCCACAGGGCCCTGAAGTTTACGGCCAGGTACTCACCTCAGTGGCCCTGAGGAGACTCAAACTAGTGACCATTGGGGAGTAAACCCAAGGCCTGACCAATTGAGCAAACCCAAGGCCTGAAAAATAAAAGAATATTCATACATATATTACAATAGCATGCTAATATATGCTCGGCACTTTACCATAGAAAATCAGTGCGAGTTTTCTAAAATGACAACCTCCCTATTTCTTCTCTTCTGCTAGTCTCTTCTATTCATTCCTCTATCCCCTACCCCATTTTCACACAGAGACTAATTGATTCAAATACTTATTGCTGTGCATCTTGTATGCTCAAGGTATCTCAAGTCCAACTGTGCGAAAATAGTCTATTCTTCTTGACTGCTTTTATCCTGTAGTTGTGTAATCTATCATTCACTGAGTTATAAACTAATCCCTAGATTTTATATATTAGTATGTCCTGTTATTTCAAACTGTAATATGCTAGTCTGGATGTTGACATTGAAATAATGTAAGGATTGAATAGAATAGAGAAAAATCATGTAGTTGACCCATGTTTATCCAGAATCTGGCTTAACTAGTTGTACATGCTAGTGTGGACATTGTAATCTTAAGTGACATGTCCAAGTTTATCCTAAGATACAACTTGCTTAAACATTTGGTAGTTTCTTTACAACCTTAAAAGTTTCCAAAACTCTTTTACACCTAGAATAGAATTAGGCTGCCTGCTTCAGGATCCGTCAAAGCAGGTCTGACACAATGATAGAGCCAACTGCATAATCACTTTGAGCTACAGCTGGTTTATGTGTTTAACGGGAACTGTTGTGTAGTGAGACATCTGGGCAATCGCTATACTGGTCCAATGTTATTCAAAAGAAAAAGTCAAAGCATGTGCCGCACACAACTAATCAAGCCCAAACACAAGAGAAGACATTTAAATTAAATGTATGTATGTGCAAGACACCTGTTGCCAATGCGTTGGAGGATCCTCAGGTGCTGTTGACAACACAAGGGCTTCATTGGGATTGGCCCGCTTCTTTCTTTGATTACCATCTATATCATGATTATTAGGAGTCTCAACGAATGCAGCTCTTGTATTGTTATTGGAAGGGAATATTGCAGGTATACCAAACTCCACATCAAACCAGAAAGCAAACCCATGAAATGGTGCTGGAATCCAATAGCAAATATACAACTACCGTTAGAAAATTACATTCCTAATATTTCAAAACTTGTAGGAGAGTAAAAATATTTGATCGTGCATTAGTATGCAAATTCAATGATAACATTAAAACTCAATAAAAGTAAGATACATGCTCGTGAAGGAAATGATATTTACATGGTAATGAAATGATCAGGAGTGAGAAAAATGCTTTTTGGAGAGTGGGTAAGTATTGGTGCCATGAACATACATGTTCAGAGAACATAAATACACGGTCTACCCAAAATATCCTTCCCACGAAGATGAGAAGGGGAGAAAAGGGATCTAACCTCGCATCATTGATTTAAACTTAAATCTAGTGGAAACAGACTCTAGCTCGTGAAGGGTAACTGTATAACAGTCAACCTGTTTTACCTGTGATCAAAAAATGAAAATATTTAGTTTTTACAAGAGCACAATAATATTAGAAATAAATCAGGTAAATATGCACTAATTTATTACATCTCTAATATATCTATAATATATTACAAGTCATAAGAGATTAAAATCATTTATGGACGATTTTATCCAAACTATGTTTAGATTATTTCAATAGTATTCTTTTTAGTTTTAATTTTATTAATTGACAGTAGTATTCTATAATTTGACACGTATATTCATACCTTCCTTGAATCAATTTATTTAAATATTAAATTCCATAGATAAGATACATTGTAGTTTTCTAGATTTATTCATTTATCACACATTGAATTTACTAGATAAATTGATGTATTTAAAGAGTCACGTGTCCAAGGAAGATGAATGTACGTGAATGTGATTTTTTGAGGTTTATGTAGAAGGTTATTATAATCACTATAAATTTTCACGTTCTTCATTTTCTACGAAATGAAGGATGAGCGACAAGCATAAGCATTTTCAAAAGGTGTATCTTTTGTGGAGGATTCACTTCTTATAGGAGAGGATGGCAAAAGAGCAGCAACGATTTTTACATGCTTCGAAGCATGATGTCAAGATAGATGCAACACAAAATTTCTTTCAATATTTATAGAAACTCAAAAAGTAAGAGAATGGTGACGAGGATAATACACTACGTGGGAAGAGGGGGAATCCAATCATTGAATCTAAAAGACGTGTGGTTTCTGAGGCTATGGGACAGGACTAACAAGGAAAAAATAAGATTTTTACGAGATTTTAAAACAACTCTAAAACATAACGTGCATTGCATGTTGACCAGGACTACTGTATTAAAATCACGCGCAATATCTGAAGAAAGCTTGACGATGCCAAGAAGCGTGGAAAAGATGTGCTTGTAGGCAGTGTCAGAAGTAACATGAGCATATAACTGAAATTAGATGTTACCATCATACAAAAATAAGAAAGACAGTAGTTTATAAAGTGCACCTTCGAAGTGATTCCCTTTCCCTATCTGTCCCAAGACCACGGAAGGGAAACTACTACAGTCTTGATTTGAAAACATAGAAACAATAATTCACCATATGACAACTGAAATATGAATTACACTTATTGAATGTAGGGCTGGGCAAAATGTCCGAACCGAACCGAACCGAGCGGGTTTTTTAAAATAAAATACCTGAACGGGTATCCGAATCGAGAACCGAATGGTTTGGTTCGATTCTCAGTTCTCGACCAAGAACCGAAGAATCGAATAAGAACCGAATTTTTTTTTTTATATTGGATAAATCAATTCTTTTATTTTTTCTAAACAAATTAATAATTTTTTTCTTATTAAATCTTATTAGTTGAACAATTTAGAGTTTATTTATGTTTGTTAGTTGTGTTTTTTTCAATTTTTTCTTATATAGTTTCTTAGTAGTTAGTATGGAAAGTCAACCAACTGATGATTACATTAAATTGTTGGTAAGTATTATCAATACTTTAAAATATTTTATTTTTGTGATTTCTAATTTATATTTCACTTTTATGTAAACTTAAAGGTTTGAAGCAAATGAATTATTGATATGAATATCGAAGTTTTATTAGTAATATTTACTTTTTGGTATTTGTATTTGACAACTTATTATTTATATGTTATTAAATTAGATTACGTTAATTTGTAAAAGTTAGGATTGAACTTGGTATTTGTATCTACTTTTTGTTATTAATATTAGTATCAACTTTCAGGTGTATTTATGTAGTATTATTTTAAATATTAAAAAATTTAATTATAATACGGAACCGAACGGAACCGAACAGAACCGAAATGAAACCGAAACCGAACGGTTCCAAAGTTATATTTGGAATCGACGGTTCCATTTACTAAATACCCGAAAATTTCTGGAACTGAAAAAAACCGAACCGAACTGACCCGACCCGCGCCCACCCCTAATTGAATGAAAAGATTATTAAAAGCATGATCAACCACCAGTTAGAGTAACTGTAAGCTAAAATTTAGATTGGACAAACTATAATTTGGTAATGAAAAAGGGGCCAGCAGTGCAATATTATTATGCAAATACCGTCCATGTATAATATAAATCTTAGATAATCCGATCATAAGGAAATCTGTAGCGCCCCTAACTTCTATAGCTTTAAAACCTTTTATCTGCTTCCGTTAGATATGAATCATATGATATACTTTTCACAAGAAATGAAATTTTATTGATCAAAGAATTATATTAACAATTCATGAAAGATACATATCCTCTATCCATTAGACTAGAAATCAAGAATGCATTTTGT